>JARPMR010000001.1:21756325-22982034 GCA_029955525.1 Oeneis ivallda | reverse complement strand
TGTATCCGAGTAAAATTATACATTATATACAGAAGTTTTAAACTCTTGATGAGCTCTATACCCCACATGCCATGGTAAAAAATAAAATTTTATTTCGACCCCTTTTTCATGTATTGGAGCCCCCTTTATTTTTTGATTTAATTTTATTTTTATTATTTATTTTTATAACGGCAATAGAAATACACACACAATATGTGAAAATTTCAACTGTCTACCTATTACGTTTACGTTACTATTACGTTAGTGCCATGTCACAGTTGTATAAGACTTGGAGGGACAAGCAGATATCGACTGGTACCAAAATGCGTCTAGTCCGCACGCTCATATTCCCGATATTCATGTATGCAGCTGAGACGTGGACAATAAAAGCTGCTGACCGACACCGCATTGACGCTTTCGAGATGTGGTGCTGGAGGAGAATGCTCCGAATCCCTTGGACAGCGCGCAGAACCAACGCATCGATCCTTAAACAATTAAAGATCACGAAACGGCTATCTACCACCTGTCTCCAGAGGATCCTTGATTATTTCGGCCACATTGCCAGAAGAGAGGGACACAACCTTGAAAAGATTGTCGTTACTGGCAAAGTGGATGGAAGGAGACCTCGGGGACGAAGCCCGATGCGTTGGTCGGATCAAATCCGCACCGCTCTCGACACCAAGATCCACGAAGCTCTCCATGTCGCAGAGAACCGGACGACATGGCGCGACATCGTCCATAAAAAGATCATTGGTGGAAGGGGTCACGACCCTGAGTAATGGGGAATACGACGAAAGGAGGAGGACCTATTACGTTTTATGAGATAAAGCCCGCTGACAGACGGATGGATGGACGGACGGCCGGACGATATATACTCAGTTCCATAGCTTCACCCGCATGCTTGGACGATTGAGAAAATCGTCCAAGCTCGCATGGATATAGGTTTAAAGAAAAATTGATTCTTCATGTATTTTTCATTTTATTCCATTTTCACCCCTTTAGATAAAGAATTATAAAATCCCTATTTAGCGCATTTCTCATATTTCTCTATCTGCCAGGTCTACTGTTTGGACTCTGCGTCTACCAGTCAATCCATCAATCAATCAATCAAATTAATCACTGTATTTTTTAGTATGGTTTTAAAGGTAGGAAGAGGAAGAGCAGGAATCCCGAGACACAGGTTTATTCTAACTTAAATCTGGATTCCTAATACTAATGTAAACAGACGACTTTCTTATAAATAAACTAGTGACCCGCCCCGGCTTCGCACGGGTAGTAGAGCATATTACGCCTATGCTTTGCAAACTTCTTGAAATGTTCCATAAGTTATAATGAACAGCATATTGAACAGTACGTAGGCTTATAAAAGAAGTATCGCTCGGCTTATAATATAGCAAAAACGAGCCGCGCGCGGGGGTGGTCACTGGTCGCATGAGCGAGTCCTGTCATCGCCATCGTAGGGTTGAAATCCGCGTATTTATTTTGGCGCGCGTTCGTTTTTATTTTGCGATAACTCCTAAGATATTCATTTAAATTGTATGGTTTAAGGATTATCATAATGTGCATTAAATGCTTATGGTGACTAACGTATTTAAGTTGATAAGGATTACTACTGTATCCGTCTTAATAGATTTCCAATTACCGCATGGTATGTGACCATTTTTTTAGAAGTTAAAATGGATATAGTGAGCTATCCTTAAAAGATAGATATGCCATCGCGGACTTTTCTGATAGACTTATCCCACCATACCACCACCATAAATTGTTTTGTTATATCTCAAAGGGATTAGGCAGCGTTTTCGATGAAAGCTCCCAAGCGGCTTGAATATTTCCGACATTATCAACAATTATCGTCATATTTCAACTAATTTACACGAAACCTTAACAAATTATACACTATAACCTTCCTCATGAATATCTATTGGTGAAAACCGCATCAAAATCCGTTCGGTAGTTTTTGAGTTTATCGACCAGACCAGTACTGAAGAAAGGCAATTTCATAGGTAAAGACCTAATATAATGAAGCATTCTTTTACATTTTTTGCGCTAAAAATAAAATTAGGCCTATATGTAGCCAATATCTTTTGGAACCTATGGTGGTTTAAATAGAAAAAAAATCGAAAAATCAAAAATGATAATTTTGTGTAAGAATTATCACTTCGGATTACTTTTAATAGATGGCGGGAGCGAAGCCGCGATAAAAGCTAGTTTTTAATAAAGTTCTGATTATAAAAAAATATTGTATTCTCTGTACCTAGAAAAAGTGCAAAATTACGATGTTGAGTTTTTTTTTGTTTATTTGAGTATTTTGTATTTATTTGGTGTACGCATGTACATGTGAGCCCTGCCTTATGGCTCTGTCATAATCGGGTCAAACTTGCGGCTGTCTGCGGTCTCCTTTATGTGTTATTTAGGTCAGGCAGTCTCCGGTACGTTTTCGTATTCCGGAGAAAGCAGCCGTCTTACAGCTGATGGAAAGCCTCTACTTTCCCACGGTGTAATATTTTTACATTGCCTTATATGTCTATTTCGTTAATGTGTATATATAATTATAAATATTCATAATAAATCGCATACATATCAAAGCAGAATTCTTTGAAGCGGAAAGCCGAAGTATTTTCTAAGTATAATTTTTTTTGGTAGGTATATGTATAATTTGTAGAAGAGAAGGCAAAAATGGTTAGCTGAAAAAAAGGCTCACAAAAATATGTTCTAAATTGTATAGGCATTTAAAATATAAAATAAACTAAAATAGATATATTATATTTAACAATACAAATATATTTAACAAAGATTTATAGGTCTACGCTGTGGTAGGTGTGAATCCTAAATCTATGGTATTAAAATCACACTATCACACTACTAAATAAGACTAATATTATAAAAGCGAAAGTTTGTGTGTGTGTGTGTGGGTGTATGTTTGTTACTCTTTCACGCAAAATCTACTGAACGGATTTGGCTGAAATTTGGAATGGAGACTGCTCATACCCAGGATTAACACATAGGCTACAATTTTAAATTTATCCAGGAAAAGTAAGGAGTTTCCGCGGGAACCAAAAAATCAAATCCACGCGGACGAAGTCGCGGGCATCGTCTAGTTTATAATATTTTTCACTAAAATATTTTAGTGCCTATTTCACCAACGTCGAGTGACGTTTATTCTTTCCGTAGTAAATATAATAAGTCTTTGCGTATATCCGAGGAATAAATTGGGCGTTCTGGCAGTTTTTCTATTGATTATACTGTCAAAATATCAAAAAGACTCATTTTACGTTGGTGAAATCGGCCCTTAGTCATTTAGTGTATTTTTATTTTTATGTTTAGTTTTAGTCAAAGTAAAAATTTCTGCGCGGAAACAGTCTGAGCGACGCATGTGACGTCACACACTCATTTTCACGCCCTCGTCAAGCGGAGCGTTTATTTATGGCTTAAAAGTTTTCTGTATAAATACTTAGATTATTTAATAGTTATTTGTGTTATATGGGGCCAAAGGAATTTTTTGTTCCCCGAGGGCGTTATTTTGAATTCAGAGCGAAGTGAAGGATTCTATAGTAGACTCCCGAGCGCAGCGAGGGATTCTAAAGTAGAATCCTGAGCGTAGCGAGGGATTCAATATACGCCGCCCGAGAACAAAAAATTTTGGCCCCGAATGACACACACTATTTTTCATCATTACCTATGAGAAAAAGCTAGGAGTATCAACCTACTATGTATAGTATGTATGTATAGAGTATAGACATTACCAATACGTATATTGAAAGTTTAAATTCGTAAATAAAATACAAATTTTTATGAAATAATTATTAAACATTAATATTTATGTTGGAAGTATGGGCGTATATGTCTAATCGACAAATTTGATCACGTGACTGATCGTAGACAACAGCTTCTCAAACATTTTTGAATTTCGACACATTTTTGAATTCTCTCTTCTGATTGGTCCGCGTTAGTGCTTTAGTATGCTAAAGCACTATAACGCAGACCAATCAGAAGAGAGAAAAGAAAAGTCCCATGGGGTTAAAATGAAATTTTGCTCCCGCTGTACTCTGAAGCCAATATTCGTTTTTCGAATAGGTATGATGAAAAAGTTCTTTTATTGTTGTGTATAACTTTGCTTATGTTTTGTATTAAATACACAAAACAAATAAATAGTGAACTTCTTCAATTGTACTTTATTAACTCTTACAAAAAAATGTCTACTTACGAGTAGATGTTGACCTTGTTTGAAGTACATAAATCGTGGGCCGATTACAAAGAGGAAAAGCGCCGACCCGCGTACGATGAAAGTAATTTATTGCTCTAGAGCAGTGATACTCAACCTTTTTTTCATAGGGGGCCACAAATACGTGCTAGTCATGGTGTCGCGGGCCGCAAAAAAAATTGGTAAAGATTCTTTTTTGAAGTCGGTTAAAAATAAACTAGCAAAAAGCTGAGCTTTGTGAGGGCTCGCGTAGTTTTTCTAACGGGTAATAAGTTCTGTTGCTTGCAGCAATGTTAACTCTTTGGTTTTCTAACAGATAGCGTTAGTAGTAGAATAACATTTTATAAAATGAATACAAAATTGGTATTGTTCATTTTTTTAATGGTAAAATTATATTTTTTGACAGATAACATATCTGGTTATGAAGTTAAATTACTATGTTAAAGAACAAATCTATATCCGTGATAGTTTTTCAGTAAAGTGTACCACAAAAATGCTCAGGTTGTGGGATAGTGTTAGGGCTCGCTTCGCTCGCCCTAATGAATAATTTGCCGTAGGTATATTAGGTATGGCAAATTACTGTATCAAAAACAGCACTGCACACCGCAGCGTGGTGTTGGTAGAAGTTAGAACCTAAATATTTTTTATAGGCGCGAAATTCAAAATGGTTTAAAATAAAGTTACACAGTAAGGTTATCATAATATGGGTATTGATGGGCGCGGATAAATACTCGAAAGATCCCTTTCACGAGAAAATTTTATCCTTAAAGAGGTTAAATAGCAGGTTTAATGTTTGTATCAAAGTCCTGCATTTATTATTCAATTCATGGATATACCTTGAAACTTGGTATTTTGACTTTCGTTTAAAATCAAAGAAGCCAATCAAGAAAAATCAAGAGCCAAAACATCAAATATAACTTGAAAAATGACGGACTTTCATACAAAACTTTCAACACTTACTCGTATTTGACCCTACCGGGAGTTGAATTTTTGAAAACTGTTAAACACGTTCTTCTTTATTTTTAATTGAAAGGCTAAATCAAGTTTCATGAATATTACTCGATACTTGAAAATGACGAACTTTCATACAAACTTTCACCCCAATTTAACCCACTTAGGGTTAGAAGTTCAGAAAATCCTTTCTTAGTGGGTGCTTGCGTCATAACATGAACGGTGAAAGGGACTTTTATAGTTCATTTTTATGCTATAAGATTTGCATGATATCTACCTATTATGTACAATGTACATTGTACCTCAATAGGTATATATATACCTATTGAGTTTACAGAATACCTACCTATGTATAGGTAGGTATTCTGTAAACATTGTCTGGTCTGTGTTGACTTGCAATGCTAGCGGCTTAGGGGCCAGCGGGGCTTCACTCTGACTATTAAAAATCTCTCGATCGCTGGCCATTAAAAGGAAAATAATTTTGTATTATTTATACGCGGACAATATTGTTAATTTCAGGTTAGTAAGTATTTTGTGTAGTGGTGTAACTTTATAATTTAAGGTTTACCGTGCATTAATTTGTCATTAATAAGAACAGAAATAAGCGTATCATCATTTAACATCACCATTCCATGATAGATTACCTACCGGACAGTTATCTAATGTTAACTTCAAAGTTAACATTTAGTTGCAAGTTAATATTAAAGAATATAGAGATCAAGTTAAGCATGGCTAATGCTTAACTTGATTAAATATTCTCATCTGCCCCCCCAAATAAGCGTAAAGCTTCTGTTAGGACTGGGTACGACAATAGTGCAAAGGGTGGAAACTGAATCGTCGACCATTCAAATTTGAGTTCGCACATCCAATGAGCTATTAAGGCTTAAATTTAGTATAATATGCTTTCTGAATATAAGTTAATAATGATAATAAAGACTACCTCATTGATACTCTGTAATAGAAAGAAAATAGCGTGACGTCTGAGTAGTTATCAATAAATAATAAACTGTATGTCAACAGAACAATGGAGTTAAATAATTGATATGAAAAGTAGTCGGACGAGGTCGCCTTCGCTCCTCAACAGTTACCATTATAAAGTAGAATCAATAATTCAGTATGTAGACTGAAATGACAGTTGTTAAATAATATTGCCATATTTATTGTAATAGTGATGTTCTAGTTCAGTACGTAGTGATAGCTGTAGTACTGTACTATTACATTTCATTTTATAAATCTCATAAGATCACATAATATGTAATAGAAATAGTAATAAAGGTCACCTTTTTCAAGCTGTAATAAAGAAAGCACGAATAGAAATATTTAAGATCTATTTTTAGTACTAAAAGTTGTTTTATCCTCAGTATAGGTCGACAAAGACGAGATCAAATTTTCGATACATAATAATATTATAATTGCTATTCAAAATATTTTTGTATCAATTATAATAAACACAATTTGAGATTTTTTTAGCAAATAAAAAAATAAGTGTTTTGGTACACTACGTAATGAGTAAGTGATTGATTTGGATCCTTTAGTAACAAGACTATTTTATTTTCATCAGAAACTGACAACACTGTAAATGTCAATTCTGTCGACTGAATTATTGATTCTACTTTAAGAGTTAAATTGTTACTGCACGCCACAAACGAAAATTGTATTGCAAAGAGTTAAATTATATTTCAACGTTGTCGATATATTATCTCAACATCGTTAAAAAATTTCGAGTAAGTATCGAAACTTCGAAAGAAGATTCGCCAAGTTCGTCCATATATTAAATATTATATCTACGGTCAAGAAAATTTGCGAAATTAATTTCAATAAAATTTAGCAAGTAGGTACTTTATACTGTTTGGTGCTTTAAATCTATCGACGTTCAAGGGCAGGGCGAATTCATACTAAAACTGATTCAATGCGTCATTATTCTTGCTAATAATGTAGGGGTGGATTGTTAAATATATTTTGATATATAATACAACAAATCCCTAATTATAAATTATCAAGATTACGTTAAATATACGTCAATCTGTCACATAGTATGGAAATTAAGTTTCACATAATATAAGTATACGCACTTTTAACTGTAAAAATGTTGGCTGGGATTTGAGCCCCAGACCACCCTAATTGGTGGCCGAAATCTAAACCCCTACATTATACCGCTGTTTTGATACGAAACTTTTCAATTTAGCGTTAATTAAAACAAGATAGAATTGGCGTAAGATGTTTAGTAATGAGTAGGTACATTGTTTTCATTCTTAACGAAAAATTCAATGTCAAGCCTTGTGTATACACTGTGTTATGACGCTATAAGCTAATATTTTTTTATAACATCACCCTGCTAGCATATTTATGAATAGTAAACCATTAGCATAATCGGAGAGGTGAACTAGGGTGAAGGGAAAACAAGTTGGCAACATGTGTCCCTAATAAATTTTGTTCAACAAGGAAAATTCCACAGTGGAAATTGCTAGAAACAAATGTAATACACTACGCTTACATTCCCAACAAACAATTTAGGAAAATGCTGTAACAGGCTGGATGATTGAGGTAAGGAAATACGTCGCAAAAAGCCACTTATTCTGAAGAAATACTTTCATTGTTTTTTTTTACTAGCTGATGAACGCGACTTCGTCTGCGTGAATTTAGTTTTTATAATCCCACGGGAACTCTTTGATTTTTCGGGATGCACGTCGATCCATAGCTCTTGTGTTGCAGCGTGATTGAAGGACAAACCAACAAACAAACTTTTGAATATTATATCGAATAAAAGCGAAATACCAGTCACTGACTAACCACGAAATCTCAGGAACTTTAGAGCCGACAAACATGAAATTTAAAAGTTAGGTTTCTTCTAGGGCATTGGCATCAGCTAAGAAACGGTTTTGAGGAAATGTCATACGCCTAAGGTGGTGAAATGGGGGTTGTAATATTGGATGAAAGTCATATCAAGTTCAGTCGTATTGATATTTTTGTAAACTTACAAATCTGATATAGCTAGTTGAGGATCTTGACAGTGACATAGGCTGCTTTTTATCCCGAAAAATCAATGGGTGCTGCGGGATTTTTAGAAAACTTACTCCACTCGGATGAATAATGTTAAAATTATAATATTAAAAATGCTCCGGCTACACACTCCAACTTGCCTGCGCAGTTAACTGCAGAGACCGAGAACTGCGCAGTCCAATCAAGCCGCCCTATTGGAACTGCGCGGGCTATTGTCTTGCCATCCTCACGCATGAGCTTACTGCGCAAACTGGCTTGTGCATGTAAGCGCAGTTTAATAGTTATTTGTTATACAAGAGTGCAAAGTTGCTTTTTAACCGCGTGCTCAATTTTGATGACCGAGCAAGCGAAGGATTCTAAAATTGAATCACGAGCGCAACGAGTGATTCATAAATTAGAATCCTGAGCGTTAGCGAGGGAATCAAAAGAGCACGAGGTGAAAAATCTTTGCACTCGAGTGCAACACGTAACTTTTCATCTCCCCATTTTAACAATAAGGCCTAGCGCAAACATACAACTTTTAGTTGAACAACTATTTAGTTGTGTTTCATAAGTTTATAGGAATGTACTGCGATCATAGAATGTGCGCAAACTATCAACACGATAGTTGCTCGACAAAAAAATCAAAAAGCCGTACGATTTGCTTTTGATTATAGTTTATTTGTGTGGAATTCACGAAAAGTACACAACTCGACTAAACAGTTTAGTCGATGTAAAAGTTGTATGTATGCGCCTGGTCTAAGACATGAAAAGAAAATGGCGCGCGCAAAGCAAATTAAAAAAAAGTACACCAAGAAGGTTCCGAGTCTGAGTTTTCAACAAATTAAAAAAGGTTGTATGATAAATTCGGCACCTTGGAGGTAGAAGTAAATAGGTTTAATGATGTTTTGAATTCACAAACTTAGTGCACACGATGTTCTAAATTCAATTTACTTTATCCTCTAGCGGATAAAAATGGCTTTTTCATCATACCTATTCGAAAAACGAATATTGGCTTCAGAGGACAGCGGGAGCAAAATTTCATTTTAACCCCATGGGACTTTTCATTTCTCTCTTCTGATTGGTCCGCGTTATAGTGCTTTAGTATACTAAAGCACTAACGTGGACCAATCAGAAGAGAGAATTCAAAAATGTGTCGAAATTCAAAAATGTTTGAGAAGCTGTTGTCTACAATAAGTCACGTGATCAAATTTGTTGATTAGTCATATACGCCCATACCACCCATACTTCCAACATAAATATTAATGTTTAATTATTTCATAAAAAAATATTTTTGTTTTATTGAAACTTTCAATATACGTATTGACATAGTAGTCATGGCAGAGACTCTGAGAGACCTCAATACAATGCTCAACGATCTCAGCAGGGTTTCTCAACAGGTGGGCCTGAAAATGAACATGAGCAAGACGAAAATCATGTCCAATGCTCATGCACCGCTCCACCCAGTAATCGTTAAGAACTCTGCACTCGAAATTGTCGACGAGTATATTTACCTGGGACACACAGTCCAGCTAGGTAGGTCCAATTTCGAGAAAGAGATCAACCGCCGAATCCAACTCGGCTGGGCAGCGTTCGGGAAGCTCCGAGATGTCTTTTCGTCCAAAATTCCTCAGTGCCTGAAGACTAAAGTCTTCGAACAGTGCGTGTTGCCAGTGATGACTTACGGATCCGAGACATGGTCGCTAACTAAGGGCCTCATAAGTAGGCTCAGGACCGCTCAGCGTGCGATGGAAAGAGCTATGCTCGGAGTATCCCTGCGGGATCGAATCAGAAATGAAGAGATCCGTAGGAGAACCAGAGTCACCGACATAGCTCAGCGAGTCGCGATACTGAAGTGGAAATGGGCGGGGCACATAGTTCGAAGAGCTGATGGTCGTTGGGGTCCCAAGGTGCTGGAGTGGCGACCCCGCACCGGGAAGCGCAGTGTTGGCAGACCCCCCACCAGGTGGACCGACGACATCAAGCGAGTCGCAGGGAGCTGCTGGATTCAGGCGGCGCAAGACCGAGGCCTGTGGAAGTCCATGCAAGAGACCTTTGTCCAGCAGTGGACGTCTATCGGTTGATAAAGAAGAAGAAGAAGAAGATACGTATTGGTAATGTCTATACTCTATACAATATAGAAGGTTGATACTCCTAGCTTTTTCTCATAGGTAATGATGAAAAATAGTGTGTGTCATTCGGGGCCAAAATTTTTTGTTCTCGGGCGGCGTATATTGAATTCCTCGCTACGCTCAGGATTCTACTTTAGAATCCCTCGCTGCGCTCGGGAGTCTACTATAGAATCCTTCACTTCGCTCTGAATTCAAAATAACGCCCTCGGGGAACAAAAAATTCCTAAATTTATATTCCTAGGGATTTCATTGTAAAAGCCTTCTTTCATTTGATTGGCGTTATATCGATGCCAAATCGATGTTTACTCAATATAAGCCATTGGATTCACTAGATATAGTGATAAGATTGGGTATGAATTATGCCAATATTATATCTGGGTTAATTCCTTACTATTCCCTCGTATCAAAAAAGTTGGACTTTCAAATTTAATATTCGTAGGTACCCATAGGTAATTCTAAAATCAATCGAAAATTATATAAGCACGTGTCCCCACCGGTATTTTAACCCTTTTAGAACTCCACGTATCTAGGGCGGGCAGCCGAAAGTTTGGCAGTTTCAACATAATATAATGTATGTTAATATGTATGTATGTATGTTATATATAAAGCAGTGATAGCCTAGTGGTTAGGACTGTGGTCTCCTATTCGGGAGGTCGCAGGTTCGATCCCGGGTACGCACCTCTGACTTTTCGAAGTCAAGTGCATTTAAGCAATTAAATATCACTTGCTTCAACGGTGAAGGAAAACATCGTGAGGAAACCTGCACACCTGACAGTTCTTCATAGTGTTCTTGAAGGTGTGTGAAGTCCGCCAATTCGCATTGAGCCAGCATGGTGGACTATGGCCTATAACCCTTCTCTGAGAGGAGACCTGCGCTCAGTAGTGAGCCGTTGATGGGTTGCTTATGATGATGATAATGATGATAATGTATGTAAAGTCTACAGTTAGCCTATTGCGAGCGATGTGTTCTTTCAGTCGAATGATTATAAGAATAGACCGATCAATACAATTCTGTTTTAACTTTTTAGGGTTTCATATTATTAACCAGCTACCCTTATAGTGTCGTCCAGTCATTTATTTAACCTTATATTAAATACTCATATAACGGAAGTTACTAACAAAGTTCCGCTCAAAACGTAGGCTCAAAACAAGTAATGAATGTGTGAGTGCCATGTAATTATTTCTGTACTAGTACTGTTAATTACGTTTTTGATGAATTACTACAGACACCCTATCACAGCACAGTACGATTTTTTAATAATTTTCTGCGAGCTCGGCGTACTAACGCGTCGATACTGCGTAGGAATACGCATTCGGCTTACTAAAAACGGCTTATCACCGCGTCGACTATTGCGTTTCTAGGAGTATTTTACGTACGGAACAGCGGCAGTAAAGAATGATTTTTTGAGGGCTGGCTGGGGCCCTTGTAATCGCGGGGCCCTGGGCATTTGCCCAGAGGAAAAGAGGGGCCTTATCGCTAGCGCACTACTGGGCACAGGTCATTTTTCGAATGAAATAAGGGTATAAGTCACAGTACATAGTTGTACACTTTGTGATGAATATATAAACATTTTGGATTGCAGTAATAAACGTGAAAGAAATTCATTACGTAACTGGCTGCAGCCAGACAACGTGTTTATTAAGAGAATTCGCAATAACTTGATAGCCGGGAGACTTCTATGGGCTTCTCTTTGTTCAAAGCTATAGGTATAAAAGCGTATTATACGTAATTACATTGTACAGCAAAGCTTGAAACTGGTTTCAATTTACTGGTTTAATTTTTTTCTTCTGAGTTTTGCATTCGATACTACTCGTAAGTTACTAACTTGTTAATTAAAAATTTGGGTTAATTTACGGTTAAATATATTGTTCATCAATGTACGAGATAAGGGATTAAACAAACAGAAGTCATATCGGTTACTGGTAAATTAAAATAAGCAATGTCATAATCAATAAATCAAAGTAAAGTGAGAGATTCGCATCCGCCAAATCGAAGACATCTTTTGTCCCCGTACCTACGGAGCTGTTTTCACCCGCGCTCGCAGCAGTTGGGGGCCCGTGGCCTCCATAGAATGCAGATGTGTGGAAAATGAAATATTAGCTATTTTAACGGCGCGGTTTGCGCTCGCGGCGCCCGCAGTAAAGCCGCGCGGGTCGCGGTCGCCCGCGAGCTTGGCGGCGCGGACTCTGCGATCGGTCGCGCGGACGCGGGGCGGGGGCGTTCTCTCTACTCCTTTCGATGCCATTTTAGCGGTGCTTCTAGCCGCTGCGGCTGCGGGACGTTAACCTGCGGTGTCGTGAGTCGGTGTGCGGGGTACCGCGCCGTGAAAACTCAGTCTTAATGATTTCAACAGAAGGCTTAATATGAGCATATACATATGTTGATAGTGTTGAAAGAATACCGGAAGTAGACTTCAGGTCTTGAAACACAAACGTCAAAGTGAAACAAACAACAAGACTCAATTTAAACCAGGTACAAGCGTAAGCTTTGCGAAGTCAACACCAACAAAATTCTAAGAAGATGGCGATTTGTATGGAACATGTTTGCGACGATAAGAGCGGAACGCAGCGCAAGTGGCAATGGCAGCCCACTTGTCAATATACTATCCACAGATTAATTTTATGTGTACCAGATACTACTAACGCTTGGATGAGGTGCATAAAGGCAGACATGAAACGGATGAGATTCTCGTGGAGCCTTATTACAGATCAAATGTTAAAGGTTGACAATGATATTTACTTGTTTGGAAATGCTCCTTTGGAAGGCTCCTTAGAAACGGGTTTATTGACCGAGCGAAGCGAGGTGTCTGAGTTTACTAGAGCGATTTGCCTTGTCCGTCCGTCCGTCCGTCCGTCCGTCTGTCAGAGCCTTATAACTTTTGAATTACTGAACGTAATTACTTCAAATTTAGATATAATATGTAAACCGATGGCCTCCAGCCGAAAATGGCTTAAAAAGTTATAAAAATCTTTATTTCAGGGGGGCTCTCATAGAAACGAATGCGAAGAAATTTTTTTTTATTTGCGATTCATAGGTTTTCTGTGTATCATTTTAAAGACAATTTGGAACAGAGTACAACCGTATTTTTTTTTATTTTTTTCCTAAAATTGACGAAATGGGGGGCTTCCAAAGTGGCGATTTAATACGCTCGCTTGAAGACGCTCTCTGGGAAAATTTTCTATATATTTTCAAGTTGTACTTATTTTCTTACTTCACTTGTATCCTGTACTTGAACAACAAATACTAAAATTATATGAATATTATAAAGAAACGAGATTATTTAATTTTTAATGAGCATCAGTAAATTTCACATAGCTTCACAATAATGCTAATAGATGGCGCAGTCATTAACTATTCCATTGAACTAGGAGTTACGACTACGATTTATCCCAAAAACAGTTTTGCGTCGACCATTATTATTTAGGTACATAATATAATAACATATTATTCAATTAAAATTATTCTTTAGTTAAATATCATTTTGTATATTTTCTATTCGCGTCGATAGATGACGATTTGTACAGATGCCCCTAACCCGTTTTCACTCGTTAGTACCTACATAATAATTCAATATTTTCACTGACGTTCCCTAACCTTTACGGGCTACCTATGATAAGTTATGTGATGATTACTGTCAACTTCTTTATCACGATCCTGTACGGGACACCTAAAAGGACATTGGGACGGATGTTAGGACTTAGGATTGTGTTTTGGAGCTACCTACGTAAAGAGACTCCTACATAGGGGATGATTTAGGTATGTTTGGTGAAAACGGGCATAATAATAATAATAATGTCAGTTTTGGTCGTCATGTATCGATTGAATGAATAATCATGGGATACCGTTACCGCGAGGTCTCAGTTCGGGGCGAACCACTAGTATTTAGATACATCAACCTAGCTGAGCTTGATTTATATCCTTTCGTCTGCAAATAAGTGGAAAGCTTGTGTTAGGAGTGGGTACGACAATAGAACAACGGATGGGGATCGAAGCTTTCAGTTTTCAGTCCGTACCTTTTACCATTAAGATATTGCTATAAAGATTTGCCTAGTTTAGGGGTCAGGATTCCATTGTAAGCTGGGCACTCAGCTTCTCTAATAAAGATTTCGTTCATTCTTTCTTTCTTATATCCATTTTGCTTTGACGGTACAAAAAACGCACTTTTTGCCAATAAAAGGACCGATTGATCGATCCGATTGGTTCAATTTACGGAACGATCTGTACTAAATTGGCTCTGGTTTTTGCCTTGCACTTGGAAGGCACGAATTGTTTTCATGGTTAGTTTTATATCTTAGACATAGTTCATACATAAATGCAAGAGTCTGTTTATGATTGCCAATGAACTGCCTTTTTACACAATTCTTTACACGTCATCAGAACACAAGCACATATTTTTTTTTAATTTCATGTTTTTTGCCTGGTGAATAAATAACGGAATGTTATCAGGCTTCTTTTTATTCTGAGAACTGGGTTCCTACGAGAATACAAAATCGAAATCTACGCTGATAGGAAAAATATAGTTGCATAGACTTTTTTAACCAAACAACAAACTGAAATAAATAGGATTCACAAAACCGGGAAAAGTGGGCAAGAGTTTGCTGGAAAGATGACACCCACAAAGTGGAATAACTGGATTAGTTCGTACTCGAAGACTTTCTAAAGGAAACAATTTAATGTATTCCAATATTCGGTCTACTCTGGTAAATGTGCACTGAATCAATATAATCTTATTGTTACGCTTGAAAGAGCTCTGAATTCAGCTCTAGCGATGTGAAGTCTTGTTACGCCGAAACGCCTCTGTTGCTCACACTCGACCTGCAATGTTTGCGATTGATTGCGCAAGTTTGAATAGTAAAGGTGAGTGATTACTTGCTTGTAGCAGAGGAAAATGGATCGCGGAAAAGATATAATACATATTTATCTCTTTAGATATCACTAGCTGATACCCGCGACTTCATCGGCGTGTTTAAAGTAGCCTATGTCACTCATCAGATCCTCCACTATACCCATGCAAAAAGATCATGTCGATCCATAGCTCTATTGCAGCGTGATTGAAGGACAAATTAACAAACAAACATACTTTCGCATTTATCTATCTATCTATCTAATACCTTTAAATTAGCAATACCTTAGCAATGCTAAGGTATTGCTAATTTAGCCGTTTCCGAGATTCAGATTATAATATATATATATAATCTGAATCTCGGAAACGGCTCCAACGATTTTCATGAAATTTAGTACGCAGGCGGTTTCGGGGGCGATTTCATTTTTAGAAAAGGTCGTTTTATCCGTGTTTTCAGGCAATGAAAAACCCCTTACAATATCATTAGAATACGAAGGTACATTTCGCCATCATCTATAAAGTTCCAATGGCTCGGGAAATCGGGCGGTCCCGAAACCAGAAGACCCCGGTTCGAGTCCAGACGATTATATTTTCCCCTATGAATTTTATTATATTATATTTTTTTTTGTAAATATATAATTTCCAAAAAACATGATTTACAAAAAAAAATAACCGAGCTTTAGATATTAATATTAAAGTAAGAAGTAAGAATGTGATTCAAAATAAAAATAAATCTCAAAAATCAAACAGAAAAGTTAAATGTTAAAAATGTTATCCAAATCACTGGAACAAGGAAATGTGCCCAGAACTTGGAATTAGGAATTACGATTACGTCTAAAGAACGCTACAAAACGCTACAAAATTTTGTTATAAAACAAAATTTATAACAAAATTTTATTTCGAATCCTTTTCCATGTATGGGAGGGGCCATACATGGAAAAGGAGTCGAAATAAAATTTTGTTTTTTTACTCTGGCATGTGGGGTGTCATTTTCTAGAGCTCATTAACTGGAGTTAAAATATATACTTTTTATTTTTTAGCTACAAAAATTAAGAAATGGGGGCCGTCAAAGTAATCGGTTTTAGACCAATTTTGTTAGGGGGTCTATCTCAAAAATTAATCTAGTTAGGAATTTGAAATTCTGGTATATTATGTACAATATAGTGTATTTAAACAAAAAATACTCTAAACATACTCTAAACACAGATTTATAATGCGGTTTGTAAGTTGTGACCAAAACAAACGAGCATTTTTTCCCCATATGCTAATTTAGTGCTTTCTAAGAACAATTATTTATTTGGTCATATGTACGGAAACCTAAAAGAGCGAGGCCCGACTCGCACTTGGCCGACTTTTCATTTATTTATTTAAAATAACGTTTTTATTTATAACGCCATCCCATTTCTCTTTTTTAAATATATTTACTAGTCTCGGAATTATAAGCTGTTTTACTGTGACTGTATCTGTCTCTTTCTAAAACGAAATTTTCTATGGAGCGTGTATGGAGCTGCTGAATTGTGACATCACACTTCAGTAGCGCTCTTTCTGTCCAACAGGAAATTATAAAGCTCTATAACTTATTCGATTTTAGACCGATTTAGTTTCTGTTTTTACTAATGTTATTCTTACATGTTACATTTTCGATTATAAATAATGAATATCAACATTTTGACTACAGTCAAATACCCAATTACTAGCCCACCGGTCATAAGTGGACTCTATTCTAAGATGAGATAACCTCTCCCCATGAACCCAGGGGTTCAACACCAAAGGCACAAATGTGAAACTGTCCCTTAAGATTTCATATTTGCGCCACTTGATCTTTACTGCCATAGTAGCCGCCGCCCTCGCCACTAAAAATATAACTATTCTTTTACCAAAAGCGACTTCAATCGGATGAAGTTAAAGGACTTTACTTCCGCACTCAGAGAAATTCATTAAATTATATTTAATTAGCCAATAACAGTGAATAGCGATAGTGGTTAGGACTGTGGTCTCTTATTGTAGACTATGGCGTATTACCCTTCTCTGAGAGGAGACCTGCGCTCAGTAATGTCAATATTATGTCATACCAATTTGTATTTCAATGTAATGTATTTCATCATTATGTCAGTTCCACGCCAAAAATTTAAATTAGATTTAAATTAGTACATTACCATACGAAAATAATATACTTAAAAGTATACCAGAAATATAAACAGTCTACATATACAAAAAAATAATTAAATTGTTCAAGTAAAATTTCATTTTCTGTCAAATCAAGCGACTCAATCCAATGCGCATAATGGAAATTAGGAATGGACACTGACTGAGCAATGCAGAGTATGAGATAATTAAAAAGTAGGTAGGTACCAAAAGGAAATAGAAAATTTTACAATAATGTTAGTACAATAGTTGGCAGTGCATTTGAGTGAGAGTGAACTGTCAGTTCAAGTTGCTTTTGATAAAATACACTGTATGTTCGCATTCATCATCATGAGCAACCCATCAACGGCTCACTACTGAGCGCAGGTCTCCTCAGAGAAGGGTTACAGGCCATAGTCCACTGCGCTGGCCCGATGCGAATTTTTTAGATGCTAGCATTATTTCACTGATATAACAAAAAGAAATACTCACACTTACAACTTACTACAAATACTTATAAACATTTGTCCGAAAACCATTGTTAAACTACGGAATGAAAAATCCTACTAATCCCACTAATATTATAAATGCGAAAGTTTGTGAGGATGGATGTATGGATGGATGTTTGCTTGTTACTCTTTCACGCCACAATGAACGAACCGATTTGGCTGAAATTTTGGCTTTATAGAATTAACATATAGGCTAAATTCTATGCCGGAAAATTACAGAGTTCCCGCGGGAATTAAAAATACCTTAATCCACGCGGAAGAAGTCGCGGTCATTATATAGCTTTATAAAATAAAATGTATCGTTAGACCCAGCACTTGCATGCCAAAGCTTTGCGAAAAGCTGCTTATAAAACAAACTTGTTCTGTGTGTGTTTTGATTGTGCATGTTATGAGCGAGCGAACCGTTTGAAGCCTTTTGAAGCTTCCTCTCGCTACCTAACTAATGAACTTTATTTGAATAAGCATCGTTCAGGGAGTCTTGATACCAAATTAAATTATAATTACCCTTTGTAAAGGAAAAGAGCAAGTTTTTGTAAATTAATGTCACAGATTGAAAATAATGTTGCTTCCACACTACTAGATGCATGTGGCATAAAACGGTGACATAATATGCGGAAGTCCAGACTAGATCTATGTTTAGCTTTGAACTTATATATCCCTAGTGACGTCCGATCCCAATTGTGTGAAGTGATCTCGTCCTCACTTTTGTACTATGTAGTTTGCACTTGCACTACTGCGCTGCCACAATCTTTAAATGTAAGACCATTGATAAAGTAAAAAACAAAGCACCCTAGTCTATGCTCTCGGCGACAGGCCACCACACTCGCCTGTCACCTGTCCATGTCATTATTTCAAAGAATACTAGACACATCTTTCACTGGGGTGACTTTAAATGCCTAATGGGTCCAGAGGGCCCATGACGGGTAGGGTTGGGACTAAGTGAGGACGAGATCACTTCACACAATTGGGGATCGGACGTCACTAGGTAAGTTAGTCCGATCTATTAAATTGTGTTCCGTGATCTCGTCCTCACTTTTGTACTATGTAGATGTTCAAAGAAGAAGGTTATGTTGGTAAATCAACAGTATTATTTATTTCACACAAATTATAAACTTTCCTTTCTTTAAATCACATTTAAATTAAAATAATGTAAACTTGATATCATTAATTGAGTACAATTAATTAATAATTAAGTAAACCCTCATTCACTCATCATCATTGTTTATCAGTATTATTACTTATAGAGCACACTGCTTCCGCAAAACTATTAACATCATCAACAATGGGTCTGTTGTAAAAACGAGCAAAAGTAGACGAATTGTTGGTCCAACCTGCTGTCTTTCTAATGACTTCTATATTAATACCTGCCAAATTGGCTTTAGAAGTGGATGCATGCCTGGTGCTATGTGCTGTGAACTTAGTGACATCCACACCACTGTCGCATAAGGTTTGTTTAATCCATCTGCCTATCGAGGCAGTAGAGGCAGCATGGTAGGCCTTTCTTGTTGTGAGAATAAGAGTTTTACAATCTTGTCTGAGATCCTTGGTTGCATAAAGATAATATACCAGAGTGGTTGCAGGGCATATACTGACATTATCCATAAAGAATGGCAAGATTAGGTTCGGGTGAGGTCTATTGGGGCCTGATGTTTTGATAGGGGCCGGAATCCTGATATTAATATTGTCGTCATTAATATTTATACTGTCTAAGCATATTAGAGACAATGTTTGGACTCTATGTGCTGTGACAAGAGCCAACAGAGTAACTGACTTCTTAGTAAGTAGCTCCATGTTAAGAGACTCATTGGGAAATAAGTTTGACAGATAATTTAAGACTATACTAGGATTCCAGACATCCTCATATTTAGGCTTTTTTGGTCTTAATCTATAAATTCCTCTAAAAAATCTGGTCATTCTTTCATCAGTTCCTAATTGAGGTCCTAAAATCAGAGATATTGCTGACCTTATTCCGTTGAGTGAACTATATGACAAACCTTCATTAAATTTTTTAGTTAAAAAAGAGATAACTGTGGGTACTGAGGCTGAAAGAGGATCCTTCTCCTGAGTCTCACAGAAAAGGAGCCATTGACTAAGGGTACGCTCATATTGTTTCCGTGTCTTGGTTGACAGTGAATTCAGCATAATGTCCATTGAGGGAAGTGGTACCCCTCGCTTCATGAATGCTACCCTGATAAGGTGGCCGCTATCAACCTGAGGCTTCTGTGCAGTGGATGTGGACTGCTGGAAGGAGACGACAGTAAATTACAGCAAGGGTTAAGTATTATTGGTTGGGATTCCATCATGGAATTAAAAAGAGGATACCAAGGTTGTGAGGGCCACAATGGGGCTACTACAATGCCTCTAGCTCTTTCCTTTTTAATTTTTTGTAACACTTTACTCACAAGTGAAAATGGAGGGAATGCATAGAAAAAGGACCCATCCCATCTTAAAGTGAAAGCATCTACAGCACTCGCATTAGGGTCTGGAAACCAAGATATATAATTCAGACACTTGGCGTTATAGCTCCTAGCGAAAAGATCAATCTCAGGAGGCCCTAAGTCATCTACCTATTATATTATGAAAGGCCTTATCACTCAAACTCCATTCAATCTCAGAATGTGAGCGCCTTGACTCTTTATCTGCGACACTGTTTTCTTTAGAAGTTATGTAAGACGCAAACACCCACAGGTATCTGTCTTCACACCATTGCCACAAAGCCCTTGCTAAACTGTTAAGATGCGGAAAACGGGTGCCACCCATTCTATTGATATAAGCAATAGCTGTTGTATTGTCTATTCTTAACAAAATTTCACAGTGTTTTAGTTCAGATGCAAAAGTTTTAAGTCCTATGAATGCTGCTAATAGCTCAAGGTAGTTTATATGAAAAAGTTTTTCATCCTCAGTCCACTTTCCATGATTTCTGATGTCATTACAGACTAAACCCCAGCCAGTTCGGGAAGCATCTGAAAATATCTCTATTTCAAAACTGTATTGTTTTATCCTACAAAGACTAGTCTGAATATGAAGACACCACCATTCTAAATCTAATAGGCATCCCTTTGATAATCGTAAGGTACTGATAAAGTTGTTATTGTTAACCTGCAATGCTGTAGTTTTACGATTTTCTAAGATTTTTGTATAGAGCCATCCATAAGCTATGGCTGGGCATGCTGCTACTAACTGGCCTAATAACTTAGCGAGATCTATAATTTTACAGTATTTTTTTCTTTTCAACTCAAGAATGGACTTATGGATAGATTCTCTCTTTTTTTTGGGGTAATGAAATGGAAGACTGGACTGAGTCTAAGACAAAACCTAAGTACTGGCAACTCTGTCTAGGTTCCAAAACACTTTTGTCTGTATTAATTGTGAAACCCAAATGTTTCAAAAAGGCTATGGTGGTGGAGACATTTTGTAAGCACTTCTCGTAACTGTCAGCAAGACAGAGGATATCATCCAAGTATATGACAGACAAAAAACCCTGTGATCTCAGGTGTAAAATGACCGGCTTCATAATTTTTGTAAAAACATATGGTGCGGTACTGAGTCCAAAAGGAAGGAAAGTAAATTCAAATAAAGATCCCTGAAATTGAAAACGTAAATACTTTCTATTTGACTTATTTACTGGCAGCACATAGTAAGCATTTTTTAGGTCTATGGTGGCCATGAAACACCCAGGGGTCATAAGTCTTATTGCAGTCCTTACATCTTCCAACTTAAAGTGAACAGTATTAACAAACTTGTTGAGTTTTTTAAGATTAAGTATAAATCTCCAAGTCCCATCTGACTTCGGATGCAAAAATATACTGGATAAGTAATGACCATTTATTGGGGACCAACCTTCTATTGCACCTAATTTTAATAATTTATTAATTTCGTTTCGCATCAGCTCAGATTCCTTAGGTGAGAACGTATTATTTTTCGGGATAGTATCCTGTATATAGGAACTTCAAAGAAAGGTATTATGTATTGTATCCTTTGAGTCACCTATGTATAGTTGGGTTAGAAGTAATACTAGCCCAGCGGTCAGTAAAACATTTTAGCCTGCCAGTCTGTACCTGCATTAGCGGCGACGTTGATCCTGGCGCCGCGAATGCCGCCGCCTCTGCGGGGATCGCCTCGCTTGACTCATGGTTGGCTTCGTGGACCAGTGCGCTGGTTGCCTGAGCTTTTGTTTCTGCCCACTCGGACGTGGCAACTGGGATCGTTATGGGCCCTTGAAGTTTAAAGCCTTTCTTATTGGCGGCTTTTGGGCTGGCGTACTTTTCAAGTCTTCTGCGGATTTCTTTACGGCTTTACATGCATTCACTTTATCTTGTAGCTTGTCCCCAAAGAGGTATTCTGAAATCGGGTTCTGTGTCATTGTATCTTTAACATCTTTGTTGAGCCCGGAGAGAATAAGACTCCTGCGAGTTTCTGTGTTGGTATGGTATAAACTACATAACAGTCTGGCGGAATCACTAAGGATTTCGACTTCAGCATTACTTTGGCTCGATGAGACCATGTCGTTTAAAACCTTGCCGATGGCTGAAATGGCTGCGGCTAGGACTGTTTGTTGATCCGCAATACGTTTGTCACGTTTAATTCCGCTTTCACTTATAGCCGCAGTGACTTCTGCGTTCAACTTCGGTGGCACTAATAGGCAACAATTTTTAGGTGGGTCATATTTCTTGATGAGGCTGGATTTAGTGTCTTCTGTAAGGCCATTCTGTAGAATCGCCATCCACCGTTGTTTGAGACCTTCGTGTAACTCGATTCCATTACTGATTTTTGGAGCACCTTCCAATCCCAAAAGTCCCTCAATGTCGGCTCGTAAGGAGGGCGTGGCTACTTCTTCAGACACTGCTGCCTCTCCTGAAGGCACTGGCTCTTCAATATGCCCCCCTCCTGTTTCTTCAAGCAGATCGTCGCTGTTATCATTAGGCGAGGGTGATGGTGAGGATGACAGGTAGCGACGGCACTTACGGCGGCTTCTAGCGCAACTAGGCCGGTTTGCAAGGGGAGAACGGCTCCTTGACCTACAGTCGCTAGAAGATTCCTCATCACCTAAAAATAATTCGGCAGGTTTACGATTCGGACTGTTATGCATGTGGAAATTCTACGGCTAACCTCTCGTGAAAGCTCCAAGAAGAAACAGTCAAAACAGTATGTATGTATGTCTCGTAAAGTGAGCACATATTATAATATAATAATTACTACCGGCTAACCTCTCGTGAAAGCTCATGTGTAGTGTTACTCAGTTTACGTAAGTATGGTCATTAAACGTTCTCATGGTTAACCTCTCGTGAAAACTCTAGAGACTTGACCAGACTTTGGCATAACATTAACACGTATTAAGATTTTTTTGACTTACACGTGCTACTGTCACGCCGACCTCGTTTATACAACATCTTTTCCAGTTTTTCCAATCTTCTATCAAAATCATCTCTAGATTTGCGTTCCCGCTTACCCATGTTCTAATTAAAGAAAGAAATAACTGTAAAAACACAAGAAAAAATTAAATCTCAATTTAGAAAAGGAGCTGACGTGAACAGCGCAATGCACAAAAAAGCACAATGACCACAGATTAGGTACTAGTTACTACGTAACAATGACATGGACAGGTGACAGGCGAGCGTGGTGGCCTGTCGCCGAGAGCATAGACTAGGGTGCTTTGTTTTTTACTTTATCAATGGTCTTACATTTAAAGATTGTGGCAGCGCAGTAGTGCAAGTGCAAACTACATAGTACAAAAGTGAGGACGAGATCACGGAACACAATTTCCTATAGAAGTATATAGTTGCCTCTTGAAAAGGTGTGGTGTTGCCCTTGTATAGAGTTGTCCCAAGAGTCATATCTTGAGAAATAGATATACTTTTCTGGCCTATTTCACCACTTGCTGATAAAATGCCTGATATATATCTAACAGAAAAAATATCTGCTGGATAAGTCTGCGTGATATCTTTTTGAGTTTAACTGCCAGATACTTATGAAATAGCTAATATGAAATTAAACGCTATCCGTCAGATAAGTTGTGGATAGGATATCAGACCTTTATCAGCAAGTGGTGAAACATGCCGTAAGTTTCATATAAGTTACAACTACAAGAATAATCCTAGTAATGCGGTTGTATTGCGGCTCGTGCTTCCAACCGTTATAATAATAATAATAATTGCCGTAGCGTAGCGCTACGGTGTGCTACGATACTTCCTCGGAACACAGGGCGATTAAAACAGTATAAAGTTGATTATAGACCCGTATAATTTATTTAGAATATCGAGTTGAACGTGAGTTACTCACAAATTAGTCGATATTCTGACTAATTTCATAAACTGGACACTTTCAAGTAAAGATTTTTATACAAACCTGTGAAGATGATACTGCCATTGGCGCAATTTGAATGCCATAAGCCTAAGTACTTCGTTGTATTAGTTTACAAATTGCGAATAACCAAATTAAATTTGAATTTCGCGGTCAGACCCGTATAATCAACCTTAAATGCGTTACTAGTAATTTTCATACGGATACTATAGTAATTTTATTAAACGTTTCTAAGATCTCTTCCTCTAAAGAAGGGGTTCCCAAAGTTAAAAATTTTGGAAACCCCTGCTCTGGAAGCGTTAATGATCATAGAAAGAGAATAGATACGACACAATAACTTGGCTAGAGGAATGGCCACATTTTATCGTTCCAGTGGTTTGAATGATATTTATAATAGATAACTTTTCATACCTATTTGTAATAATAGTTAATAATGTTTAATAGTTTGTTTACTCTTTTTAGTTTTGTAAATAAATAAAACGCTGTCCAGGTATGGTTCAAGAGTGTGATTAGATTTATTTAGCTTTAAATGGTTTTATCTTCTTTTTCTTCTTCTCTTATATATATAATTCTTCTGTGCGTGTGTTTCTCACCTAACTCCTCTTAAAAGGCAGGAACGATTTCGATGAAATTTTTTGTGTGTATTTAAGTGAGTCCATGGATGGTTTGAAAATACAATCAGACCCGGTAGGTGGTGTTGCGATAGGGTTCGGACAACGTTCGGACAGGACAAAGTCTGTCTGGTCCGCTAGTTTTATTATTATATAAATATAAACTTCATAGACTTCTCCTGAGTTGAAAAAGTTATAACTTAAAGTCTAGTGAAGTGGAAGATAAGTTTCCATAAAATAGCGAAATAAAACGTATGTCTCCTCATAACATTAAATGCATACACTCGTTAAATTTTTAGTCTTTCTATCGCTATTTAGTGCTTCATAAAATTATACGGTGTCATAAAGTGTCCGTATCTTCTTACTCAATGACATCCTTTACAATTTATATGTAATTATTGTTTTACTGGAAAAATTAGGAATTCTTAATTTGGAAAATTGGAAATGAAAGAAATCATATTAAGGCTTAGCACTCATTGGCTACTATCGTCTAAGGGAATTTGTTAGCCGCTGAAGCAGCCAATTCAAAATTTTGGTAAACTTCGTCGGGCGTACGAACGTTTGACAGTTTTTTCATAGCTGCTTTATAGAAGCTGGAGCTTCTTTTTTATTTTTACAATATTTTTCTAACTTGCAATGTATGTATCTAAGTTTAGGTTTTTACCTAAACTTAGATACATACATACATACTCTTGCAAGATGAATTAGAACCACTTCCCGGTTCAGATTGAGCTGAAATTTTGCAAGTACGTCTAAATTGGATGACAATGAAATATTATTGTGACATGGAGCTGATCTTATGATGGAGCTGGAACATGGATGTCGGAACTCTCTAATAAAACGACATAACCCCAATGAGCTTGGGTTCGTTTGATTCGTCTTGACAAGTACTCTAGTCCTAGATGATGTACAGGTTCTGATGATGTAGCTAGCTGCTAAAAGCTTATTTTTAATTTTTTTTTTATTTGCACTTGTTAAACGCTTGTTGCTGCTTGAAAAGCTATAGAAGCCAATGTGCACCCAGCCTTGTATGTCATTTAAATTCGTCGCAAATCGCATACGCATAGCGATATGATGATTGTATGGTGAAAAATTCGCAAAAAAAAACAATCGCAAATAGCAAAAAGCATATAGTTTGATTTTTCGAAGTCTAGCTAATTAGCCTTTTTCGACGGATGGGACAACGCAATGGAATTAAGAAGTACCTACTGGTTGCACCTATGTAAATAGGTATCTGTATAAGTAGGTACGTCTTACCTCCATTAAAACATTTTTATCAAAAAGACGAAACTTTTCGCTTCAACGAATTTGAGGGGATAGATTTTGCTCATGTAACTTCTGTAGCTGTATATACCTTTATTATATTATCTATAATCGAATTTTTTTGGATTACTTATGAATGTCGTATAGTAACGTAGTTTGCACCGTAGAATTAGAAATTCGTCTTAGTTACAATTTCGCATAAGTATCTTTTACTTTCTTATCGTAGCAAGAGTCGAAAAAATTAAATAAAAATTTTGGAATTAAATTATTTCTAGGCTTACCTATTTTGAATATGCGGCATATATTGTCAGAAAAAAGGTAAAAATTTATTAGTATTGTTGTATGAGTATAAATCGTCATCTCATCCGATAAATATATCTACGGCTGGACATATTTGTAGGTTAGAATCGCAGGAAACACAGATCGGCTTCTATTCGGCGGTGGCCCGCGAATGACTCGCAAGAGTTGCGTGCTCCCCACGAGATCGCCAACGTCTTTCGGTTCTTCGGGCTATGTGCTATGTACATCAGCGAAGTGTCGTAGCAGTTCAGTGCCGGAGTGCAAGTCTCATGCTCACCGTTGTAGAGGAGCGTGGGCTCGGGGTCACGCGGCGACGGGCCCGGCGCGGTGGCGGCAGGCGCGGGGCTCCGGCCGCGCCCCTCGCCGACTACGTCGATCTCCTCGTCCGACTCGTCGGCGAGCTCGGTCGTCGGAGCCGCCTTCCACTTCTTGGCCATGAGGCAGCGCGGCATGGCGGCGCCCGCATCGGCCTCAGCGCGACCGCATCAGCGAGAAACAGACGAACAGAGAAAAAGAGAGAAAAGAGAAAGAGCGGCGCCCCGGGCGAGCGGCGTGACAGGCGATCGCGCGCGTCCTCTTGCGTTGTGAGTGTCGCTGCCGCGGCTCGCGGTATATATCGCCGCAGGGAGGTGCGCGCGCCGCCACTTCGATCGATGTGGGCGGCGGGTGGCACTCCACGCCGCACAAACTTTGCCTGCCAACTTGGAGCGATACTTAGGAAGCTAGCGCGGGCCCGACGAACGACCCACCCTTCGAGCAACCGGTGGAAGTAGTGTGGACCTATGTGGTCACGCACGCCGCAGCACGCGATAAACATGCGTAGCGCACTTGCTGATTTGTAGTGTACTTAATGTGAGTACGAACAGCTATACGAGTACTATCACTACATAAGAAGCGACACTCACTGCCTCCAAACCAATAGACCCACAACCTAACAGTACGCCTAGTGGAAATACCTCACTACTTCCCGTATTCGTTTAGATTTAATTACCTACACGCACAAAAAGTGTGCATATAGACTGGTGTCACGGTACTCAGCAGTAGGAAATTAAATCAGTTCGCTTTTATGGAGTGTCGGGGATGTGTAAGAAGTATTATGCCAACTGATAATATCTGTTTTGCCTTAGCTGACTTAAAAAGTAATCAAATCGCAGAAAGCATCTGGGAAGTGTACAGCGCTTAAGACGTTTTTGAGTTAGTTTTCCCCTTGTATCTTATGCCAACCCTATGATTATCCCAGGCGAGCGTAGTGGGTACCTATGCATTGAGCACACAGTCAATTCGCCCGCATATTTAGATTTGACGGTTGTGTTTGATTATTTTGGGTGAAAACAATGGGCGTAGTTTGCAAAAATTGTAAGGGTTAAACCTATGCTATGCACCCAAAACCTATGCTATGCACCCAAATAAATAGTAAATTCTTAATTTCATTACTAATTTAAAAGTTCAAAAATGTGTTTGTGTGAGATACGGATTAACTTGATTTTTACACAGTGACATAGTCTCTTGTTAGTTGATAGTTCCCGTAGTTGCGTTAGAAGCCAATTTCTAAAGTATTAAAACTTTGGAGAGAAATAAAACAGAAGCAAGAATATAAATTTTCTTTTCTTGAATAATATTAAACTTGTGTGTCTACTTAACGAACTGTATAATGTTACAAACCATGGAAAGGTAACAAAAAGTTTTCAAGATTTAGTAACATAATCAAAATTTACTAAAACATACTACCTAATTAGAAATTACCAATTAATATTGTTAAATACAACCCTGCAAAACAAAACCTTGCGCACTGAAGGTTCTGAACTTTAGAAGGAAACTTAATGTTTGGATTTCTCCGGTGAGCTACGAGATTTACCTTCGTGTCAAACTTCAAGATTGCTTACCTTACCTGTAGTTGTAAGTATAGGACACTAGATGATGCTCTCGACTTCATTCGCGTGGATTAAGGTTTTTGATTTCTGCGAGAACCCTTTAATTTTCCTGGATAAAATGTAGCCTATGTGTTATCCATCTCCATTACAAATTTCCACCAAATCCGTCCACACACCGCACACACAAATACACACACACATACAAACTTTCGCCTTTATAATATTAGTGTGATAGTGTGATGTGATTGCGTAGTTGTAGCAGTGATAGCCTAGTTGTGAAGCACTGATAGCCTAGTGGTTAGGACTGTGGTCTCCTATTCGGGGGGTCGCTGGTTCGATCCCGGGGACGCACCTCTGACTTTTCGGAGTCAAGTGCGTTTAAACGATAAAAATATCACTTGCTTCAACGGTGAAGGATAACATCGTGAGGAAACCTGCACATCTGAGATTTCTTCATAATGTTTTCGAAGGTGTGTGAAGTCCGCCAATTCGCATTGGGCCAGCGTGGTGGACTATGGCCTATAACCCTTCTCTGAAAGGAGACCTGGCCAGTAGTGAGCCGTTGATGGGTTGTTAATGATGAGTGTGATGTGATTAGTGTGATGGCCATCAGTCATTGAGTTGGACTTTGTATGAAAATACATTTGCAATTGAAAACTAAAACTTAACCTTAACCTTTTGAACTACAGTGTAAATATCAACTTGATAATTCAAGCCATTTCTGAGAAAAAGGGGCTTGATGCATGGACTGTAGACAGACTGAGATACCTAAGCGACTTTTTAAACAAAACTAAAAATTTGGTATATAAAGACGCTTGTTGATTCAATGCAGAGCGCTGTCTATTTGTATAGCAAAACTGAGTCCGCAATCTAAAGATCCATTGCAAAGGTTCCTCTTTTATGCTCCTTCTATAGCCGTGACGTCAGCCGCATCATTAGGTGTGCCAAATATAACTGAAGGTGGCCTACTAAGCACAAACTAGCCGTCCGCTTCAAGTTGGCCGTCGACGACCGTTGACAAAAAAAATGATTGTATATTTGAAGTTTTCTTTTCTGGCAATGATTTTCATGGCAAATAATGACGTCTTGAAAGTCGAAGGGCGTGATTTTTAGGGTCCCTCCCCAAAGGGTACCAACGGGACCCTATTACTAAGCCTACGCTGTCCGTCCGTCCGTCCGTCCGTCTGTCAGCGGGCTGTATCTCGTAAACCGTAATAGATAGACAGATGAAATTTTCACATATTATGTATTTCTATTGCCGCTATAACAACAAATAATAAAAATTAAATTAAATTGAAAAAATTAAATTAAAAAATTTCCATGGGTCCATGAAAATATTTTAATTTAATTTTATTTAACGGAACCCTAAAAGAGCGAGGCCCGACTCGCACTTGGCCGATTTTTAATTTCATATTTTTCTCCACTTCCAAGAAATGACGACCTCCCTGGCGCAGTGGTGAGCGCTGTGGTCTTATTACTGAGAGGTCTCGGGTTCGATTCCCGGCGGGGTCAATTTGGGAATTTATAATTTCTGAATTGTTTCTGGTCTGGTCTGGTGGGAGGCTTTGGCCGTACCTAGTTACCACCCTACCGTCAAAGACGTGCCGCCAAGCGATTTAGCGTTCCGGCACGATGACGTGTAGAAACCGATTAGGGGTATGGGTTGAATTTTCACTACTATACCCCTTCCAAGTTAGTCCGCTACCATCTTAGACTGCATCGTCACTTACCGTCAGGTGAGATCGCAGTCAAGGACTATCTTGTCATCGAATAAAAAAAAGTTATTAAGTAGAGTAATAAATACTGCGCGCAATGCAATAGTCCTTTTGAGGGTTCCCTATCCACAGGGTGCCAACGGGACCCTATTACTAAGCCTCCGCTGTCCGTCTGTCCGTCCGTCTGTCTGTCTGTCCGTCTGTCAGCGGGCTGTATCTCGTAAACCGTAATAGGTAGACAGTTGAAATTTTCAGTGTGTATTTCTATTGCCGATATACCAACAAATAATAAAAATAAAATTAAATTAAAAGTAAAGATATATGAAAAAGGGAGTCGAAATAAAATTTTATTTTTTTACCCTGGCATGCGGGATGTCATTGTCTAGAGCTCATTTTTTTTATTATTTTTTAGCCATAAAAATGAAGAAATGGGGGGCCGTCAAGTCATCGGTTTGAGACCATTTTTGTTATCTCAAAAACTAAACTACACTAGCGGCACGCTATGATGGCCGGTTTGACACATTACAATAGTGATGTGGAATGTCAATTTATTCTCGAACAAAAAACAATTAAGTTTTGTTTTTGTACCTGATTAAATAGGTTTAATAAAACAAAAATGTATATGTTTATTTAATTTATTTGAACGAACTGAATATTTGAATGAAAATGAATATACATACTTTATATGCACACAAGAAACATATGAATACAAAAGATACCAAAAAAGGTGCCACAAAAGGCCATAATTAATCAGATTCGTCCATACTACTATTTTCACTGTCGTCACTGCTATCATCACCTACATTAATAATTATATGTTCGTTTTCTATAATATTATCTATTTTCACATCTCTTTCATAATCTTCCCTTATTAATTTAACAGTTCTATTCACAACCTTTTCCCAGTCTCCTTTAGTCACATGTTCACAAGCTTCTTCTAATAATTTTAGCATTTTTTTTGTGGTAAATGGGGGTTCTGTATTGTGTCTTGCAGCATATCCCTTAATTTGAGCCCACACCAACTCAATCGCATTATACTCACAATGGTAAGGCGGTAACCGTATAACTCTGTGCCCATGTTCTAATGCTATTTCGTCAATGACGTATCGGATCTTGGTTGGTTTGTTTTCTTTTAAAAGACGTACTAATTCCGCTTTTAACATATTCATGTTTGCATCTACGCCATTTTTACGAAGCCATGCGACGATATCAGCTTTCTTTTGGGATTGGGCAGGTGGCTTGTCAATTTGCATCGAGTGGTATGGGGCGTTGTCCATAATTATAATAGATGGTTCAGGGAGGCTACACAACATTGAGGTAAACCATTCAGTAAACTTTTCTCCATTCATGTCTTCATGATAGTCTCCAGTGGTTTTTGACGCAAAAGCCATGAGAGAACCTTCGACAAACCCGTTGATGGTTCCGGCGTGACAAATTATAAGTCGCGATCCTTTTCCTACAGGAACTTTGGAAGTAGATGCTGCTGTGTCATCGTTCCAAGAACGGCCTACAGTATGGTTAGCATTAAGCCATGTTTCATCCAAGAACACAACATTTTGCCAATTTTTGATTTCTTTCACTTGCCGTAAAAAAGTATACCTTGCCATCGCTATATCAAATCTTTCCATCAATATTTTGCGTTTGTTACATTTTTTGTATCGAAATCCAATGGTCTTCAAAATCTTCGTTAAAGAACTTTCCCCACCGAAGAATAATCCAGCTTCCTTCAGTGAATGCACCAACTTTTTTCTTGTTGGATACTCCTTCTGTAAATAGTAGCCGTAAACATGTCTTCGGATAGCATCGGCATCAAAGCTATCGATGCCTACGACTGGTTTTGCTCGTTTTCTCTTTTTTGGTGTGTGAAGTTTATTTTCTTCTGTGCCAGTCTCGCCATATTTTTTTTTAGTTATCCGTCTAACAGTTCGTTGTCCAATATTAAGCACATCAGCTACGCGTTCAACCACTGACGTTATAGGTAAAATTGGCCCTCCATTTTGAGCTTCACGATCGAAATAGTTACGAAGGCGTATTACGAACTCACGTGTCTGACTATTTAGAACAGTTCTCTGCGTACGTTCGGTCATATCGACGAAATCCACAACAAAGGGCTTGAACAGAGTCCAAATTAACGAGCAAGGGTCAACAGTAATGCAGTATCAATATTTGAAATCCAAAGCCAGGTCAAAACTATATCACAATCGCATTGCACTGACAGTTTATACTTTTCGAAGCAACGTCAATTCGAAACTGCTTTGTTTTGCATTGAGCATTGACGCGAGTTTGCCGGAGGTAGTAGTTGTGCTAGCCAGCGATCCTATGTGACGATCGTATTAGATTCCATTTTTAAAAATTTTCAATTTAGAAAACCAAATGCCGAGTTGTGGTATATATCATATAAAAATAAAAATTTTACCTTTTGTATGAAACAGCTGATATTTTTTTGCGATTTCAGAGGTTTGTCCACATAGTGAAAATTGTTCATATTCACAAGTACATTCACCCCTTAAATGGTGCAAACTGATTTTTCTACACTTGTATACATTTTAGAAATCAATTTCATAAATAAATTTTGAGTCCTAAACCTAAAACTACATTCGATAAAATTTATGAATCTCTGCACATCACTATCGTCAATAAAGTAATACAATTATTTCCTTCAAAGTCGTTATCAATTAATACGGAACTTCATGAGCGGACAAACGTCAAACCGGCCATCATAGCGTGCCGCTAGTGTAGTCAGGAATTTTATTATGTACTATATAATGTATATAATCAACAAATACTGAAAATACTGATTTAAAATGCGGTTTGTAAGTTGTGACCAGAACAAACGAGCAATATTTCCCCATAATATACTAATTTAGTACTATCTAAGAAATAAGATATCTAAATAGTAAATATCTGGTTTAAAAAAAAGTGATTTGGTCATATGTACGAAACTCCGTTGCTGCGTGATTGAAGAACAGACCAAAACCAACAAAAAACACACATTTATAATATTGCAAAGGATACAGGCTGGGTTCTGACAAAAATAAGAATGGAAATTGAGATTTCTGTCAATAAAAGAAAACAATTTCAATTTGGTTTTTTATTTATCATTCACCGTTTCATTTAAATATTATAACATTGAAAGTTCTCTCAAAATTAATCGTAAGGAATAAGGATCACTACCTAAACATGAGATGTAGATGTTTTATAAAATACTAGCTGATGCCCGCGACTTCGTCCGCATGGATTTAGTTTTTAAAAATCCCGCGGGAACTCTTTCATTATCCGAGATAAAAAATAGCTCTCCCGGTCTGAGGAACCACAACTACATCCATTACTATACCCATGCAAAAAATCGCATCAATCCGCTGTTCTGTTGCGACGTGATTGAAGGACAAACCAACAAACAAACACACTTTCGCATTTATAATATCAGTAATGCTTTATTATAAGACTTTTTATAATTGTCAAATTTTTCATACTTAAGCAAAGACAAAATTACGTTTAGCTGTCATTTACGTTTTGTTATTCCACTGTCATTTGCGTTTTGTTATTCCATGTCAGATGCGTTTTTCTTAAACCACGTTTTATAGTGATATGACGAAAACGCGGTCGAACGGGATAAAAAGTATCCTATGTCCGTCTCCTGGTTCTAAGCTACCTCTCCACCAATTTTCAGCCAAATCGGTTCATCCGTTCTTGAGTTATAAATAGTGTAACTAACACCACTTTCTTTTATATATATAGATAAGCTCGCTCTCAGATAGCTCGGCGAATTGTTTAGATTAGATAGCACGTTTGTCATTCTCTTCTTCAGGCACAAGCTTTTTGAGTTACAAAATAAGGAAAGGTCATGTTTATAGTACAAAAAAGCTTCCGCGCTGCCCAGTCAGTGAGGCGCTTTTCATCACCGTTTATTCAAAGTCCCAATTTTGTTTTTAAGGTTCAGCCTAATCTTACAAGAATATGAAAGTGCATTAAGTAAATCTATTTGTGGCTCAGCCTGAATTTATATTTGTTTGACGGCGATCAACTCACAGAATGTTGACTTCTCTAACAAGATCTCTTTCTTGCTCAGTTCAAGTGGTCGGGCTAAGCTCTAATTAATATCAATCGATAAATAGTTGAAACAGTGAATGTCTTTACAAAACGGAATATTTAATCTGCGGGCAGTTGTTCGGGGTAAGGATGGTGGCGTTATACTTGTTTCTGTATAATAAAGCAAATAAGTATCAAGTTTCCTAATTTACTAGCATATAATATACTCGTAAATCTGTCAGACGTCGCACGACCTTGAACGAGAAAGACATACACAAGACTACTGTGAGTGAACTGGCTGGCCTACGAGGGTCACAACAATCATAATATATCGACATCAGGCAAGATAATGATCCTTAGTTCTTAACGAATTCGTTTTCCAAAACATATTTTTCCCCACCATCTAATTTAAATACATAAAAGATGCAATTTACGCAACGTTTACATTTTTTTTTCAACAACTTTTTACTCACTTTCGCAAAGTTATATGAAATAGTCGTTTACAAATACATCGAAACATCTAAGAATAGATAAAAACTACAAAAAAATTACGATAAGCTATTTATTCGATATAATTTTAATGCTGTAGTATATGTAATGTTGAAATCGTTTTTTAAATTTAGTGCCGATTTCCCCAATGTTTAACCGAGGAATAAATTTTGCGTTCTGACATTTTTTGTATTAAAAATCGGCCAAAATATCAAAACGCTCGGATAAGGCTTATTTCACGTTGGCGAAATCAGCCCACAATGGAAGAATAATAACATTATATAATTTGTCCTGCACGTGTATATCACAGCAGACATGTTATTTAGTTATAATACTATCGCAATAATCTGTCAGATTAATTCGGATCTATATATAGAGCGTAGTTTGATTTTGCTCAGACTTCATTTTTGAATTATGGCCTTTAAATTTTAGATATAAAAGCAGAATTGTTACTTTGTAGAAATCTTTGATAACCAGCGAACAACAATATTGCAAAAAATAATCCATAAAAATAGAAAAAATATGTGTATGGTACGGCGTTTTAGCCTACTTTGCTTAGCCCTCCCGCTTCTACACAGTACGAAGAACAAGTAACTTTACAAGGGCAGCGTAACCCTAACGCCTATTTATTTATTTGCTCTCATATTTATCTGATTTACAAACAGGAAACCTGGTCAGGGCAATGCAAATGTCATAATTATTATGAAATTATATAATATTCTAATATTAATTATGGGAATTGCTCGTTCCCGAATAGATAAATAATAATTCAATAAAACAACAACAATTTCTATAACTTAAATGTAATAACAACTGTAATACATGTCCACTGCGATACGCAACTGGTTTATGGGGCAGGGCTCGTTCGCTATGACCTTTTGACATAATATGAATCGTATGCACTGTAATCGGTCATCTTAATGTTATAAAAATAAAGGCTATACAAAATTAACATTGCGTGTAGAGAGCTACTTACAATTTTAATACAAATGAAGAATTAATATTATATTAATAATAATTAGTATATGGTATTGACAAATCAGCCATAAGTCATACATTTTACCATGACATCTATCATCATCTTGGCTAACCCATAAGGTTAGCCAATTTAGTGCCGATTTCACCAACGTCGAGTGACGTTTACTTAACCGAGGAATAAATTGGGCGTTCTGATGGTCCGAGAGCCGGTAACACTAAAATTCTCGCGAAGCGGAATCGAAAACTCTTAATGGGAATTAGTAGTTAGTAGTTAACAATTAAACGATTAAATTAAGCTTGGTTTGCGTTAGTTTAAATAGCCGGAAATATGTTAAAAACAATTTTTTAATCCAAAAATGGCTTACCGTCATATTATGATATTATCGTCCCGGTATATGACAATGTTTGTATTGAAAATCTGGCAAAATATCAAATCGCTCGGATAAGACTTACTTAACGTTGGTGAAAACGGCCCTTAAAGATATTAAAGGCTTTATTATAAGGACAATTTATTGCTTTTTTCTTATTTTATATAATCCATGTATAGGAAATTCACAGTAAATTCCACTTGCGATATACATAAATGGTTTCCGATGTCATAGTGTAAGACGACAATCAGCAGACTAGTAAATAAAAAGAATAAGAAACAAATTAATATAAAGAGTTTAGATTTTAATGAATTATTATGTACCTAGTACGATGACACAATTCACGAGGTTTTGGTACAGCTAGGTTAACAGATAATTACAATAATCTTAACGTATAATTTATTTTGATTCATTATTTTAACTTTTGTAGAAAAACTTCTGTAGATCGAGTCAAAATTTAATCAAACCTTCCCTTTTATTTAATGTAATTCATTAAGAAGAATCAGCTTATAAGCTTAGCCTTTTATCTATGTGAGTGTACATCGATAGTTTCATCAGGCTAGAGGCACCACGAATCAAAGTATATTTATGTATAATAAATCAAAGTATATATAGCCTTTCTAGCAACCCAGCTTGCACTACATGAGTGAACACTCGCATACATGTAAAGCTGAGGTTATGCCTTACGAACTGTATAATTCATTGATTTCGTTAGTTAATGATTTATTCGTTTATAAAGTAGAGGTAAATTATGGATATTTTTTCTTTTTAAATCAATTTTTTACACCTATCCTAATTTTATTATCTTCCGTTTGTTTTACAATAATACAGATTACTTTTGATATAATATAATTGCATAGTTGCGTTATAGATTTATTTTGCAACGTCCTGTCAAAATTTAACAACGTACAGTACATTTTTTTTCTATTAATGGTTCTGCAGAAATGGTTAATTATTATGAAAAGGTGAATATTATTTTTTATTGATCCATAAACTTGTATTACTAATTTATACGCTAATAGTATATAACTACATTTCATTAATTATAATTTTTTGATTTATGTTATCGAGTCGTTGTAAACCTGCAATATATAGCATTTTAACATACGAGACCAAATTGTTTAGTGACTAGAGTACAAAAATAATCGTGTTTTTTTTGGAATTCGCATGTTTTCGTTGTAGTCAATGTATATTTGTAGAAATTATGCTTTAGATACTAAATTAAGTTCCTATATTTTCCGAATAATATCATTCGAGACCTTTGTTTGAGTCTTAAAACCATTGAAACAGAATGTGTATTGCATACCTTGTTTTTTTTAGTTACGAACCCGGATAAAATATTCTTCATTAATCATAAATAACCAGTTAAGAAACGACGTAATATTTTTCTTATATAATTATTAAAAATAGTTACCAACGTGCATGGAAGGGGTTTAAAAACGTGGTACCTGTATTATTGTTCTTAGGATTATTTTCTCCGCTTAGCTATATAAGGTCACAGCGTTTTAAAGAATTTACATATTACGAAAATCGGCGTCGGAAATTTGTATTATTTGAGTATTAAAAAAGTAAAAATTTTTGGGAAGTTAAGTAAGAATAATTATTTGAAATACGCATATGCAATTGAGTAATTAAATTGGTATTACATTATTGTAATACGAGTATTCAGACCTATATATTCCGGGAGTATAACAAATGCTTGCGCTTAAGGTAGTCCTTTAAAGTAGACTTCAAAACAAGTGTCCAGTAAAGTTTTAATAAATATTACTGTGACGCTTTCTAAACAGGAGTTAATATAGTTACTAGTTACTTGAGTAACTATTGTCTGTTTAAATAAAATGTATAGTTTGTGTTGAAACAAATCCTACAAATAACGATCACAATATGAGAGATGTTAAAAAATCAATCACTTTATCTAATTTCTGCAAAACGATCAATTCGCAGATCGCAGATACAAAAAGCAGCGTGTGGCCCTTAATTAATCTAAGGAAAAATTGGCTAAAAAAAGAAGAAAATACTTGGTTATGAAGCTCACTTACATAAGGTATAGGTCAGAAAAATGACTTAAATACCACTTTACTACACCAAAACTTAAGTGCATTTCAGACTATTCTATAATATTATATTATAGCAAAGAAATATGTATAGATCGCAGTATCATTATCATTTATATGGACACGTTCTCATAAAGCTATACCTTTGCTAAAGGCTTTCTAAGATCCAGACGTACGCTAAACTATATAGTCTGAACTGCGCTATAAATATACATTACAGTCATCAAAATACTCTTACAGTAGAATATCAATTTTGTTAAAAGTTACAGTGACTTAATATTACGATATTTATTATTTGATTCTATGAAATTCCTACAGAAAATTGTACAGAAAGTATTGCTTTTCAGTGTCTTATTATTAATGTATTTTATACCTATAAAGTGTCTTAATATTAATGTATTTTATAAAATATGAACTACGTTATCCAATTTCTTCCCAGATAAAACCAAATATATACTAGGTTGGCTTACTCATAAAATTTATGAAGAATTCCTACTTTTAAATCTCGTAACTACGAAGAAAATACTTACTTGGTTGTGTATTCGAGGATAGTTTTCATTACGATTCAAATCCACATTATAGTTATTTTGACGAAATTCTGAAGTAAAATAACAGACAGAAGTTCTCCAAACTTAGTTAAAGAGGTAAAAGGTTGTTGAATCAAACTGAAGTACTTACCTATTTCTGGGATCCAAGTACCAATTATAAGATCAAGATCTGGTACAAAGTGCCTGAGACTAGTTCTACGTTTCACATATTCTTTATATGTGGTGTATTACTTTGCTTTTCACGTATTGTAACAAGTAGCATCCTACACTGATTGGACAATGATATGCTGGAGAAAACTATCAATAGATAGATTCCCGTATTTTTTAACGTATCAATGCACAATAATATAAAAGTGGAAACTGAATTTAGTTATCTAACGTATGCATGTTAAATTGTTATAAATAGATATTCTTTTTACGTTTATAAATGAGTGATACAAAATTATTTTTAAATTTTATTTCACTCACTTATAATAATTATTTATTAATTGCAACAATAAATTGACAACGTCTAGGTACTTTTTAAGCACAAAGTTTGCATTTAAGTACCCTATAGCTTACAACATTTCATTATTTTGCGACTTTTCGTATTCATTATTCATTAATTATTGTTCTGCATTAGCACACCAATTTAGTATCTACCCATGACCATAAATATTACGAAAATATTAGGTTTAATCTATGGCGTCATATTTTATACCTCGCATAAAAAGTAACCACTACTATAAAAAAATTGGAGACATAAATAATAACTCTTGGAGAAACTAAATCGGTGCAACTCCATTAGCTTGAACTTTTTAGAAATTGAAATCTCCTCCTTTTTTTCGTCAGCTAAAAATTGCAGAATTCAATGCTATTAAAAAAGCATACGCACGCTAACATATAGGAAAACATCTTGTTGGACGCCTACAAAACGTAGAAAGACCTCTCCAAGTCTGCAGCTGTACGAGTAGCATTATAATATTTTTTGCTACGACGCGACGTAGCGGAAAAAGGTCTACGCGCGATCACTACAACTCGTAATATTGTAGCTCTCATTGTTCATTCAAACTTTACAAACACATTGGAGGATGTGGCATTTGTTTGTTTCCATAGCTCGTAAAAGTAAATTGTTGTTTTCAAATTAGCCGCTAGGTGTTGATACAAATTTGTTGCAATGGGCATTACAAAAGGCGGTGGCCAATATTATAAAGGCTTTATGTCTAGGTACTATCACGGGTTTTGATCTATCACACATGTTAGACACATTTTTAGAGCATGACTGTATTACTAAAGAACTTCAGGAAGAATTTTATTAAATCAATTTCAATTTAGATAAAAAATTTAATTGACTTGTGTATTAAGGAAATTGTTGTTTTCTACATTAATGAAAACCAAGAACTTTGGTGCCGCAGTTGTATGTTTTTATTACATTTTCAGTTTCAAGAACTATTTAAATACTAATTTTACATTGTTTTCACATTTATTTTTAACTAATATTGCCATATGGCAATATTAGTTTCTGAGTCTTGATTTTTAAGCCAATACAAACAAGCGATATTAAGTCATGCTGATACTGACTGTTGACTGATGACAACTGTTATTGTATCTCATTTGGTTTTGAAATAAACTAGTGGTTCGCCCCGAACTGAGACCTCGCGGTAACGGTATCCCATGATTATTCATTCAATCGATACATGATAACCAAAACTGACATTATTATTATGCCCGTTTTCACCAAACATACCTAAATCATCCCCTAAGTAGGAGTCTCTTAACGTAGGTAGCTCCTAAATACAATCCTAAGTCCTAACATCCGTCCCAATATCCTTTTAGGTGTCCCGTACAGGATCGTGATAAATAAGTTGACAGAAAACATCAATCACCTAACTTATAGGTAGCCCGTAAAGGTTAGGGAACGTTAGTGAAAACATTGAATTATTATGTAGGTACTAACGAGTGAAACCGGGTTACGGGCATCTGTACAAATCGTCATCTATCGACGCGAATAGAAAATATACAATATTTAACTAAAATTTAACTAAAAAATAATTTTAATTGAATAATATGGTACAAAAAAAATTACAATACAATTATTGTATTATAATAAGTAACTAAATAATAATGGTCGACGCAAAACTGTTTTTGGGATAGGTCGTTAGTCGTAACTCGTAGTTCCATGGGAATAGTTACTGACTGCGCCATCTATTAGCATGATTGTGAAGCTATGTTGATGCTATATGAATTACTGATGTACATTAAAAATTAAATAATCTCGTTTCTTTATAATATTCATATAATTTTAGTATTTGTTGTTCAAGTACAGGATATAAGTGACCTAAAAACATAAAATCAGTTTGAAAATCCATAGCGGATTTTCCTAGAGAGCGTCTTCAAGCGAGCGTATAAAATCGCCACTTTGAAAGCCCCCCATTTCGTCAATTTTAAGGGAAAAATTTCGCTTTCGCTTCTATGAGAGCCCCCCTGAAATAAAGATTTTTATAACTTTTTAAGCCATTTTCGGCTGGAGGCCATCGGTTTACATATTATATCTAAATTTGAAGTAATTACGTTCAGTAATTCAAAAGTTATAAGGCTCTGACAGACGGACGGACGGACGGACGGACATTCGCTCGGTCAATTATTATTATTATTTAAAAAAATATCACTTATATTCCCTTCTCCACTCCAAATAAGAGTAAATTGCGCTAGAAATAGGTACGAAAATAGTGCAAAGGGTGGGGTTTGAATCATCGACCTTTCAGGTTTCAGTTAGTTTAACCGTTGGGCTATTGAAGCTAATTTATCGTTTTTAATTTTGCAATAGCCTACAGATAGCAGATCACTCGGCGAGTGCATATATGCTTCACCCAGAGAGTATCGTGATTCGCGAATATCCCTCATTCTGGAGACACGAACCTTGGAAGACTTCACTCGAAGAAATGAGTTAATTACACTGGTTCTCTGATACTTAGTTTTATACCGATACGTCAACGCATCTCCTTTCTATCAGTCTTTTTAATAGGTCGAGTCGAAACCGTTTTTATCAGGTATGCTGAATATTTTTACAATTTTTACAAAATTATCTCTTGGAGTCCTCATTTCATCGTATTATGGGAATTGACGTTTTTATTATTAATCAAAACAACTTATTTACTACAAGGCTCTACGCGTCTATGTATGAGATAAATGATTAATTAAATTATATGTAAAAATATTATAACGACAAATTGACAAATTATTATGATATAAATTGACGATGAAAGTGACATTAAGTACTAACTTCGCTAAACAATGTATCCCTATATATGCTACTATATTACATTGTGTTATTTCGTATATTATTTCCGCTACTCAGCTTTGTAAGGTGAGCATTGGAAAGAGTGACGCATACCACTCAGTATTATAATAAAAACTTGTATTTTTTAAGTAAATGCATGGTGTTCTAATTTGACTCTTAAAATAAGATTTACATAAAATTACCTTAATAGGTATATTATATAATGCAAAATGTAGATAAATAATTACAAAAATGCTTTTATCGCTTCTTGTAAAATGAGGATCGATTCAGATATTTTGAAAATCTAATACTCTTGGCATCATTAAAGGCGGACTTAATATAATTTATGGTTTCTTACAAAAAGCAATGTGATCCTAATTTTATATAATATGTATATTGGTTAATTATGTATATATAATATTTGTGTTAGTTGTACTAAGCAGGCAGCTGGTGGCACTATTAGTAAGAAAGAAATAGCTTTACAGTGGCAATAACACTATATGTATAGGACAAAAAAATAAATGTATATGTAAAGATTTTTTATAGCTTTGTAAAGCAACAAACAGGGATCCATTCCGAGTAGTTCACCCGAATAGTTGAACCGTTGAAGCGGTGAAACGTTCATGTCGCAGCGGTTCAACTGCATATATTATATACTAGCTGACTCGGCGAACTTCGTACCGCCAACTTATCTATATAAATAAAAAACAAATAAACTATCCTAATCCAAAAAACTATCCTATCTTTCAAGTTGGATCAAAACGCACACGGTGTGCAAATTTGATTAAAATCGGTTAAGTAGTTTAGGAGTCCATCGCGGACAAACAACGTGACACGTAAATTATATATATTAAGATAATATCTGGGTGTTTTTTTTTTTGGTAAATCGTGGTTTTTGGAAATTATATATTAAAAAAAATATTAAAAAAAATAATAAAATTCATACGGGAAAATAATCTTCGTGGACTCGAACCGGGGTCTTCTGGTATTGGGACCGCTCGACTTACCACGGAGCTATCGGGAATTTATAGAAGATGGCAAAATTTACCTTCGTATTCTGATGATATTGTAAGGGGTTTTTCATTGGCTAAAACACGTAAAACGACCTTTTCTAAAAATGAAACCTAGCTAGATCGATTTATCGCCCCCGGAACCCCCTGCATACCAAATTTCATGAAAATCGTTGCAGCCGTTTCCGAGATTCAGATTATATATTTATATAGGTATATATATGTTACGGCAAATGTGATAAATTGAAAATTATTAATAATTACCGATCATTATTAATACCATAAAATTACCACGATTGATGGTAAAAGAATAATTTATTAAAATTATTCACTTTTTCGGTGATTATTAATAATTACACCTTACTCTTGGTAAATTCAATAATTTTTTTAAAATAACATTCCCTTAAAGGTAAACCGCCCTAAACTTGGCCATCGCGAGATCTAATAGGGCTTGGGGCGGGTGATAAGGGATAAGGTAAAAGGGAGTTTTTTAATTGCACCTCTATTTACAATTTAAGCAAACGAAGTGTCTCCACTAATTAAGCTACTGCATAACAAATATTAATAAGCAGTGATAGCCTAGTGGTTTGGACTGTGGTTTGGACTCCTATTCGGGGGGTCACAGGTTCGATCCCAGGTACGCACTTCTGACTTTTCGGAGTCAAGTGCGTTTAAGCAATTAAATATTACTTGCTTCAACGGTGAAGGAAAACATCGTGAGGAAACCATAACGTTCTCGAAGGTGTGTGAAGTCCGCCACTTCGCATTGGGCCAGCGTGGTGGACTAAGGCGTACAACCCTTCTCTGAGAGGAGACCTGCGCTCAGTAGTGAGCCGTTGATGCGTTGCTAATGATGATGATGGCAACAAATATACTGACTTGCACGCTAATTTACCTGTAGTAGATAAAAGAACCAGATTATGGAAATTCCTAAATCCCCGCAATTTGGGTGGGCAGTACCAGGGTACTTTGCTTTACTTTTTGCTATACTTTTGCTTTGCTGCAGGCAGCATCAGGATTGAGGAGCTATAACCTAGATCTCCATGATGTAGTCTATGCTTAGTGGCTCGGTCCCTATCCGAAAAATTGCTGGTATTTTCTAATAGGTCTATGGACGAGGAATCAAAATATTGTCTTTGGGCGGCACCATTAGGACCACCCGTATACTTGCACCCGAAAATCCTTACTGTGGTTAAAGGTGGCTGGAGAAAGTAGTCGGGTGGGGTTTAGAGGGGTTGTCAGACTATTTCTCGTTTGTTTTATCACTTTTACCAAAGACAACAGTGACTTATTAATAATAACCGATAAAAGTGATGAATTTCATAGTATTTATCAAATTTACCAAATGGTGAAGTAATTATTAATAATTACCGAAAATTATTAATAATTACCACATTTATCACATTTACCGTAAAATATATACAAGAATTGCTCGTTTAAAGATATTAGATAGATAATAGCTGAAAAAGAGTTTCGAGAGTGACATAAGCTGCTTTTTATTGCGATTTTTAAAACCTAACATCACACGGATTAAATTGAGGGCAAAACCTAGTGTAAATAGTAATTGCATAATTTCTTATATGGATTAAATGTAATCAAAAGATAAAATGATAAAGTAATCGTCTTTATTTAATATAAGGACCTTTACGAACTTTAGGAATTTTTAACAGCTAAAAATTAAGTTAAATATTACCAATCTAACTTCCCTGAGTTCAACTTTATTGTCCCTGTAGTTCAAATTTTGTATTCAACTAGCTGACCCGGCGAACTTCGTACCGCCAACTTATCTATATACTTAAATAAAACAAATAAACTATCCTAATCCAAAAAAAACTATCCTATCTTTCAAGTTGGACCAAATTACAGATAGTTACGAAGTTTGATCAAAATCGGTTAAGTAGTTTAGGAGTCCATCGCGGACAAACAACGTGATACGTAATTTATATATATTAAAGATTAACTACAAGGGAAAAAGGTTTTACTAATTCAACGGTTGAACAAATCGGGTGTACACTGTACAAGTCGCTTAGCACTCAGCTGCATTTATGTATGTTACTTTAATTTTTTTAGAGATTCTGTTCAATAGAATTAGCCACAAAAGGTATATAAAATAAGGTAATAAACATGATAAAGAAGCGAAAGATACATATTATTAAAAACAATTGATATACGCAAATGCACCAGCAGCCTATTACTTTTAATGAAACTATGGAAGTTTAACACGAATAAATTTTGAATACCACTTATAAAAACGTTTCGTTGAAGTCTCGTACTTTTTTTAATTTACACGGCGATGAAATTTTTGTATAAATATATTTGCACATGCAGTTTTCAGTATATTAATTATTATTATTAGGTAATCTTATAGTATCATACTCAATGTATGTATATTACAAATGATAAAAATTACTATGGGTCGTTATACTGGTTTATTTTTAATCTTAAGTAAAATTAAACAAAATTTTCACATTATTATTGGTGATTTTTTTGTATGTGTTTTAAAAACAGGCACACCTGGGAATGTATTATAAATAAAATCTTAAGATTATTGGGTGTGTTTGTCTAGTTTAAAATTCTGTGTTAACAACCATGCATTTTTTTATTTCGACACGTCTGTATCGTACATTCTTAAGAAATAATTTACTTATCACGCAGTGCTCGTAATTCTAAAAACCTAAGCGACTTACTGTTAATATTATTCGCACCCATTTAACTTAGCAATGGGTTTGTTTAGTATCTACTACATACAATAATCTAATCAAGTAATCTGTATACAACAAAATTTTACTAAAGCTAAAAAGTAATTACACCAAAATACTGTCGTTCTAAGTGTGCCACTATAAAAATACTTTGCCAATCATTCCATTTGTTCTTACAGTGTCTAGATGGTTCCATTATACTAACTTGCAAAGATAGGTGAGTTCGTATTAATGCATTAAAGTAGGCCGTTACCACATGAAGTTAGAGTCATTGAATAATAATTGTAACTTAAGTACGACCACCGAGAGAATGCGTTTTTGGCAACTGTCAGTTTCCCATTCTTACACAGTAAAGAAAAATATATTATATTATATTGCGTATTTTCTTATTTATTTTAGCTTGAATTTAGCGTAAATCAATAAGTTTATTATAAGTTAATAATATTTTTTAAATTTAAATTATATCAGTAGTAACAATTAAAATAAATATTCTTGGTTAGTCAAAATTTACCTCAATCTTCTATCGACCTACTGTCAAAAAAGGATTTCGCTTCGGCCGCACTAAGACCAATACTTATGTATTTTCTTATTAATTGCATTTATTTTAAACAGCTGGTTAAAAGTTAAATCATACGTCCATCAAAAATAAAACAGCATTTACAGTCCGAGAGGCATTAGTTCAGTAGAATATTTGTCTAATATCTACATATTAGATGCATTCACTGAAATAGTAAAGAATGACAACCAGCTTGAGACGCCACGCGTCCTGCACACGTTTTAAATCGGTTTGAATTACTTTTGGCGACTATATACACGAACGCAAAGCTGAGATTGAGGGTAAGATAGCACTCTCACTCAGCTCAGACTCGAGACCTACTTAAAACAAGACAAATTTATATCGGAACATATTTGTGTCTCATTTTAATTCTATCTTGAGTCTTTGAGTCTTGAGCAGAGCCAGACTACGGTCTTTAGATCTCAGCCTAAGCTTCGCGGACTGTACTTACGTATGAGAGTTTACTTCATTCACACTCTGAAACTAGCTAAATATTTGAAAATAACTGTATTTGTAATGCAACATAATACTAGTAGTGTCAGTACAAATCAAATGGGCTACGCCAGAAGACTCGCTCCGTCGCCCCTTCATTCAGCTTCACCTACTCGACGTTCGTTCAGGACCTCCTTCGCGAGCTTCTGGCTCCGCGCTTTAAAAAACACTCCAGGCGTAGGGCAGACAAGACTGCGTGGAATTCATTTTTAGGTAATATTCGAAATTATGATTTTTAGTAGTAAAACATAATATCTTATTATTATTCTACCCAATAGGTGATAGACATTATGTATACCTAATGTTCGGGTAATATCATCGCAGTCCAGAACTCTTGGTCACCCAAGCTTAGATACAGTTCACAATCTTGCGCCAGTTTATAATCTGACAAGCTTCTTACTTGTTTGTTTATAAACTAACGATTTTCACAATCTTACGGTGACATATTATACACGCACAGATTACGGAGCATGTATTAATTTTCGAATTCTATCAACGTTGCGTGTCGTAGTTACTAACTGTCGCTCGGAGCGCGCTGTGAGAGCATAGTCACGCACTGCGACACGCCGCTAGTCGCCACACTGGTGTTCGCTTGCGCCCTCACAGCACAGAAGCTGCTGGGTGGAGGTGTGGACTGCGGTGTCGGACGCGGCGAAGGGAGGGAGGCGCGGGCCGAGCGCGCCGGGCAACAGTTTGGTCCATCCGCGACGCGCGGGCCGCCCGCCGATCTACTCACTACTTACTACGCATCGCACGCTACTCGTGCACCTATCACTTTCTTCTATTCATATTACTTTATTCATCTCTTTGTACCACAGCTCGACGGTTTCAATAAGTCTCTACGTATCACCGTAACTAATACCTAAATCATCAGAAGCCACGCGTGTTGCGTTAGCATACCCTAAGATTAATTAAAAATAACTACGTATAATAAATTACGTTACGTTTATAACATTGCAGACTTTCGTCATAAATTGACATAATATTTAAATCCGTCGAAGCTGGATTAATTTAATAATGAAAAAATACGCTTAACTTATTATAGAAAGAGCCGTATCAATATTATTAGGTACACAATTATTGCTTATCATTTTTTGCGCCGCCGGTAATCATCGCCTAATTTATAAATTGGTTTGTTTCAATATAAAGATGTATAGAAGTTCATAGAGAAGTATTCGTTGCTTTGTTTCCTGAGCTGTTGCGTCCTTTAGACGGGGCGGTAGCACGCTGTCTCCTGATGCTTCAACAGATAGCTCTTGAGAGCGAAAGTCTTCTGGCAGCGGCAACACTCGAACTTCTTGTCTGCCGAGTGAGTCTGGAGGTGCGCGCGAAGGTTGGAGCGGTCCCCGAACGCCTTGCGGCAGCCGGCGATGGGACAGTCGTAGGGCCTCTCGCCCGTGTGTGACCGCGAGTGGCCGCGGAGCAGCCACGGCCGCGAGAAGTGCTTGCCGCACACGCTGCAGATGTACCCCATCTTATGTGTTAACACGTGCATCGCTAATGCCGGCATCGAAACGTAAGCTTTTCCGCATTTCTCGCATTTTTTTGCTTCAACTGAGTCGAGACTGCGGTGTGTTTGCTTGTGACGTGACAGATTCGAAGAAGTTGCATATCGTTTTCCACATTCGTTACAATCGAACTTATTGGATTTATCTTTCGTCTGGGCAGAGCGCCTTATTTCTCCCGGCTCAATCGTCGAGTTCGGATTGTGTATCAGCGGAGGTGACGGCACCTGTAGCGGAGGTGACGGCACCTGTAGCGGCATCGGTATCGGCTGCGGGGGCGGCGGCGGGGGCGGCGGCGAAGGTGCGGGCGGCTGTGGCGTCACCTGCACCGGCACAGTTTCCACGATAATGGGTATCGTCAACGGCTCCACGAACTGGATCTGGGGTTCGGGCATAGGTTGATACGCGAGATGGGGATCCACCACATACAATTGCTGGTCTAACATGTATTCGAATTGTGGCACGGGTGTAATATTTGGCCCCGCTGGATAGATCGGCTCGGGAGAATCATCGGTTACGATGAAAATGTTAGTGGGCTGAATGGTGTAGGTGTAGACAGGGAGGAGAGACGGCTCGGGTGGCTGCAGCAACGCGGCGACCGGTTCGGGTGAGGGCGAGGGAATGGCAGCGGGCGCGAGAGCGGGCGCGGGCGCGCGCGCGGACGCGGGGAGCGGCGGCAGGGGCCGACTGTTAGCGAGCGACAAAAGATCATGCGCGGCTTCCGTGTCAGCCGCCGTTCTCTCCAATAATGGTGGAAACAGGAACCCGTCATTTTCGGCAGTTTGAGATTCTGTAACAATTTTTACATGAAAGTATTACAATGTACTTTTACCTTACATATTATCTGTATATGTAAGACTAACATAACATGGCACGTATTATATCTGGGTTTTACTTTAAGTATTAGTGTCAACTATTTCGCAATCAGCAACAGTCCCTTACACCATTTTATTAAACAAAACATAATGTTTCTTAAACTTTTAATAAGTAATCTGATCTACAAAATGATAAAATAAAAACGACCTATCGTCATGAAACCTAATAATTATTAACCTGCGAAAGAAAAAAGTTATTGCTATTAAAATTTTGAACGGCGCTAGGTGTTAATAAAAATCCATTGCTAGGAAGAAAAATCAATCACATCGTAAAAATTCACTGTAAAAAAACTTTTTCCTTTGTATATACACAATTACCTAGCTGTACACCAAATTTCAACTTTCTAGGTCATCTGGAAGTGGGTTAGGTTTTTGATCAATGTCAGTCAGACTGAATACACCCTGGATGAATACTGTAGTGAAGATGGATAAATTAAATATACAGGGTGGGCCAGACCAGGTGGATATAAAATTTTTTTTAGATTGTTCACTTAAGTGCCTACAAGGACCCGGAAGGAAAAAAATCGGTTCCCACCCAATTACGAGAAAAAAATTTTTATTTAAAATTTTGGAAAATCATTGCTTTGACGAACTTTTAATTTTTTTTTAATTTTTCCAGTTACAATTTCCGCAATTTTTTTATGGAATATCTTTACCTAATAACTGTACTCTCTTAGAAAAAAATTCCAGTCTGGTTAGCTGGTTTTTAATCTCTCTGAAGATAGACCGCCGCCGTGACCGAAATTCGGAAAAATAAAACACTGTTTTATTTTTCTTTCTCTTAAAAATGTAGATACCGTCAGTCATCATTAAAGGGTTAATGTCCTGCCGACCAAATTTCGACCACGGTGACCTATCTCCAGAGAGATTTACCATCTGTGCGGGAGATATTAAAGTGCACAAGTGTGTGCGCCAACACAGGTGCACTCTCTGTTTCTTTACTCTCATAGCCCGATAGGACGGAAAATTTGACACGACCGGAGAGAGATTAGGCGCAGGCGAAGAGAGATTAGGCGCAGGACCAACGGCTTTACGTGCTCTCCAAGGTACGGGGGTGAAATAACGCCAACTTCCTAACTCCGGGCTAGTACTGAGAATTTCTTACGGAAAACCCCAATACTTGATATGGTCCGACCCAGGACTCGAACCCGGGACCTCGTCGGCCGCAGTCAAACACGAGACCAACGAGGCAGTTAAAATTAAAGGACATACTGCAGTCTCCACAAACAATTAACATGTTTTTCAATAAGGTCGTTATTTACACGAATGAGGAACGAAGACTTTTGAAAAATCATAACTTTTTATCCGGCACATTGACATACAATTTTTCTTTTGGCAATCAAAAGAACATAAGTTGCTACAGTTTTTAAAAAATCACCAGTGCATAGCGCTGGAGATTTTTATTTTTAATGGAATTATAAAGTTTTCTGTAGATTTTGGATGAACTTAATTTTCTTGATATAATTTAAAATTTAATGCTCTTAAAACCAGCTAACCAGACTGGAATTTTTTTCTAAGAGAGTACAGTTATTAGGTAAAGATATTCCATAAAAAAATTGAGGAAATTGTAACTGGAAAAATTAAAAAAAAATTAAAAGTTCGTCAAAGCAATGATTTTCCAAAATTTTAAATAAATAATTTTTCTCGTAATCGGGTGGGAACCGATTTTTTTCCTTGCGGGTCCTGGTAGGCCCCTAAGTGAAAAATCTAAAAAAAATTTTATATCCACCTGGTCTGGCCCACCCTGTATAAGAAATTGGCTTACGAGTATATTTAGCACAAAATAAACAGAATATCAGAGTTTAATACCCAAAAGGTACGCAAATATATTATTGAAGCTTCTCGAATAGGTACATATCCTAAATAAATTTAATTTCTATTCAAAGTAGTATTAATGAGGACAGAGTTTCAGCAACTATCAAAGAAATATCCTTTACGTAATCCCGTCATTCAGAGCTAAATAGCGAGGATAATTTTGCTGGTCACAGGAAAGTTCCTGGAACCTCTAATATGTGTAGCATGCATTTCGCTTTATGGCCAAATACGTCATAGTCACAGAGCGGGGCGCGACGCCCGCGCGGCTTGCGACATGGCCGGCGATGAAATGGAAGCGACTTAAAACAGATATGGACCGAAAAAGATATATTCCCCATTCGTAAATGTATTTCTATATTGATTTACTTATATTTTTCGTTATATCTATTTAGATAATTTATATACCTAATCATGCTATCGATAATCTATCGCCTGAACCTGGCGTTTATATGATCTCGCGACAGAATTATAAAAGGACGCCTCGACGTCGGTTCGTGTCATGGGTGATGTGTCCTGGCCCTTAGATACTTTCACATTATTTATTATTATTATAATATATATAGCTCGATTACCACTGACTGACTCACTCACTGATTGACACGATTGTTCTCCTAGAAGGAGACGGAAAACGATACAATGATGTAGGGGAGATATGTCCGGGTGGGGGATTCGAGTAGGGAAAAATTATGACATTTCGGAAAAACAAGATGGCGGCCGATGTGATTCTTGCAACTCTTTTGTTTTCCAACCGATTTCTTTGAAATTTTGGATTATTGTAGAAATTAGTAAACGATTAACAGAAAAAGTGAAAAAAATTAAAAAAACAAGATGGCGGCCGAGCTGTGACGTCCCAAATTTCCGACCCCTCTCCTGTAAAATTTTGTATGAAAAAAATTTTTTTCACCCCTGGTGTCGTATAGAGCTCAAAGAGTGTGACTCGGAGAAAGGTGGAGAGAGCTGATGAGTGAGGAGTTCGGAGACGGGCGAGGGGCACGGCCAGGGTATAGAAGATAGGTGGAGGGTGCTCGACCAAATGTCATTCGAAACCTCGAGCAGTTGCCAGTGAGTTGAAAAAAAATTCCAAAATGGCGGAAAAAAATGGCGGCAAACTTTGTCCGTCTCTCTCTCGGAGACTATAAAAGATGGAGGAGCGGTTTCTCGACAAAAGATGATCAAAACCCGGAGGTCTACCTGGTGAGTAGGAAAAAAATTCAAGATGGCGGATATTTATTTCCCATACAAAATGTATGGGGAATATTGAAGGGACTAGAAGTTGGGAACTATGCAAGACATTGATTTTGATAGGTTCATAGGGCTTTTTTTCTTTTTCTTTTTTTCATTTTACATTTGTTTTTTTTCTTTTTTTTCATTTTTTTTTCTTTTTTTTCTTTTTCTTTTGTGAATGAGGAGCACGGCCAGGTTATTGCAGATAGGTGGGGTGTGCTCGAACAAATTTTTTGGCAAAAGATGACCGGAATCCGAAGGTCTACTTGACGAGTAAAAAAATCGCGGTCCGCTTTAGCGGGCCGCGCACCCACGCGCCCTACTTGTAGCAATAACACTTCCCGCGAGCTGCTTTAGCAGCTCGCGCACCGAGCAAATGCTAGTTATAATATATATAGCTCGATTACCACTCACTGACTGACTGATTCACTCATTGACAGGGTTGTTCTCCTAGAAGGAGACGGAAATCGATATAATGATGTTTGGGAGATGTGCTTGGGGAAGGGATTCGAGTTGGGGAAAATTATGACATTTCGGAAAAACAAGATGGCGGCCGACGTGAATCTTGCAACTCTTTTGTTTTCCGACCGATTTCTTTGAAATTTTGGATTATTGTAGAAATTAGTAAACGATTAACAGAAAAAGTGAAAAAATTAAAAAAACAAGATGGCTGCCGAGCTGTGACGTCTCAAATTTCCGACCCCTCTCCTGTAAAATTTTGTATGAAAAAATTTTTTTTCACCCACGGTGTCGTATAGAGCTCATAGAATGTGACTCGGAGAAAGGTGGAGAGAGCTGATGAGTGAGGAGTTCGGAGACGGGCGAGGGGCACGGCCAGGGTATAGAAGATAGGTGGAGGGTGCTCGACCAAATGTCATTCGAAACCTCGAGCAGTTGCCAGTGAGTTGAAAAAAAATTCCAAAATGGCGGAAAAAAAATGGCGGCAAATTTTGTCCGTCTCTCTCTCGGAGACTATAAAAGATGGAGGAGCGGTTTCTCGACAAAAGGTGATCACAACCCGGAGGTCTACCTGGTGAGTAGGAAAAAAATTCAAGATGGCGGATTTTTTTTTCCCCCCATACAAAATGTATGGGGAATATTGAAGGGACTAGAAGTTGGGAACTATGCAAGACATTGATTTTGATAGGTTCATAGGGCTTTTTTTCTTTTTCTTTTTTTTCATTTTACATTTGCTTTTTTTCTTTTTTTTCTTTTTTATTTTTCTTTTTTTTTCTTTTGTGAATGAGGAGCACGGCCAGGTTATTGCAGATAGGTAGGGTGTGCTCGAACAAATTTTTTGGCAAAAGATGACCAGAATCCGAAGGTCTACTTGATGAGTAAAAAAATCGCGGTCCGCTTTAGCGGGCCGCGCACCCACGCGCCCTACTTGTAGTAATAACACTTCCCGCGAGCTGCTTTAGCAGCTCGCGCACCGAGCGAAATAAATAAAGCCGAACAATCGCGGTCCGCTTTAGCGGGCCGCGCACCCACGCGCCCTACTTGTAGCAATAACACTTCCCGCGAGCTGCTTTAGCAGCTCCCCGCAGACGCCCGCGCGGCTTGCGACATGGCCGGCGATGAAATGGAAGCGACTTAAAACAGATATGGACCGAAAAAGATATATTCCCCATTCGTAAATGTATTTCTATATTGATTTACTTATATTTTTCGTTATATCTATTTAGATAATTTATATACCTAATCATGCTATCGATAATCTATCGCCTGAACCTGGCGTTTATATGATCTCGCGACAGAATTATAAAAGGACGCCTCGACGTCGGTTCGTGTCATGGGTGATGTGTCCTGGCCCTTAGATACTTTCACATTATTTATTATTATTATAATATATATAGCTCGATTACCACTGACTGACTCACTCACTGATTGACACGATTGTTCTCCTAGAAGGAGACGGAAAACGATACAATGATGTAGGGGAGATATGTCCGGGTGGGGGATTCGAGTAGGGAAAAATTATGACATTTCGGAAAAACAAGATGGCGGCCGATGTGATTCTTGCAACTCTTTTGTTTTCCAACCGATTTCTTTGAAATTTTGGATTATTGTAGAAATTAGTAAACGATTAACAGAAAAAGTGAAAAAAATTAAAAAAACAAGATGGCGGCCGAGCTGTGACGTCCCAAATTTCCGACCCCTCTCCTGTAAAATTTTGTATGAAAAAAATTTTTTTCACCCCTGGTGTCGTATAGAGCTCAAAGAGTGTGACTCGGAGAAAGGTGGAGAGAGCTGATGAGTGAGGAGTTCGGAGACGGGCGAGGGGCACGGCCAGGGTATAGAAGATAGGTGGAGGGTGCTCGACCAAATGTCATTCGAAACCTCGAGCAGTTGCCAGTGAGTTGAAAAAAAATTCCAAAATGGCGGAAAAAAATGGCGGCAAACTTTGTCCGTCTCTCTCTCGGAGACTATAAAAGATGGAGGAGCGGTTTCTCGACAAAAGATGATCAAAACCCGGAGGTCTACCTGGTGAGTAGGAAAAAAATTCAAGATGGCGGATATTTATTTCCCATACAAAATGTATGGGGAATATTGAAGGGACTAGAAGTTGGGAACTATGCAAGACATTGATTTTGATAGGTTCATAGGGCTTTTTTTCTTTTTCTTTTTTTCATTTTACATTTGTTTTTTTTCTTTTTTTTCATTTTTTTTTCTTTTTTTTCTTTTTCTTTTGTGAATGAGGAGCACGGCCAGGTTATTGCAGATAGGTGGGGTGTGCTCGAACAAATTTTTTGGCAAAAGATGACCGGAATCCGAAGGTCTACTTGACGAGTAAAAAAATCGCGGTCCGCTTTAGCGGGCCGCGCACCCACGCGCCCTACTTGTAGCAATAACACTTCCCGCGAGCTGCTTTAGCAGCTCGCGCACCGAGCAAATGCTAGTTATAATATATATAGCTCGATTACCACTCACTGACTGACTGATTCACTCATTGACAGGGTTGTTCTCCTAGAAGGAGACGGAAATCGATATAATGATGTTTGGGAGATGTGCTTGGGGAAGGGATTCGAGTTGGGGAAAATTATGACATTTCGGAAAAACAAGATGGCGGCCGACGTGAATCTTGCAACTCTTTTGTTTTCCGACCGATTTCTTTGAAATTTTGGATTATTGTAGAAATTAGTAAACGATTAACAGAAAAAGTGAAAAAATTAAAAAAACAAGATGGCTGCCGAGCTGTGACGTCTCAAATTTCCGACCCCTCTCCTGTAAAATTTTGTATGAAAAAATTTTTTTTCACCCACGGTGTCGTATAGAGCTCATAGAATGTGACTCGGAGAAAGGTGGAGAGAGCTGATGAGTGAGGAGTTCGGAGACGGGCGAGGGGCACGGCCAGGGTATAGAAGATAGGTGGAGGGTGCTCGACCAAATGTCATTCGAAACCTCGAGCAGTTGCCAGTGAGTTGAAAAAAAATTCCAAAATGGCGGAAAAAAAATGGCGGCAAATTTTGTCCGTCTCTCTCTCGGAGACTATAAAAGATGGAGGAGCGGTTTCTCGACAAAAGGTGATCACAACCCGGAGGTCTACCTGGTGAGTAGGAAAAAAATTCAAGATGGCGGATTTTTTTTTCCCCCCATACAAAATGTATGGGGAATATTGAAGGGACTAGAAGTTGGGAACTATGCAAGACATTGATTTTGATAGGTTCATAGGGCTTTTTTTCTTTTTCTTTTTTTTCATTTTACATTTGCTTTTTTTCTTTTTTTTCTTTTTTATTTTTCTTTTTTTTTCTTTTGTGAATGAGGAGCACGGCCAGGTTATTGCAGATAGGTAGGGTGTGCTCGAACAAATTTTTTGGCAAAAGATGACCAGAATCCGAAGGTCTACTTGATGAGTAAAAAAATCGCGGTCCGCTTTAGCGGGCCGCGCACCCACGCGCCCTACTTGTAGTAATAACACTTCCCGCGAGCTGCTTTAGCAGCTCGCGCACCGAGCGAAATAAATAAAGCCGAACAATCGCGGTCCGCTTTAGCGGGCCGCGCACCCACGCGCCCTACTTGTAGCAATAACACTTCCCGCGAGCTGCTTTAGCAGCTCGCGCACCGAGCAAACGCTAGTTATAATATATATAGCTCGATTACCACTGATTCACTCACTGACTCACTCATTGACAGGGTTGTTCTCCTAGAAGGAGACGGAAATCGATATAATGATGTTCGGGAGATGTGTTTGGGGGGGGGGGGGATTCGAGTTGGGGAAAATTATGACATTTCGGAAAAACAAGATGGCGGCCGACGTGAATCTTGCAACTCTTTTGTTTTCCAACCGATTTCTTTGAAATTTTGGATTATTGTAGAAATTAGTAAACGATTAACAGAAAAAGTGAAAAAAATTAAAAAAACAAGATGGCGGCCGAGCTGTGACGTCTCAAATTTCCGACCCCTCTCCTGTAAAATTTTGTATGAAAAAAATTTTTTTCACCCATGGTGTCGTATAGAGCTCAAAGAATGTGACTCGGACAAAGATGGAGAGAGCTGATGAGTGAGGAGTTCGGAGACGGGCGAGGGGCACGGCCAGGGTATAGTAGATAGGTGGAGGGTGCTCGACCAAATGTCATTCGAAACCTCGAGCAGTTGCCAGTGAGTTGAAAAAAAATTCCAAAATGGCGGAAAAAAAATGGCGGCAAATTTTGTCCGTCTCTCTCTCGGAGACTATAAAAGATGGAGGAGCGGTTTCTCGACAAAAGATGATCAAAACCCGGAGGTCTACCTGGTGAGTAGGAAAAAAATTCAAGATGGCGGATTTTTTTTTCTATACAAAATGTATGGGGAATATTGAAGGGACTAGAAGTTGGGAACTATGCAAGACATTGATTTTGATAGGTTCATAGGTGTCTTAGATCTCGGAGAATTAAAAAAGAAAAATATACTGGCCGAATTGAGAACCTCCTCCTTTTTGGAAATGGGTTAAAAAAGGTGAAAGAGTGGTTTTTTTGCCAACTATCCACGCGACCAACTAGGTGGGGTGTGCTCCAACAAAAATTACTCGAAACCATATCCAATTAGCAGGGAGTTGAAAAAAAAACTCCAAAATGGCGGATTCAAGATGGCGGCCATAGAAACTTTCTCTGGTGTCTATCTCGGAGAGTATAAAAGATGGAAGAGTAGTTTCTTGGCAACAGATGATCAAGACCCAAAGGTCTACTTGATGATCAGGAAAAAAAACAAAATGGCGGGTTTTTTTTCCATGCGAAATTTATGGCGAATATTGATTTTTCTTTTTTTTTTCTTCTTTTTGTTTCTTTTTCTTTTCTTTCTTTTTCTTCATTTTTCTTTTTTTCTTTTTTTTTCTCTTCTTTATTTCTTTTTCTTTTGCTTTTACTTTTTCTTTTCTTTTTCGTTTTTCGTTTTTTCTTTTTCTTTTCTTTTTTTTCATTTTTCATTTTCTTTTTTCCTTTTTTTTTATTTTTTTTTATTTTTTTTTCATTTTTCATTTTTCATTTTCTTTTTTTCTCTTTTTTCTTTTTTTCTTTTTTTTCATTTTTCATTTATTTCCTTTTTTTCTTTCTTTTTTCTTTTTTTCTTTCTTTTTTCCTTTTTGTTATTATTTTTCTTTTTTCATTTTCTTTTTTTTTCTTCTTTTTTTCTTTTCTTTTTTCTTTTTTTTTCTTTTTCTTTTGTGAATGAGGAGCACGGCTAGGTTATTGCAGATAGGGTGTACTCGAACAAATTTTTTGGCAAAAGATGACCAGAATCCGAAGGTCTACTTGATGAGTAAAAAAATCGCGGTCCGCTTTAGCGGGCCGCGCACCCACGCGCCTTACTTTTATGCTTTTAGTAATAACACTTCCCGCGAGCTGCTTTAGCAGCTCGCGCACCGAGCAAACGCTAGTTATAATATATATAGCTCGATTACCACTCACTCACTGACTGACTCATTGACACGATTGTTCTCCTAGAAAGAGACGGAAAACGATACAATGATGTAGGGGAGATATGTCCGGGTGAGAGATTCGAGTGGGGAAAAATTATGACATTTCGGAAAAACAAGATGGCGGCCGACGTGAATCTTGCAACTCTTTTGTTTTCCAACCGATTTCTTTGAAATTTTGGGTTATTGTAGAAATTAGTAAACGATTAACAGAAAAAGTGAAATAAATTAAAAAAACAAGATGGCGGCCGAGCTGTGACGTCTCAAATTTCCGACCCCTCTCCTGTAAAATTTTGTATGGAAAAATTTTTTTCACCCATGGTGTCGTATAGAGCTCAAAGAATGTGACTCGGAGAAAGGTGGAGAGAGCTGATGAGTGAGGAGTTCGAAGACGGGCGAGGGGCACGGCCAGGGTATAGTAGATAGGTGGAGGGTGCTCGACCAAATGTCATTCGAAACCTCGAGCAGTTGCCAGTGAGTTGAAAAAAAATTCCAAAATGGCGGAAAAAAATGGCGGCAAATTTTGTCCGTCTCTCTCTCGGAGACTATAAAAGATGGAGGAGCGGTTTCTCGACAAAAGATGATCAAAACCCGGAGGTCTACCTGGTGAGTAGGAAAAAAATTCAAGATGGCGGATTTTTTTTTTCCATACAAAATGTATGGGGAATATTGAAGGGACTAGAAGTTGGGAACTATGCAAGACATTGATTTTGATAGGTTCATAGGGCTTTTTTTCTTTTTCTTTGTTTTCATTTTACATTTGCTTTTTTGCTTTTTTTTTTTTCTTTTTTTTCTTTTTCTTTTGTGAATGAGGAGCACGGCCAGGTTATTGCAGATAGGTGGGGTGTGCTCGAACAATTTTTTTGGCAAAAGATGACCAGAATCCGAAGGTCTACTTGATGAGTAAAAAAATCGCGGTCCGCTTTAGCGGGCCGCGCACCCACGCGCCCTACTTGTAGTAATAACAGCTGCTTTAGCAGCTCGCGCACCGAGCGAAATAAATAAAGCCGAACAATCGCGGTCCGCTTTAGCGGGCCGCGCACCCACGCGCCCTACTTGTAGCAATAACACTTCCCGCGAGCTGCTTCAGCAGCTCGCGCACCGAGCGAAATAAATAAAGCCGAACAATCGCGGTCCGCTTTAGCGGGCCGCGCACCCACGCGCCTTACTTTTAGTAAAACACTTCCCGCGAGCTGCTTTAGCAGCTCGCGGGAAGCGCACCGAGCAAATGCTAGTTATTATTATTATTTTATAATATATATAGCTCGATTACCACTCACTGACTCACTGATTGACATAATTGTTCTCCTAGAAAGAGACAAAAAACGATACAATGATGTAGGGGAGATATGTCCGGGTGGGGGATTCGAGTAGGGAAAAATTATGACATTTCGGAAAAACAAGATGGCGGCCGACGTGATTCTTGCAACTCTTTTGTTTTCCAACAGATTTCTTTGAAATTTTGGATTATTGTAGAAATTAGTAAACGATTAACAGAAAAAGTGAAAAAAATTAAAAAAACAAGATGGCGGCCGAGCTGTGACGTCTCAAATTTCCACCCCTCTCCTGTAAAATTTTGTATGAAAAAAATTTTTTTCACCCATGGTGTCGTATAGAGCTCAAAGAATGTGACTCGGAGAAAGGTGGCGAGAGCTGATGAGTGAGGAGTTCGGAGACGGGCGAGGGGTACGGCCAGGGTATAGAAGATAGGTGGAGGGTGCTCGACCAAATGTCATTCGAAACCTCGAAGAGTTGCCAGTGAGTTGAAAAAAAATTCCAAAATGGCGGAAAAAAAATGGCGGCAAATTTTGTCCGTATCTCTCTCGGAGACTATAAAAGATGGAGGAGCGGTTTCTCGACAAAAGATGATCACAACCCGGAGGTCTACCTGGTGAGTAGGAAAAAACTCAAGATGGCGGATTTTTTTTTTCCATACTAAATGTATGGGGAATATTGAAGGGACTAGAAGTTGGGAACTATGCAAGACATTGATTTTGATAGGTTCATAGGGCTTTTTTTCTTTTTCTTTTTTTCATTTTACATTTGTTTTTTTTCTTTTTTTTCATTTTTTTTTCTTTTTTTTCTTTTTCTTTTGTGAATGAGGAGCACGGCCAGGTTATTGCAGATAGGTGGGGTGTGCTCGAACAAATTTTTTGGCAAAAGATGACCAGAATCCGAAAGTCTACTTGATGAGCAAAAAAATCGCGGTCCGCTTTAGCGGGCCGCGCACCCACGCGCCCGACTTGTAGTAATAACACTTCCCGCGAGCTGCTTTAGCAGCTCGCGCACCGAGCGAAATAAATAAAGCCGAACAATCGCGGTCCGCTTTAGCGGGCCGCGCACCCACGCGCCCTACTTGTAGCAATAACACTTCCCGCGAGCTGCTTTAGCAGCTCGCGCACCGAGCAAACGCTAGTTATTATAATATATATAGCTCGATTACCACTGACTGACTGACACACTCACTGATTGACATAATTGTTCTCCTAGAAAGAGACAAAAAACGATAGAATGATGTAGGGGAGATATGTCCGGGTGGGGGATTCGAGTGGGGAAAAATTATGACATTTCGGAAAAACAAGATGGCGGCCGACGTGAATCTTGCAACTCTTTTGTTTTCCAACCGATTTCTTTGAAATTTTGGATTATTGTAGAAATTAGTAAACGATTAACAGAAAAAGTGAAAAAAATTAAAAAAACAAGATGGCGGCCGAGCTGTGACGTCTCAAATTTCCACCCCTCTCCTGTAAAATTTTGTATGAAAAAAATTTTTTTCACCCATGGTGTCGTATAGAGCTCAAAGAATGTGACTCGGAGAAAGGTGGAGAGAGCTGATGAGTGAGGAGTTCGGAGACGGGCGAGGGGCACGGCCAGGGTATAGAAGATAGGTGGAGGGTGCTCGACCAAATGTCATTCGAAACCTCGAGCAGTTGCCAGTGAGTTGAAAAAAAATTCCAAAATGGCGGAAAAAAAATGGCGGCAAATTTTGTCCGTCTCTCTCTCGGAGACTATAAAAGATGGAGGAGCGGTTTCTCGACAAAAGATGATCACAACCCGGAGGTCTACCTGGTGAGTAGAAAAAAAATTCAAGATGGCGGATTTTTTTTTTCCCATACAAAATGTATGGGGACTATTGAAGGGACTAGAAGTTGGGAACTATGCAAGACATTGATTTTGATAGGTTCATAGGGCTTTTTTTTTTTTTCTTTTTTTTCTTTTTTTTTTCTTTTTCTTTTGTGAATGAGGAGCACGGCCAGGTTATTGCAGATAGGTGGGGTGTGCTCGAACAAATTTTTTGGCAAAAGATGACCAGAATCCGAAGGGCTACTTAATGAGTAAAAAAATCGCGGTCCGCTTTAGCGGGCCGCGCACCCACGCGCCCTACTTGTAGTAATAACACTTCCCGCGAGCTGCTTTAGCAGCTCGCGCACCGAGCGAAATAAATAAAGCCGAACAATCGCGGTCCGCTTTAGCGGGCCGCGCACCCACGCGCCCTACTTGTAGCAATAACACTTCCCGCGAGCTGCTTTAGCAGCTCGCGCACCGAGCGAAATAAAAAAAGCCGAACAATCGCGGTCCGCTTTAGCGGGCCGCGCACCCACGCGCCCTACTTGTAGTAATAACACTTCCCGCGAGCTGCTTTAGCAGCTCGCGCACCGAGCAAACGCTAGTTATTATATTATAATATATATAGCTCGATTACCACTGATTCACTGACTGACTCACTCATTGACACGATTGTTCTCCTAGAAAGAGACGGAAAACGATACAATGATGTAGGGGAGATATGTCCGGGTGGGGGATTCGAGTGGGGAAAAATTATGACATTTCGGAAAAACAAGATGGCGGCCGACGTGAATCTTGCAACTCTTTTGTTTTCCAACCGATTTCTTTGAAATTTTGGATTATTGTAGAAATTAGTAAACGATTAACAGAAAAAGTGAAAAATATTAAAAAAACAAGATGGCGGCCGAGCTGTGACGTCTCATATTTCCACCCCTCTCCTGTAAAATTTTGTATGAAAAAAATTTTTTTCACCCAATGTGTCGTATAGAGCTCAAAGAATGTGACTCGGAGAAAGGTGGAGAGAGCTGATGAGTGAGGAGTTCGGAGACGTGCGAGGGGCACGGCCAGGGTATAGAAGATAGGTGGAGGGTGCTCGACCAAATGTCATTCGAAACCTCGAGCAGTTGCCAGTGAGTTGAAAAAAAATTCCAAAATGGCGGAAAAAAAATGGCGGCAAATTTTGTCCGTCTCTCTCTCGGAGACTATAAAAGATGGAGGAGCGGTTTCTCGACAAAAGGTGATCACAACCCGGAGGTCTACCTGGTGAGTAGGAAAAAAATTCAAGATGGCGGATTTTTTTTTCCCCCCATACAAAATGTATGGGGAATATTGAAGGGACTAGAAGTTGGGAACTATGCAAGACATTGATTTTGATAGGTTCATAGGGCTTTTTTCTTTTTCTTTTTTTTCATTTTACATTTGCTTTTTTTCTTTTTTTTCTTTTTTTTTTTCTTTTTTTTTCTTTTTCTTTTGTGAATGAGGAGCACGGCCAGGTTATTGCAGATAGGTGGGGTGTGCTCGAACAAATTTTTTGGCAAAAGATGACCAGAATCCGAAGGACTACTTGATGAGTAAAAAAATCGCGGTCCGCTTTAGCGGGCCGCGCACCCACGCGCCCTACTTGTAGTAATAACACTTCCCTCGAGCTGCTTTAGCAGCTCGCGCACCGAGCAAACGCTAGTTATTTATAATATATATAGCTCGATTACCACTGACTGACTGATTCACTGACTCACTCATTGACAGGGTTGTTCTCCTAGAAGGAGACGGAAATCGATACAATGATGTAGGGGACATATGTTCGGATGGGGGATTCGAGTGGGGAAAAATTATGACATTTCGGAAAAACAAGATGGCGGCCGACGTGAATCTTGCAACTCTTTTGTTTTCCAACCGATTTCTTTGAAATTTTGGATTATTGTAGAAATTAGTAAACGATTAACAGTAAAAGTGAAAAAAATTAAAAAAACAAGATGGCGGCCGAGCTGTGACGTCTCAAATTTCCGACCCCTCTCCTGTAAAATTTTGTATGAAAAAAATTTTTTTCACCCATGGTGCCGTATAGAGCTCAAAGAATGTGACTCGGAGAAAGGTGGAGAGAGCTGATGAGTGAGGAGTTCGGAGACGGGCGAGGGGCACGGCCAGGGTATACAAGATAGGTGGAGGGTGCTCGACCAAATGTCATTCGAAACCTCGAGCAGTTGCCAGTGAGTTGAAAAAAAATTCCAAAATGGCGGAAAAAAAATGGCGGCAAATTTTGTCCGTCTCTCTCTCGGAGACTATTAAAGATGGAGGAGCGGTTTCTCGACAAAAGATGATCCAAACCCGGAGGTCTACCTGGTGAGTAGGAAAAAAATTCAAGATGGCGGATTTTTTTTTTCATACAAAATGTATGGGGAATATTGAAGGGACTAGAAGTTGGGAACTATGCAAGACATTGATTTTGATAGGTTCATAGGGCTTTTTTTCTTTTTCTTTTTTTTCATTTTACATTTGCTTTTTTTATTTATTTTTTATTTTTTTTTCTTTTTCTTTTGTGAATGAGGAGCACGGCCAGGTTATTGCAGATAGGTGGGGTGTGCTCGAACAAATTTTTTGGCAAAAGATGACCAGAATCCGAAGGTCTACTTGATGAGTCAAATAATCGCGGTCCGCTTTAGCGGGCCGCGCACCCACGCGCCCTACTTGTAGTAATAACACTTCCCGCGAGCTGCTTTAGCAGCTCGCGCACCGAGCGAAATAAATAAAGTCGAACAATCGCGGTCCGCTTTAGCGGGCCGCGCACCCACGCGCCCTACTTGTAGCAATAACACTTCCCGCGAGCTGCTTTAGCAGCTCGCGCACCGAGCGAAATAAATAAAGCCGAACAATCGCGGTCCGCTTTAGCGGACCGCGCACCCACGGGCCCTACTTGTAGCAATAACACTTCCCGCGAGCTGCTGTAGCAGCTCGCGCACCGAGCGAAATAAATAAAATCGCGGTCCGCTTTAGCAGCTCGCGCACCGAGCGAAATAAATAAAGCCGAACAATCGCGGTCCGCTTTAGCGGGCCGCGCACCCACGCGCCCTACTTGTAGCAATAACACTTCCCGTGAGCTGCTTTAGCAGCTCGCGCACCGAGCGAAATAAATAAAGCCGAACAATCGCGGTCCGCTTTAGCGGGCCGCGCACCCACGCGCCCTACTTGTAGCAATAACACTTCCCGCGAGCTGCTGTAGCAGCTCGCGCACCGAGCGAAATAAATAAAATCGCGGTCCGCTTTAGCGGGCCGCGCACCCACGCGCCTAACTTTTAGTAAAACACTTCCCGCGAGCTGCTTTAGCAGCTCGCGCACCGAGCAAATGCTAGTAATATATATAGCTCGATTACCACTCACTCACTGACTCATTGACATAATTGTTCTCCTAGAAAGAGACAAAAACGATAGAATGATGTACGGGAGATATGTCCGGGTGGGGGATTCGAGTGAGGAAAAATTATGACATTTCGGAAAAACAAGATGGCGGCCGACGTGATTCTTGCAACTCTTTTGTTTTCCAACCGATTTCTTTGAAATTTTGGATTATTGTAGAAATTAGTAAACGATTAACAGAAAAAGTGAAAAAAAATAAAAAAACAAGATGGCGGCCGAGCTGTGACGTCTCAAATTTCCAACCCCTCTCCTGTAAAATTTTGTATGAAAAAAATTTTTTTCACCCATGGTGTCGTATAGAGCTCAAAGAATGTGACTCGGAGAAAGGTGGCGAGAGCTGATGAGTGAGGAGTTCGGAGACGGGCGAGGGGCACGGCCAGGGTATAGTAGATAGGTGGAGGGTGCTCGACCAAATGTCATTCGAAACCTCGAGCAGTTGCCAGTGAGTTGAAAAAAAATTCCAAAATGGCGGAAAAAAAATGGCGGCAAATTTTGTCCGTCTCTCTCTCGGAGACTATAAAAGATGGAGGTGCGGTTTCTCGACAAAAGATGATCAAAACCCGGAGGTCTACCTGGTGAGTTGGAAAAAAATTCAAGATGGCGGATTTTTTTTTTCCCATACTAAATGTATGGGGAATATTGAAGGGACTAGAAGTTGGGAACTATGCAAGACATTGATTTTGATAGGTTCATAGGGCTTTTTTTCTTTTTTTTTTTTTCATTTTACATTTGTTTTTTTTTTTGTTTTTTTTTCATTTTTTTTTCTTTTTCTTTTGTGAATGAGGAGCACGACCAGGTTATTGCAGATAGGTGGGGTGTGCTCGAACAAATTTTTTGGCAAAAGATGACCAGAATCCGAAGGGCTACTTGAAGAGTAAAAAAATCGCGGTCCGCTTTAGCGGGCCGCGCACCCACGCGCCCTACTTGTAGCAATAACACTTCCCGCGAGCTGCTTTAGCAGCTCGCGCACCGAGCGAAATAAATAAAGCCGAACAATCGCGGTCCGCTTTAGCGGGCCGCGCACCCACGCGCCTTACTTTTAGTAAAACACTTCCCGCGAGCTGCTTTAGCAGCTCGCGCACCGAGCAAACGCTAGTTATAATATATATAGCTCGATTACCACTCACTCACTGACACACTCACTCACTCATTGACAGGGTTGTTCTCCTAGAAGGAGACAGAAATCGATATAATGATGTAGGGGAGATATGTCCGGGTGGGGGATTCGAGTTGGGGAAAATTATGACATTTCGGAAAAACAAGATGGCGGCCGACGTGATTCTTGCAACTCTTTTGTTTTCCAACCGATTTCTTTGAAATTTTGGATTATTGTAGAAATTAGTAAACGATTAACAGAAAAAGTGAAAAAAATTAAAAAAACAAGATGGCGGCCGAGCTGTGACGTCTCAAATTTCCGACCCCTCTCCTGTAAAATTTTGTATGAAAAAAATTTTTTTCACCCATGGTGTCGTATAGAGCTCAAAGAATGTGACTCGGAGAAAGGTGGAGAGAGCTGATGAGTGAGGAGTTCGGAGACGGGCGAGGGGCACGGCCAGGGTATAGAAGATAGGTGGAGGGTGCTCGACCAAATGTCATTCGAAACCTCGAGCAATTGCCAGTGAGTTGAAAAAAAATTCCAAAATGGCGGAAAAAAAATGGCGGCAAATTTTGTCCGTCTCTCTCTCGGAAACTATAAAAGATGGAGGAGCGGTTTCTCGACAAAAGATGATCAAAACCCGGAGGTCTACCTGGTGAGTAGGAAAAAAATTCAAGATGGCGGATTTTTTTTTCCCATACAAAATGTATGGGGAATATTGAAGGGACTAGAAGTTGGGAACTATGCAAGACATTGATTTTGATAGGTTCATAGGGCTTTTTTTCTTTTTCTTTTTTTCATTTTACATTTGTTTTTTTTCTTTTTTTTCATTTTACATTTGTTTTTTTTTCTTTTTTTTCATTTTTTTTTTCTTTTTTTTCTTTTTTTTTTCTTTTTTTTTCTTTTTCTTTTGTGAATGAGGAGCACGGCCAGGTTATTGCAGATAGGTGGGGTGTGCTCGAACAAAATTTTTGGCAAAAGATGACCAGAATCCGAAGGTCTACTTGATGAGTAAAAAAATCGCGGTCCGCTTTAGCGGGCCGCGCACCCACGCGCCCTACTTGTAGTAATAACACTTCCCGCGAACTGCTTTAGCAGCTCGCGCACCGAGCGAAATAAATAAAGCCGAACAATCGCGGTCCGCTTTAGCGGGCCGTGCACCCACGCGCCCTACTTGTAGCAATAACACTTCCCGCGAGCTGCTTTAGCAGCTCGCGCACCGAGCGAAATAAATAAAGCCGAACAATCGCGGTCCGCTTTAGCGGGCTGCGCACCCACGCGCCTTACTTTTAGTAATAACATTTCCCGCGAGCTGCTTTAGCAGCTCGCGCACCGAGCAAACGCTAGTATAAATATATAGCTCGATTACCACTCACTGACTGACACACTCACTGATTGACACGATTGTTCTCCTAGAAAGAGACGGAAAACGATACAATGATGTAGGGGAGATATGTCCGGGTGGGGGATTCGAGTGGGGAAAAATTATGACATTTCGGAAAAACAAGATGGCGGCCGACGTGATTCTTGCAACTCTTTTGTTTTTAAACCGATTTCTTTGAAATTTTGGATTATTGTAGAAATTAGTAAACGATTAACAGAAAAAGTAAAAAAATTAAAAAAACAAGATGGCGGCCGAGCTGTGACGTCTCAAATTTCCGACCCCTCTCCTGTAAAATTTTGTATGAAAAAAATTTTATTCACCCATGGTGTCGTATAGAGCTCAAAGAATGTGACTCGGAGAAAGGTGGAGAGAGCTGATGAGTGAGGAGTTCGGAGACGGGCGAGGGGCACGGCCAGGATATAGAAGATAGGTGGAGGGTGCTCGACCAAATGTCATTCGAAACCTCGAGCAGTTGCCAGTGAGTTGAAAAAAAATTCCAAAATGGCGGAAAAAAAATGGCGGCAAATTTTGTCCGTCTCTCTCACGGAGACTATAAAAGATGGAGGAGCGGTTTCTCGACAAAAGATGATCAAAACCCGGAGGTCTACCTGGTGAGCAGGAAAAAAATTCAAGATGGCGGAATTTTTTTTTCCATACAAAATGTATGGGGAATATTGAAGGGACTAGAAGTTGGGAACTATGCAAGACATTGATTTTGATAGGTTCATAGGTGTCTTAGATCTCGGAGAATTAAAAAAGAAAAATATACTGGCCGAATTGAGAACCTCCTCCTTTTTGGAAATGGGTTAAAAAGGTGAAAGAGTGGTTTTTTTTGCCAACTATCCACGCGACCAACTAGGTGGGGTGTGCTCCAACAAAAATTACTCGAAACCACATCCAATTAGCAGGGAGTTGAAAAAAAATCCAAAATGGCGGATTCAAGATGGCGGCCATAGAAACTTTCTCTGGTGTCTATCTCGGAAAGTATAAAAGATGGAAGAGTAGTTTCTTGGCAACAGATGATCAAGACCCAAAGGTCTACTTGATGATCAGGAAAAAACTCAAGATGGCGGATTTTTTTTCCATGCGAAATATATGGCGAATATTGATTTTTCTTTTTTTTTCTTCTTTTTGTTTCTTTTTTCTTTTTTTTTCTCTTTTTCTTCATTTTTTTCTTTATTTCTCTTTTCTTTTTTTCTTTTTCTTTTGCTTTTACTTTTTTCTTTTCTTTTTCGTTTTTCCTTTTTTTCTTTTTCTTTTCCTTTTTTTTCATTTTTAATTTTCTTTTTTTTCTTTTCTTTTCTTTTTTGTTTTTCTTTTTATTTTTTCATTTTTAATTTTTTTTTCTTTTTTTCTTTTTTTTCTTTTTTTCATTTTTCATTTATTTGCTTTTTTTCTTTTTTCTTTTTTTTCTTTTTTTCTTTCTTTTTTCCTTTTTTTTATTATTTTTCTTTTTTTCATTTTTCATTTTCTTTTTTTCTTTCTTCCTTTTTTCTTTTCTTTTTTTCTTTTTTTTTCTTTTTCTTTTGTGAATGAGGAGCACGGCCAGGTTATTGCAGATAGGTGGGGTGTGCTCGAACAAATTTTTTGGCAAAAGATGACCAGAATCCGAAGGTCTACTTGATGAGTAAAAAAATCGCGGTCCGCTTTAGCGGGCCGCGCACCCACGCGCCCTACTTTTAGTAATAACACTTCCCGCGAGCTGCTTTAGCAGCTCGCGCACCGAGCAAACGCTAGTTATAATAATATATATAGCTCGATTACCACTCACTGATTGACATAATTGTTCTCCTAGAAAGAGACAAAAAACGATAGAATGATGTTCGGGAGATATGTTCGGGTGGGGGATTCGAGTGGGGAAAAATTATGACATTTCGGAAAAACAAGATGGCGGCCGACGTGAATCTTGCAACTCTTTTGTTTTCCAACCGATTTCTTTGAAATTTTGGATTATGGTAGAAATTAGTAAACGATTAACAGAAAAAGTGAAAAAAATTAAAAAAACAAGATGGCGGCCGAGCTGTGACGTCTCAAATTTCCACCCCTCTCCTGTAAAATTTTGTATGAAAAAAATTTTTTTCACCCATGGTGTCGTATAGAGCTCAAAGAATGTGACTCGGAGAAAGATGGAAAGAGCTGATGAGTGAGGAGTTCGGAGACGGGCGAGGGGCACGGCCAGGGTATAGAAGATAGGTGGAGGGTGCTCGACCAAATGTCATTCGAAACCTCGAGCAGTTGCCAGTGAGTTGAAAAAAAATTCCAAAATGGCGGAAAAAAAATGGCGGCAAATTTTGTCCGTCTCTCTCTCGGAGACTATAAAAGATGGAGGAGCGGTTTCTCGACAAAAGATGATCACAACCCGGAGGTCTACCTGGTGAGTAGGAAAAAAATTCAAGATGGCGGATTTTTTTTTCCCCCCCATACAAAATGTATGGGGAATATTGAAGGGACTAGAAGTTGGGAACTATGCAAGACATTGATTTTGATAGGTTCATAGGGCTTTTTTTCTTTTTCTTTTTTTTCATTTTACATTTTTTTTTCTTTTTTTTCATTTTTTTTTCTTTTTCTTTTGTGAATGAGGAGCACGGCCAGGTTATTGCAGATAGGTGGGGTGTGCTCGAACAAATTTTTTGGCAAAAGATGACCAGAATCCGAAGGGCTACTTGATGAGTAAAAAAATCGCGGTCCGCTTTAGCGGGCCGCGCACCCACGCGCCCTACTTGTAGTAATAACACTTCCCGCGAGCTGCTTTAGCAGCTCGCGCACCGAGCGAAATAAATAAAGCCGAACTATCGCGGTCCGCTTTAGCGGGCCGCGCACCCACGCGCCCTACTTGTAGTAATAACACTTCCCGCGAGCTGCTTTAGCAGCTCGCGCACCGAGCGAAATAAATAAAGCCGAACAATCGCGGTCCGCTTTAGCGGGCCGCGCACCCACGCGCCCTACTTGTAGTAATAACACTTCCCGCGAGCTGCTTTAGCAGCTCGCGCACCGAGCAAACGCTAGTTATAATATATATAGCTCGATTACCACTCACTCACTGACACACTCACTCACTCATTGACAGGGTTGTTCTCCTAGAGGGAGACGGAAATCGATATAATGATGTTCGGGAGATGTGTTTGGGGGGGGGATTCGAGTTGGGGAAAATTATGACATTTCGGAAAAACAAGATGGCGGCCGACGTGAATCTTGCAACTCTTTTGTTTTCCAACCGATTTCTTTGAAATTTTGGATTATTGTAGAAATTAGAAAAGGATTAACAGAAAAAGTGAAAAAAATTAAAAAAACAAGATGGCGGCCGAGCTGTGACGTCTCGAATTTCCGATCCCTCTCCTGTAAAATTTTGTATGAAAAAAATTTTTTTCACCCATGGTGTCGTATAGAGCTCAAAGAATGTGACTCGGAGAAAGGTGGAGAGAGCTGATGAGTGAGGAGTTCGGAGACGGGCGAGGAGCACGGCCAGGGTATAGAAGATAGGTGGAGGGTGCTCGACCAAATGTCATTCGAAACCTCGAGCAGTTGCCAGTGAGTTGAAAAAAAATTCCAAAATGGCGGAAAAAAAATGGCGGCAAATTATGTCCGTCTCTCTCTCGGAGACTATAAAAGATGGAGGAGCGGTTTCTCGACAAAAGATGATCAAAACCCGGAGGTCTACCTGGTGAGTAGGAAAAAAATTCAAGATGGCGGATTTTTTTCCATACAAAATGTATGGAGAATATTGAAGGGACTAGAAGTTGGGAACTATGCAAGACATTGATTTTGATAGGTTCATAGGGCTTTTTTTCTTTTTCTTTTTCTTTTTTTTCATTTTACATTTGCTTTTTTCTTTTTTTTTCTTTTTTTTATTCTTTTTCTTTTTTTCATTTTTCATTTTCTTTTTTTCTTTCTTCTTTTTTTTCTTTTCTTTTTTTTCTCTCTTTTTTTTTTCTTTTTCTTTTGTGAATGAGGAGCACGGTCAGATTATTGCAGATAGGTGGGGTGTGCTCGAACAAATTTTTTGGCAAAAGATGACCAGAACCCGAAGGTCTACTTGATGAGCAAAAAAATCGCGGTCCGCTTTAGCGGGCCGCGCACCCACGCGCTTACTTTTAGTAACAACACTTCCCGCGAGCTGCTTTAGCAGCTCGCGCACCGAGCAAACGCTAGTTATAATATATATAGCTCGATTACCACTGACTGACTGATTCACTCACTGACTCATTGACATAATTGTTCTCCTAGAAAGAGACAAAAAACGATAAAATGATGTACGGGAGATATGTTCGGGTGGGGGATTCGAGTAGGGAAAAATTATGACATTTCGGAAAAACAAGATGGCGGCCGACGTGAATCTTGCAACTCTTTTGTTTTCCAACCGATTTCTTTGAAATTTTGGATTATTGTAGAAATTAGTAAACGATTAAAAGAAAAAGTGAAAAAAATTAAAAAAACAAGATGGCGGCCGAGCTGTGACGTCTCAAATTTCCACCCCTCTCCTGTAAAATTTTGTATGAAAAAAATTTTTTTCACCCATGGTGTCGTATAGAGCTCAAAGAATGTGACTCGGAGAAAGGTGGAGAGAGCTGATGAGTGAGGAGTTCGGAGACGGGCGAGGGGCACGGCCAGGGTATAGAAGATAGGTGGAGGGTGCTCGACCAAATGTCATTCGAAACCTCGAGCAGTTGCCAGTGAGTTGAAAAAAAATTCCAAAATGGCGGAAAAAAAATGGCGGAAAATTTTGTCCGTCTCTCTCTCGGAAACTATAAAAGATGGAGGAGCGGTTTCTCGACAAAAGATGATCACAACCCGGAGGTCTACCTGATGAGTAGGAAAAAAATTCAAGATGGCGGATTTTTTTTCCCCCCATACAAAATGTATGGGGAATATTGAAGGGACTAGAAGTTGGGAACTATGCAAGACATTGATTTTGATAGGTTCATAGGGCTTTTTTTCTTTTTCTTTTTTTTAACTTTACATTTTTTTTTTCTTTTTTTTCATTTTTTTTTCTTTTTCTTTTGTGAATGAGGAGCACGGCCAGGTTATTGCAGATAGGTGGGGTGTGCTCGAACAAATTTTTTGGCAAAAGATGACCAGAATCCGAAGGTCAACTTGATGAGCAAAAAAATCGCGGTCCGCTTTAGCGGGCCGCGCACCCACGCGCCCTACTTGTAGCAATTACACTTCCCGCGAGCTGCTTTAGCAGCTCGAGCGCCGAGCGAAATAAATAAAGCCGAACAATCGCGGTCCGCTTTAGCGGGCCGCGCACCCACGCGCCTTACTTTTAGTAAAACACTTCCCGCGAGCTGCTTTAGCAGCTCGCGCACCGAGCAAATGCTAGTTAATATATATATAGCTGCTGGGGCTGATTCACTGACTGATTCACTGATTCACTGATTCACTCACTCATTGATCACCTCTCCTGTAAAATTTTGTATGAAAAAATTTTTTTTCACTGATGGTTTCGTATAGAGGAAAAAAATTCATTCGGAGGAAAAATATGGAGAGAGCTGATGATTGAGGATTTCGGAGACGGGTGAGGAGCACGGCCAGGGTATCGAAGATAGGTGGGGGGTGCTCGAACAAATGTCATTCGAAACCTCATCCAATTCGCAGTGAGCTGAAAAAAAATGCAAAATGGCGGAAAAAAGATGGCCGCCATACAAATTTCGTCGGTGTCTATCTCGGGGAGTATAAAACATGGAAGAATGGTTTCTTGGCAAAAGATGATCAGGACCCAAAGGTCTATTTGATGAATAGAAAAAAATCCAAGATGGCGGATTTTTTTTTTCTTCATACAAAATATATGGCGAATATTGAAGGGACTAGAAGCTGAGAACTATGCAACACTTTGATACGGTTCCTTTTCAAAATTTGTTTTTATAGAAGAATTCTTATTCTGACAAATGATGAGATATGCTGATCGAGGATTTGGAAGGTGGGTGAGGAGCACGGCCAGGTTATTGAAGATAGGTGGGGTGTGCTCGAACAAATGTCACTCGAAATCCCATCCAATTCGCAGTGAGCTGAAAAAAATTCAAAATGGCGGAAAAAAGATGGCCGCCATACAAATTTCGTCGGTGTCTATTTCGGGGAGTATAAAAGATGGAAGAGTGGTTATTTGATAGAAAATGATCAGGACCCGAAGATCTACTTGATGAGTAGAAAAACCGCGGTCCGCTTGCGGGCCGCGCACCCACGCGCCCTACTAGTTATTATAATATATATAGCTCGATTACCACTGACACACTCACTCACTCACTCACTCATTGACAGGGTTGTTCTCCTAGAAGGAGACGGAAATCGATATAATGATGTTCGGGAGATGTGTTTGGGGGGGGGATTCGAGTTGGGGAAAATTATGACATTTCGGAAAAACAAGATGGCGGCCGACGTGAATCTTGCAACTCTTTTGTTTTCCAACCGATTTCTTTGAAATTTTGGATTATTGTAGAAATTAGTAAACGATTAACAGAAAAAGTGAAAAAAATTAAAAAAACAAGATGGCGGCCGAGCTGTGACGTCTCAAATTTCCACCCCTCTCCTGTAAAATTTTGTATGAAAAAAATTTTTTTCACCCATGGTGCCGTATAGAGCTCAAAGAATGTGACTCGGAGAAAGGTGGAGAGAGCTGATGAGTGAGGAGTTCGGAGACGGGCGAGGGGCACGGCCAGGGTATAGAAGATAGGTGGAGGGTGCTCGACCAAATGTCATTCGAAACCTCGAGCAGTTGCCAGTGAGTTGAAAAAAAATTCCAAAATGGCGGAAAAAAAATGGCGGCAAATTTTGTCCGTCTCTCTCTCGGAGACTATAAAAGATGGAGGAGCGGTTTCTCGACAAAAGGTGATCACAACCCGGAGGTCTACCTGGTGAGTAGGAAAAAAATTCAAGATGGCGGATTTTTTTTTTTTACATACAAAATGTATGGGGAATATTGAAGGGACTAGAAGTTGGGAACTATGCAAGACATTGATTTTGATAGGTTCATAGGGCTTTTTTTCTTTTTCTTTTTTTTCATTTTACATTTTTTTTTTTTCTTTTTTTTCATTTTTTTTTTTCTTTTTCTTTTGTGAATGAGGAGCACGGTCAGGTTATTGCAGATAGGTGGGGTGTGCTCGAACAAATTTTTTGGCAAAAGATGAGCAGAATCCGAAGGTCTACTTGATGAGTAAAAAAATCGCGGTCCGCTTTAGCGGGCCGCGCACCCACGCGCCCTACTTGTAGTAATAACACTTCCCGCGAGCTGCTTTAGCAGCTCGCGCACCGAGCGAAATAAATAAAGCCGAACAATCGCGGTCCGCTTTAGCGGGCCGCGCACCCACGCGCCCTACTTGTAGCAATAACACTTCCCGCGAGCTGCTTTAGCAGCTCGCGCACCGAGCAAACGCTAGTAATATATATAGCTCGATTACCACTCACTGATTCACTGACTGATTGACTCATTGACAGGGTTGTTCTCCTAGAAGGAGACGGAAATCGATATAATGATGTTCGGGAGATATGTTGGGGTGGGGGATTCGAGTTGGGGAAAATTATGACATTTCGGAAAAACAAGATGGCGGCCGACGTGAATCTTGCAACTCTTTTGTTTTCCAACCGATTTCTTTGAAATTTTGGATTATTGTAGAAATTAGTAAACGATTAACAGAAAAAGTGAAAAAAATTTAAAAAACAAGATGGCGGCCGAGCTGTGACGTCTCAAATTTCCGACCCCTCTCCTGTAAAATTTTGTATGAAAAAAATTTTTTTCACCCATGGTGCCGTATAGAGCTCAAAGAATGTGACTCGGAGAAAGGTGGAGAGAGCTGATGAGTGAGGAGTTCGGAGACGGGCGAGGGGCACGGCCAGGGTATAGTAGATAGGTGGAGGGTGCTCGACCAAATGTCATTCGAAACCTCGAGCAGTTGCCAGTGAGTTGAAAAAAAAATCCAAAATGGCGGAAAAAAAATGGCGGCAAATTTTGTCCGTCTCTCTCTCGGAGACTATAAAAGATGGAGGAGAGGTTTCTCGACAAAAGATGATCAAAACCCGGAGGTCTACCTGGTGAGTAGGAAAAAAATTCAAGATGGCGGATTTTTTTTTTTCCATACTAAATGTATGGGGAATATTGAAGGGACTAGAAGTTGGGAACTATGCAAGACATTGATTTTGATAGGTTCATAGGGCTTTTTTTCTTTTTCTTTTTTTCATTTTACATTTGTTTTTTTTGTTTTTTTTTTTTCATTTTTTTTTTCTTTTTTTTCTTTTTCTTTTGTGAATGAGGAGCACGGCCAGGTTATTGCAGATAGATGGGGTGTGCTCGAACAAATTTTTTGGCAAAAGATGACCAGAATCCGAAGGTCTACTTGATGAGTAAAAAAATCGCGGTCCGCTTTAGCGGGCCGCGCACCCACGCGCCCTACTTGTAGCAATAACACTTCCCGCGAGCTGCTTTAGCAGCTCGATTACCACTGACTCACTCACTGACTCATTGACACGATTGTTCTCCTAGAAAGAGACAGAAAACGATATAATGATGTAGGGGAGATATGTTGGGGTGGGGGATTCGAGTGGGGAAAAATTATGACATTTCGGAAAAACAAGATGGCGGCCGACGTGAATCTTGCAACTCTTTTGTTTTCCAACCGATTTCTTTGAAATTCTGGATTATTGTAGAAAATAGTAAACGATTAACAGAAAAAGTGAAAAAAATTAAAAAAACAAGATGGCGGCCGAGCTGTGACGTCTCAAATTTTCGACCCCTCTCCTGTAAAATTTTGTATGAAAAAAATTTTTTTCATCCATGGTGTCGTATAGAGCTCAAAGAATGTGACTCGGAGAAAGGTGGAGAGAGCTGATGAGTGAGGAGTTCGGAGACGGGCGAGGGGCACGGCCAGGGTATAGAAGATAGGTGGAGGGTGCTCGACCAAATGTCATTCGAAACCTCGAGCAGTTGCCAGTGAGTTGAAAAAAAATTCCAAAATGGCGGAAAAAAAATGGCGGCAAATTTTGTCCGTCTCTCTCTCGGAGACTATAAAAGATGGAGGAGCGGTTTCTCGACAAAAGATGATCACAACCCGGAGGTCTACCTGGTGAGTAGGAAAAAAATTCAAGATGGCGGATTTTTTTTTCCCCCCATACAAAATGTATGGGGAATATTGAAGGGACTAGAAGTTGGGAACTATGCAAGACATTGATTTTGATAGGTTCATAGGGCTTTTTTTCTTTTTCTTTTTTTTCATTTTACATTTGCTCTTTTTCTTTTTTTTCTTTTTTTTTTTTTGTTTCTTTTTCTTTTGTGAATGAGGAGCACGGCCAGGTTATTGCAGATAGGTGGGATGTGCTCGAACAAATTTTTTGGCAAAAGATGACCAGAATCCGAAGGTCTACTTGATAATGAGTAAAAAAATCGCGGTCCGCTTTAGCGGGCCGCGCACCCACGCGCCCTACTTGTAGCAATAACACTTCCCGCGAGCTGCTTTAGCAGCTCGCGCACCGAGCAAACGCTAGTTATAATATATATAGCTCGATTACCACTGACTGACTGATTCACTGACTCATTGACAGGGTTGTTCTCCTAGAAGGAGACGGAAATCGATATAATGATGTTCGGGAGATGTGTTTGGGGGGGGGATTCGAGTTGGGGAAAATTATGACATTTCGGAAAAACAAGATGGCGGCCGACGTGAATCTTGCAACTCTTTTGTTTTCCAACCGATTTCTTTGAAATTTTGGATTATTGTAGAAATTAGTAAACGATTAAAAGAAAAAGTAAAAAAAATTAAAAAAACAAGATGGCGGCCGAGCTGTGACGTCTCAAATTTCCGACCCCTCTCCTGTAAAATTTTGTATGAAAAAATTTTTTTCCACCCATGGTGTCGTGTAGAGCTCAAAGAATGTGACTCGGAGAAAGGTGGAGAGAGCTGATGAGTGAGGAGTTCGGAGACGGGCGAGGGGCACGGCCAGGGTATAGAAGATAGGTGGAGGGTGCTCGACCAAATGTCATTCGAAACCTCGAGCAGTTGCCAGTGAGTCGAAAAAAAATTCCAAAATGGCGGAAAAAAAATGGCGGCAAATTTTGTCCGTCTCTCTCTCGGAGACTATAAAAGATGGAGGAGCGGTTTCTCGACAAAAGATGATCAAAACCCGGAGGTCTACCTGGTGAGTAGGAAAAAAATTCAAGATGGCGGATTTTTTTTTTCTCCATACAAAATGTATGGGGAATATTGAAGGGACTAGAAGTTGGGAACTATGCAAGACATTGATTTTGATAGCTTCATAGGGCTTTTTTTCTTTTTCTTTTTTTCATTTTACATTTGTTTTTTTTTGTTTTTTTTTCATTTTTTTTTCTTTTTTTTTCTTTTTCTTTTGTGAATGAGGAGCACGGCCAGGTTATTGCAGATAGGTGGGGTGTGCTCGAACAAATTTTTTGGCAAAAGATGACCAGAATCCGAAGGTCTACTTGATGAGTAAAAAAATCGCGGTCCGCTTTAGCGGGCCGCGCACCCACGCGCCCTACTTGTAGTAATAACACTTCCCGCGAGCTGCTTTAGCTGCTCACGCACCGAGCGAAATAAATAGAGCCGAACAATCGCGGTCCGCTTTAGCGGGCCGCGCACCCACGCGCCCTACTTGTAGCAATAACACTTCCCGCGAGCTGCTTTAGCTGCTCACGCACCGAGCGAAATAAATAGAGCCGAACAATCGCGGTCCGCTTTAGCGGGCCGCGCACCCACGCGCCCTACTTGTAGCAATAACACTTCCCGCGAGCTGCTTTAGCAGCTCGCGCACCGAGCGAAATACTAGTTATAATATATATAGCTCGATTACCACTCACTGATTCACTGACTCATTGACATAATTGTTCTCCTAGAAAGAGACAAAAAACGATACAATGATGCAGGGGAGATATGTCCGGGTGGGGGATTCGAGTGGGGAAAAATTATGACATTTCGGAAAAACAAGATGGCGGCCGACGCGAATCTTGCAACTCTTTTGTTTTCCAACCGATTTCTTTGAAATTTTGGATTATTGTAGAAATTAGTAAACGATTAACAGAAAAAGTGAAAAAAATTAAAAAAACAAGATGGCGGCCGAGCTGTGACGTCTCAAATTTCCGACCCCTCTCCTGTAAAATTTTGTATGAAAAAATTTTTTTTCACCCATGGTGTCGTATAGAGCTCAAAGAATGTGACTCGAAGAAAGGTGGAGAGAGCTGATGAGTGAGGAGTTCGGAGACGGGCGTGGGGCACGGCCAGGGTATAGAAGATAGGTGGAGGGTGCTCGACCAAATGTCATTCGAAACCTCGAGCAGTTGCCAGTGAGTTGAAAAAAAATTCCAAAATGGCGGAAAAAAAATGGCGGCAAATTTTGTCCGTCTCTCTCTCGGAGACTATAAAAGATGGAGGAGCGGTTTCTCGACAAAAGATGATCACAACCCGGAGGTCTACCTGGTGAGTAGAAAAAAAATTCAAGATGGCGGATTTTTTTTCCCCCCATACAAAATGTATGGGGAATATTGAAGGGACTAGAAGTTCGGAACTATGCAAGACATTGATTTTGATAGGTTCATAGGGCTTTTTTTCTTTTTCTTTTTTTTCATTTTACATTTGCTTTTTTTCTTTTTTTTCTTTTTTTTTTCTTTTTTTTTTTCTTTTTCTTTTGTGAATGAGGAGCACGGCCAGGTTATTGCAGATAGGTGGGGTGTGCTCGAACAAATTTTTTGGCAAAAGATGACCAGAATCCGAAGGGCTAATTGATGAGTAAAAAAAATCGCGGTCCGCTTTAGCGGGCCGCGCACCCACGCGCCCTACTTGTAGCAATAACACTTCCCGCGAGCTGTTTTAGCAGCTCGCGCACCGAGCGAAATAAATAAAGCCGAACAATCGCGGTCCGCTTTAGCGGGCCGCGCACCCACGCGCCCTATTTGTAGCAATAACACTTCCCGCGAGCTGCTTTAGCAGCTCGCGCATTAATATATATATAGCTGCTCGTGCTGATTCACTCACTGACTCACTGATTGATTACCTCTCCTGTAAAATTTAGTATGAAAAATTTTTTTTTCACCAATGGTTTCGTATAGAAGGAAAAAATTCATTCGGAGGAAAAATATGGAGAGAGCTGATGATTGAGGATTTCGGAGACGGGTGAGGAGCATGGCCAGATTATTGAAGATAGGTGGGGTGTGCTCGAACAAATGTCATTCGAAACCTCATCCAATTGGCAGTGAGCTGAAAAAAAATTCAAAATGGCGGAAAAAAGATGGCGGCCATACAAACTTCGTCGGTGTCTATCTCGGAGAGTATAAAAGATGCAAGAGTGCTTCTTTGGCAAAAGATGATCAAGACCCGAAGTTCTACTTATTGAATAGAAAAAAAATTCAAGATGGCGGAATTTATTTTTTCATACAAAATATATGGCGACTATTGAAGAGACTAGAAGCTGGGAACTATGCAAGACTTTGACACGGTTCCCTTTCAAAATTTGTTTTTATAGAAGAATTCTCATTCTGACAAATGATGAGATATGGTGATCGAGGGTTTGGAAGGTGGGTGAGGAGCACGGCCAGGGTATTGAAGATAGGTTGGGTGTGCTCGAACTAAAGTCACTCGAAACCTCATCCAATTGGCAGTGAGCTGAAAAAAATCCAAAATGGCGGATTCAAGATGGCGGCCATACAAACTTCAATGGTGTCTATCTCGGAGAGTATAAAAGATGGAAGAGTGGTTTTTTGATAGAAAATGATCAAGACCTAAAAGTCTACTTGCCGAGTAGAAAAACCGAGGTCCGCTTGCGGGCCGCGCACCCACGCGCCCTACTAGTTAATATATATATAGCTGCTGGGGCTGATTCACTGACTCATTGATCACCTCTCCTGAAAAATTTTGTATGAAAATTTTTTTTTCACCGGTTGTTTCGTATAGAGGACAAAAATTCATTCGGAGGAAAAATATGGAGAGAGCTGATGATTGAGGATTTCGGAGACGGGTGAGGAGCACGGCCAGGTTATAAAAGATAGGTGGGGGGTGCTCGAACAAATGTCATTCGAAACCTCATCCAATTGACAGCGAGCTGAAAAAAAATTCAAAATGGCGGAAAAAAGATGGTGGCCATACAAATTTCGTCGGTGTGTATCTCGGAGAGTATAAAAGATGGAAGATTGGGTTCTTGGCAAAAGATGATCAAGACCCGAAGGTCTACTTGATGAACAGAAAAAAAAATCAAGATGGCGGATTTTTTTTTCTCCATACAAAATATATGGCGAATATTGAAGAGACTAGAAGTTGGGAACTATTCAAGAATTTGATACGGTTTCATTTCGAAATTTGTTTTTATAGAAGAATCCTTATACTGACAAATGATGAGATATGATGATCGAGGGTTTGGAAGGTGGGTGAAGAGCACGGCTAGGGTATTGAAGATAGGTGGGAGGTGCTCAAACAAAATATACTCAAAACCTCATTCAATTGCCAGTGAGCTAAAAACATTCCAAAATGGCGGATTCAAGATGGCGGCCAACAAATTTCGTTGGTGTCTATCTCGGGGAGTATAAAAGATGGAAGAGTGGTGTTCAGGTAAAACATGATCAAGACCTGAAACTGTAATTGATGAACAGAAAAACCGCGGTCCGCTTGCGGGCCGCGCACCCACGCGCCCTACTAGTTAATATATATATAGCTGCTGGGGCTGATTCACTGACTGATTCACTCATTGATCACCTCTCCTGTAAAATTTTGTATGAAAATTTTTTTTTTCACTGATGGTTTCGTATAGAGGAAAAAAATTCATTCGGAGGAAAAATATGGAGAGAGCTGATGATTGAGGATTTCGGTGACGGGTTAAGAGCACGGCCAGGGTATCGAAGATAGGTGGGGGGTGCTCGAACAAATGTCACTCGAAACCTCATCCAATTCGCAGTGAGCTGAAAAAAAATTCAAAATGGCGGAAAAAAGATGGCCGCCTTACAAATTTCTTCGGTGTCTATCTCGGGGAGTATAAAAGATGGAAGAGTGGTTTATTGGCAAAAGATGATCAGGACCCAAAGGTCTACTTGATCAATAGAAAAAAATCCAAGATGGCGGAATGTTTTTTCTCCATACAAAATATATGGTGAATATTGAATAGACTAGAAGCTGAGAACTATGCAAGACTTTGATACGGTTCCTTTTCAAAATTTGTTTTTATAAAAGAATTCTCATTCTGACAAATGATGAGATATGATGATCGAGGGTTTGGAAGGTGGGTGAGGAGCACGGGCAGGGTATTGAAGATAGGTGGGAGGTGCTCAAACAAAAAATACTCGAAACCTCATCCAATTGGCAATGAGCTGAAAAATAATTCAAAATGGCGGATTCAAGATGGCGGCCATACTAATTTCATAGGCATCTATCTCGGAGAGTATAAAAGATGGAAAAGTGGTTATTTGATAGAAAATGATCAGGACTTGAAAGTCCACTTGACGATAGAAAAACCGCGGTCCGCTTGCGGGCCGCGCACCCACGCGCCCTACTATTATAATATATATAGCTCGATTACCACTGTCTGACTGATTCACTGACTCACTCATTGACAGGGTTGTTCTCCTAGAAGGAGACGGAAATCGATACAATGATGTAGGGGACATATGTTCGGATGGGGGATTCGAGTGGGGAAAAATTATGACATTTCGGAAAAACAAGATGGCGGCCGACGTGAATCTTGCAACTCTTTTGTTTTCCAACCGATTTCTTTGAAATTTTGGATTATTGTAGAAATTAGTAAACGATTAACAGTAAAAGTGAAAAAAATTAAAAAAACAAGATGGCGGCCGAGCTGTGACGTCTCAAATTTCCGACCCCTCTCCTGTAAAATTTTGTATGAAAAAAATTTTTTTCACCCATGGTGCCGTATAGAGCTCAAAGAATGTGACTCGGAGAAAGGTGGAGAGAGCTGATGAGTGAGGAGTTCGGAGACGGGCGAGGGGCACGGCCAGGGTATACAAGATAGGTGGAGGGTGCTCGACCAAATGTCATTCGAAACCTCGAGCAGTTGCCAGTGAGTTGAAAAAAAATTCCAAAATGGCGGAAAAAAAATGGCGGCAAATTTTGTCCGTCTCTCTCTCGGAGACTATTAAAGATGGAGGAGCGGTTTCTCGACAAAAGATGATCCAAACCCGGAGGTCTACCTGGTGAGTAGGAAAAAAATTCAAGATGGCGGATTTTTTTTTTCATACAAAATGTATGGGGAATATTGAAGGGACTAGAAGTTGGGAACTATGCAAGACATTGATTTTGATAGGTTCATAGGGCTTTTTTTCTTTTTCTTTTTTTTCATTTTACATTTGCTTTTTTTATTTATTTTTTATTTTTTTTTCTTTTTCTTTTGTGAATGAGGAGCACGGCCAGGTTATTGCAGATAGGTGGGGTGTGCTCGAACAAATTTTTTGGCAAAAGATGACCAGAATCCGAAGGTCTACTTGATGAGTCAAATAATCGCGGTCCGCTTTAGCGGGCCGCGCACCCACGCGCCCTACTTGTAGTAATAACACTTCCCGCGAGCTGCTTTAGCAGCTCGCGCACCGAGCGAAATAAATAAAGTCGAACAATCGCGGTCCGCTTTAGCGGGCCGCGCACCCACGCGCCCTACTTGTAGCAATAACACTTCCCGCGAGCTGCTTTAGCAGCTCGCGCACCGAGCGAAATAAATAAAGCCGAACAATCGCGGTCCGCTTTAGCGGACCGCGCACCCACGGGCCCTACTTGTAGCAATAACACTTCCCGCGAGCTGCTGTAGCAGCTCGCGCACCGAGCGAAATAAATAAAATCGCGGTCCGCTTTAGCAGCTCGCGCACCGAGCGAAATAAATAAAGCCGAACAATCGCGGTCCGCTTTAGCGGGCCGCGCACCCACGCGCCCTACTTGTAGCAATAACACTTCCCGTGAGCTGCTTTAGCAGCTCGCGCACCGAGCGAAATAAATAAAGCCGAACAATCGCGGTCCGCTTTAGCGGGCCGCGCACCCACGCGCCCTACTTGTAGCAATAACACTTCCCGCGAGCTGCTGTAGCAGCTCGCGCACCGAGCGAAATAAATAAAATCGCGGTCCGCTTTAGCGGGCCGCGCACCCACGCGCCTAACTTTTAGTAAAACACTTCCCGCGAGCTGCTTTAGCAGCTCGCGCACCGAGCAAATGCTAGTAATATATATAGCTCGATTACCACTCACTCACTGACTCATTGACATAATTGTTCTCCTAGAAAGAGACAAAAACGATAGAATGATGTACGGGAGATATGTCCGGGTGGGGGATTCGAGTGAGGAAAAATTATGACATTTCGGAAAAACAAGATGGCGGCCGACGTGATTCTTGCAACTCTTTTGTTTTCCAACCGATTTCTTTGAAATTTTGGATTATTGTAGAAATTAGTAAACGATTAACAGAAAAAGTGAAAAAAAATAAAAAAACAAGATGGCGGCCGAGCTGTGACGTCTCAAATTTCCAACCCCTCTCCTGTAAAATTTTGTATGAAAAAAATTTTTTTCACCCATGGTGTCGTATAGAGCTCAAAGAATGTGACTCGGAGAAAGGTGGCGAGAGCTGATGAGTGAGGAGTTCGGAGACGGGCGAGGGGCACGGCCAGGGTATAGTAGATAGGTGGAGGGTGCTCGACCAAATGTCATTCGAAACCTCGAGCAGTTGCCAGTGAGTTGAAAAAAAATTCCAAAATGGCGGAAAAAAAATGGCGGCAAATTTTGTCCGTCTCTCTCTCGGAGACTATAAAAGATGGAGGTGCGGTTTCTCGACAAAAGATGATCAAAACCCGGAGGTCTACCTGGTGAGTTGGAAAAAAATTCAAGATGGCGGATTTTTTTTTTCCCATACTAAATGTATGGGGAATATTGAAGGGACTAGAAGTTGGGAACTATGCAAGACATTGATTTTGATAGGTTCATAGGGCTTTTTTTCTTTTTTTTTTTTTCATTTTACATTTGTTTTTTTTTTTGTTTTTTTTCATTTTTTTTTCTTTTTCTTTTGTGAATGAGGAGCACGACCAGGTTATTGCAGATAGGTGGGGTGTGCTCGAACAAATTTTTTGGCAAAAGATGACCAGAATCCGAAGGGCTACTTGAAGAGTAAAAAAATCGCGGTCCGCTTTAGCGGGCCGCGCACCCACGCGCCCTACTTGTAGCAATAACACTTCCCGCGAGCTGCTTTAGCAGCTCGCGCACCGAGCGAAATAAATAAAGCCGAACAATCGCGGTCCGCTTTAGCGGGCCGCGCACCCACGCGCCTTACTTTTAGTAAAACACTTCCCGCGAGCTGCTTTAGCAGCTCGCGCACCGAGCAAACGCTAGTTATAATATATATAGCTCGATTACCACTCACTGACTGATTCACTGACTCATTGACATAATTGTTCTCCTAGAAAGAGACAAAAAACGATAAAATGATGTACGGGAGATATGTTCGGGTGGGGGATTCGAGTGGGGAAAAATTATGACATTTCGGAAAAACAAGATGGCGGCTGACGTGAATCTTGCAACTCTTTTGTTTTCCAACCGATTTCTTTGAAATTTTGGATTATTGTAGAAATTTGTAAACGATTAACAGAAAAAGTGAAAAAAATTAAAAAAAAAAAGATGGCGGCCGAGCTGTGACGTCTCAAATTTCCACCCCTCTCCTGTAAAATTTTGTATGAAAAAAATTTTTTTCACCCATGGTGTCGTATAGAGCTCAAAGAATGTGACTCGGAGAAAGGTGGAGAGAGCTGATGAGTGAGGAGTTCGGAGACGGGCGAGGGGCACGGCCAGGGTATAGAAGATAGGTGGAGGGTGCTCGACCAAATGTCATTCGAAACCTCGAGCAGTTGCCAGTGAGTTGAAAAAAAATTCCAAAATGGCGGAAAAAAAATGGCGGCAAATTTTGTCCGTCTCTCTCTCGGAGACTATAAAAGATGGAGGAGCGGTTTCTCGACAAAAGGTGATCACAACCCGGAGGTCTACCTGGTGAGTAGGAAAAAAATTCAAGATGGCGGATTTTTTTTTTTACATACAAAATTTATGGGGAATATTGAAGGGACTAGAAGTTGGGAACTATGCAAGACATTGATTTTGATAGGTTCATAGGGCTTTTTTTCTTTTTCTTTTTTTTCATTTTTCATTTTTTTTTTCATTTTTTTCATTTTTTTTTCTTTTTCTTTTGTGAATGAGGAGCACGGCCAGGTTATTGCAGATAGGTGGGGTGTGCTCGAACAAATTTTTTGGCAAAAGATGACCCGAATTCGAAGGGCTACTTGATGAGTAAAAAAATCGCGGTCCGCTTTAGCGGGCCGCGCACCCACGCGCCCTACTTGTAGTAATAACACTTCCCGCGAGCTGCTTTAGCAGCTCGCGCACCGAGCGAAATAAATAAAGCCGAACAATCGCGGCCCGCTTTAGCGGGCCGCGCACCCACGCGCCCTACTTGGAGCAATAACACTTCCCGCGAGCTGCTTTAGCAGCTCGCGCACCGAGCAAACGCTAGTTATTATTATTATAATATATATAGCTCGATTACCACTCACTCACTGACACACTCACTCACTCATTGACAGGGTTGTTCTCCTAGAAGGAGACGGAAATCGATATAATGATGTAGGGGAGATATGTCCGGGTGGGGGATTCGAGTGGGGAAAAATTATGACATTTCGGAAAAACAAGATGGCGGCCGACGTGATTCTTGCAACTCTTTTGTTTTCCAACCGATTTCTTTGAAATTTTGGATTATTGTAGAAATTAGTAAACGATTAACAGAAAAAGTGAAAAAAATTAAAAAAACAAGATGGCGGCCGAGCTGTGACGTCTCAAATTTCCGACCCCTCTCCTGTAAAATTTTGTATGAAAAAAATTTTTTTCACCCATGGTGTCGTATAGAGCTCAAAGAATGAAACTCGGAGAAAGGTGGAGAGAGCTGATGAGTGAGGAGTTCGGAGACGGGCGAGGGGCACGGCCAGGGTATAGAAGATAGGTGGAGGGTGCTCGACCAAATGTCATTCGAAACCTCGAGCAGTTGCCAGTGAGTTGAAAAAAAATTCCAAAATGGCGGAAAAAAAATGGCGGCAAATTTTGTCCGTCTCTCTCTCGGAGACTATAAAAGATGGAGGAGCGGTTTCTCGACAAAAGATGATCAAAACCCGGAGGTCTACCTGGTGAGTAGGAAAAAAATTCAAGATGGCGGATTTTTTTTTCTATACAAAATGTATGGGGAATATTGAAGGGACTAGAAGTTGGGAACTATGCAAGACATTGATTTTGATAGGTTCATAGGGCTTTTTTTCTTTTCTTTTTTTTCATTTTACATTTGCTTTTTTCTTTTTTTTTCTTTTTTTTTCTTTTTCTTTTGTGAATGAGGAGCACGGCCAGGTTATTGCAGATAGGTGGGGTGTGCTCGAACAAATTTTTTGGCAAAAGATGACCAGAATCCGAAGGTCTACTTGATGAGTAAAAAAATCGCGGTCCGCTTTAGCGGGCCGCGCACCCACGCGCCCTACTTGTAGCAATAACACTTCCCGCGAGCTGCTTTAGCAGCTCGCGCACCGAGCGAAATAAATAAAGCCGAACAATCGCGGTCCGCTTTAGCGGGCCGCGCACCCACGCGCCTTACTTTTAGTAAAACACTTCCCGCGAGCTGCTTTAGCAGCTCGCGCACCGAGCAAACGCTAGTTATAATATATATAGCTCGATTACCACTCACTGACTGATTCACTCACTGACTCATTGACACGATTGTTCTCCTAGAAGGAGACGGAAATCGATATAATGATGTAGGGGAGATATGTCCAGGTGGGGGATTCGAGTTGGGGAAAATTATGACATTTCGGAAAAACAAGATGGCGGCCGACGTGAATCTTGCAACTCTTTTGTTTTCCAACCGATTTCTTTGAAATTTTGGATTATTGTAGAAATTAGTAAACGATTAACAGAAAAAGTGAAAAAAATTAAAAAAACAAGATGGCGGCCGAGCTGTGACGTCTCAAATTTCCACCCCTCTCCTGTAAAATTTTGTATGAAAAAAATTTTTTTCACCCTTGGTGTCGTATAGAGCTCAAAGAATGTGACTCGGAAAAAGGTGGAGAGAGCTGATGAGTGAGGAGTTCGGAGACGGGCGAGGGGCACGGCCAGGGTATAGAAGATAGGTGGAGGGTGCTCGACCAAATGTCATTCGAAACCTCGAGCAGTTGCCAGTGAGTTGAAAAAAAATTCCAAAATGGCGGAAAAAAAATGGCGGCAAATTTTGTCCGTCTCTCTCTCGGAGACTATAAAAGATGGAGGAGCGGTTTCTCGACAAAAGGTGATCACAACCCGGAGGTCTACCTGGTGAGTAGGAAAAAAATTCAAGATGGCGGATTTTTTTTTTTTACATACAAAATGTATGGGGAATATTGAAGGGACTAGAAGTTGGGAACTATGCAAGACATTGATTTTGATAGGTTCATAGGGCTTTTTTTCTTTTTCTTTTTTTTCATTTTTCATTTTTCATTTTTTTTTTTTTTCTTTTTTTTTTCATTTGTGAATGAGGAGCACGGCCAGGTTATTGCAGATAGGTGGGGTGTGCTCGAACAAATTTTTTGGCAAAAGATGACCAGAATCAGAAGGTCTACTTGATGAGTAAAAAAATCGTGGTCCGCTTTAGCGGGCCGCGTACTCACGCGCCCTACTTGTAGTAAAAACACTTCCCGCGAGCTGCTTTAGCAGCTCGCGCACCGAGCGAAATAAATAAAGCCGAACAATCGCGGTCCGCTTTAGCGGGCCGCGCACCCACGCGCCCTACTTGTAGCAATAACACTTCCCGCGAGCTGCTTTAGCAGCTCGCGCACCGAGCGAAATAAATAAAGGCGAACAATCGCGGTCCGCTTTAGCGGGCCGCGCACCCACGCGCCCTACTTGTAGCAATAACACTTCCCGCGAGCTGCTTTAGCAGCTCGCGCACCGAGCGAAATAAATAAATCCGAACAATCGCGGTCCGCTTTAGCGGGCCGCGCACCCACGCGCCCTACTTGTAGCAATAACACTTCCCGCGAGCTGCTTTAGCAGCTCGCGCACCGAGCGAAATAAATAAAGCCGAACAATCGCGGTCCGCTTTAGCGGGCCGCGCACCCACGCGCCTTACTCTTAGTAAAACACTTCCCGCGAGCTGCTTTAGCAGCTCGCGCACCGAGCAAATGCTAGTTATAATATATATAGCTCGATTACCACTCACTCACTGACTCATTGATATAATTGTTCTCCTAGAAGGAGACGGAAATCGATATAATGATGTTCGGGAAATATGTTCGGGTGGGGGATTCGAGTGGGGAAAAATTATGACATTTCGGAAAAACAAGATGGCGGCCGACGTGAATCTTGCAACTCTTTTGTTTTCCAACCGATTTTTTTGAAATTTTGGATTATTGTAGAAATTAGTAAACGATTAACAGAAAAAGTGAAAAAAATTAAAAAAACAAGATGGCGGCCGAGCTGTGACGTCTCAAATTTCCACCCCTCTCCTGTAAAATTTTGTATGAAAAAAATTTTTTTCACCCATGGTGTCGTATAGAGCTCAAAGAATGTGACTCGGAGAAAGGTGGAGAGAGCTGATGAGTGAGGAGTTCGGAGACGGGCGAGGGGCACGGCCAGGGTATAGAAGATAGGTGGAGGGTGCTCGACCAAATGTCATTCGAAACCTCGAGCAGTTGCCAGTGAGTTGAAAAAAAATTCCAAAATGGCGGAAAAAAAATGGCGGCAAATTTTGTCCGTCTCTCTCTCGGAGACTATAAAAGATGGAGGAGCGGTTTCTCGACAAAAGATGATCAAAACCCGGAGGTCTACCTGGTGAGTAGGAAAAAAATTCAAGATGGCGGATTTTTTTTTTCCCATACAAAATGTATGGGGAATATTGAAGGGACTAGAAGTTGGGAACAATGCAAGACATTGATTTTGATAGGTTCATAGGTGTCTTAGATCTCGGAGAATTAAAAAAGAAAAATATACTGGCCGAATTGAGAACCGCCTCCTTTTTGGAAATGGGTTAAAAAAGGTGAAAGAGTGGCTTTTTTGCCAACTATCCACGCGACCAACTAGGTGGGGTGTGCTCCAACAAAAATTACTCGAAACCACATCCAATTAGCAGGAAGTTGAAAAAAAAACTCCAAAATGGCGGATTCAAGATGGCGGCCATAGAAACTTTCTCTGGTGTCTATCTCGGAGAGTATACAAGATAGAAGAGTATTTTCTGGTCAAAAGATGATCAAGACCCAATGTTCTACTTGATGAACAGGAAAAAAAATCAAGATGGCGGATTTTTTTTTCTATACAAAATATATGGCGAATATTGATTCTTCTTTTTTCTTTTCTTTTTTTCTCTTTTGTCTTTCTTTTTTCTTTCTTCTCTTTTTTCTTTTTTTTCTTTTTCTTTGTTTTTCTTTTTCTTTCTTTTACTTTTTCTTTTGTGAATGAGGAGCACGGCCAGGTTATTGCAGATAGGTGGGGTGTGCTCGAACAAATTTTTTGGCAAAAGATGACCAGAATCCGAAGGTCTACTTGATGAGTAAAAAACTCGCGGACCGCTTTAGCGGGCCGCGCACCCACGCGCCCTACTTTTAGTACACTTCCCGCGAGCTACAAAAAAAGAGTTCACTTTCCGCGAGCTGCTTTAGCAGCTCGCGCACCGAGCAAACGCTAGCAATATATATAGCTCGATTACCACTCACTGACTGATTCACTGACTCATTGACATAATTGTTCTCCTAGAAAGAGACAAAAAACGATAAAATGATGTACGGGAGATATGTTCGGGTGGGGGATTCGAGTGGGGAAAAATTATGACATTTCGGAAAAACAAGATGGCGGCCGACGTGAATCTTGCAACTCTTTTGTTTTCCAACCGATTTCTTTGAAATTTTGGATTATTGTAGAAATTAGTAAACGATTAACAGAAAAAGTGAAAAAAATTAAAAAAACAAGATGGCGGCCGAGCTGTGACGTCTCAAATTTCCACCCCTCTCCTGTAAAATTTTGTATGAAAAAAATTTTTTTCACCCATGGTGTCGTATAGAGCTCAAAGAATGTGACTCGGAGAAAGGTGGAGAGAGCTGATGAGTGAGGAGTTCGGAGACGGGCGAGGGGCACGGCCAGGGTATAGAAGATAGGTGGAGGGTGCTCGACCAAATGTCATTCGAAACCTCGAGCAGTTGCCAGTGAGTTGAAAATAAAATCCAAAATGGCGGAAAAAAAATGGCGGCAAATTTTGTTCGTCTCTCGCTCGGAGACTATAAGAGATGGAGGAGCGGTTTCTCGACAAAAGATGATCAAAACCCGGAGGTCTACCTGGTGAGTAGGAAAAAAATTCAAGATGGCGGATTTTTTTTTTCCATACAAAATGTATATGGGGAATATTGAAGGGACTAGAAGTTGGGAACTATGCAAGACATTGATTTTGATAGGTTCATAGGGCTCTTTTTCTTTTTTTTTTTTTCATTTTACATTTGTTTTTTTTGTTTTTTTTTCATTTTTTTTTCTTTTTTTTCTTTTTCTTTTGTGAATGAGGAGCACGGCCAGGTTATTGCAGATAGGTGGGGTGTGCTCGAACAAATTTTTTGGCAAAAGATGACCAGAATCCGAAGGTCTACTTGATGAGTAAAAAAATCGCGGTCCGCTTTAGCGGGCCGCGCACCCACGCGCCCTACTTGTAGTAACAACACTTCCCGCGAGCTGCTTTAGCAGCTCGCGCACCGAGCAAACGCTAGTTATTATAATATATATAGCTCGATTACCACTGACTGACACACTCACTCACTCACTCACTCACTCATTGACAGGGTTGTTCTCCTAGAAGGAGACGGAAATCGATATAATGATGTTCGGGAGATGTGTTTGGGGGGGGGATTCGAGTTGGGGAAAATTATGACATTTCGGAAAAACAAGATGGCGGCCGACGTGATTTTAGCAACTCTTTTGTTTTCCAACCGATTTCTTTGAAATTTTGGATTATTGTAGAAATTAGTAAACGATTAACAGAAAAAGTGAAAAAAATTAAAAAAACAAGATGGCGGCCGAGCTGTGACGTCTCAAATTTCCGACCCCTCTCCTGTAAAATTTTGTATGAAAAAAATTTTTTTCACCCATGGTGTCGTATAGAGCTCAAAGAATGTGACTCGGAGAAAGGTGGAGAGAGCTGATGAGTGAGGAGTTCGGAGACGGGCGAGGGGCACGGCCAGGGTATAGAAGATAGGTGGAGGGTGCTCGACCAAATGTCATTCAAAACCTCGAGCAGTTGCCAGTGAGTTGAAAAAAAATTCCAAAATGGCGGAAAAAAAATGGCGGCAAATTTTGTCCGTCTCTCTCTCGGAGACTATAAAAGATGGAGGAGCGGTTTCTCGACAAAAGATGATCAAAACCCGGAGGTCTACCTGGTGAGTAGGAAAAAAATTCAAGATGGCGGATTTTTTTTTTCATACATTATGTATGGGGAATATTGAAGGGACTAGAAGTTGGGAACTATGCAAGACATTGATTTTGATAGGTTCATAGGTGTCTTAGATCTCGGAGAATATAAAAATTAGTAATAAATCGGGTAGGGGTAGGGGTCGGGGTAGGGGTCGGGGTCGGGGTAGGGGTTGGGGTAGGGGCAGGGGTAGGGGTAGGGGTAGGGGAAGGGGTAGGAGTAGCGGTAGGGGTAGGGTTAAGGGTCGGGGTAGGGGTAGGTGTAGGGGTAGGAATAGGGGTAGGGGTAGGGGTAGGGGTCGGGGTAGGGGTCGGGGTAGGGGTAGGGGTAGGGGTAGGGGTAGCGGTAGCGGTAGGGGAAGGGGTAGCGGTAGGGGTAGCGGTAGCGGTAGCGGTAGGTAGGGGTCGGGGTAGGGGTAGGGGCGGGGTAGGGGAAGGGGTAGGGGTAGGGGTAGCGGTAGCGGTAGGGGTAGGGGTAGGGGTAGAGGTAGCGGTAGGGGTAGGGGTAGAGGTAGTATTATTTTATGGTGTATGGTATTATATTATATTATATTGTGTTAAATCGTGTTATACTATATTAAATAATGTTATATTTGTAATATAATTTGTATTATATTGTGTTATACTGAGTTATATTATATTATATTATATTATGTTACATTTGTAATATATTGTAATATATTGTATTATTTTATGTTATACGGTATTATATTGTGTTATATCGTGTTGTATTATGTTATATTTGTAATATATTGTATCTTATTATATTATATTGTGTTAAATCGTGTTACATGATGTTATATTGCGTTAGATTTGCAATATATTGTATTGTATTGTATTATATTGTGTTATAGCGTGTTATATTATATTATATTATGTTTTCTTCATAATATATTGTAGTATATCGTGTTGTATTGTAATATATTGTATTATTTTATGTTAAATGGTATTATATTATGTTATATTTGTAATATATTGTATCTTATTATATTATATTTTGTTAAATCGTGTTATATGATGTTATATTGTGTTATAGCGTGTTATATTATATTATATTATGTTATGTTCATAATATATTGTAGTATATCGTGTTGTATTGTAATATATTGTATTATTTTATGTAAAATGGTATTATATTATGTTATATTTGTAATATATTGTATTATATTATGTTATATTATGTTGTATTTGTAATATATTGTATTATATTATATTATATTGTGTTATATCGTGTTATACTATATTATATTATGTTATATTTGTAATATATTGTGTTATATTGTAATATATTACATTATTTTATGTTGTATGGTGCTATATTATGTTATATTCGTAATATACTGTGCTATATTATATTATATTGTGTTATATCGTATTGTATTATGTTATATTATGTTATATTTGTAATATATTGTTTCTTATTGTATTATATTGTTATATAATTTTATATTATGTTGTATTTGTAATATATTGTATTATATTATGTTATATCATGTTATATTATGTTGTATTTGTTATATATTGTATAATATTATGTTATATCATGTTATATTATGTTGTATTTGTGATATATTGTATTATATTATATTATATTGTGTTATATCGTGTTATACTATATTATATTATGTTATATTGGTAATATATTGTATCTTATTATATTATATTGTGTTAAATCGTGTTACATGATGTTATATTGTGTTAGATTTACAATATATTGTATTGTATTGTATTATATTGTGTTATAGCGTGTTATATTATATTATATTATGTTATGTTCATAATATATTGTAGTATATCGTGTTGTATTGTAATATATTGTATTATATTATGTTATATCATGTTATATTATGTTGTATTTGTTATATATTGTATTATATTATGTTATATTATGTTGTATTTGTTATATATTGTATAATATTATGTTATATCATGTTATATTATGTTGTATTTGTAATATATTGTATTATATTATATTATATTATATTATATTATATTGTGTTATATTGTAATATATTGCATTATTTTATGTTGTATGGTGCTATATTATGTTATATTCGTAATATACTGTGCTATATTATATTATATTGTGTTATATCGTGTTGTATTATGTTATATTTGTAATATATTGTTTCTTATTATATTATATTGTGTTATATCGTGTTATATTATGTTATATTGCGTTATATTTGCAATATATTGTATTATATTTTTCTATTAACGCTACAACAACAAATAATAAAAATTAAATTAAATTCAAATTCAAATTCAATAAAAATATTTCCATGGGTACATGAAAATATTTTAATTTTTTTTTTAACGGAACCCTAAAAAAGCGAGGCCCGACTCGCACTTGGCTGATTTTTTCTTTTTCTTTTCCTTTTTTTTCATTTTCTTTTTCTTTTCTTTTTTCTTTTCTTTTTTCCTTTTTTTTATTTATTTTTATTTTTTTTCATTTTTCATTTTCTTTTTTTTTCTTTTTTCTTTTTTTCTTTTTTTTCTTTTTTCTTTTTTTTTTCTTTTTTTTCATTTTTCATTTATTTGCTTTTTTTTCATTTTTCATTTTCTTTTTTTCTTTCTTCTTTTTTTCTTTTCTCTTTTCTTCTTTTTCTTTTGTGAATGAGGAGCATGGCCAAGTTATTGCAGATAGGTGGGGTGTGCTCGAACAAATTTTTTGGCAAAAGATGACCAGAATCCGAAGGTCTACTTGATGAGTAAAAAAATCGCGGTCCGCTTTAGCGGGCCGCGCACCCACGCGCCTTACTTTTAGTAAAAACACTTCCCGCGAGCTGCTTTAGCAGCTCGCGCACCGAGCAAACGCTAGTTATAATATATATAGCTCGATTACCACTCACTGACTGATTCACTGACTCATTGACATAATTGTTCTCCTAAAAAGAGACAAAAAACGATAAAATGATGTACGGGAGATATGTTCGGGTGGGGGATTCGAGTGGGGAAAAATTATGACATTTCGGGAAAACAAGATGGCGGCTGACGTGAATCTTGCAACTCTTTTGTTTTCCAACCGATTTCTTTGAAATTTTGGATTATTGTATAGCTGCTTTAGCAGCTCGCGCACCGAGCAAACGCTAGTAATATATATAGCTCGATTACCACTGACTCACTCACTCATTGACAGGGTTGTTCTCCTAGAGGGAGACGGAAATCGATATAATGATGTTCGGGAGATGTGTTCGGGGGGGGATTCGAGTTGGGAAAAATTATGATATTTCGGAAAAACAAGATGGCGGCCGACGTGAATCATGCAACTCTTTTGTTTTTCGACCGATTTCTTTGAAATTTTGGATTATTGTAGAAATTAGAAAACGACTAACAGAAAAAGTGAAAAAAATTAAAAAATCAAGATGGCGGCCGAGCTGTGACGTCTCAAATTTCCGACCCCTCTCCTGTAAAATTTTGTATGAAAAAAATTTTTTTCACCCATGGTGTCGTATAGAGCTCAAAGAATGTGACTCGGAGAAAGGTGGAGAGAGCTGATGAGTGAGGAGTTCGGAGACGGGCGAGGGGCACGGCCAGGGTATAGAAGATAGGTGGAGGGTGCTCGACCAAATGTCATTCGAAACCTCGAGCAGTTGCCAGTGAGTTGAAAAAAAATTCCAAAATGGCGGAAAAAAAATGGCGGCAAATTTTGTCCGTCTCTCTCTCGGAGACTATAAAAGATGGAGGAGCGGTTTCTCGACAAAAGATGATCAAAACCCGGAGGTCTACCTGGTGAGTGGGAAAAAAATTCAAGATGGCGGATTTTTTTTTTCCCCATACAAAATGTATGGGGAATATTGAAGGCACTAGAAGTTGGGAAAAAATCGATATAATGATGTTCGGGAGATGTGTTTGGAGGGGGGGATTTGAGTTGGGGAAAATTATGACATTTCGAAAAAACAAGATGGCGGCCGACGTGAATCTTGCAACTCTTTTGTTTTCCAACCGATTTCTTTGAAATTTTGGATTATTGTAGAAATTAGTTAACGATTAACAGAAAAAGTGAAAAAAATAAAAAAACAAGATGGCGGCCGAGCTGTGACGTCTCAAATTTCCGACCCCTCTCCTGTAAAATTTTGTATGAAAAAAATTTTTTCAACCATGGTGTCGTATAGAGCTCAAAGAATGTGACTCGGAGAAAGGTGGAGAGAACTGATGAGTGAGGAGTTCGGAGACGGGCGAAGGGCACGGCCAGGGTATAGAAGATAGGTGGAGGGTGCTCGACCAAATGTCATTCGAAACCTCGAGCAGTTGCCAGTGAGTTGAAAAAAAAATCCAAAATGGCGGAAAAAAAATGGTGGCAAATTTTGTCCGTCTCTCTCTCGGAGACTATAAAAGATGGAGGAGCGGTTTCTCGACAAAAGGTGATCAAAACCCGGAGGTCTACCTGGTGAGTAGGAAAAAAATTCAAGATGGCGGATTTTTTTTTCCCATACAAAATGTATGGGGAATATTGAAGACATTGATTTTGATAGGTTCATAGGGCTATTTTTCTTTTTCTTTTTTTTCATTTTACATTTGTTTTTTTTCTTTTTTTTCATTTTTTTTTTTTCATTTTTTTTCTTTTTCTTTTGTGAATCAGGAGCACGGCCAGGTTATTGCAGATAGGTGGGGTGTGCTAGAACAAATTTTTTAGCAAAAGATGACCAGAATCCGAAGGGCTACTTGATGAGTAAAAAAACGCGGTCCGCTTTAGCGGGCCGCGCACCCACGCGCCCTACTTGTAGTAATAACACTTCCCGCGAGCTGCTTTAGCAGCTCGCGCACCGAGCGAAATAAATAAAGCCGAACAATCGCGGTCCGCTTTAGCGGGCCGCGCACCCACGCGCCCTACTTGTAGCAATAACACTTCCCGCGAGCTGCTTTAGCAGCTCGCGCACCGAGCGAAATAAATAAAGCCGAACAATCGCGGTCCGCTTTAGCGGGCCGCGCACCCACGCGCCCTACTTGTAGCAATAACACTTCCCGCGAGCTGCTTTAGCAGCTCGCGCACCGAGCAAACGCTAGTAATATATATAGCTCGATTACCACTGACTCACTCACTCATTGACAGGGTTGTTCTCCTAGAGGGAGACGGAAATCGATATAATGATGTTCGGGAGATGTGTTCGGGGGGGGGATTCGAGTTGGGAAAAATTATGATATTTCGGAAAAACAAGATGGCGGCCGACGTGAATCTTGCAACTCTTTTGTTTTTCGACCGATTTCTTTGAAACTTTGGATTATTGTAGAAATTAGAAAACGACTAACAGAAAAAGTGAAAAAAATTAAAAAATCAAGATGGCGGCCGAGCTGTGACGTCTCAAATTTCCGACCCCTCTCCTGTAAAATTTTGTATGAAAAAAATTTTTTTCACCCATGGTGTCGTATAGAGCTCAAAGAATGTGACTCGGAGAAAGGTGGAGAGAGCTGATGAGTGAGGAGTTCGGAGACGGGCGAGGGGCACGGCCAGGGTATAGAAGATAGGTGGAGGGTGCTCGACCAAATGTCATTCGAAACCTCGAGCAGTTGCCAGTGAGTTGAAAAAAAATTCCAAAATGGCGGAAAAAAAATGGCGGCAAATTTTGTCCGTCTCTCTCTCGGAGACTATAAAAGATGGAGGAGCGGTTTCTTGACAAAAGATGATCAAAACCCGGAGGTCTACCTGGTGAGTAGGAAAAAAATTCAAGATGGCGGATTTTTTTTTCCATACTAAATGTATGGGGAATATTGAAGGGACTAGATAGAAGTTGGGAACTATGCAAGACATTGATTTTGATAGGTAGGGCTTTTTTTCTTTTTCTTTTTTTTTTCATTTTACATTTGCTTTTTTTCTTTATTTATTTTTTTTTTTTTCTTTTTTTTTTCTTTTTCTTTTGTGAATGATGAGCACGGCCAGGTTATTGCAGATAGGTGGGGTGTACTCGAACAAATTTTTTGGCAAAAGATGACCAGAATCCGAAGGTCTACTTGATGAGCAAAAAAATCGCGGTCCGCTTTAGCGGGCCGCGCACCCACGCGCCCTACTTGTAGTAATAACACTTCCCGCGAGCTGCTTTAGCAGCTCGCGCACCGAGCGAAATAAATAAAGCCGAACAATCGCGGTCCGCTTTAGCGGGCCGCGCACCCACGTGCCCTACTTGTAGTAATAACACTTCCCGCGAGCTGCTTTAGCAGCTCGCGCACCGAGCGAAATACTAGTTATAATATATATAGCTCGATTACCACTCACTCACTGACTCATTGATATAATTGTTCTCCTAGAAGGAGACGGAAATCGATATAATGATGTTCGGGAAATATGTTCGGGTGGGGGATTCGAGTGGGGAAAAATTATGACATTTCGGAAAAACAAGATGGCGGCCGACGTGAATCTTGCAACTCTTTTGTTTTCCAACCGATTTTTTTGAAATTTTGGATTATTGTAGAAATTAGTAAACGATTAACAGAAAAAGTGAAAAAAATTAAAAAAACAAGATGGCGGCCGAGCTGTGACGTCTCAAATTTCCACCCCTCTCCTGTAAAATTTTGTATGAAAAAAATTTTTTTCACCCATGGTGTCGTATAGAGCTCAAAGAATGTGACTCGGAGAAAGGTGGAGAGAGCTGATGAGTGAGGAGTTCGGAGACGGGCGAGGGGCACGGCCAGGGTATAGAAGATAGGTGGAGGGTGCTCGACCAAATGTCATTCGAAACCTCGAGCAGTTGCCAGTGAGTTGAAAAAAAATTCCAAAATGGCGGAAAAAAAATGGCGGCAAATTTTGTCCGTCTCTCTCTCGGAGACTATAAAAGATGGAGGAGCGGTTTCTCGACAAAAGATGATCAAAACCCGGAGGTCTACCTGGTGAGTAGGAAAAAAATTCAAGATGGCGGATTTTTTTTTCCCATACAAAATGTATGGGGAATATTGAAGGGACTAGAAGTTGGGAACAATGCAAGACATTGATTTTGATAGGTTCATAGGTGTCTTAGATCTCGGAGAATTAAAAAAGAAAAATATAATGGCCGAATTGAGAACCTCCTCCTTTTTGGAAATGGGTTAAAAAAGGTGAAAGAGTGGCTTTTTTGCCAACTATCCACGCGACCAACTAGGTGGGGTGTGCTCCAACAAAAATTACTCGAAACCACATCCAATTAGCAGGAAGTTGAAAAAAAAACTCCAAAATGGCGGATTCAAGGTGGCGGCCATAGAAACTTTCTCTGGTGTCTATCTCGGAGAGTATACAAGATAGAAGAGTAGTTTCTGGTCAAAAGATGATCAAGACCCAATGTTCTACTTGATGAACAGAAAAAAAAATCAAGATGGCGGATTTTTTTTTCTATACAAAATATAATATGGCGAATATTGATTCTTCTTTTTTCTTTTCTTTTTTTCTCTTTTGTCTTTCTTTTTTCTTTCTTCTCTTTTTTCTTTTTCTTTTTTTTCTTTTTCTTTGTTTTTCTTTTTCTTTCTTTTACTTTTTCTTTTGTGAATGAGGAGCACGGCCAGGTTATTGCAGATAGGTGGGGTGTGCTCGAACAAATTTTTTGGCAAAAGATGACCAGAATCCGAAGGTCTACTTGATGAGTAAAAAACTCGCGGACCGCTTTAGCGGGCCGCGCACCCACGCGCCCTACTTTTAGTACACTTCCCGCGAGCTACAAAAAAAGAGTTCACTTTCCGCGAGCTGCTTTAGCAGCTCGCGCACCGAGCAAACGCTAGCAATATATATAGCTCGATTACCACTCACTGACTGATTCACTGACTCATTGACATAATTGTTCTCCTAGAAAGAGACAAAAAACGATAAAATGATGTACGGGAGATATGTTCGGGTGGGGGATTCGAGTGGGGAAAAATTATGACATTTCGGAAAAACAAGATGGCGGCCGACGTGAATCTTGCAACTCTTTTGTTTTCCAACCGATTTCTTTGAAATTTTGGATTATTGTAGAAATTTGTAAACGATTAACAGAAAAAGTGAAAAAAATTAAAAAAACAAGATGGCGGCCGAGCTGTGACGTCTCAAATTTCCACCCCTCTCCTGTAAAATTTTGTATGAAAAAAATTTTTTTCACCCATGGTGTCGTATAGAGCTCAAAGAATGTGACTCGGAGAAAGGTGGAGAGAGCTGATGAGTGAGGAGTTCGGAGACGGGCGAGGGGCACGGCCAGGGTATAGAAGATAGGTGGAGGGTGCTCGACCAAATGTCATTCAAAACCTCGAGCAGTTGCCAGTGAGTTGAAAAAAAATTCCAAAATGGCGGAAATAAAATGGCGGCAAATTTTGTCCGTCTCGCTCTCGGAGACTATAGAAGATGGAGGAGCGGTTTCTCGACAAAAGATGATCAAAACCCGGAGGTCTACCTGGTGAGTAGGAAAAAAATTCAAGATGGCGGATTTTTTTTTCCATACAAAATGTATGGGGAATATTGAAGGGACTAGAAGTTGGGAACTATGCAAGACATTGATTTTGATAGGTTCATAGGGCTTTTTTTCTTTTTCTTTTTTTTCATTTTACATTTGTTTTTTTTTTGTTTTTTTTCATTTTTTTTTCTTTTTCTTTTGTGAATGAGGAGCACGACCAGGTTATTGCAGATAGGTGGGGTGTGCTCGAACAAATTTTTTGGCAAAAGATGACCAGAATCCGAAGGGCTACTTGAAGAGTAAAAAAATCGCGGTCCGCTTTAGCGGGCCGCGCACCCACGCGCCCTACTTGTAGCAATAACACTTCCCGCGAGCTGCTTTAGCAGCTCGCGCACCGAGCGAAATAAATAAAGCCGAACAATCGCGGTCCGCTTTAGCGGGCCGCGCACCCACGCGCCCTACTTGTAGTAATAACACTTCCCGCGAGCTGCTTTAGCAGCTCCCGCACCGAGCGAAATAAATAAAGCCGAACAATCGCGGTCCGCTTTAGCGGGCCGCGCACCCACGCGCCTTACTTTTAGTAAAACACTTCCCGCGAGCTGCTTTAGCAGCTCGCGCACCGAGCGAAATACTAGTTATAATATATATAGCTCGATTACCACTCACTCACTCACTCATTGACAGGGTTGTTCTCCTAGATGGAGACGGAAATCGATATAATGATGTTCGGGAGATGTGTTTGGAGGGGGGATTCGAGTTGGGGAAAATTATGACATTTCGGAAAAACAAGATGGCGGCCGACGTGAATCTTGCAACTCTTTTGTTTTCCGACCGATTTCTTTGAAATTTTGGATTATTGTAGAAATTAGTAAACGATTAACAGAAAAAGTGAAAAAAATTAAAAAAACAAGATGGCGGCCGAGCTGTGACGTTTCAAATTTCCGACCCCTCTCCTGTAAAATTTTGTATGAAAAAAAATTTTTTCACCCATGGTGTCGTATAGAGCTCAAAGAATGTGACTCGGAGAAAGGTGGCGAGAGCTGATGAGTGAGGAGTTCGGAGACGGGCGAGGGGCACGGCCAGGGTATACAAGATAGATGGAGGGTGCTCGACCAAATGTCATTCGAAACCTCGAGCAGTTGCAAGTGAGTTGAAAAAAAATTCCAAAATGGCGGAAAAAAAAGGGCGGCAAATTTTGTCCGTCTCTCTCTCGGAGACTATAAAAGATGGAGGAGCGGTTTCTCGACAAAAGATGATCAAAACCCGGAGTTCTACCTGGTGAGTAGGAAAAAAATTCAAGATGGCGGATTTTTTTTTTCATACAAAATGTATGGGGAATATTGAAGGGACTAGAAGTTGGGAACTATGCAAGACAATCAGTTTGATAGGTTCATAGGGCTTTTTTCTTTTTCTTTTTTTTCATTTTACATTTGCTTTTTTTTTTCTTTTCTTTTTTTTTTTTAGCTGCTTTAGCAGCTCGCGCACCGAGCAAATGCTAGTTATAATATATATAGCTCGATTACCACTGACTCACTGACTGACACACTCACTGATTGACACGATTGTTCTCCTAGAAAGAGACAGAAAACGATACAATGATGTAGGGGAGATATGTCCGGGTGGGGGATTCGAGTGGGGAAAAATTATGACATTTCGGAAAAACAAGATGGCGGCCGACGTGATTCTTGCAACTCTTTTGTTTTCCAACCGATTTCTTTGAAATTTTGGATTATTGTAGAAATTAGTAAACGATTAACAGAAAAAGTGAAAAAAATTAAAAAAACAAGATGGCGGCCGAGCTGTGACGTCTCAAATTTCCGACCCCTCTCCTGTAAAATTTTGTATGAAAAAAATTTTTTTCACCCATGGTTTCTTATATAGCTCAAAGAATGTGACTCGGAGAGAGGTGGAGAGAGCTGATGAGTGAGGAGTTCGGAGACGGGCGAGGGGCACGGCCAGGGTATAGAAGATAGGTGGAGGGTGCTCGACCAAATGTCATTCGAAACCTCGAGCAGTTGCCAGTGAGTTGAAAAAAAAATCCAAAATGGCGGAAAAAAAATGGCGGCAAATTTTGTCCGTCTCTCTCTGGGAGACTATAAAAGATGGAGGAGCGGTTTCTCGACAAAAGATGATCACAACCCGGAGGTCTACCTGGTGAGTAGGAAAAAAATTCAAGATGGCGGATTTTTTTTTTACATACAAAATGTATGGGGAATATTGAAGGGACTAGAAGTTGGGCACTATGCAAGACATTGATTTTGATAGGTTCATAGGTGTCTTAGATCTCGGAGAATTAAAAAAGAAAAATATACTGGCCGAATTGAGAACCTCCTCCTTTTTGGAAATGGGTTAAAAAAGGTGAAAGAGTGGTTTTTTTGCCAACTATCCACGCGACCAACTAGGTGGGGTGTGCTCCAACAAAAATTACTCGAAACCACATCCAATTAGCAGGGAGTTCAAAAAAAACTCCAAAATGGCGGATTCAAGATGGCGGCCATAGAAACTTTCTCTGGTGTCTATCTCGGAGAGTATACAAGATAGAAGAGTAGTTTCTGGGCAAAAGATGATCAAGACCCAAAGTTCTACTTGATGAACAGAAAAAAAAATCAAGATGGCGGAATTTTTTTTCTATACAAAATATATGGCGAATATTGATTCTTCTTTTTTCTTTTCTTTTTTCTCTTTTTTCTTTCTTTTTTCTTTCTTCTCTTTTTTTCTTTTTTTCTTTTTCTTATTTTTTTCTTTTTCTTTTTCATTTTCTTTCTTTTTTTCTTTTTTCCTTTTTTTTTATTCTTTTTCTTTTTTTCATTTTTCATTTTCTTTTTTTTCTCTTTTTTCTTTTTCTTTTGTGAATGAGGAGCACGGCCAGGTTATTGCAGATATGTGGGGTGTGCTCGAACAAATTTTTTGGCAAAAGATGACCAGAATCCGAAGGTCTACTTGATGAGTAAAAAAATCGCGGTCCGCTTTAGCGGGCCGCGCACCCACGCGCCCTACTTTTAGTAATAACACTTCCCGCGAGCTGCTTTAGCAGCTCGCGCACCGAGCAAACGCTAGTTATCATTATAATATATATAGCTCGATTACCACTGACTGACTGACTGACACACTCATTGACAGGGTTGTTCTCCTAGAAGGAGACGGAAATCGATATAATGATGTTCAGGAGATGTGTTTGGGGGGGGGGGATTCGAGTTGGGGAAAATTATGACATTTCGGAAAAACAAGATGGCGTCCGACGTGAATCTTGCAACTCTTTTGTTTTCCAACCGATTTCTTTGAAATTTTGGATTATTGTAGAAATTAGTAAACGCTTAACAGAAAAAGTGAAAAAAATAAAAAAAACAAGATGGCGGCCGAGCTGTGACGTCTCAAATTTCAGACCCCTCTCCTGTAAAATTTTGTATGAAAAAAATTTTTTTCACCCATGGTGTCGTATAGAGCTCAAAGAATGTGACTCGGAGAAAGGTGGAGAGAGCTGATGAGTGAGGAGTTCGGAGACGGGCGAGGGGCACGGCCAGGGTATAGAAGATAGGTGGAGGGTGCGACCAAATGTCATTCGAAACCTCGAGCAGTTGCCAGTGAGTTGAAAAAAAATTCCAAAATGGCGGAAAAAAATGGCGGCAAATTTTGTCCGTCTCTCTCTCGGAGACTATAAAAGATGGAGGAGCGGTTTCTCTACAAAAGATGATCACAACCCGGAGGTCTACCTGGTGAGTAGGAAAAAAATTCAAGATGGCGGAACTTTTTTTTCCCATACAAAATGTATGGGGAATATTGAAGGGACTAGAAGTTGGGAACTATGCAAGACATTGATTTTGATAGGTTCATAGGGCTTTTTTCTTTTTCTTTTTTTTCATTTTACATTTGCTTTTTTTCTTTTTTTTTTTCTTTTTTTTTCTTTTTCATTTGTGAATGAGGAGCACGGCCAGGTTATTGCAGATAGGTGGGGTGTGCTCGAACAAATTTTTTGGCAAAAGATGACCAGAATCCGAAGGTCTACTTGATGAGTAAAAAAATCGCGGTCCGCTTTAGCGGGCCGCGCACTCACGCGCCCTACTTGTAGTAATAACACTTCCCGCGAGCTGCTTTAGCAGCTCGCGCACCGAGCGAAATAAATAAAGCCGAACAATCGCGGTCCGCTTTAGCGGGCCGCGCACCCACGCGCCCTACTTGTAGCAATAACACTTCCCGCGAGCTGCTTTAGCAGCTCGCGCACCGAGCAAACGCTAGTTATTATTATTATAATATATATAGCTCGATTACCACTCACTGATTCACTGACTCACTCACTGATTGACACGATTGTTCTCCTAGAAAGAGACAGAAATCGATATAATGATGTTCGGGAGATGTGTTTGGCGGGGGGATTCGAGTTGGGGAAAATTATGACATTTCGGAAAAACAAGATGGCGGCCGACGTGAATCTTGCAACTCTTTTGTTTTCCAACCGATTTCTTTGAAATTTTGGATTATTGTAGAAATTAGTAAACGATTAACAGAAAAAGTGAAAAAAATTTAAAAAACAAGATGGCGGCCGAGCTGTGACGTCTCAAATTTCAGAACCCTCTCCTGTAAAATTTTGTATGAAAAAAATTTTTTTCGCCCATGGTATCGTATAGAGCTCAAAGAATGTGACTCGGGGAAAGGTGGCGAGAGCTGATGAGTGAGGAGTTCGGAGACGGGCGAGGGGCACGGCCAGGGTATACAAGATAGGTGGAGGGTGCTCGACCAAATGTCATTCGAAACCTCGAGCAGTTGCCAGTGAGTTAAAAAAAATTCCAAAATGGCGGAAAAAAAATGGCGGCAAATTTTGTCCGTCTCTCACTCGGAGACCATAAAAGATGGAGGAGCGGTTTCTCGACAAAAGATGATCAAAACCCGGAGGTCTACCTGGTGAGTAGGAAAAAAATTCAAGATGGCGGATTTTTTTTTCCATACTAAATGTATGGGGAATATTGAAGGGACTAGAAGTTGGGAACTATGCAAGACATTGATTTTGATAGGTTCATAGGGCTTTTTTTCTTTTTCTTTTTTTTCATTTTACATTTGCTTTTTTTCTTTTTTTTTCTTTTTTTTTTGTTTTTTTTTCTTTTTCTTTTGTGAATGAGGAGCACGGCCAGGTTATTGCAGATAGGTGGGGTGTGCTCGAACAAATTTTTTGGCAAAAGATGACCAGAATCCGAAGGTCTACTTGATGAGTAAAAAAAATCGCGGTCCGCTTTAGCGGGCCGCGCACCCACGCGCCCTACTTGTAGTAATAACACTTCCCGCGAGCTGCTTTAGCAGCTCGCGCACCGAGCGAAATAAATAAAGCCGAACAATCGCAGTCCGCTTTAGCGGGCCGCGCACCCACGCGCCCTACCTGTAGCAATAACACTTCCCGCGAGCTGCTTTAGCAGCTCGCGCACCGAGCGAAATAAATAAAGCCGAACAATCGCGGTCCGCTTTAGCGGGCCGCGCACCCACGCGCCCTACTTGTAGCAATAACACTTCCCGCGAGCTGCTTTAGCAGCTCGCGCACCGAGAAAATGCTAGTTATAATATATATAGCTCGATTACCACTGACTCACTGATTCACTGATTCACTGACTCATTGACATAATTGTTCTCCTAGAAGGAGACGGAAATCGATATAATGATGTTCGGGAGGTATGTTCAGGTGGGGGATTCGAGTGGGGAAAAATTATGACATTTCGGAAAAACAAGATGGCGGCCGACGTGAATCTTGCAACTCTTTTGTTTTCCAACCGATTTCTTTGAAATTTTGGATTATTGTAGAAATTAGTAAACGATTAACAGAAAAAGTGAAAAAAATTAGAAAAACAAGATGGCGGCCGAGCTGTGACGTCTCAAATTTCCACCCCTCCTGTAAAATTTTGTATGAAAAAAATTTTTTTCACCCATGGTGTCGTATAGAGCTCAAAGGATGTGACTCGGAGAAAGGTGGAGAGAGCTGATGAGTGAGGAGTTCGGAGACGGGCGAGGGGCACGGCCAGGGTATAGAAGATAGGTGGAGGGTGCTCGACCAAATGTCATTCGAAACCTCGAGCAGTTGCCAGTGAGTTGAAAAAAAATTCCAAAATGGCGGAAAAAAAATGGCGGCAAATTTTGTCCGTCTCTCTCTCGGAGACTATAAAAGATGGAGGAGCGGTTTCTCGACAAAAGATGATCACAACCCGGAGGTCTACCTGGTGAGTAGGAAAAAAATTCAAGATGGCGGTTTTTTTTTTTTACATACAAAATGTATGGGGAATATTGAAGGGACTAGAAGTTGGGAACTATGCAAGACATTGATTTTGATAGGTTCATAGGGCTTTTTTTCTTTTTCTTTTTTTTTCATTTTTCATTTTTTTTTTTTCTTTTTTTTTTTTTTCTTTTTTTTCATTTTTTTTTCTTTTTCTTTTGTGAATGAGGAGCACGGCCAGGTTATTGCAGATAGGTGGGGTGTGCTCGAACAAATTTTTTGGCAAAAGATGACCAGAATCCGAAGGTCTACTTGATGAGCAAAAAAATCGCGGTCCGCTTTAGCGGGCCGCGCACCCACGCGCCCTACTTGTAGTAATAACACTTCCCGCGAGCTGCTTTAGCAGCTCGCGCACCGAGCGAAATAAATAAAGCCGAACAATCGCGGTCCGCTTTAGCGGGCCGCGCACCCACGCGCCCTACTTGTAGCAATAACACTTCCCGCGAGCTGCTTTAGCAGCTCGTGCACCGAGCGAAATAAATAAAGCCGAACAATCGCGGTCCGCTTTAGCGGGCCGCGCACCCACGCGCCTTACTTTTAGTAAAACACTTCCCGCGAGCTGCTTTAGCAGCTCGCGCACCGAGCAAACGCTAGTTATAATATATACATACGCATGAATGTTATGTGTTTTTAATGATTTCCTGTTTAGGGTTCCGACAAAGGCCTTTTGTGCTTGCGTATGCGCTATGTTCAAACAACAATAACTGTGAAAGTATTAGACATACAGTTATAAATTAAATGTTGTATTATAGCTTAGCTCAAAATCTCTTGATCTAGTAAAAAAATAAAAAGGGTTGTCGGGGGTGTTTTTGCAGTTATTTACAATAATTTGTTGATTTGCATGATTTTACGATAATTTTTTTCGGGTTTCATATTTTTTTCAAAGGTTATGGAAATGTGAACACTTTGTTTTGTAATGTAGACTATAGGACAGTATTGTTGCGCTTCGAATAAGCCCATTTTTATCTCAGTAAGACCAAAACTTTGAGAGATATGATTTTTTTTGTACATGCTTAGAGAATATTTCAGCAAAAAAACAAAATGGCTGCCACATAGAGGGGAAGTGGATTGGGCCCAAGTTTAGAGTGTATTTGTACTTAAAATTAGTTGTTATATAAGTGTTTAAAATATCGCTAGTTCGTGTCCGGACACACTGTATAGCTCGATTACCACTGACTCACTGATTCACTCACTGATTGACACGATTGTTCTCCTAGAAAGAGACAGAAAATGATACAATGATGTAGGGGAGATATGTCCGGGTGGGGGATTCGAGTGAGGAAAAATTATGACATTTCGGAAAAACAAGATGGCGGCCGACGTGAATCTTGCAACTCTTTTGTTTTCCAACCGATTTCTTTGAAATTTTGGATTATTGTAGAAATTAGAAAACAAAAAAAAGTGAAAAAAATTAAAAAAACAAGATGGCGGCCGAGCTGTGACGTCTCAAATTTCCGACCCCTCTCCTGTAAAATTTTGTATGAAAAAAATTTTTTTCACCCATGGTGTCGTATAGAGCTCAAAGAATGTGACTCGGAGAAAGGTGGAGAGAGCTGATGAGTGAGGAGTTCGAAGACGGGCGAGGGGCACGGTCAGGGTATAGTAGATAGGTGGAGGGTGCTCGACCATATGTCATTTGAAACCTCGAGCAGTTGCCAGTGAGTTGAAAAAAAATCCAAAATGGCGGAAAAAAAATGGCGGCAAATTTTGTCCGTCTCTCTCTCGGAGACTATAAAAGATGGAGGAGCGGTTTCTCGACAAAAGATGATCAAAACCCGGAGGTCTACCTGGTGAGTAGGAAAAAAATTCAAGATGGCGGATTTTTTTTTTCCATACAAAATGTATGGGGAATATTGAAGGGACTAGAAGTTGGGAACTATGCAAGACATTGATTTTGATAGGTTCATAGGGCTTTTTTTCTTTTTCTTTTTTTTCATTTTACATTTGCTTTTTTTCTTTTTTTTCTTTTTTTTCTTTTTTTTTTCTTTTTTTTTCTTTTTCTTTTGTGAATGAGGAGCACGGCCAGGTTATTGCAGATAGGTGGGGTGTGCTCGAACAAATTTTTTGGCAAAAGATGACCAGAATCCGAAGGTCTACTTGATGAGTAAAAAAATCGCGGTCCGCTTTAGCGGGCCGCGCACCCACGCGCCCTACTTGTAGTAATAACACTTCCCGCGAGCTGCTTTAGCAGCTTTGTGCTTTATAGAGCAAGATCCCAGTGCCGCCAGACCTAAGTTATTTTCTCAGCAATTATTTGTGTACGATAGAGTACTGTTCGAATGTCCTTTCAGTATATGCGTACCAGCTAGATTGTGCCAACGGCCAATTTCCAGATACCAGGTGCTAAAGGTAGGTAAAAACTAGAATAACTTATCTTAAATTCTCAGGGCTGATTTTCATATATGTTTTAAAGAATATTGTAAAAATTAATAAATTAATACCGCCAGACGCTTACCGCCGGCGGTTACTTTAGCCAGACGCTTTGAAGCTCCCAAAAAAATATATAATTTAAGTTAACTTATATTCTCAGTTCTGATTTTTATACATGATACTCAGGGAACTATTGCGATATTATCTGTAAGCTGCCAGACCTATTGGAAGGGTCAAACATCCCCCCAGATACACATTATGCGTCCCCATATGTATGAGCGCTAGAACATGATTCACTTGTTTAAGTGTGCGAGAGATAATATCATCATACTATAATATTATAAATGCGAATGTGTGTTTGTTGGTTTGTCCTTCAATCACTCTGCAACAGAGCTATGGATCGACGTGATTTTTTGCCTGGGTATAGCTTAGGATCTAGAGAGAGAGAGAACTATTGCAATATCTTCTGCAAGCTATACCCAGGCAAAAAATCACGTCGATCCATAGCTCTGTTGCAGAGTGATTGAAGGACAAACCAACAAACACACATTCGCATTTATAATATTATAGTATGATGATATTATCTCTCACACACTTAAACAAGTGAATCATGTTCTAGCGCTCATACATATGGGGACGCATAATGTGTGTCTGGGGGGATGTTTGACCCTTCCAATAGGTCTGGCAGCTTACAGATAATATCGCAATAGTTCCCTGAGTATCATGTATAAAAATCAGAACTGAGAATATAAGTTAACTTAAATTATATATTTTTTTGGGAGCTTCAAAGCGTCTGGCTAAAGTAACCGCCGGCGGTAAGCGTCTGGCAGTATTAATTTATTAATTTTTACAATATTCTTTAAAACATATATGAAAATCAGCCCTGAGAATTTAAGATAAGTTATTCTAGTTTTTACCTACCTTTAGCACCTGGTATCTGGAAATTGGCCGTCGGCACAATCTAGCTGGTACGCATATACTGAAAGGACATTCGAATAGTACTCTATCGTACACAAATAATTGCTGAGAAAATAACTTAGGTCTGGCGGCACTGGGATCTTGGACCATTAGCACCCACGCGCCTTACTAGTTATATTATTATAGTTGTTAGCCGCGAACACATCTGCGTTGATTTTCTGCTTTCTATTATAATATTTTGTGGCTTGATTAACTAGACAGATCAATACATGTAAGATTATAATCATACTAATATTGTGTTTATTAATATTAATATTTTATAATCTTTTTTGTCTACATAAATAGTTAAAAGTCATAATTGGAAGTCATTAGTGTACTCGCTAGTAACTTCTAAGTTTATTTCGTGAGGAAAGTTTAAATACTACATTCACACATTTTAATCTATAGAATAGAAATCCCACGTGAACAAAAGCGAGACAAGTCAACAACTAATATTATAATCTGAGAGTTCTGAGACGGGAGGCGGGAGTCAAGAGAGTGAAAATCAATTTTCTTCAAGCTGTTGGAGATGAGTTGCTAAAGAACTAAAGGCAGACTATTAAAATGCAAAAGAAAAGAGATTGAATTAAGGCTTGGCACCGGAGGCTAAGTGGAGAATACTGGCTTGCTGGATAGAATGGTTTAGGTATTTACTATTAAATAACGGACTTACAAAAAATATATTATATACCTTAAGATATTGTCTAAGGAGTACGCTAATTCGATACACGATTGGATGTTCATCACTCGATCAAATAAAATCTTGTAAAAGGCTAAAATAAAAAACTAAAAAGAATAATTTAAATATAAGTTTGCTGAATTTGCACATGATTTTTATATGGAGACATTTCTCTTTACATACTACAGAGAATACGCTAAATTTTGGTTTTCAACTGAAATTTTATATTTTTTAAATTCAAATTTAGTCCGCAACTTGAACGTTGCCAAGCGTTTTCAGGACACGCCACGCTGCCCGCTACCCCGCCAGTCTCAATCGAGCGCTTGCCGAAGTTGGGTCTGTGTCAAATTTCTCCGTCCAATCTTACGTTTGCGCATCGCTAAAATGGCTAGTAAAAAAACAAAATTAGGAAGAAATCAGTGGTTAGATCTAAAAGAAGGTCAGGAAAAGAGAACTACGTGAAAAGATATGTAAATTACTCTCTTTTTATGCCTAGTAAAATTATGTACATTTAATTTTTATTTGATTTCGCAATTACTTGACACAGACTAAATATATCAGTATGACAAAAATTTCACTTCACTTGGTATTAGAGTTTATTTATTTATTTACTATATAATATTATTACAAAGAGGAAAGATTTGTTTGTTTGTTTGTTTATGTGTTTGTTTGAATTGAATAGGCCTCAATAGCCCAACGGTTAAAGGTGCGGACTGAAAACTGAAAGGTCGCAGGTTCGAATCCCACCCGTTGCACTATTGTCGTACCCACTCCTAACACAAACTTTCCGCTTATTTGGAGGGGAGAGGAGGATATTAGTAAAGTCCAATTTGACTAATATTTTTTTTTAAATCTGCGATTATAGTCTATGTTACCATTATACTGGGCTACATATATTGGGCTATTGAGGTCTATTCAATTCAAACAAACAAATAAACAAACAAACAAATCTTTCCTCTTTATAATATTATTAATAATTATTTTAGATCTAACCACTGATTTCTTCCTAATTTTGTTTTTGTACTAGCCATTTTAGCGATGCGCAAACGTAAGATTGGACGGAGAAATTTGACACAATACCCAACCTCGGCAAACCTTTTTAGTTTTTTATTTTAGCCTTTTACAAGATTTTATTTGATCGAGTGAAGTACATCCAATCGTGTATCGAATTAGCGTACTCCTTAGACAATATCTTAAGGTATATAATATATTTTTTGTAAATCCGTTATTTAATAGTAAATACCTAAACCATTCTATCCAGCAAGCCAGTATTCTCCACTTAGCCTCCGGTGCCAAGCCTGCTGATATCACACTATAGTTTCACAAATACATCAAACAAGAAAATCCTGTTATAATATAGTTAAATTATTATGTAACCGCCACAAATACAAATATCTTTTTGTTGATTTATTGCAGCAAAAAAAAAACACAAGAAAAGAGATTGTTATACGATACCCCACTTTGCCTAGCAGTCCCACTTTTATACGACTCCACATAAGTCTGATTTTTAATTCAGTGGAATTCTAACGTTTCTTGGTGTAACCAAATATAAAACGGTTACCAGAATAATTTAATATAAAAAATTCTTTTTAAACAACCGACTTCAAACTCTCGCTTTACCATATTACATACACGCTATACAAAGTATTTAATTTATTGTTATTTTAAAAACCGCTCGATCGATTTCGATAAAATTTATATGGGACCACCTGGGAAACAAAAAGAATTTTTAAAATCGGTTCACTCGTTTTCGAGTAATCGGTGAACATACATAAAAAAGAAAGATTCCGACGAATTGAGAAGCTCCCCCTTTTTTGAAGTCGGTTAAAAAAGATAACAAATGAAAATTAGTTAATTTTGCTATGGAAGTTAATTGTGGTTTAATTTATAAAAGTTTGTTTTATTTTGATAATTAATAGAAAACCATTTTAAACAATGTCGAAACATTAATTACTGTCTGAGAAAAAAGAATCGACAGGCCATACCAAGGTAAAACTTATGTGTAACAAAACTGTGTAACTAAAAATAAAATATTATTATTTTCGACGAAAAAAAAATTTTTCGAGAAAAAATGATGATTATGATAACAAGGATGATGATTAGTGTTTTAGTACATAATTATTTACTTAAACATTGTCACCATCACAACTAAACACCTATTTTTTGAATGTTTTTAAAATAGTTGTGCCAGAATGTTTGACTACAGTGTAAGTTGCCACACCAAGTTTTTCTTAAAATAGATAAAATTTACAATAAAATGAACTACTTACTTACAATATTCTGCTAATCTAGGCACTCTTTTAAACCACGCCACTCTTGCAGTGGTAGTTGGCCTTAGGCTCAGCGCCAAAATAACCCAGCCTCACCGTTGCCACTGCGGTGACCACGTCGACGCTTACGGTCATCACGGACTCTCCTGTTCGAAGAGCGCTGGTCGTTTCTCCCGCCACAATGCCCTCAACGACATCATCCGCAGGTCTCTTGCTACTGCTCACGTGCCAGCTGTATTAGAACCTATTGGTTTGGCACGTAGTGATGGCAGGAGACCTGATGGTATGACGCTTGTTCCTTGGAGGACAGGGAGGTCGCTTGTGTGGGATGCCACCTGTGTAGATACTCTAGCTGCATCCCACATCCATGCGACCTCCTCTGTGGCGGGTGCAGCGGCTACTAGCGCCGAACAGGCTAAGAGGCGCAAATATGAGAAACTTGACAGTGGTTTCATATTTGTGCCTTTTGGTGTAGAGACCCTGGGGCCGTGGGGCCCGGAGGCTCGAGCGCTTTTTGTAGAGCTAACTAAAAAGGTGATCGAGTCTACCGGGGATCCAAGAGCTGGCAGCTACCTTGCCCAAAGGATTAGCTTGGCCATCCAAAGGGGTAATGCTGCCAGCATCTTGGGTACCATGCCACACTGCAGTGACTTCGATGGGGTTTTAGATTTTATTTAATTTTTATTTTAGTTTTAATTTTAGAATAAATTTAATTTTAATGTAGTAGGTAGTTTTAATTTTAGAGTAAACTTACTTACAATTAATTTCGGTGTAAGTGCAAAAATACTATTGCTTATTTAATAATATTAAAAATATTGTTGCTAGGATAATTCCTGGCATAATAAGTTTATGTTATACCTATCACTACACACTATAAATCGGCTCTCGGATCACAAGCAAACGATACGAAACGATACTATTTATTAAAATTCTTTGATTAGTCTGTCTTTTGAGGAAATCGATTAACCAACAAACAGAATATAATAAACACATACACAACTGCCAAACAATGACGCTCCCGTAAAGTTTTTAAACTCTTCAAAGATACTGCAAAGTGTGCAATAATATTTTCTGAAAAAAACTGCAAGTAAGTTGGGTTCCCTCACCAACTTTTCCGAAGTTTATATTCTCACGAACGAAGTTGTTTGCAGAACAACTAACAAGACTTTCATTTTACGTGGAACATTGAACCTGAACCTAGCCGTTAGTCATGTCATAACCCCTTGTCTTTATATCAATTAGGTATTAGTGGGATCGTTTGAATCGTCTTGACAAATACTCTGGTCCTAGATAATATCCACGGTCTGATGATGTAGATCCTAAAAACTTGTTTTTTTAAATAAAAATTTTAATATACACTTGTTCCATTTCCCGCTTAGCAACAGCAATTTTGATTTTCCTGTCATGCGTGTGAACACAAACTTAGAATAGAATAGAATAGAATAGAAATGTTTTTTATTCAAATAAACTTTTTTACAAGTGCTTTTGAATCGTCGATGAGTCTACCACTGGTTCGGAATGCCATTCCTGCCGAGAAGAACCAGCAAGAAACTCGGCAGTTGCTCTTTTCAAAATAAGTTTACATTCAATAGAATAGTTAAACAGTTCAATTACCACCTGCTGTCTCATGAATCGCTGGAAAGAATTATGTCCACGCTTTTTTATCATCTAAATAGTCTTCAATTGCATAATATGCTTTTTTCATGAGATTAGTTTTAACTTATTTCTTAAACTTGTGTAAAGGCAAGTCTAAGATCGACTGTGGAATTTTATTATAAAACGTCACGCCCATTCCCACAAACGACTTTCGGACCCTCTTGAGGCGACATCGAGGAATCACGAGCCTGTTGGGATTTCTAACTTGCCTATCGTGTAAATCACCCTTTTTTTTGTAATTCACGATGTTTTGTCTGACAAATATTATATTGTTGTAAATATATTGTGAAGCTACTGTAAGAATGCCTATTTCTTTAAATTTTTCTCGAAGGGAATCCCGCGGTTTTAAATTATATATTGCGCGAATTGCCCTCTTCTGCAATACAAAAATTTTTCCAATATCGGCTGCTTTACCCCATAATAAGATTCCGTATGACATAATACTATGGAAATATGCAAAATAAACAATTTTTGCAGTTTCTATGTCAGTTAACTGTCGAATCTTCCTAACAGCGTAAGCAGCAGAGCTAAGTGTTGCCCCATTGCAGCTTTGAGTTCAGGGTTAATCCCAAGAACACTGTGGAGTCCTCACTTTTCAAGGGTTCATTACTTATCTTTAAATTTTTACTGACAGTTCTGGTGTTGGGCAATAAAAACTCAACACATTTGGTTTTTTTAGCATTTAAAAGTAGATTATTTGCCGTAAACCATTCAGAAACTTGAGATAATGCAATATTTACACTGTCGAAATTGTCTTTCGTCCTATCGACTTTAAAAATCAAAGACGTATCATCAGCAAATAGTACAATATCGCAAGTATTTTGGACAAAATGTGGTAATCATAGTTTCTCGTATCTTAGTTTATCGTACTCACTGATTTGTAATTGTGTTCTGTTTTGGAACGAATAATGATATTGTAGAGGATGAATATGTTATGAACACTGCCTACGAGAGCAATTATCATGGCAAATCCTAATTTGCCCGAGAATTTGAGAACGGAAGAACGGTACGCGTCGAGTCGAGGGGAGCGACGAACGAATTTTAATTATTTAGCTTCTGGCTACTACCGGGCTCCATTCGCGTCGATGTATTTTAATACACCTACACAATATATAATAGCCCAATTGGTAACGTTTGAATGGATGTTCTCATGCAGGGGTTGGCAATTATTATTTTAGCTGGGGTTCAGATTCGGAACTAATTGACCATCCGTGGTTTTTTTGTAGTTTGGATCTTGTGACGAAGTCTAGAGTATATGTGGACTGTAGTATGTAGTGTATTATAGAATAGTTACCATTTGTATTTTAAGTCCTGTTATAAGTGAAAAAACAGCCAGTTCATTTTGAAAATAACTTAAAACCTGAGCGCCTAAATCCGACATATAATTTCATTTACCAAGTTATATCTATGAGGATGGTTAACGTTAAGTGTACTCAGGCGTATATTTATTTTCGCAATATTTATATAGTATCCCACCTAAAAACTAATCGTTTTGCTTCTTCCTAGTAAGTATTCCAATATACTAATATTTGAATACTTACTACTTGTACTTGCTACATTTCAGAGGCTTTATATTTCTGTTTATCTCAGCCAGTTTCATTTCATCTATATCCTATCAAAAGCGAATAATAATTTGTTCACCATTGTTAATCCTACTTCTGTAAAGCACAAAAGTGTGTTAATTTGTTGGTTTTTTGATTTTTCCTTCAATCACGCTATAGTTCAGGACCTGGAGAGTTACATAGGCTAATTTCCCACTAAAACAAAGAGTTTCCGCGGGATTTTAAAACTAAATCCACGCGGACGAAGTCACGGGTATCAACTAGTTTTCTGAAAAAATCAGAAAGCTTCACTACAATGTTTGTTTAAAAATTCAGTTTCAAAGATTTCACAGGCTGCGGTCTTGTGCCGCTTGTGGCCAGCGGTTCCCTGCGACTCGTTTCTTGTCGTCTGTAGTTGGGATTCTGCTAATACTGTCGCTTTTCCCTTTTATTTTTGATACAGACTTTGTTAACAGCGACCCAATTAAAATAAATAAACAATAAGGAATTTTCCAGTTGTTAAAGAGTATCGTAAAATCGCCAGAAGCTTTAACTAATGCCTTAACTCACTGTGTTTAAAACTTTCTGTTCGTACCAACTTGTGTGAAACGGTTAGTTTAATCTAATTTTACTCTATTTTACTAAAGAGGTATTCATCTTTTTAAACGGAAGTTTGTTTTAAGTTTGACGCTCTTGCAACAAAGGTAAAGGTGGGCGCTCAGAAAATTAATGTCCGTCGATCATTGGTTAGTTAACATCTAACTTCGAATGCAAGGGTTGAATGAATATACTTTGAAACATTGTTGTTTTAACTCGATTGTAAATCGCTTACAAGTCGGTAGCTGTGTTAACGGCAGACTTTGGATGTGTGCTCATTCACCAGTTGAACACATTGAGATGCCAGTTTCGGTTATTTGATCATTTACTCACTCATTCACTCACTCACTCATTCATTCACTCACTCAATCATTTACTCACTCATTCATTCATTCATTCATTTACTCACTCATTCATTTATTCATTCACTAATGCACTCACTCACTCACTCACTCACTCATTCATTCATTCATTCATTCAATCATTCATTCGGTCATCTCAACCTATCGCCGACCCACTACTGAGTACTGAGCATACCACGCACTGAGATCCTCCACGAATGAGAAGGGTGGTGTCACTAACATGATATATAAATACTCATAATCAAGTCTTATGTGAAACTGTAAGCATCTGGAAGCCCAACACAATATAATTATTCCAAGAAAACGTCTACAATGAATTAGGTGATTATTGAAGGGAGTTAAAATGAGCCAATGAGCCTGAGAAGGATTGGGGCTTTGTGAAGACAGAATATAATGTAATTAGAATAAATCATGAATGTATACTACTATACATGTATACTTTGTAGCGATGTACATGTTTGTCTATCTAGGAGGAGGTTTTCAGTTTTAACGCAAAGCCGGTTGAGTTTATAGGCCATTGCATCGAAACTGGAACAAAACTAGAATTTCTGTAAAATGAAGTTTTGACAGTTTTTGTTTTGAAAATCCGCCAAAACGTCAAAGTTATTTCTCGGTTAAACGTTATTCGGCGATAGTGAAATTTCACAGCTATTGATGCCACAAATTTTTAAAATGACTGTTATAATTACTATGTACTTACAATGACAACTAACTTTAGTACTCAAAGAACTTTAGGCATCTACTCTCTTTTTTAAGCCGACTTCAAAAATGGAGGAGGTCATCAAATCATCGGAATCTTTTTTTTTTATGTATGTCCACCGATTACTCGAAGACATAAGCACCCCGATTCAGAACCTTACGATAACATAATTATCGATCGATTCGGTTTGCTATCGTACGATAAGATGAATTTTCAATTCAGAGTACTCGTATCGACAGAGAAGTTGTCGAAATCGAAACCGAATCGAACCGACGTAGATATCGTTCGATATCTTCTATCAAACGCTATTCACAACAACCTTATCGAATAAGATTTTCCGAACGTCCGATAATTTTAGTTGGTAACTTATCGAAAGCTACAGGGCATCCGGTATCCTTTTGTTTACGTGCTGTGTTTACTGGTTTTTCGTATAAAATGATTATGATGAATGATTTTGGTATGTAAATGTTTACTTACCGTATTTTACGTATTTTAACATTAAAATAACATATTATGTACACCACAACAAAATAAAATAAGAACCCAGAGGGATGAAACATGAACTTAGCGCCATCTATCGAAGAGGCTGAAAATTGGCCGTCAATAATTTAACAAGTTATCATTTTAAATAATTACTTCAATGACCTTCGAAAATGATTAAAATCTATTTATTTAGTGTTAACATAAATTTATTATCAAGTGAAATTTTGGTAAAACAACAAACTTCGTAAATCCACATGTAATTTAATGTAACTTGTCGATACCGATAACGAAGCCGATTCCGTAGTCGACATCGAATCGAATTCTCTAACCGAACGTTCTGAATCGCACGACAAAAAATTTTCGATACGAGATCGATATCTAATCGTATCGAAACGGGAAGTTATCGAAATGTTCTGAATCGGGGTGCTGAACCGATTTGGGAAATTCTTTTTTGTTTGAAAGGGTGGTCCCCAGGTGGTCCCATATAAATTTTATCGAAATCGGTCGAGTGGTTTTTAAAATATCAACAATAAATTATATACTTTGTATGGTATGTGTGTAATGTAGTAAAGCGGGAGTTTGAAGTCGGTTGTTTAAAAAGAATTTTTTTTATTAAACTAGCTGACCCGGCGAACTTCGTACCGCCACCTTATCTATATAAATAAAAGAAATAAACTATCCCAATCCAAAAAACTATCCTATCTTTTAAGTTGGACCAAATTACAGATAGTTACGAAGTTTGATAAAAATCGGTTCAGTAGTTTAGGAGTCCATCGCGGACAAACAACGTGACACGTAATTTATTTATATTAAGATTATTAATATAAGGACCTTGACTGCATATAGATACTAGACCTCACCAACGTTCCCGATCGTGGCGTGCGAAGCGGTTCAAATCTTTAAATATAATTTATGATGCCAAATAGTACCGACTACACGCTCCGTCTTACCTGAGCGCTTGCCTGCACAAGTCAACGTCCCGCGCAGTTCCGAAAACGCGGCTAGAGCATCCGTCGACTTGGGGAAGATTGGACTGCGCAGTTCTCCGTCTCTGCCGGTGCAGTTAACTGCGCAGACAAGATGGAGTGTAAGGTAAATCAAATCGAAAATGATTATTTAAATTATTTAGCAGCTTTTGTGATGCTCGTTCGGTGAAGTTCGTCAGTTAAAATAATATTCTTAAATACATATTTGCAGGATGTTGAAGCCAGTTTGGTCCGTTTAGCGGTTCAAACGTAAGGACGAGAAAACGTCTTCGATTTTACACGTTTAACTTATATTTATCAATCTACTAGCTGATGCCTGCGACTTCGTCCGCATGGATTTAGTTTTTAAAAATCCCGCAGGAAGTCTTTGATTATCCGAGATAAAAAGTAGCTCTCCCGATCTGAGGACCCACTACTACACCCATTACTATATCCATGCAAAAAAATCCGTTGCTCTGTTACGACGTGCGATTGAAGGACAAACCAACAACCAAACACACTTTCGCATATATAATATCAGTAATGCAAAATTATAATACAATCTAGACAACCGCAATCTAACATCGTTCGAGATTTAGGTTGCTAAGTTGCCTAGCAACCTAAATCTCGAACTGTATATATGACTGTCGTGTAATTAACATATTTTAATTTGCAACTACAGCAAATATTGATGCCAATAATTAAGATAAAAACTAAATTACAGATAGTTACAAAGTTTGATCAAAATCGGTTCAGTAGTTTTCGAGTTTATTTTCGAGATTATTGACCGAGCGAAGCGAGGTCTCTGAGTCTACTAGAGTGAATTTGCACTTGTCCGTCCGTCCGTCTGTCCGTCCGTCCGTCCGTCTGTCAGAGCCTTATAACTTTTGAATTACTGAACGTAATTACTTCAAAAGATATAATATGTAAACTGATGGCCTTCAGCCGAATATTGCATAAAAAATTATAAAAACCTTTATTTCAGGGGGGCTCTCATAGAAGTGAATGAGAAGTAAAAAAATTTTTATCGCGTTACATAAAATTTTTATACATCATTTTAAAGATAATTTTGAACCGAGTACAAAAATAATTTTTTTTTTAATTTTTCCCTTAAAATTTACGAAAGCCCCCCAGCTTTCAAAGTGGAGATTTAATACGCTCGCTTGAAGATGCTCTCTAGCAGAATCGAGTATGTATTTTCAAGCTGATTTTATTTTTTTATTTCACTTGTATCCTGTACTTGAACAACAAATACTAAAATTATGATTATTTAATTTTTAATGGGCATCAGTAATTCATATAGCATCAACATAGCTTCACAATAATGCTAATAGATGGCGCAGTCATTAACTATTCCATGGAACTAGGAGTTACGACTATCCCAAAAACAGTTTTGCGTCGACCATTATTATTTAGTTACATAAAATAATAACTTATTATTCAATTAAAATTATTGTTTAGTTAAATATCAAACTTCAATAAACTATTAATTACTGCATTTTGTATATTTTCTATTCGCGTCGATAGATGACGATTTGTACAGATGCCCGTAACCCGTTTTCACTCGTTAGTACTTATTAATTCAATGTTTTCACTAACGTTGCCTAACCTTTACGGGCTACCTATGATAAGTTAGGTGATGATTTCTGTCAACTTCTTTATCACGATCCTGTACGGGACACCTAAAAGGACATTGGGACGGATGTTAGGACTTAGGATTGTATTTAGGAGCTACCTACGTAAAAAGACTCCTACTTAGGGGATGATTTAGGTATGTTTGGTGAAAACGGGCATAATAATAATGTCAGCTTTGGTCGTCATGTATCGATTGAATGAATAATCATGGGATACCGTTACAGCGAGGTCTCAGTTCGGGGCGAACCACTAGTTATATATATACATACATCGTGATATGAGATTTTTTTATATCAATCTATGAGAACGCTGCTTAAATCTTTTGTGTAAACTAGGTCTATTAATTCGTAAGTTGTACGTAAACAAACCTCCGTAAAATACGCTTATACTGGCACCTGCATCAGTTAGCAAACTCATTCAAAGTGCACAGTTGGGCGTTGGAAATTAATTTACTCGTACGTTCGCGTTGAATGAAAACTGAACAAAACAGTGTGGCTCATGAAAACTGAGCAACAACTTTGCAGCAAATTACAAATTGCGTAATAGTTTATATTTGATGTCAGTTTTTGTCTGTCTATATGTGTATCTCATCGTAGCTGTCAAACAGAAGGACCAATTTTATTAGAAAGTGGTTTTAACCTGTCTACAGGTCTTTTATCGGATATAATATGTACTTTGGAGAGTGCGCTCAGTTGTTGAGAGAGTTGTGAGGTGGTTGAAATCCAGCCCACTCGCACGAAACGTTTTAGGTCAACGTTTCTGAAACGAACCGTTAAAGTGTGGAACACTACCGGCGTCCATGTTCCTTGCCACGTATAATTTGAGTACCTTCAAGGCAAGAATGAATATTCATTTTCTAGGCAAGCGCGCTCCAATCTAGACTTCATCGATGATTTCAATCATTGATTGTCGTCAATGCGCTTGACGACCGCCTATCTTGTAATAAAAAAAACCGGCCAAGTGCATGTCGGGCCACGCGCAGTGTAGGGTTCCGTAGTTGAAAGTCTCAAATATTATTGCTGACCTAGGATAGTGCTTTTATTTTATTTATGAATACTGAATATATTTTGAGTTCCATGGCTTAAATACTTAAATAAACTACAAAATATGCAACTTACACTACGTGTAATACCTAACTTAGAAAGAAAAGATATAACTCCTTAACTAATGAACCCTACTTAGCCGTGATAGTTTTCCTTTAAAATTCTTTATATATACTACTGCTGTGAATTTTTTCTTGTATCCTATATACAACCATTTAGCTGGCAGAGGGGGGGGGGCACTTGACTCTAATAAAATTTAGCACTTTAAAATATCATATTTCACAAACGGATCCCTGAATTGAAAAATGGTGCACCCATACCCACAATATTTTTGAAAGACCTATTCAACGACACCCCACACTATGGGATAGACGAGAAAAAAAAAATTATTTTATTTCACCACTTTGTCGGCGTGATTGATATTTATACCCTTGTCAAATTACAGATTTCTAGTACCAATAGTCTCTGAGCTAAACCGCGGACGGACGGACGGACAGACAGACGGACGGACATGGCGAAGCTATAAGGGTTCCTTGTTTACTACGGAACCCTAAAAACTGGGAAGGTTACCAGCCATGCTTGATGAAAATCTGTCCAACTCTTTTTTCAGCTGGTGTAGAGATTTTAATCATTCAATTGGTATTAATATTATCTACTTCTACATAAGAAACGATTTGTAATTTGGTACAATAAGATGTAGGTATACCCGAAGAAACTGCAATAATATCGTACTTATCATAATTAGAATAGAATAGAAATGTTTTTTATTCAAATAAACTTTTTTACAAGTGCTTATGAATCGTCGATGAGTCTACCACTGGTTCGGAATGCCGTTCCTGCCGAGAAGAACCAGCAAGAAACTCGGCAGTTGCTTTTTTCAAAATAAGTTTACATTCAATAGAATAGTTATACAGTTAAATTACCACCTACTGTCTCATGAATCGCTGGAACGAATTATGTCCACGCTTTTTTATCATCAAAATAGTCTTCAATTGCATAATATGCTTTTTTCATGAGATTAGTTTTAACTGATTTCTTAAACTTGTGTAAAGGCAAGTCTAAGATCGACTGTGGAATTTTATTATAAAACGTCACGCCCATTCCCACAAATGTCTTTTGGACCCTCTTGAGGCGACATCGAGGAATCACGAGCCTGTTTGGATTTCTAACTTGCCTATCGTGTAAATCACCCTTTTTTTTGTAATTCACAATGTTTTGTCTGACAAATATTATATTGTTGTAAATATATTGTGAAGCTACTGTAAGAATGCCTATTTCTTTAAATTTTTCTCGAAGGGAATCCCGCGGTTTTAAATTACATATTGCGCGAATTGCCCTCTTCTGCAATACAAAAATTTTTCCAATATCGGCTGCTTTACCCCATAATAAGATTGCGTATGACATAATACTATGGAAATATGCAAAATAAACAATTTTTGCAGTTTCTATGTCAGTTAACTGTCGAATCTTCCTAACAGCGTAAGCAGCAGAGCTAAGCTTGCCAGCAAGTGTTGCTAAATGGGTGCCCCATTGCAGCTTTGAGTCCAGGGTTAATCCCAAGAACACTGTGGAGTCCTCACATTTCAAGGGTTCATTACTTATCTTTAAATTTTTACTGACAGTTCTGGTGTCGGGCAATAAAAACTCAACACATTTGGTTTTTTAGCATTTAAAAGTAGATTATTTGCCGTAAACCATTCAGAAACTTGAGATAATGCAATATTTACATCGTCAAAATTGTCTTTCATCCTATCGACTTTAAAAATCAAAGACGTATCATCAGCAAATAGTACAATATCGCAAGTATTTTGGACAAAATGTGGTAAATCATTTATGTAAATCAAAAACATGAATGGACCTAGAATAGAACCCTGGGGTACACCCATTACCGAGGCTGATCCGGATGATTTTACATCATTGAAACATACTCTTTGATTACGATCACTAAGATAAGACGCAATGAGGCTAAGCGCAAAATGTCTAATACCATAGTGGCTCAGTTTAAGCAAAAGGGTCTCGTGATCAACGCAGTCGAATGCTTTTGATAAATCACATAAAATACCAATGGCATTCTGTGAGTTATTCCATGCATCGAATATGTGTTGCAACAGCGTTGCGGCTGCATCGGTTGTTGATCGACCCTTAGTAAAACCGTACTGCTCAGGGTGAAGAAGTTTATTTAAATTAAAGTGTAGAAGCAGTTGGTTGAGCATTATTTTTTCAAATATCTTGCTGAGAGTTGGCAAAATTGAAATTGGTCTGTAGTTATTCGGGTCACATTTGTTTCCCGATTTAAAAAGAGGTATTAATTTACTCCATTTCATCAGGTCTGGAAAAGATCCAGAATCTACAGACTTATTAAAAATTAAAGCAAGATAGGGCGCAATAATATCAATGATATTGTGAATTATTTTAACTGATATTCCCCATAGATCTCCTGTTTTTTTTATTTTGCAATGATTTAAATGTTTTGATAATATCATATGGGGTACCGTGTTTAAACCTAAATAATTTATTGCACTCAGAGACATTGCTTCTTAGACTATTATAGGCTTCTGTTGGCGAGGAATTTAGAGCACTGGTCGTGGTTACTGGTATATTTTTGAAAAAGTTCTCAAATGTATTTGCAATTTCTATATCGTAGTCAATTACATGGTTGTTAATTTTAAGCTCCAGTTTATTATAATGTACCTTATTCTTACCCATTTCATCACCAATGATGTCCCATACTGCTTTTATTTTATTATCCGAATTGACAATTTTTTGTTTTATGTGAAGTGACTTTGCTTGTATGCACACGTTTCTAAACAATTTGGAATAATTTCTTACATATTCTATAAACGCGGGGGCATAATTATATTGTTTTTCTGCATACAAGTCAAACAGCCTATTTCTACTTTTATAGATGCCAACAGTTGCCCAATCACTAAATTTAAGATTTTTAAATAATCTTTTTTCTATTACCTTAAAGACAGAGTTAAATTGAGAGTTTAATAGATCAAAAAACTCTCTATAAATTTCATTCGGACCACCCTGTGCAACATCAAGCGTCGGCATTGCAGCTGCGATATTTTGTTTGAATTGCCTTACTTTTTTGGTGGTAACTGGCCTATATTTTACTACTTTTGTTATATTCTGCTCACTGCTCGGAATAGATATCATTTGCCCGCAATGGTCAGATCTTAAATAAGTGATAATCAATTTTTTGATAATTTTACAATCAGAGAAAATGTTATCAATACAAGTTGCCGAATGCGCTGTTATTCTTGTAGCTTCAACAAAAATATTTTCCAGGTTGAAACTTTTAAATAAGTTTAGTAATCTTCCTGTGATAGGCGTGTGATGCAAAATATCTATATTAAAATCTCCACAAATTACTATTTTCTTTGATGACCTACATAGCCGCCCTAAGGCGTCCTCCATGACCTCCTCAAAATGAACAAAATCGCCCGAGGGGGGTCGGTACACGCAGACTATAATATATCGGTCCAGCTCGACACAAGACAGTTCAATAATGCGTTCCATAGAAAGACTAACAATGTCTTTTCGCTCTTTGCAATTAATGTTATTGCGCGTTATTATTAAAGAACCCCCGCGTATAGCAGTCCTTCTGGAGAACGCACTTGACAGTAAATAATTATCAAAATGTATAATTAACTGATGAGAATTGAGCCAATGCTCGGTGAGGCATAAGATGTCAATATTGAATTCTTTAATAAATAGCTCAATCTCGTGTTCTTTGCCAGATAAGCCCTGTATATTTTGGTGTACAAGATTAATCTTATGTTGCTCATCTGTTGTCTTATTGGTTAGTTTAAAACAATATTAGAATTATTCCTATTGGAGTCTAATGTGAAAAACTTGGATTAGTACTACTACTACAATAATTATGTCTATATTGTTAGTACAACATGTACTTTTGTCAACTAAAATTGAAACACTAGATTTTATTGTCAAAATACTTGAATTAGTAATATTACTAACTACGTCAATATTATTTGTACAACATGTACCATCGCCATTCAAGCTAAATTTTGAATAGAAATGTTTTTTATTCAAATAAACTTTTTACAAGTGCTTTTGAATCGTCGATGAGTCTATCACTGGTTCGGAATGCCGTTCCTGACGAGAAGAACCAGCAAGAAACTCGGCAGTTGCTCTTTTCAAAACAAGTTTACATTATCTAATACCTTTAAACGAGCAATTCTTGTATATATATATCTTAATATATATAAATTACGTGTCACGTTGTTTGTCCGCGATGGACTCCTAAACTACTTAACCGATTTCTATCAAACTTCGTAACTATCTGTAATTTGGTCCAACTTAAAAGATAGGATAGCCTTTTTGGATTGGGATAGTTTATTTTGTTTTATTTATATAGATAAGATGGCGGTACGAAGTTCGCTGGGTCAGCTAGTGTAAATATATATATAATCTGAATCTCGGAAACGGCTCGAACGATTTTCATGAAATTTAGTATGTAAGGGGTTTCGGGGGCGATGAATTGATCTAGCTAGGTTTCATTTTTAGAAAAGGTCGTTTTATCCGTGTTTTCAGGCAATAAAAAAACCCTTACAATATAATTAGAATACGAAGGTAAATTTCGCCATCATCTACGAATTTTCGATAGCTCCGTTAGGAAATCGGTCGGTCCCGAAACCAGAAGACCCCGGTTCGAGTCCAGACGATTATATTTTCCCCTATTAATTTTATTATTATTAAGTACTAGCTGCCCGGACAGACTGACAGACTTCGTTCTGTCAAAATTTAAAAGTAAAAATTACATTTTTTTTTGTTTGTTTTTTTTTTAATTTTTATAAAACCTTCCGTGGACCTTAAGGAACATAAAAAAAAAAATTAACCGAATTGGTCCATCCATTCTTGAGTTTTGCGCTTACCAACATTCATTTTTATTTATATAGATAGATAGATAGATAGGTAGATTTACTTTTTATTATTTTATTATTTACATTTACAAAAAACACGATTTACCAAAAAAAAAAAACGAGTAAACCTCGGTCCCCCAGATATTAGTAGATATTAAGCTATGTATGCAGTGTTTCCACCATGAGGAAAAAGAGAATTTACAGCCTTGACTTATAGGTTAATCATTACCTACTGTCTCATGAATCGCTGGGACGAAGTAAGTACCGTCCATTCACTATAACTCCCTATCAATTTTGTCATCATGTCATGACACCATTGCTTGTCAAGCTGTTGTTGTCAGGTGTTATTTGTGTGAAGTGCTCCGTTAGTATTAAAATAATATGTCAGTCATTTAAAACAGTGCAAGAGATTGTGTTGAATGTGCGTGCCTTTTGTATGAGAGAAAATTCAAACTAAGCCTCTTCAATCAAGTTCGATCTCGCGTCGCAGCCATAACACGTTAGTAATATGGGGACACCAGTATTAGACAATATGCCTACAATATTGATAAAAAGTATAATAATAATTTACTCACTTTTTTTAAATTTAATTTGTAATAAATTCGCCTGTATTTGTAATAATTTTACGTTAAATTTTATTAAGTTAGAAGAATACACTCATTTAATTTGTCTATTGCAGGCATGTCGGAAAAAACCGTAAGGTAACGGCACCTAATTCCGCGGTATTTTCATCAAAACTTGAAAAATCATTAAAAATTTAGCATTCACTATACCTTTTTACAGAACTGGCTATTTTTATCAGAATGGTAATTTGATTTACCCTTGAAATAGGCTCAAAGTTTGATAATTAAACCTTAATTTATATGTAAAATAAAATAAAATATGAAAATAGTCCAGAGCACCTAATTCCGATGTAAAAATCCTTATTCCGATGCATTTGGTACCTAATTCCGAGTGTACAAAATACAAAAGGAAAAGGAGTAGAAAGAACACACAGGGTGTTTAAAAGCCAACTGCATTTATTAAATTTGGTTTCTAAATCATCTAGTCTCTGTCTTCTTAGATGATTAGTAAAATGATATCACAATCTATCATTAATAATATTCTTATGGTGAGTAATATTAATTACCATAATAAATATATTATATTAAGATAATCTTAATGAAGGTCTTTGCTTATTTTACCTCGCTTATGAACACTTATCTGAAAATATAGTTGAATGAAATGGATATTTAATCCAAATGAATAATCAAAAAAATACATACTCTAGCAAAATCTACCGGTAATAATAATATAGGCAACTAAAAGTATTCTTCTTCTTTTTTATCAACCGATAGTGTCCACTGTTGAATAGAATAGAATAGAATAGAAATATTTTTTATTCAAATAAACCTTTTACAAGTGTTTTTGAATCGTCTGGCTCTACCACTGGTTCGGAATGCCCTTCCTGCCGAGAAGAACCAGCAAGAAACTCGGCGGTTGCTCTTTTCAAAACAAATTTACAATACAGTATGGTATATTATATGCAGTGTTTCCATAATGAGGGAAGTTCCAAAAATGCATACCGACTAACTTCTATCTTAAGATGGGCACGAGCATGACGCATGACCCAGCCATTGCTTCGCTCAACCATATTTGAGGGAACGTAACAACCCGCATCACAAAAATTGAAGTTGAACAAAGGTCTCTTGAATGGACTCCCACAGATCTTGGTCTTGCGCTGCCTGCATCCAGCGGCTCCCTGCGATACGTTTGACTACTACTAGTAAACTTACTGTAATTATTATTAGGTATTATTATTACCTATACTGTAACTATTATTAGGTAATTATTATTACCTATGAAATTGCCTTTCTTCAGTACTGGTCATTTCAAATAAAAAAAAGTTTGTAATGGCTCTGTATTCTAAATTCAAATTAATTTTGTTTTAAAACCATGACATTCTATTTACAAACTCAGTCTTTTGTTTTTTGATTAGCGTTGTATTTTTATTACATTTGAACATTTTTCGATACTTTAAAAATTCGTGTAATTATGGAATATGTGTTCCGTCGTGGCACCAACGCGACACAAACGGCCCGTAACATCAAAAACGTTTACGGAGAGAACTGTACAAACGATCGCACAACCCGTTATTGGTTTTCCCGGTTCCGTTCTGGAAATTTTGACTTTAAAAATGAAGCTCGTGGTCGTCCGGAGACTTTGGTTAACAATAATGAATTAAAGGCGATTGTGGAAGCTGACGAAACTCAATCTACAGCTGAGCTAGCAGCCGCTTTTGATGTAAGCATCAAAACAATATTGATCCATTTGCGACAAATTGGCAAGGTAAAAAAGCTTGATAGATGGGTGCCCCACGACCTTAACGATCGCCAGCGCAACGTACGCGTCGAGACCTACCTTGCGCTGCTCAACAGACAAAGAAATGAAGGAATTTTGAAACGAATTGTTACGTGCGACGAAAAATGGATTCTGTTCGACAATCAAAAGCGCTCAGCAAGTTTGTTAGACCCTGGTTCAGCACCAAAGCAATGCCCTAAACCAAAAATGACCCCTAAAAAGGTGATGGTCACTGTTTGGTGGTCTAGTGCGGATGTGATTCACCACAGCTTTTTACAAAACGGCATGAGCATTGATGCAGATGTGTACTGTGAAGAACTGGAGAGAATGATGGAGAAGCTTGCACATCTGCAACCAGCTTTGGTCAATCGGTCGTCCCCACTACTCCTTCACGACAACGCGCGACCCCATACTGCGCAAAAGACAGTCTCCAAGCTGCAAGAGCTGGGGTTTGAAGCTCTCCCTCATCCGCCATACTCACCAGACCTTGCACCTACCGACTATTACTTTTTCCAAAATTTAGACAACTTTTTAGTGGGTAAAATTCAATTCCCGAGAGGCACTGCAAAATGCCTTTCAAGAGTTTGTTGCCTCCCGTCCAGCAGATTTTTAAAAGAAGGGCATCAATAAACTGCTAATGCGTTGGCAAAGATGCGTCGATTGCATGGGTGATTAATTCAAATAACAGAAATAAAAAAGTTTGAAAAAATAAGTACTTTCACTTATTGCATACAAAACGGCAATTTCATAGGTAAAGACCTATTATTTTTTTTTTTGCACGTGGCACTTCCAACGTTCCTGGGAAGATCATGTTTCCCGTGGTACTACCAGTAGTACCACCGATAGTACCACGGGTAAGTACCCCCTATTTCATTATTGTATTTGCAAATTTTACATAAACGTTTTAGATTACGAATGTTATTTTAAATGGCATATAGGATACTTTGCGTTACTGAAATCATACACGCTGCGGTAATATTGTGAACATCCTGTATTTCACTTCTGTTTATACCACGTAATAAGGTGCTCATAGAACCTAATTCCGATTTATATACATCGGAATAGCGTTTTATACCAAAAAACATGTTTTTTAATTCCGAGTATTAAAAAAGAAAAGATTTTTCCACAATAAATAAATAAATTATTTCTCAATTGGAATATCTTCGCAAAAATATACTATACTCTCTCAACATTGCATCGAAATACGTATGAACTTAATTTTCCTTTTTATCTTTCCCATACGATCATTTAATGAATTACCTAAATAAGTAATCTTTGATATGCTATAATCAGTGATTTCGACGCCAAAGTGTACCTCGGAATAAGGTGTTATTATGCTGATTGACCAATTAAGTATTCAAAATCGAAGCAAGAAGTGCTTATCATAAAAACGGCCCTAAGAATTAAAAAAATGTTCAGGCCTATGAAATTGCTATTCCGCGGTATACATCGGCATAAGGAACCGGCTAAAATATTTGGCACCTAATGCCGTGTTATTTTTAATATTTATTTTCACCTTCATTTATTTACAAAACCTGACAAAAGTTGAGCGTTTTCCATTAAAAATATAATCCTTGTAACATTTTAACCTAAATAAAAACAAACACAGTACAAAATTAACAAGTAAACACCATTTCAAAAATTTAGCTACTCACGTGCACAAGGTTCAAAATGTATGAAGCGTTCGTTCGGGTCGACTGCTACCGCAAAATTTATCGGATAATTTAAATCTTATACACATAAAACCACCCTTTTAGTCAATCAAACACGGAACGATAAACTATCAATTGATTAAGATATCTCGCAGGATATATGAATGAGAAAAAGCTGTTTTTCTATATACATCGGAATTAGGTGCCAATTTTAGAACCCCTCGTAATAAGGAGCCCTTACCTTAAGTCGAATAACTAGTTGCTGCTTCTACGTCTCAAAAAATGAAGTCTCCTGGAAAAAATAGTCTAAAACGTAATAAAGTGGAGCTCGATGATTTCGATTTATGTGTAGTAAGAAATAATATTACCCATAAAATATATACCTATCGTCAGAAAAACTGTTCCTACCTTGGATAAATTACTCGTGGAATTAAAGAATGATATAAATTATTTATTTATTTATTTATTTTATTTTATTTTGGCAAAAACAGTCATAACTTAAAAACAATACATATCGATACAAAAAAAAAAGCTTAAAAATAGACATAACATTGCCGAAAAAGAAAATACATAATTAATAAAGTTTTAAATAGGAGCAATGATCCGAAACAAGAAAAATATAAAAAAAAATAATAAAAACATAGCATGATATTTTTATCAGAGTAAAAGTATAGTTTTGGTAAGGTTAAGGTTAAAGGTTAAGTAAGGTTTATAGTTTATATTATAGATATTTTTTTAAACATGCCGTTTTAATTCCCCTTAAAGAGCTAACAAATAAGTCTACATCAGAAAATTCATCATTGTATAGTCTCATAGCTCGAGATACATAACAGTTGCGTGTGTATTTTTTGTGAAGAAATGGCGGTGAAAACAACTTTAATTTACGATTGGGGCGTATAGGGAGTTTAATTCGACCTGAAAAGTTTAATTTAGATAGCAGCACAGGACAATCAATTTGACCGTTTATGATTTTATGTAGAAATGCGATGTCGAACTGCTTCCGGCGGCTATGAAGGCTTAAAATACTATGGTGTTTTAAAGAATTGTCGTAGGATTCATTGTAGCGATTACAACGAAAGTTTAATATTCTGATGAACTTACGTTGGACTTTTTCGATTCTGTCAATGTGATGTTTGTAGAAAGGACTCCAAATCACACAGCCAAAGTCTAATATTGAACGAACAAAAGCGAAATATAATATTTTTAAAGTTATAGTTTTACTAAAAGGTTTAGTAATACGATTAATAAAACCTAAATTTCTAAAAGCCCGTCGTATAATATTGTCTATATGTAAGTTAAATGTTAATTGATCGTCTAAGATCATACCCAAATCACGAACCTGATTTACACGTTTGAGAGTATTGTTACAGAGATGATAGTTAAATTTTAAGGGACTTTTTTTTCTGGTGTACGATATAACACTACATTTATCAGAGTTTATAAAGAGTTGATTACGAGCACAATAATCTGATAGATTATCAAGATCCGCTTGTAACTTTAGACAATCGTCATAAGATGTAATGACTCTGTATAGCTTTGTGTCATCAGCGTATAAAAGGTAATTACTATTAAATAGAGAATCTCCTATGTCATTTATGTATAAAGAAAAAAGTAATGGCCCTAAATGGGAGCCTTGCGGGACGCCGGAAGGGACAGACAAATATTTTGAGCGAAAACCTTTAAGGCAAACAGCTTGGCTACGATTTTTAATATAGGATTCTAACCATCTAAGCAGATTACCATGTATGCCGAGTTTCCAAAGTTTCTCCAAGAGTAAATCGTGGTTAATTTTATCGAATGCTTTAGAAAAGTCAGTGTACACAGCATCTACCTGTATATTTATGTCCATAGACCGATACAAAAAGTCTGTAAATACAGCTAGATTACTCTCAACACTGCGTGACTTTATAAAACCGTGCTGATTTTCATTAAGGTGGTTCCGGATGGCCAAAGACAGTTGATTTGTAACTATTTTCTCGAAAAGCTTTCCTAGAATACATAATTTAGAAATAGGTCTATATTGAGTTATTAGATTTTTTTGTGTATTTTTAGGTATCGGAGTAATAAGTGCTTGTTTCCATATACTAGGAAATATACCCGTTTCGATAGATAAACGAAATATATTTGCCACAGGTTTTAATAGTTCAGTAGCACATCTAGAAATTAGAACGGGGTGGATATTATCATGGCCTGCACTTTTACGGGTATTAACGGACTTAAGTTCTTTTAAAATGATTTCATCACTAAGGTTAATGGAATTAATGTCAACAATAGGGGCATAGTCGCAATGGGCAGGAAGTTTACTTACAGTATTAGTATTATTATTATTGTGTGAAATAAAAACAGAATGAAAATACTTGTTAAATGCTGAACAAATATCATTGCCTTGTGTTAAAGTTTCACCATCAAAGATCATTTTTTCAGGTATATCATTATTACCATATTTAGATTTGACGTAAGACCAAAAAAAATTCGGGTTATACCTGATTCTATTCTCAGACATTATATTATAGGTTAAATAACAATCATGTTCCATCTTTCTTAATCTGCGTCTAAGACAAGAAAATTGTATGTAATCCATGTGGTTTCCATATGTTTTCCACCTGTCATGAAATTTTCGTTTTTCTTTACTAACCTTAATGAGAGTACGGTTATACCAAGGGGGGTATTTGTATGAGTCAATGACACGACGCTGTGGCACATGTTTATCAATAAGATTATACAGAATTTCATAAAAATAACTAATTCTAGATTCAACATCATTTAAGGTCGAGAAAGTTTTATCCCAATCTATTGAGTTTAAGCCTAGACGGATGCTATCAAAATCTGATTTAAAAAACATTTTCTTAATGAAAGTATTACATTTTAATGGGATATTTTCATTTATGTTTATCTCAACGTTCAGGGACTTATGATGACTATCCTCGGGTATGAGTGGTTGAACACATGAGGTTACATTACAGGTCTCATTACAAAAAACTAAGTCTAATAATCTGTTATTAACGTTTAACTCTGAGCTGAACTGGGATAAAAGTGAAAGATTTATAAAGTCACAAGTGAGAGATGTTAAGAAATCATTGTTAGGCCTAATATTCATACAACTCAGGTTATCGTCATAGTACCATTCTGCGTTGGTAATATTAAAATCTCCAACGATTAAAAATACATCGCTATTGTGGGCGTGAATAATATCACACGATCTATCATAGAAAGAGGTCAATAAGTTCCGATGCTGGTTGCCATGGGGTATATACGTGCACGCTATGTGCAAATGGGGTTGAGCAGAGTCAGCGGCTACGGGACGCCCGCGCAGAGGTATGCTCACCCACAGCTCGTCGGCGGGCGGCGGCGCACACCAGGTCGACTGCAGACAAGGTTGCAGCTCGCGACGCACCGCCACCAAGACCCCCCCGCCGCGGGCGCTGCCGCTCGCATGTAGATCGCGGTCACGTCTAAATACTTCGAATCTACTATCAAAAAACTCAGAACTATAAAAACTATCGTTGAGCCAGGTCTCGGTAATAATGATTAAATCGTAATCACAATTTAGTACACTACTTAGAAATTCATGAGATTTAGTACGTAATATTATAAAGAAGATCGTACGGCGTTGTGGAAAATATTAAAACGAATAGGATTCCAGTACAAAAAGTGTGGTTCAAAGCGGAAAATGTTAATAGAAAAACACGACACAGTCGCATAGAAGCACGGCGCAGTCGCAGTCGCAAGTATATCGATACTATGAGACACAATCGTGCAGATGCCGATTATTTTCTTAGATGACACATATATTCACGCATCATATGCAGTGAAAAAAAAGGAAAAAAGAATGACGAGGAAGGAGTTCTAACAAGTCATTCTGCTGAAACACGGTGGATAAATTATTATAAATGCTGGCGGAGAGATGTGGTTTTTTCCTAAAGCTCAATTGATTCTTAAATGTCAGAGTAAATCAGGTGACTATCATGATGACATGACGATTCATGTCATCATGATAGTCACTAATTTTATAAAATGGCTTTCAGAAAGAATTATACCCAATTTGCCACAAAACTCCGTAGTCGTAATGGATAATGCACGTATCCTACAGTCCAGATAAATAAAGCACCTACTATGTGCTCCTCAAAATTACAAATGCAAAATTGGATTACGATCAAGGGATTATCCTACCTGCCAACAATGCTGAAAGCTGAGCTGTATCAAATTAAAAAAGAGCACAAAGAAGCGCCGATTGAATTCATTAACTTCCGACCTTTTCAATCTGAATCTACCTGTCGACTGGAGTACAGGCAATACTGCCAATTGTAGTTTCATTGAAGTCGTTTGGAGAGAAAATGTGCATTTATGCAGTTGTTTTTTCTTAATTGAAGTAGAAACTCATTAATAGTGGATAGTGGTAGGTACTTACACCACAAATTATAGATTGTAGTAATTTTTTTATTCAACGTCTTGCAACGTCTCACCTATATCAATTTCTGCCTTGCAAGCTAGTAACAATTCAATATAAAGATTCTTTTCAAGAAACCGACGGCGGTTTCTTATTTCACGCATTGGAAGTACCTACATGAAATGCGTGAACGCTCATGTGCTTGAATTCCATAAACGGGATTCATCCACTAACTTTCCACGTCTGCATCTTAGTGTTTTAGGAAATGCAAAACATACTGCAGACAATTAATACTTTCACGTATTGAAAAGTGTTAATTAAAGAGGAAGTTAGGTTAAAAAAAAACACTTTTCATTCCAGACTTTTGTAGAGCTGAGGGTGACGACAAAAAGCGTAGATACGAGTACATCAAACAGGGCCCTGATTGTTTGATTGGATTTCGTACCGGGACAAAGCCCGGATCGCTTGAGAGGGGACATTTGAAAAAAAATAACCTTTATCGCTACAGCAATGCACAATTCCACCCGTTGCACTATTGTCGCACCCACTCCTAACACAAGCTTTCCGTTTATTTGGAGGGGAGAGGAGGATATTAGTCAACTTCAACGTGACTGATATTCTTTAAAAATAAAAAAGTCGATCGCGTCGAAATCGCATCGCAATCTAAGGAATTGAGATCTCCTTCTAGGAATCTAAGGAGATCTGGTAAGGACCATTGCGGCCCTGAATGAGTACAATTTTATTTTTCCTTAGTTGTCTTAAAAAGTAAACTAGTGATTTTTTACAGAAAGGCGTAAGCGATGCACTACGCGTAGTGCATAGGACGTTTTTACCGCACTGACCGTGAAACCGTGCTAAAGCAATGACTTAACAACGTATGAGGCTACTCGTCAGCCAGTTCGTCAGTTACGCGTTTCTCGGAATGTTTCCAAGATTTGTTTACCTTTTAAGGGCCGATTTCATCAACGTAAAATATGCCTTATCCAAGCGTAAATTTGACACAAAATCTGTCAAAATGTCCAATTTATTCCTCGGTAAAACGTCACTCGACGTCGGTGAAATCGGCCATAAGCAGGCCATGAAAAAATTGATTATAAAATATTATAAACTAGATGATGCACGCGACTTTGTCCGCATTGATTTAGTTTTCGAAATCCCGCGGAGGAATAGAGCATATCACTCTCCAAGTCCTTCACTATACGCATAAGTTTGTGTTTACTCTTTCACGCAAAAACTACTGGACAGATTAGGCTGAAATTTGGAATGGAGATAGATTATGCCCTGGATTAACACATAGGTTTAGGTTAGGTTCAGGTTTTTTATTATCTAAGAACAAACAACATGCTTACTTATAGCGAAATTAAAATACAAACTAATCTAACATATTAAATACATTAAAACAATAAAAACCGGCCAAGTGCGTGTCGGGCCACGCGCAGTGTAGGGTTCCGTAGTTGAAAGTCTCAAATATTATTGCTGACCTAGGATAGTGCTTTTATTTTATTTATAAATACTGAATATATTTTGAGTTCCATGGCTTAAATACTATAATAAACTACAAAATATGCAACTTACACTACGTGTAATACCTAACTTAGAAAAAACAGATATAACTCCTTAACTAATGAACCCTACTTAGCCGTGATAGTTTTCCTTTAAAATTAATTATATATACTACTGCTGTGAATTTTTTCTTGTATCCTATATACAACCATTTAGATGGCAGAGGGGGGGGGACACTTGACTCTAATAATATTTAGCACTTTAAAATATCATATTTCACAAACGGATCCCTGAATTGAAAAATGGTGTTGCCACACCCACAATAGTTTTGAAAGACCTATTCAACGACACCCCACACTATGGGATAGACGAGAAAAAAAAATTCATCCCCACTTTACATGTAGGGGAGGTACCCTAAAAAAATTTTCACAGTTTTATTTCACCACTTTGTCTGCGTGATTGATTTTTATACCCTTTTCAAATTACAGATTTCTAGTACCAATAGTCTCTGAGCTAAATCGCGGACGGACGTACAGACAGACTTACGGACGGACATGGCGAAATTATAAGGGTTCCTTGTTTACTACGGAACCCTAAAAATGGTGACTTATATAGCACTATGAAACTAAAATAGTTTTAAATTTGTCAAGTATTTAAAAAAAACTTTCTAAGTTTACTTTTGACAATTAGAAATAATTTTTCAGTTATTATTATATCTCTTGGCAGACCATTCTATAGAAGTGCTCCCTCAAATTGTATAGTTTTCGCACCATATGTTTTTGTTCTTGCTTTAGGCAATTGCAATATAGGATACATTGGAAAATTAAACTGGAAAATTAAAGGGTTCCCGCGAGAATCAAAAAACCACGAGGACGAAGTTGCGGGCATCATATCGGGTAATATTATAAATCGCGAAGTCATGGGCATAAGTTAGTAATAATAATAATATAATAATTATTTATTTATTTAAATAAAATTGCACACTTTCAATGACACAGTAATATAATAATACAGTAAAAATGTATATATATATAAAATAGTAGGTCATAAAGCTTTTTCTCTTCTCTGAACTCCTAAACTAGGAAAGCCCGTGTCTTGGGAGTCAGTTACTTTCCAGTTGGTTGTTCAATGTGCAACAGAAACATCACAACTTTCATAAGTTCATCAACTTACTACTTAGTATCAAGATACGTTATTATCAAGATACGTTAGTGGTTTAACGTACAGGTACCTGTGTCGGTGGCTGCCGAGTCCTCGGCCGGGCAGTAGCAAGGCGGGGCTACGCTGGCCTCGGTGGGGCTGCATGGAGGCGGGCCTTCGTGCCGCTGGTTGCTCTTCTTGACCATATAGCAGCGCGGCATCGCGGCCCACGCTGTAGTAACAAGAAACAAGTGTAAAATTGGAAAAAAAAATAGTTATTTGTGTTGTTGTTGGGCTAAAGAAATTTTTTGTTCCTCGAGGGCGTTGTTTTGAATTCAGAGCGATGTGAAAGATTCTAAAGTAAAATCCTGAGCGTAGCGAGGAATTCAATATACGCCGCCCGAGAACAATAGTTATTTGTGTTATATGGGGCCAAAGGAATTTTTTGTTCCCCGAGGGCGTTATTTTGAATTCAGAGCGAAGTGAAGGATTCTATAGTAGACTCCCGAGCGCAGCGAGGGATTCTAAAGTAGAATCCTGAGCGTAGCGAGGAATTCAATATACGCCGCCCGAGAACAAAAAATTTTGGCCCCGAATGACACACACTATTTTTCATCATTACCTATGAGAAAAAGCTAGGAGTATCAACCTACTATGTATAGAGTATAGACATTACCAATACGTATATTGAAAGTTTAAATAAAACACAAATAAATTTTTATGAAATAATTAAACATTAATATTTATGTTGGAAGTATGGGCGTATATATCTAATCGACTTTGATCACGTGACTTATCGAAGACAACAGCTTCTCAAACATTTTTGAATTTCGACACATTTTTGAATTCTCTCTTCTGATTGGTCCGCGTTAGTGCTTTAGTATGCTAAAGCACGAACGCGGACCAATCAGAAGAGAGAAATGAAAAGTCCCATGGGGTTAAAATTAAATTTTGCTCCCGCTATCCTCTGAAGCCAATATTAGTTTTTCGAATAGGTATGATGAAAAATATTTTGAAGGAGTATCAACCTACTATGTATAGACACTACCTATAAGTGTATTGAAAGTTTAAATAAAACACAAATAAATTTTTATGAAATAATTAAACATTAATATTTATGTTGGATACAGTATGGGCGTATATCCGATCGACAAATTGATCACGTGACTTATTGAAGACAACAGCTTCTCAAACATTTTTGAATTTCGAACGGAATGAGCGATTGACAGGTTTCTACAACGAACGCAGTAGTAATAAACACATAAGGCACGAACGCGGGGCAATCAGAAGAGAGAAATGAAAAGTCCCATGGGGTTAAAATTAAATTTTGCTCCCGCTATCCTCATATTTTTTCATAATATACGTGTAAACAAAGGGCGCCTATCCGAATTTTTCGTGTATAGGTAAATCGGATGACAATGCAATATTATTATGATGTGGAGCTGATCTGATAATAGAGCTGGAAGATAGACATTAGAACTCTGTAATTAAACAACGTAGCCCCATCGAGTTTGGGCTCGTTAGATTCGTCTTGACAAGTACTCTGATTCTAGATGATATCTAGGACCTGATGATGAAGATTGAATGTTACTATGGAAACTGTAATAAAACGACGTAACCCCATTGAGTTTGGCTCGTTTGATTTGTCTTGACAAGTAGGTTATCTGGTAGTAGATGACATCAAGGGTCAGATGATGTATCCATCTGCTAAAAGCTTGTCTTTTCTTGTTGTTGCTACCGTATAGTTTTTTAGGCTTATTTATTAATTAAAATGCTGACTTTAAAGTTTCTTTGCTATATATACATTTGACGCCTACCTATTCGTCAAAAAATGTTGATTGGATAGTAAATATTATGGTCCAAGATCCCAGTGCCGCCAGACCTAAGTTATTTTCTCAGCAATTATTTTGTGTACGATAGAGTACTGTTCTAATGTCCCTTCAGTGTATGCGTACCAGCTAGATTGTGCCGACGGCCAATTTCCAGATACCAGGTGCTAAAGGTAGGTAAAAACTAGAATAACTTATCTTAAATTCTCAGGGCTGATTTTCATATATTTTTTAAAGAATATTGTAAAAATTAATAAATTAATACTGCCAGACGCTTACCGCCGGCGGTAACTTTAGCCAGACGCTTTGAAGCTCCCAAAAAAATATATAATTTAAGTTAACTTATATTCTCAGTTCTGATTTTTATACATGATACTCAGGGAACCATTGCGATATTATCTGTAAGCTGCCAGACCTATGGGAAGGGTCAAACATCCCGCCAGACACACATTATGCGTCCCCATTATGTATGAGTGCCAGAACATGATTCACTTGTTTAAGTGTGTGAGAGATAATATCATCATACTATAATATTATAAATGCGAAAGTGTCTTTGTTGGTTTGTCCTTCAATCACTCTGCAACAGAGCTACGGATCGACGTGATTTTTTGCCTGGGTATAGCTTAGGATCTAGAGAGAGAGAACTATTGCAATATCTTCTGCAAGCTGCCAGACCTATTGGAGGGGTCAAACATCCCCCCAGACCACACGTTAAGTGTCCCTACGAGTATTCACTTAGTATTCCCCAAATTATATTATGATGCACGGGAAACCTAAAAACATAAATTCAAACTGTGATAGAAGTCATTGGCTTAAGGGTGCCAAGTAAAAGTAATGTTTGTTTGAAACTTAACTTCGGTCCTTCCAATAATCCCCTAACGATTCGTAAACGAGGCTAAGTGCACTTCGGAACGGGCTAAAACTTCAGGTCAGCAACAAGTGCCAAGCCCTTGCTTCAAGAAATCTTTGCAGCTAATTATTTATTTCGAGGTAGATTTTGCGAAAAAAAACGCGGTCGACTGTTTTTTTTGCATTCGTATAGGCGTATATTTTACACGTAATGACGTTTTACACGTAATATAAGACGTTGCATTCGTATAGGCTTATATTTTACACGTAATATAAGACGTTTTACACGTAATATAAGACGCGTAGATCACACTTCACCATATCACCGACCATTTCATAGATTTAACCGGACAAACAGACAGACAGACATTCAAAAATTATAAAACAAATAATAAACTCAGGAGATTAAAGAACTATGGATTTTAAAAGACAATAGTTTACAATTTAAATGACAGTGTAGGTGTCAAATAAGTACCTACTTCAGCTGTGGGAGTTTCTAAATATTATTGCTACAGTGGAAAGGAAAGAACGCCATCACCTCTGACTGGAATCGTACTCTCGCTATTGGCTAGATGGTTGGATCCCGGGTACGCACCTCTGACTTTTCGGAGTCAAGTGCGTTTAAGCAATTAAGTATCACTCGCTTCAACAGTGAAGGAAAACATCGTGAGGAAACCTGCACACCTGAGAGTTCTTCATAATGTTCTTGAAGGTGTGTGAAGTCCGCCAATTCGCATTGGGCCAGCGTGGTGGGACTATGGCATATAACCCTTCTCTGAGGAGACCTGCGCTCAGTAGTGAGCCGTTGATGGGTTGTTAATGATGACCATTGAAAATATTATGGAGATTTCTTCACGACGTTTTCCTTTAACGTTGAGACATGTAATATTTAATTAGATACTTAATCGCACTTAATTCGGAAAGTCAGAGCTGCGTGCCCGGGATTGAACCTGCAACCCCTCGACCTACCTGTCTAGCTTAGTGGTTAGAACCAAGGAGACCGCTGTCCTAACCACTAGACTATCATTTTTTTTAAAAGAATATTAGTCAAGTTGAAGTTGACTAATATTCTCCTCTCCCCTCCAAATGAGCGGAAAGCTTGTGTTAGGAGTGGGTTTGCTAATAGTGCAACGGGTGGGATTCGAACCTGCGGCCTTTCAGTTTTCAGTCCGCACCTTTAACCGTTGGGCTATTGAGGCATTGTTAGGATTTTTTTTTTTATGAGTTATATGCAAAATTTTATTGCTTAATTATTAAAATTTCTGACCTAAAAACGTGATATGTTTTTAAGATTATAAAATTTACTTTTAAATATAGAAGAATATAATAAAGACGATTTAATACTACACTAAAACTCAATTTATTCTAAAATTAAAACTAAAATAAAAATAAAATTAAATTAAATTAAATAAAAATTAAATAAAATTAACTAAAATAAAAATTAATGCTACCTGTGTTAATGCTAGCTGCTTCCCACATCCATGCGACCTCCTCTGTGGCGGGTGCAGCGGCTACTAGCGCCGAACAGGCTAAGAGGCGCAAATATGAAAAACTTGACAGTGGTTTCATATTAATTGTGCCTTTTGGTGTAGAGACCCTGGGGCCGTGGGGCCCGGAGGCTCGAGCGCTTTTTGTAGAGCTATCTAAAAAGGTGATCGAGTCTACCGGGGATCCAAGAGCTGGCAGCTACCTTGGGCAAAGGATTAGCTTGGCCATCCAAAGGGGTAATGCTGCCAGCATCTTGGGTACTATGCCACACTGCAGTGACTTCGATGGGGTTTTAGATTTTATTTAATTTTTATTTAAGTTTTAATTTTAGAATAAGTTTAGTTTTAGTGTAGTATTGAATCGTCTTTATTATATTCTTCTGTATTTAAAATTAAATTTTATAGTCTTAAAAACATTTATTATTTATTAACATGTTTTATTATTAACATATACCTGTAGGACCATTACACGATTACATACCTACAGGAAATAACATCATATTTTTCCAGCTCTGAGGTGTCACATTGCCGGGCGTTTGCAAAATGCCGTGATTACGTCGATTAAAGTTGATATCCGATGAACAAACTACCTTTATCAGCCGTCACCGCCGTCACTAACATTGTTTGTTTTACAGTTTCCTGTGACGTAAAAGCGTAAATATCATAAATATTTTTTTCCGTACAAAAATTTTTGTGGCTATGTGGTGTGCCATCGCAACCTATAAGTCGGAATAATAATTCGAATCCACGTTTGACATTAGCTACTGTCATTTTGTAAAATAATGATACCACATATAATAGTGTAGTGATGAACACAAAAATCGATAAACAATCGCGATTTATGTTTATGTAATCATAATATTGGTGTGCCAATTAAAGACTAAATTATTGATTTTTATTTAAATAAATACATAATTACTCATAATAATTATTTATTAATTAGTAACCGCTGCTTTATTTTATAAAAAGTTAATATTTTTGTTTTTTATATTAAAAACAAAACTTATAATAAAAGAACCTAGATAGTTTTCTGTATTGGCAACCCGTGCGCGCTCGTGCAGCTATCGCCATTTTGTTTATCTTGTCATTCGGCTTCATTCTCCCAGTCTGACTGCACGAATATCTTGTTTCATTGCGAATCGATATTTTGTTATTATGTTGGGTTTTTGTTAAAGTTTTGTTACGTTGTGTTTGTTGTTACGTTTATAGTTTTTTTGTGAACTTTGAGTGAATCTATTTGTTTTGGTTTTCCATCAAAATGGATCCTCAGCCAAGTACATCACAAAAATACGTGGATGTTTTCTTGTCCCCAAGAAAAAAACGTCCACGAAAAGCTTTCACTGTTACTGAAAAAGTAATGATCCGCAATGCCTACAAGTACGTGAAAAATGAAACTTCTGCGCAATTGGAGGCCTTTGAAGTAGTGGAAGAAAATGAATGTATGAGCAAAGTTGCTGACATATTGGGAATAACCTCACGCTCTGTTTGTAACGTTTTGAAGGAAGTAAATAAAGGTGCGGCGCCAACTCCTCCTCAAAAACTGGACCAAAGCGAAGTTTCAAAGACAAAATTGATGAATTTACATTCTCCGCAATACGAAGACTTGTTCATCAGTTCTTTTACCGAAATGAACCTCCAACGATTGCAAAGGTTAGTCAATCAGTCAGACAGTATTATTTTATACCTACATCTTTTATATAATATATAAGTAATGATTCCAAACTATTATAAAATTTACTATTTTAGATTTTACAAGTGATGAACGATGAAGAAATGCCCAAGGTTTCCAAAGACACCCTCAGAAAAATTTTGAAGCATCTTAATTTTAAATTTGTTGCACGGTCACGCAAGAACACACTTATTGATCGAAATGATATAATAACATGGCGCCAGCGTTACTTGCGATCTATATGTCAGTTTCGACGAGAAGGGAGACATATATATTATCAAGATGAAACTTGGGTTAACGCAGGTAAGGCTAACATTTTGAATTTATATACATTTTACATTAAATTTAATAGTAATATTGAATGTTAATGTACTATATTTATTTTTAGGTCATACTGTAAAAAAAACTTGGGTGGACAAGAAAGTCACATCATCTCGGCAAGCGTTTTTGGAGGGACTGACCAGTGGATTAAAAAATCCATCTGGAAAAGGCAAACGTCTCATAATTAGCCATATAGGTAGTGAAGAAGGCTTCCTGGAAAAGGGGCTCATGATTTTTGAAGCAAAGAAAAATTGTGAAGATTACCATGATGAGATGAACGCAGTTTGTTTTGAGGAGTGGTTCGCTGGAGTCTTACCAAAATTAAGACCAAACTCAATTGTGGTGATGGATAATGCACCTTACCACTCCCGAAAATTGGAAACGGCACCAAAAATGAGCTGGAAAAAAGCTGCAATTCAAGACTGGCTTTTAAATAAAAATATTCATTACGAACCAGATATGGTTAAAGCTACGCTTTTAGAACTGATTCCACATAACGAGTCTTTTAATAAGTACGCTGTAGACGAAATGGCAGCACAACATGGGATCACGGTTTTAAGACTGCCCCCTTACCATTGCGAGCTGAACCCTATCGAATTGATATGGGCGCAGGTAAAGGGGCATGTAGCTCAAAATAATAAAACCTTCAAATTGACAGACGTGAGAAATTTATTTGAGGAATGCATTCAAAAAATTACGGCTACCGAATGGTCTAAATGCGTATCCCATGTTGTCAAAGAAGAGGAAAAAATGAGTAGGCTAGATATTTTAACTGACAATATCACAGACACATTTATAATACATGTTACAGAAAGTGACAGCGATAGCGATAGCGAAGACGGCGACGATTTATAAAATAAAATATTACCATAATACATCTATTTGTTTTATTTCTCATGTTCCTTCATGATCACATTTTTTTATTTATTTCACACACAATTATTAAAGAAAACTCTCAGATCCTTAATAAAATTAATCGTCATAACTAAATTATCCGTTCAGAAATATTTAATTTCCTGATATACTTAGTTTCTATTAAAGTAGTAGTTGTTTAGATATACTACTATAAACGAGAGGAATCGATTCGGAAATATTCCATTTCCGTATCGAATAATTTCGTAACGTCACTATTTAGTACTTGTCATAACGTTGCAACACTGAAATTGTCAAATCTGGAATCGAATTAAAATTCCGACTTATAGTAATTTTGACAAACAACTTCTACACCGTGTGGTACGAGTTCGTAGTCGGTTACAGACAGTAGTCGTCTGTCTGTAATCGGCTACAAACTTGTACCTTTAATGACATCGTATTCCTCATTGTTGTGAATCGTAACCCCTACTATATAACATATCGACAGCAATTTTTTTGGGAAAATAACGCTATACGCCTAAAATAATGGCTAAACGTGTTTTAGTATTCCGTAGGTACCCAAAGCGCGGTTTATGTAGTTAATGCGATTGTGTATTCAAAGTAGGTAACATATTAATACAAGTTTTGGTGTTTCAAACTATTCCAAAACTGCATCTACGAAACTACGAACAACTGTAGACTTGTTGTAGAACTGTAAAAGGCGTATTGCGAGTTTCAGCGATTTCCGATAGTTCGTAGCTAAGTTTTAAAAGGAAAAGGTGACTGACATAGAATGGCTCATCTATCAAAGCAGAGCTCAAACCATTGGACGGATCTGGCTGAAAGGCATACAGATAGAGACGTAGGCATCCGATAAGGAAGGATTTTTGAAAACTCAACCCCTGAGGGGATAAAATAGGGATTTGAAAAGTCAAGCTTAACGTGAGCGAAACTGCTGGCAAAAGCTAACTTAAGTTGCTCCGTGATTGAAGGACAAACCAACAAGCAAACAGACTTTCGCACTTATTACACAATATAATATAATAGAGATATTATATACATATTATATTATGTATATATTAAAACTACATAATTACAGGCTGTTAATTATTATAATAATTAACAAAGTCAAATAATAATTATTATTTCGCTTTAAGCTTCCGAGCAACAAATTTAATCATAACAATTTCGAGAACGTTTGTAACAAAAAGTGGAGTATAATACGAAATTCAATATTTGTTCATAATTACCCGGTAACAACTTGTTTATGTGTATATATCTATATATATACACATAAACAAGTGTGTCTGCCCGTCTTAACATGAACTGAATTGTAGTACTTTTTAGGGTTCCGTACCTAAAGGGTACCAACGGGACCCTATTACTAAGCCTACGCTGTCCGTCCCTCCGTCCGTCCGTCTGTCAGAGGGCTGTATCTCGTAAACCGTAATAGATAGACAGATGAAATTTTCACATATTATGTATTTCTATTGCCGCTATAACAACAAATAATAAAAATTAAATTAAATTAAAAAAATTAAATTAAAATGGGTAGGTGGGTAGATGGAAATTTTTTAATTTAATTTTTTTAACGGAACCCTGAAAGAGCGAGGCCCGACTCGCACTTGGCCGATTTTTTTTTCTTTTTTTTGGAACTTTCCCTCATTGTGGATATATTGTATTTTATTCTAACAAAGTTGCATCTAGGTTAAATCGGCTTGGCATCCAGCTGCCCACAAGATAGTATAGAAAACTTATTACAATGTAATAGCTTCCTAATAAAATTGTAAAATGATTATTTTGAAAAGAGCAACTGCTGAGTTTCTTGCCGGCTCTTCTCAGCAGAATCCGCTTTCCGAACCGGTGGTAGAGTCATGACTTGTCATAATTGAGCCACACGTTGGCCTACGTGAAATAAATAATTTGGAATTTTGAATTTTATATATAAATCTCGTGTATGTAAACGAATGTGTAAACGATGTATGTTCGGGATAAACTCAAGAACTACTGAACCGATTTTCCTCAAACTTAGTAATTTAATCTGTAATTTGGTCCAACTTAAAATATAGGATAGTTTTTATCTTAATTATTGACAACAATATTTGCAAATTAAAATATGTTAATTATACAGTTCGATATTTAGGTTGCTAGGCAACCAAGCAACCTAAATCTCGAACGATGTTAGATTGCGAGTTAGTTTTAACCAAAATAGATTACTTATCTTATTAATCCTTACTAATATTATTTAAAATGCGAAAGTGTGTTTGTTGGTTTGTCCTTCCATCACGCCGCAACAGAGCAATGGATTGACGGTATAGTTGAGGACGGAGAGTGACATAATATGCTACTTTTTATCCCGGAAAATCAAAGAGTTCCCGAGGGAATTTAAAAACTAAATTCACGCGGACGAAGTCGTGGGCATCAGCTAGTGTATGTATATTGTATATATCTTATTAATAGATAGGCTCGCGCTCGACGACAATCAACGCTGCGAAGCATTGTTGAGGTCTAGGTTTTAGGGCGCTTTCCTAGAAGATGACTATTCACTCTTGCCTTGAATGAACTAAAATTATAGGTGGCAGAAAACACGGATGCTGCAATGGTGTACCACACTTTAGCGGTTAGTTTCAGAAACTTTGAACTGATATATTTCATATATTACATATGAAATCATGTTTATAACACATATATATATGTGTGCCTGTCCACTGGTTCATAGACTGATCATTTATTAACACTGTCTTTTATTGTGAGAATGAAAAGATGCGATTGTTCTGCTGCAAAAGTATCTGCACTGCTCTGTTCCAGTTCACAGCAGCTATTCTAAAAATCTATATATCTATATCTATATATATATAAGAAAGTGGTGTTAGTTACACTATTTATAACTCAAGAACGGATGAACCGATTTGGCTGAAAATTGGTGGAGAGGTAGCTTAGAACCAGGAGACGGACATAGGATACTTTTTATCCCGTTCGACCGCGTTTCCGTCAAGTCACTATAAAACGTGGTATAACAAAAACGCATCTGACATGGAATAACAAAACGTAAATGACAGTGGAATAACAAAACGTAAATGACAGCTAAACGTAATTTTGTCTTTGGTTAAGTAGGTATGGTAAAAAATTTTACAATTATAAAAAGTGTTATAATAAAGCATTACTGATATTAAAAATGCGAGAGTGTGTTTGTTTGTTGGTTTGTCCTTCAATCACGTCGCAACAGAACAGCGGATTGATGCGATTTTTTGCATGGTTATAGTAATGGATGTAGTAGTGGTTCCTCAGACCGGGAGAGCTACTTTTTATCTCGGTTAATGAAAGTTCCCGCGGGATATTTAAAAACTAAATCCATGCGGACGAAGTCGCGGGCATCAGCTAGTTTTATGATAAATGGATAGGTATATTTTCGCATCATTCGCATAATACAGCAATCGCAAATGCAAATTACGCTGAAGTTGCACCTCATGTAAACTAGCTTTTGCATGCGCCTTTGTACGTGTGAAAATAATCCACTTGTTTATCACTTGTTAAGGTTAGGAGGGTTGTCAAACGCCACCTAACTCCTTTTCTCCTATCAACCCTCAACTAAGCATACTTCTGTCCGAATTTCAGTAAAACTAACCTTGAAATTTAAAATTGAATTTCCTGAAACTATTAGGAGATGTAGAGACGAGAAGATTTACCTACCAGTAATGGACAAATAACAAAACAGAAGAACTACACAACAGACAAACTTTAAACACTACACTATACACAATACACTTTTCTTTAAATTCCTACTGATATTAATTTTGTAGACACTAACACACTTATAAGAGTAACTTCAACATTTGTACAGTTTTGTATTTACAAAATATAAATTATTAAACACATTTCACTGCCTGAAACTGTTAATATGATGGTGTTCTGGAAAAGATATTTAGTAGTTTTATTCATTGAAACTGAAAATTCTATTATTCTTATTTAAGGATGTTAAAAATAGTTTCCGCAGCAGGCTCACGGGAGCCTTTGAATAAATAAATTTCCTTCAACAGGTCGCGGAAGTGAGATACTGACAGGAAACCTGAAGCTGAAGCGTCGCGGGACGTCCGATATCGTCGGCGTCAAGGTGCAGTCTACCCTATGGTTTTAGTAAGCACTACCACCTACAAGCCTCGCGTCGTTACAACAGCTCAGCCTGATCCCATTTCCCGCCCGTGCGAGAGTATATTATTATTATTTTATTTACTAGTGGACCCGCCCGCACGCACGGGTTCGCACGGGTAGGCTACAAAACAAACACAATGGTATAATCATCTTGGGCCTGGAGGTCAATGATTAAGTCTATGTCTATAGCTAAAACCCTCATATAAATATGGAATGCCTGTATTCGATCGTTGTCCTTTATGTGAGTGACTTTTGCTGCTACCCGTGAAGCATTATGTCCTCTATCTCCTATAATATTTATCAGATCTTCATCAAAATTAGACAAACTATGCCTGATATTATACAATTTCAAATAAAGAAAGGATGATTAAAATCGGTTCAAATTTGACGGAATTATGAAGTAAAACCGATAAAATCTTTCATCCCCTATCCTGGAGGAACCTTATTGTTTATGAGGATAAAAACTATTCTATATGTTGACCCGGAGTATCACCTACTACTGTACCAAATTTCATACAATTCCGTTCAGTAGTTTTTGCGTGATGCCCGGACAGACAGACAGACAGACAGACAGACAGACGGACAGACAGACAAAAATTAATTAAAAATCTGTTTTGGGGTCAGTATTGATAATAAAGCATCCCCCGGTTAAAATTTTCAAAATAGATTAAATGTACAGAAATCGTCCAGTTACAGTTTTATTATAAGTATAGATAAGTATAGATATAGATTCCTTTTTTATTTCCGAAATATCATCATTCATTAGCGATCAATCAACGGCTCACTACTGAGCGGAGGTCTTCTCTCAGAGAAGGGTTATAGGTTATAGTCCACCGCGCTGGCTCAATGCGAATTGGCGGACTTCACACACCTTCGAGGACATTATAGAGAACTCTCAGATGTGCAGGTTTCCTCAAAATGTTTTCCTTCACCGTTGAAGTAAGGTACATTTAACTGCTTAAACGCACATGACTCCGAAAAGTCTGAGGTCCGGGATCAAACCTGCGACCCCCGAATGGAGACCACAGTCCTTACCACTAGGCTATCACTGTTTCAATATATACAATCAAAGAAAAAAACTATTTTATTTGGTCAACACAATTCCAAAAAAAAAAAAACAACTAAATCTAACTAAAATAAAAAGACAATTGCTTATGCTGCAGTAAACTTGCAGCGCTGGTTTTCAGTAGGAGCCTTACATGAGTGCTATCAAAGCGAGAGCCTGGACTATTCCAGATAACAACAACTGACCAGAGCCCTGTGGGATAGTCTAAAAATGATTGAATCAGTCTGACAATCGCAATCACCTCGTTCAAGAAACACGGTATTAAAGTATACAGTGTAACCTAACAAGTGGAATATAATAGGCATGTGAAAACTAGAAAATCGGGCTAAGTTATGAACATAGGTTAAAGTACCACTCGTACTTTTATGGGGAAAACAAGGGAAGAAATGGAATAGTATTACTAGACAAAAAGCACAGCGATATCAAAATGCAAACAAAAAACAACTTTATAGACTTCTCCGATAGCCTGGCTTTGACACTAATCATAATCACATCATCTATCTGTGAGGCTTTCACTATACTGAAAGTATACCTACTCCCCAACTTGGGGCTCCGATGAGAACGAAATTGAAAACTTTTGAGAATCCTTAGAAAAAAATTTAAAAAAAGTCTAAAATTTTACTCGTAAGAGACATGAAACGAAAATAGGAGAGCTAAAAAATAGAGAATGACGTGCAAATGGGTAAGTTCGGATTCGGAAAGAGAAACCAAAAAGGCGAAAGATTCTGTTTTCAATAACAAACACTTGTTAAACATTTTTAACAAGTGTTAAATTAAAAAACATTTTTTAAATACAAACTTTTAGTAGCTACCTGCATCATCAGACCTATCAGGATATCATCTAGGACTAGGAACAGAGTACTTGTCAAGATGAATCAAACGAGCCCAAACTCGATAGGGTTACGTAGTTTCATAACAGAGTTCCCTTAGCCACCTTTCAGCTCCATCATCAGACTCTGGATATCATCTAAGACCAGAGTACATATCAAGACGAATCAAACGAGCCCAAACTCAATAGGGTTATGTAGTTTCATCACAGAGTTTCTTTAACCACCTTTCAGCTCCATCATCAGACCCTGGATGTCATCTAGGGCTAGAGTACTTGCCAAGTTGAATCAAACGAACCCAAATTCGATGGGGTTAAGTCGTTTTATTACAGAGTTCCTATAGCCATCTTTCGGCTGCATCATCAGATCAGCTCCATGTCACAATAATATTGCATGGTCAGCCGATTTACATGTCCATGCAAAATTTCAGCTCAATCGGAAACCGGGAATGGTTCTAATACATCTTACAAGACTTGACCTAAACATACATTGCAAGATAAATAAAAGATTGTAAAAATAAGATGATAAATAGAAAATGTTATGTACTAGGCATGGTTAAAAGTCTACACATACTCTGGTCGCGAGTGATTTCCTCTCATTCATTGAGGAGTTCCGTCCTCCACTTTTTTTACTTTTTAGTGTAGCTTCATAGGATAAATCTACACATTCTCTGATCGCGAGCGATTTGTTTCTATTCATTGATCAAAACGAATCCAAACACGACATATCTGCTATTATTTTTAAAGGCTGTACTAGTGTGTTGCATATCCTGGCTGCAGTTTCAGCTCCATCATCAGAGCCATTCCATTTATATCATTTAAGACTACTTATCAATACGAATTAAGCGAGCCCAAACTAAATATGTTTACGTAGTTTCATTACAGAGTGTTCATAACCACCGTTCAGCTTCATCATCACACCCTGGATATTATCTAGGACCAGAGTAATTTTTAAGACGAATCAAACGAGCCCGAACTCCATAGTGTTACATCGTTTTACTACAGAATTCGCATAGCCATCTTCCGCCTCCATCATCAGATCAGCTCCATGTTATAATAATATTGCATTGTAATCTGATTTACATGTACAATGTACATGCACATTTTCAGCTCAATCGTAAACCGGGAATGGTTCTAATACACCTTACAAGACTTCACCTAAACATACATTGCAAGATAAATAAAAGCTTGTAAAAATAAGATGATAAATAGAAATTTAGCTTATGTATGCATGTTATGTACTATTGTAGGCATGGTTAAAAGTCTACAAATACTCGTACTCTGATCGCGAGTGATTTCCTCTCATTCATTGAGGAGTTCCGTCCTCCATCTCCGAAGATATTCATCAGATCTTTACCAAATTTAAATGGGACCTACCTGCAGATAAGTCCTTTCAAATTAAAAAAAAATTATTGAAATCGGTTAAGATTTGAGGGAGATATGGAGTAACATCGACAAAAATATACCTACGCGTCAAATTGAGAACCTCCTCTTTTTGTTTTTTTTGAAGTCGGTTAAAAAAGTCAATAGATCCGTTAGTTCCTTTGAGTATTAAACATAGTTCATTAGGTATTGGTTTTTTATAACATATGAAATCGGAAAATGCGAGTCGGTCTCACACAGAAGCAGTAGCCTAAGCACGAACATTTTTAACCGACTTTAAAAAAGAAGGTTCTCAATTCATCAGAATCTTTTTTATTTTATTTTTTATGTATGTTCACCAATTACTCGAAGACGCCTGAAGTCCGATTTAAAAAATTCTTTTTTGTTTTAAGCGGTATACTTCCCAGGTGGTCCCATTTAAATTTTATCGTAATCGGTCAAGCGGTTTTTAAAATATCAACAACAATAAATTATATACTTTGTAGTGGCGCGGGCGTTTTAATTTTATTAAAAAGGGGGGAAATCGGGGGTTTGAAATGTCAAAGTAAAATAACTATACCGAGTTTGGTATCACATGAAAGGGTTAAAACCTGTACATTCTAAAACAGTTTTTTTTTATTTATTTCTATATATAATCGTTTTTGATTAATCGGCCAAAATGTCGAAAAAAATACCGCCCCCCCCCCCCATATCTCCGAAGTTTACCAATCGAAAAATCAGAAATAATTATGGTCTATAGAGGTTTATGTATATTTTACAGGAAAAATAAAACCAACGCTCTAACTAGCATAGTTTTTATATTAAGAAAAAAAACCTCTACAAACAAAGTTAACTTTTACTTTTGGGGTACGGAACCCTCGGTGCGCGAGTCCGACTCGCACTTGGCCGGTTTTTTTTAAAGAATTTTTTATGTTCAATTATTACCTTTCGTATAGGGCTCCGTACGTTGGAAGTAAACGTAAAATTGTTATTTGGTTAAATTTTATTTTATTTTATTCGATCCCCTACACTACTAATTACAACAGCTGATTAAACAATGATGAGATGATGAGAGATGTGCTAGAGATCGCAGATTTATTTTATTATTTTTCCAGTAATAATAAAGTACTTCTTCCTTATTAATCAAAAGACGTCCACAACTGTTGAACAAAGGTCTCTTGCATGGACTTCCACAGGCTTCGGTCTTGCGCCGCCTGAATCCAGCGACTCCCTGCGACACGTTTGCTGTCGTCGGTCCACCTAGTGGGGGGTCTGCCAATACTGCGCTTACCGGTGCGGGGTCGCCACTCCAACACCTTGGGACCCCAACGACCATCAGCTCTTCGAACTATGTGCCCCGCCCATTTCCACTTCAGTTTCGCGACTCGCTGAGCTATGTCGGTGATTTTAGTTGTCCTGCGGATCTCTTCATTTCTGATTTGATCTCGCAGGGATACCCCAAGCATAGCTCTCTCCATCGCTCGCTGAGTGACCCTGAGCCTTCTTATGAGGCCCTCAGTTAGCGACCATGTCTCGGATCCATAAGTCATCACTGGCAACACGCACTGTTCGAAGACTTTAGTCTTCAGGCACTGAGGAATTTTGGACGAGAAGACATCTCGGAGCTTCCCGAACGCTGCCCAGCCGAGTTGGATTCGGCGGTTGATCTCTTTCTCGAAATTGGACCTACCTAGCTGGACTGTGTGTCCCAGGTATATATACTCGTCCACAATTTCGAGTGCAGAGTTCTCAACGATTACTGGGTGGAGCGGAGCATGAGCATTGGACATGATTTTCGTCTTGCTCATGTTCATTTTCAGGCCCACCTGTTGAGAAACCCTGCTGAGATCGTTTAGCATTGTATTGAGGTCTCTCAGAGTCTCTGCCATGACTACTATGTCATCGGCAAATCGCAGGTGAGTGATGTACTCGCCGTTTATGTTGATGCCAAGTCCGTTCCAATCCAGAAGCTTAAAGACGTCCTCCAACGCAGCGGTAAAGAGCTTCGGGGAGATTACGTCTCCCTGTCGCACTCCACGCTGCAAGTGGATTGGCCTCGTAGTCTGGTCCTGTATACGTACTGACATAGTGGCGTTTTCGTACAAGCACTTCAACACTTGGATATACCGGTAGTCGATCCGGCATCTCTGTAGCGACCTCAATACAGCCCAAGTTTCCACCGAGTCGAAGACTTTCTCATAGTCCACAAACGCTAAGCAAAGTGGCCGGTTATACTCTTCCGTCTTTTGTATAACCTGCCGCAGCGTATGAATGTGATCTATGGTGCCAAAGCCTTTTCGGAATCCGGTTTGTTCGGGAGGCCGAAATATCCGACTTAATCTACCCCTTTTATAATTTTGGCTCCCCAGTTTGGTCCCTATTTTTAATCTAAGGAAACAACAAATATGTTTTTAAGTTATTTCATTTGCAATAAGGTTGGTTTAGAATTATTTAAAACAAGCTTTTGCGCACGACTTCATCCGGGTGTAATTAGGTTTTACAAGCGCCCGCGGAAACTCTTCTTTCCGAAAAAAAGGAAGTCTATGTCACTCTCCAAGTCCTCAACTATAACCGTGCAAAAATCACGTTCCTCCGTTGCTGCGTGATTGAAGCACAAACTAACAAACCAACAAACGCACTTTCGCATTTTTAATATTAGGACTATTCCAAAAACAATTCAATAGTAGTACATATTTAAGTAGTTCAACATATTTTGTGACAGACGAATAAACAAATGAAGTCTTGAACCCTGAAAAGGTTCAAATCTGCTCAGGGTTCAATACTTCATAATCTGGCTGTCTGTAGTTCCGTATGTGATCAGGGTTTCTCACACGGTACGGAATCTTAAAAGCAGTCAAATGGTTTTCAAATGTGTGCCTGAGTAGACTTAGCTGTACAGACTTATGTTTAATGCTCATTTTTACGTTTCCATGCCTCATAATCGTAAAACCGAACAGAAAGATAGCTGCAATATATTTTATCATAAAGTATAAGTTCTCTACCTGCTACGATTGAATCATGAATGAGTAGGAGTACTATCATCCATCGACATCTGAGTTTAAAAAAAAATACGTCTTACTATTATTTATTGTGAATTCATAACACTGTAAAACCGCGCCAAACTTGATAAAATGTTCCAAAGCGATTATTGTTTTTGGCTCAAACAAGTATGGCGGAAGTCGCAGCGGCTGCGCGAATTATGAAATGCGGCTAACATACCTTTGGTTCACGGGGCCTCCATGTGTTAACAGGTGGCCTTCGCAACAAGTCTTGCGGCGTCCTACAGGTCGGGGGCGTGCGGCGACGGCGGCGGTCCGACGGCGACACGCGGTTTCGTCGCACCAGACGCAAGCGCGGCCGTCCTCCTCCCCCATCGATTTTCGAAGTACACCCTAAGGCGCGGTATTTACTAATGCAGAGTACTGGCAGTTCCCCTTCCTTACAGTTTTCCCAGCTGAGGGAAAACGCCGCATAACCTGCAACGCCACCTAGCTTCGAGAACTGCAAATTTTTGTTCGTCATATCATGACACTGTGTGGTGTTTAGTCAACTCATGACAGGCTAAGGCAACCGGAAGCATATTTTTGTAAGATTTAAAAATATTTATTTATGAGCAAAGTTTGTTTTTTTGACAACTTTTGATATTTACGTTAAAAAAACTGTGCGTAAGCAGAGTGTAGAGTATACTATGGCGTAATTCCGCCAGTTAGTAGATACCAATAGAATTAATTAACTTTTGGAAAAGTGTCGTAATTTAATAGCTTTTCCATATATACTTAGAAATGACTTTACGAACTTTAGTTAACTTGAAAAGCAACAAAATTCACAAGAAACTTTTTTACTAAGGCCGGTATCCAGAGGCAACGCTGAGCGCATAATTATGACAGATGGGCGCAAATTGGTGCATCTTGTTGCGTATCATGGTAAAAGTGGAAATAATTTGATCCACTCCCGACATGCGAGATCCATGCCGGCCATGGATATGAATGATATACCTGACATCCTGTTACTACCTTTCTGCTCGATCATTTGACATTAACCGATTTGTCTACCAACTTCTGGTCAAGACCTACCAATTGAGTAGGTAGAAACTTTGTGAGGCTACGTTTAATAGAGCTGGGTTTCTACCACCTACCTGCTCACTGTATAAAAGCCAAAAACTTATCAGGATAAAATCAATGAAGTTAAATACGATAGATTTGCTGTAAATTCTGCTAATTAGATAAATGAATGCGGTTAAGACTGCGGTCTCCTCTTCGGGGGGTCGCAGATTCGATCCCGGGCACGCACCTCTGACTTTTCGGAGCTATGTGCGTTTAAGTAATTTAATATCACATTCTTCAACGGTGAAGGAAAACATCGTGAGTAAATCTGCACGCCTGAGAGTTCTCCATAATATTCTCAAGGTGTCTGCAATCTACCAATTCACATTGGGCCAGCGTGGTGGACTATAGCCTATAACCCTTCTCTGAGAGGAGACCTGCGCTCAGTAGTGAGCCGTTAATGGGTTGCTCATGATGATGATGATGATGATGTGATAAATGTAAGTAATGAATTTCAATTAATGCTACAGATCTCTAAACCGCCGGCTAAACAAAGAGCTGATGCGATGATGAAGATCCGTAACTGGCTGGATAGAATTTCATCAAACATAGAAGAACCGTCATAGATAAACCCGCTTTCGATTTTAAAAAAATCGGCCAAGTGCGAGTCAGGCCTCGCTCTTTTAGGGTTCCGTTAAAAAAAATTAAATAAAAATATTTCCATGTACCCATGGAAATATTTTAATTTAATTTTTTTAATTTAATTTAATTTTTATTATTTGTTGTTATAGCGGCAATAGAAATACATAATATGTGAAAATTTCATCTGTCTATCTATTACGGTTTACGAGATACAGCCCGCTGACAGACGGACGGACGGACGGACAGCGTAGGCTTAGTAATAGGGTCCCGTTGGTACCCTTTGGGTACGGAACCCTAAAAAAAGCTCGTTTTCAAATCAATCGATTTGGAATTTAAACTAATAAATATAAGTTTAAGAAGAAAACATGGCTTTACATTGAATTCACACAACCGCTAAACAAAATAAGGTCTATGTAAATGCTTAATAAATAATTAAGGTTTAATTTGCTGTAGATTGTGACGTCTAAATACAGTTCGTATCTAAATTATTATTAATTATATTAATTATAAAGGTAGACCTTTTTGATCACTATCAAAAAAGGTCTACGAAAAATAGTAAAATATTACCCATCTGTTTACCAGATGAAAAGTATAGTTTATCGAATATTATCTCGATAATCCTCAATTCCGGCAACTTCTTTTACTACCGGGAGGACGTTCAACGCTCCCAGGGTGGTATCGGGTTCATCGTCCACAAGTCCCTCGTCAACAACATTGTTCAATTCAATTCAAAGTGTCGAGTAGAGTAATCAGAATCACCAAATTGAACGGTTTTCGCTGAAGGTTATACAGGTCTTCGCACCGACTTCGGCACAGGTAGACCGTAGAGGTGCTATATGAGGATATATCAAAAGCCATACACGCCTCTACCACTCACTACAGTGTTGTGATGGGGGATTTCAATGCAATGCTGGGTGAAAGAAGCGGTGCAGAGACGAGGGTAGGGCAATTTGGTTATTGGCGAAGGAACCAGAGGGGTCAAATGCTGGCCAACTTCATGGAGAAGGAGGGCCTCTTTTTGATGAACTCCTTCTTCAAAAAGCGGCCACACAGAAAATGGACATCGATGAGCCTATGGTTCCACGAGAAATGAGATTGAATTCATTATGTCGACCAAGCGGCATAATTGAATGATATCTCTAATGGTCTGGGAGCCACTATATCAGGTAGCAAAGGTTTATACACCTCTGACCTCTCCCAAATACCTTATACGGGGGCATACGCAGAGAAACTTTCAGCTTTTATAAAATGACAAACGTCTGATCGTCCTGGGCTCCTTCTCTATAAGTGTCTGTGATTAGTTAACTCATGGAAGTAGGAAGACTAAGTCGCAATTCCTAGTTCCATGAATAAAGTACTAACTTCATTTAACTAATGGACCGGGAGCTGAGACGTTTCAGACCTTCATTATTTTATAAAAGCTGAAAGTTCCTCTGCGTATGTCCCCAATAGAGATAAGAACGATCCCCGACTATGAAGTTGGATCTTGGTGGCTTTGGGAGATATCAGGTAGTAAAGGTGCATAAATTCTGAGGATACTTTCGTCATAGTATAAAAGCTGAGTTTTATATATATGTTACTTGAGGAGCTATCAGAAGATGTTTCCTCAGCAGTCAGATACTTCCAATGATTCTTACGCCCTGTCAGACGCTTTAAAAATCTGCCGTAGGTAGGTAGGTAGGCGAACTTTGATGAAACCATCGACTTTTACGGGATATAAAGTAGCCTGCGTGTTAATCCAGGCTATAATCTATCTTCATTCTAAATTTCAGCCGAATCGGTTCATTAGTTGTGGCGTGAAGACGCAATACATGAATTTTGGACTTTTTATGAGATAAATAGTAGTAAATGTGTTAAAGCAGAGTATAGCTGATCTACATTCCAAATTTTAACCAAATCGGTTCATTAATTGTGGCGTGAAGAAGTAATACGTGAATTTCAGGTTTTCAAAATATTTCTGGAACCATGAATTTTTACGATATAAAAAGTGATCTACAAGTTGATGCAAAGTATAGTCTATCTTCGTTCCAAATTTCAGCTAAATCAGTCAATTAGTTGTGGCGTGAAGAAGCACTACGTGAATTTCAGTTTTACAAAATCTTGCGAGAAACATGGATATTTATAGATAAACAGTAGTATATTCATTAATACGGGTTATAATCTATCTCCATTTCAAATTTAAGCCAAATCGGTTCATTTAATGTGGCGTGAAGACGTAATATATTAATTTCGTGTTTTCAAAAATTTGTACCCTTATTGCAAAAACCGATTATCTGCATTTTTGTACCAAAATTAGGTTAAATATATCAATCGACTCGTCTAGTCACGACGAAGCTACAGATAAAACCCATTATCTGCTACGACGCTTATTTACGGAGATAGCTAGAGTTAAAAGCAACTAGCTTCAAGTATAATTTAATTATCTTCTTAAAAAAGAACTAAACTCATTTAAATACTTTAGATTTATAAATCTATACCAGAAAAACCATGTTTCGTATCATAACACTTTTCAGATGTAGTTATTTGATTTATTATTATGTCGATATTATTCTGTTAAAACATGTTAACCTACGGTAACTGGTTTTAGCTTTAATTTAGATACTAGAAATTGCTGATGTATCTACAAGTAAAACAAAATAAACAATATTAGTTGCTTTTTGCAGAATAATGAACACCATATTTGGTTAAAATTATTGCAGGTTAAAAGTACATAAATAATAAACACAAGTAACTAAAGTTCACTTTTAGTGTTTATCTGGGCTACAACTACACTACAACACACTAGGCTATTCTTTCTACTAAAACACTTTTCATTGCATAGTAAAAACCAATATTCCAAACCACAACCCATTCGTTGCTAAAAATATTTAAGAACGCTTCAATCTCTCTGAAACGTTTTTATTTTAATAATGACGTACCTATTTTATATTTCGCTGTAATGATTTACATAACCTGGGAACGTTTTTGAAAAAATGTTTTCATGGAATGTAAATTGAAAAACTGTCTCATGTTTTGGAACATTTTAACGAAACAAAAATATATGCTGTTGAACACGTGTGATCCTGAGCTAACACCGGTCTTAATGAGTCTGTTTCAGCAGTCTTACTCTTCCAGCACTGTTCCGTCTTCGTGGAAGACTGCCCTGGATCACCCAATTCCGAGTAAAGCCATTTGGATCCTTCAAATTACAGGCCTATTGCGATTATCTCTCTACTGTCCAAAGTTAAGGAGCAAATTATTAACACCCAACTGCAGAGTCGAGGAGCACCAGTTCATCAGCGATCGTCAATACGGCTTTCGCCACAGCCGCTCTGCTGGTGATCTTCTGGTATACATCACGCATAGTTGGGCGGATGCTATTGACAGAAAGGGGGAAGCTCTAGCGGTTAGCCTGGACATCGCTACAGCCTTTGATAAGGTTTGGAAAAGGGCTTTACTATCGAAGCTGCCATCCTACGGACTTCTCGTGAAGCTGTGCAATTGGTTCCCTAGCTTTCTTCATGGGCGCAGCATCAAAGTCGCTGTCAAAGGTTTTTGTTCCAAACCTATAAAGCCTATGAATGCTGGCGTTCCACAGGGCTCAGTGATATCGCCTACACTGTTCATTCTGCATATCAATGATATGTTTCATAACAGCAACATCCATTGCTATGCAGATGACACTACTGGCCATGCTCTTTATAAAGGCCAAGCACAGTTATCTGGCTTAATGCTGGGCCTGAGCCAAACATGTGTCCGACATTGAGGCTTCTTTTGAGAAAGTGAAAGTATGGGATTCACAAAAACTTGTATAATTTAACCCGTCTAAAACACAAGTTTGTAAAACACCGCCAAAAAGACTCCCTTCACCACACCTCTTCTCTTTCAGAACATTTCTCTCACCCCTTTCAATAGCATTGGGATTCTTGGTGTTCGCATTTCGAACACAGTTCAGTTCCGGGATCACTGGGAAGGAAGTTAAATTAGCCTCTAAAAAACTTGAGGTGCTCAACACAGTAAAGCGGTACTTTGCGCCCGATTACAGGCTCCTACTCTATAAAGCGCAAGTCCGCCCACACCAGTCATGGAGAATTGCTTTTACCTTTGGGCTGGATCACCTCAGTATCAACTCCTTCCATTTGACTGGATACAAAAGAGGGCCGTTCGGCTTGTGGGCCGAATCCCAAACTAACTTGCTCACTGGAAAGTCTGGAGTACCGCAGAGACGTTAGCTCTCTCTGCATATTCTATCTGCTATAACATAACGGGGAGTGTTCTGAAGAGCTAGTGACCTTATCCCACCCTCTCTCTTCTACAACCGCACCACACGCCACCAAATGCAATTTCACCCTCACCACCTGGGTGCCTGGAGCATTTCTACCGTCCACTGTGTCAGAATTTTTTTCCATACACTACCAAACTGTGGAACCAACTCCCTTCGATGGTGTTCCCACTTAATTACAACATGAGGTTATACAAGGGGCAGACCAACAAATTCCTGAAAAGCCGGCAACGCATTGGTGGTGCCTCTGATGCTACAATAAATGTTCATGGGTGGCGGTAATCACTTCACATCAGGTGACCCGCCTGCTCGTTTCCTCCCTATTCATATAAAAAAGGAGAAGTACAATCGATAAACCAAACAGACTTGTAGCTTTAATGGCCTAATATAAGCCTATTGGCTTATATTAGGCCATAAAAGCTACAAGCACCTGCCAATATCACCTGCCAATTTAGCCGATCTTAAATTTCTCTTTAAATATATTTCCAATGATTGTTTAAATTTTAGGTCCTTCAGACGAATATACTGACGATGTTGATGGGTTAAGAAGAAGGATCTGATTAATCTTTTCAATAAAAGTGTAATACCGGAAGAGTATCATGGGTGATTCCAGTCTCTGGCTACTAAAGATAGCAGTGTTGATCGATTGCTGCAACTCTCTCTGACACTGATGAAACATTATACGTCTAGCCTAAAAGACTAAACAGTATTTTTAATAAAAATACACGTAGTGTAAGTTGCATATTTTGTAGTATAATATAGTATTTAAACCATGGAACTCAAAATGTACCTATTCAATATTCATAAATAAAATAAAAGCACAATCCTAGGTCAGCAATAATATTTGAGACTTTCAACTACGGAACCCTACACTGCGCGTGGCCCGACACGCACTTGGCCGGTTTTTTTTTAAATTAAATCGATAGTATAGTATAAAACAAAGTCGCTTCCCGCCGTCTGTCCGTCTGTATGTATTAATTGTACTGGTATGTATGTATGTATGAACGCTTAGATCTTTTAAAGTACGCAGCGGATTTTAAAGCGGTTTTCATCAATAGATAGAGTGATTCAAAAGGAAGGCTTATACTTATCGTATCGTATCGTATACCTATCGTATGTTCCGAAGTTTCCACGGGAACGGGACATATGCGGGTGAAGCCGCGGGGCACAGCTATTATATCGAATATGATAAAATTAAATTGTTTGTTTAAACGCGCTAATCTCTGGAACGGCTGGACCGATTTCAACGGGACTTTCTTTTGAAGATAACTGAGGTTATTACGAATGACGTAGGCTATTTAAATTTGCCCATTTGTCGCGGGAATGGGAACTACGCAGGTAAAAACGCGGGGCGCTGCAGTTAGTACATACAACATACAAAGTTAAATAATCTACTTTACCTTCAGCCAAAAGCAACTAAAGATATTTATTTTACACCTATACTGGCTATAGTTGAACTAAAACGATTTTTGTCTTGATGATTATTATTATTCAAAACAAGTGATTTAATTAAAAATGCCAATAGAACTACCAGAAGGGTAATTTTGAAAATATGGTAGTTTTTCTACATTCAGGAAAAACCAACTAAATGAGCTCCTTACCGATTATTTTCTTCTTTTTAAAGAAAATCTAGTAAGTTTTTTTCAATTATTGACCTACTTAACATTTCTTAAATAGTTCCTTGTTTATAAAAACGATTAGCTTTTAAAAATTGATATCATTATAATTAATTTTTTTGTCGTTAAAGTTTCAAATACTTATAACTCAAAAACATTTCGCTCAAATTTTGGTGCAGATAATCGGTTTTTGCAATATGGGTACTAATTTATTATTTATTACGTCTTTACTCAACAACTAATGAACCGATTTGGCTAAAATTTCTAATGGAGATTGGTTATACCTTGGATTAATGAATATATTTTTTATTTTTTTATTCGATGACAAGCAAGTCCTTGACTGCGATCTCACCTGATGGTAAGTGACGATGCAGTCTAAGATGGTAGCGGGCTAACTTGGAAGGGGTATAGCACATATCACATGTGCACATTCAACCCATACCCCTAATTGGTTTCTACACGCCATCGTGCCGGAACGCTAAATCGCTTGGCGGCACATCTTTGACGGTAGGGCGGTAACTAGCCACGGCCAAAGCCTCCTACCAGACCAGACCAGAGACAATTCAGAAATTATAAATTCCCAAATTGACCCCTCCGGGAATCGAACCCGAGACCTCCCAGTTATAACACAACAGTGCTCACCACTGAGCTAGGGAGGTCGTCAAAATACTACTACTATACTACTGTTTAGCTCATAAAAATCCATGGTTTTCGCAGGATTTTGTAAAACTGAAATTCACGTAGTGCTTCTTCACGCCACAACTAATGGACTGATTTAGCTGAAATTTAGTACGAAGATAGATTATACTTTGCATCAACTTATAGGTTACTTTTTATACCGTAAAATTTCATGGTTCCCGAAATATTTTGAAAACCCAATGTTCACGTATTACATCTTCACGCCACAACTAATGAACCGATTTGGCTGAAATTTGGAATGAAGATAGATTATAGCCTGGATTAACACGCAGGCTACTTAATATTCCGTAAAAGTCGATGGTTTCATCAAAATTCGCCTTCCTACCTACCTACGGCAGATTTTTAAAGCGTCTGACAGGGCGTAAGAATCATCGGAAGTATCTGACTGCTGAGGAAACATCTTCTGATAGCTCCTCAAGTAACATATATAAAACTCAGCTTTTATACTATGACGAAAGTATACTCATAATTTACTATAGTTTAAGGGTGTCTGACACGGGGTTGAACCCATCGGAAGTGTCTGACTGCTGAGGAAACATCTTCTGATAGGTCTCCAAGTAACATATATAAAACTCAGATTTTATACTATGACGAAAGTATCCTCAGAATTTATGCACCTTTACTACCTTATATCTCCCAAAGCCACCAAGATCCAAACTTCATAGTCGGGGATCGTTCTTATCTCTATTCCCCAATAGAATGTCCCCACATACGCAGAGGAACTTTCAGCTTTTATAAAATGACGAAGGTCTGAAAGGTCTTGGCTCCCTCTCTATAATCACTTGACTTACGTGCTTGACAAGTAACGTCAAAGTAACACAGTTTCCAATATGTGCGCATTTGTATTTTTCATATTTTTAGATTTTTGATAGATTTTTCATAATTTCCCATCCATGATCCAGTCTTCTTCTGAAACTTCTGAATTAAAAAAAAATTAAAGTAAGCAAGCATAAAAATTAAAAGGGATTCTGTAACAAAATTAAAATGATTGTATCTGAAAAACAATGTCCTAGTTTTGGTTCTAGTCAGAAAAGATTTGGAGTGATCACAGTGCATCCAAGTTTAGATCCTAGTGGTCTTTACACAATACGACCGGACGGTTGTGACCCATGCCTTTATCATCCAAAAGCAATCAATGAAATTTTTCAAGTCAACAAGAGTAATAACAGTGACAAAGACCCGTGGCGGTACAAAGCAGAGTTAGAAGAATGGGCCAAGAATTTAGGATATAGAAATCAAAAAATATTAGAACAAAGAAGGTGGTTCGATTCAGTGTTGGGTCCAGCGTGGCATGAAGTAACCGAAGTATGCAGGTATCAAGCGGCTTGTAAAAACGTAGGGTTTGGAAGAACGGCTCGCTTTAAACCTTCTAAAAATAAACTCCCTGGTCCTGGAACATATTATACAAATACTCCATTCAAAGCGCCTTATGGACCACATTCTACCAGAGCGACATTTGAAAGAGAAGAACCATGCCGATTTAAGGATACCTCACCTAAATGGTCGTTAGCGCCAAACAGATACACTATAGTCGATAAAGAGTGCATTGAACAAAAACCAAAAAAAATTGTATCGTTACGAGGTCCTTACGATCTTTTTTCAGGAAAGCGAGATGGGAGCACAATCAAAAATCATTTTAATAAAACATCGCGGGTCGCTGCTGCTTCCTGGCCTCTCGCTCTTAAAAGTACTTTGGATAAATACGACAAATCGCACTTCGGGGAAATGAACAAAACAAATCGCAGTCTACCATACAGAGGACGCAACATGTTAGTCGATTTATCCATGTGTCTTCGTAAGCCAAGAGACCCAGGGCCGGCACATTACAACGTTGATAAACCGAAGATTTTCACACAAAACAAACGGGGATTCAACAGTAGCTACGACAAACCCCCTGGATATAAACGAGTAGTAGTTTGGCCCGCTGTAGGAAGGTACAACGTAAAGAGCATTAGCTGTGGTATCATAGGTCAAGGTCATCGGCATGTGTTCCTTAGTACACAGAAAAGAACTATTGGAGCCATTTTGCCTGAGCCTATGAATTCTTTTTGAATTTTTAATTGAAGTTATAAACTTACCCTACCTAAAATGCTATGAGACCGAGTGAAGCGAAGTGAGCGAGAGAAGTGGCAAGCGAAGCGAGCCGCCGACATCCGTAGTATCCGGTTTGGCCCGTAACATCAACGAAATTATTATTGAACTGGAATTGGTATAATCCGTATGAAATTAAGACAATTTATAAAAATGCAATGCAGCTGTTATTATGTCACTAGTGAAATTACAATATGTTTGGTTTAGGTATACAAGTTATAGTCCGAGACCTCCGAGTCATAATAATAATAGTTCCTCCGTGCACAGAGTAAAATGACTTGTGCCGTGTTGTCAGCACCGATAAATTTTCAGGAAAAAGCTTTAAATGCTGTAAGGGAAATGGGCCCTTGCGCACTACTGGAGCTTCTGTGACCACGACTGGTCGTCGTCGTGGCCGCATAATGAAGCTCATACTCTCATAGTAAAATACGCAGTGTGTACATAAGTCAAACAAGTCATTCAATAGTTGGTCATTTGGCCCAAGAGCCCAGGACGTTCAGACCTTCGTCATTTTATAAAAGCTGAAAGTTTATCTGCATAAGTCCCCAATAAAGGTAAGAACGATCCCCGAATATGAAGTTTTGATCATGGTTGCTTTGGGAGATATCAGGTAGCAAAGGTGTATAAAATTGCCCCTCAAATTCGTTAAAGTATAAAGCTCAGTTTTATATAATTTATTTGGAATATTACTAGAAATCACGTCGTTCATCGTTAGACACGTATAGTTGCAACCCTCTGTCAGACACCATCATCATCATCATTATCAACCCATCATTGGCTCACTATACTGAGCGAGGTCTCTTCTCAGAGAAAGGTTAGAGGCCATTAGTCCACCACGCTGGCCCAATGCGAATTGGCGGACTTCACACATCTTCGAGAACATTATGGAGAACTCTCAGGTGTGCAGGTTTCCTCACGATGTTTTCCTTCACCGTTAAAGCATGTGACACTTCGAAAAGTCAGAGGTGCGTACCCGGGATTGAACCTTCGACCCTCCGAATAGGAGACCACAGTCGTAACCACTAGGCTATCACTGCATGCAGTCAGACACCATTAGGTACATTATATTGTGAGTAAACTTTCGTCATAGTATAGAAGTTGAATTTTATATACCTACCTTTCACTTGCAGAAACGCCGGGTTATCCTTTTAAGCCAGAGTTAGCAGCTAGCTATGGGTTAAAAGGACAGATTTGACAGATTTCGTATAAAGCTTCTGACAAAATTACAAATTTATTCCTGGGTTGACTAACCCAGCGTCTCTGCAAGCGGGCCCCAGTATGTTACTTGGGGAACTATCAAAATAATATGTTTCCTCAGCAGACAATTTTGATGGTTCTTACACCTTTTCAGACACTTTGGAAATCTGCCGTAGATAGGTAGGAGAACTGTGATGAAACCATGGATTTTGACGCCTTGCTCTGGTTTAAATGGGATAACTCGACGTTTCTGCAAGCGCGCCTTGCGTGTTAATAAAGGATACTAGATAAAGCTTATGGCGTGAAGAAAGAACACGTGAATTTCGGAATTTGTCGAAAGACCCTTTCATTCTTTACCTATGTATCTCAAATCTATCGGCCTGAAAAAAAAAAACCGGCCAAGTGCGAGTCGGACTAAAACTATCACGGCTAAGTAGGGTTCATAAGTTAGATATATCTGTTTTTTAGAAGTGAACCGCGAAAAACCAATGAACTCAAAATATATTCAATATTCATAAATAAAATAAAAGCACTATCCTAGGTCAGCAATAATAATTGTCTTGCAACTACGGAACCCTACCGCGTGGCGCGACACGCACTTGGCCGGTTTTTTCCTTTACTTGTGCAACATGATATTGCTTCATGCCAAATCATGATTCTAGGTCAACGGGAAGTACCCTATAGGTTTAGATTCCCTTGCGAGTGTCAAAATAAGCGACATAAACGACCGTATCTTTTGATTGCGTCGACTTAGAAGTTGATATTAATGTCAACAGACGGACAACGAAGCGATCCTATAATCCGATTTTAGAGGCCATTAAGTTAAAGTTGACTAATATCCTCCTCTCCCCTCCAAATAAGCGGAAAACTTGTGTTAGGAGTGGGTACAATAGTGCAACGGGTGGGATTCGAACCTGCGACCTTTCAGTTTTCAGTCCGCACCTTTAACCGTTGGGCTATTGAGGCTTCAACGAAGTACATTGAAAACTCGTGGAGTTCCCACCAGTTTTATCTTATTCGATCAATCTATTCTAGGGGGGCTCGCTAGATTGAAGTAGGTACATAAAAACAACATCGGATGCGCGAGAAATATTTTGCTGCCAAAAAGTCGCACCAACAACACATACACTTCAATCGTACGTGATCACTGAATCAAATAATGAGCTCGAACCAAAGGCCAAGCTTACCCATTCAATTAAAAAACTACGATCTACATAGATACCTTTATTTAAAATATTTATAACCGGCTCATTTTATAATCAATTTTGATTTGGTTTTCACAGAAATTTCTTATTTAAATGTAGTTTTTGATAAAAAAACATAATGAGTCAAATCAAATTTAATTAGGTATAATATTAATCCATAGTTCACCTACTCGGTTATATGGGGAGTCTTGCGAAATAAAACTATGTATTTCAATTGGGCGTTTTCATTGAGGAACAAATCTAAAGTCCCATCATCAAATTCATTTACCATCCTTAATTTCGTTTCAATTTAAATATTAAAGACACGAACATACATCGTCGATAGTATATGTTAAGTAGGTGTTTTAGTTTTGCTCCCCAATATTCCGTTAAAGTTTATTGTAAGTTTCATAGACTGATAATATATTACAATAACTACTTGTTACACAATGTTTAATTTTACATAATTTCAAGTACGTAGATGCATTCAGATAACCATTTCGATTTACTTAGTAGCGCTACAAAAATATTATCCTTATCATACCCTAAAGGCATCTGCGTACTAAGCCCCTTAAAAATTAATCTATAACTAACGAACTTAACACAAACCAAGATTATTATTAAACATATATTTTTATATTCCCTATCGCATAATTTTCATAAAAATAATAGTACTGCATAATTTTTTAAATCATTAAGGAAATATAGTGCTGAGCAGAATAACAACTTTTAACATGCACTGACCGTAATTATATCGAAATAATATACTCTACTTATTACTAGTATATTTACAAAAATGAACTTATAAATCAATATAATGAACTAAGTAAATGAAAATCAAAACTCAATTATGATATTCGATCGCATTGTGAAAAATTTCAACCGTATATTAATTAATTTCAATCGTATTCAAAATAAATAAAGCTTTTTAAGTTTGTATCATTTGCATCTTGGGGCAACTCGTATGCACGGGCTCTATTACTTTTATTACTCTACTCTGGTCGCGGAGAATTTGCTTTGCTTTTTGTCGCATCAATGTAACCAATATGTTAACCAATAGCGAAGTACCCAGCACCTCAGAGGTGATTGCAATCGTCACACTCTAGCAATCATTCTAGAAAATTCCACAGCCTACCAACTGACAGACGTCAGGAGCGCATTTATTCAGCGGCCGAACTATAGTCACCAAAAAGAACACATTCGAATTTAGACAACAGAATTGCTCCTTCATACGAAGCCTGGGCGGGTAAGCCCACCCGCCCAGGTATAATTAACACCTATGAGCTACGGTTAAAGCTTTTCTGTGAAGACCTGCTTCCTTATTACCAGAAAATTAAATATTTCCACAAATAGTCAAATGTAAAGATAAAACCAATACCAAACAAATAATTTTCATTTCATTTCATATAGTCAAAAGAGATATAATTTAAAAATAATAAAGTAAATTAAAAATATAAAATCTAAATATTCATTAACAGTTTATTGCCCGTTTTCACTAACAATCCTCAAATTTTAGGGAACAACTATGCCTAATTAGGTGACACTTACCAATTTAGTTTTTACCTAAGTATAAATGATGCTTTACTAAAGAATTATTTCGGCACAATGGATGAAAACGGGCATACGATTTGCGCTTTCACTGAGTTAAAAAAAAATAACATGCCAAGTGTTCAGCATGTTTTGAAAAGTTTGTGAAATTAATGATATTCCCATTTTAAATGTAAATGCGTCCTTAAATGCAGTTTTATTAAGGTTCCGTAGCTTAACAAAAAGCTTTAAGAGGTACGTCGCTTCTGTCGGTCAATTCATCTACCAACAAACACAACTAGGGAATCCAATCCCACATTGAAACCTCAGCCCGCAGACCAACGGGACTGAGATCTGAGATCATTAATCCCGGATTTGTGGGGCTGCAAACGATCTTAATAGTTTTTGTACTAAATAATTTATTTGTCAACAATTATTAATCAATTAAAAATGTTCCTAAACTAAAGCTTTTATTATCTTTGTAAATCACTCTGTATGAAATAAAATTTAATGAAATTCTTGAAGTAAGCAATCATTTGTATCACTCAAAAACATAGGACCACCTACTCTTTAAGTACAAATAAATTTAAATTATAACCGATAAACAAAAACTTAGAAAACTATCTTGACCCATACATACCAGTTGCAATAAATTTCAATTTCTAATGTTTACAGTTTTACAAACAAAATATATCGTAACTTGCTTACATATGAACAATGAAACAGATGAGCAAGGGGATGTGCAAAGAGCTGCCCGTCCTGAATGGTCGCGACGGCATCTAGTTCACAGATGTTTTTTAAAGCATTGCGTTGGTGAGATCCCGCAACAGCGGGAACCCGCAGTTGCGGGATTGGATACACAACCATTTTTACCAGGAAACTCGTTATGGCTGAAAAGTCTACAGCATTAAAAATAACTACGGAACCCAAATGAAAACCAAGTTTTAGCTAAGGTAGAAACAATTTTGCAAGCTACACAGTAATTCTATAACTCTAACTTTCAAATTACATAGTATATTATGAAATTCTACCAATATCTTTCTTACTAGCCCAGTCAAATTAGACTAAAAAATAGGGGTGAGGTTACAAAAATTCCGACTAGGCTGAATATTGGTAGGATTGTTCAATACACTATTATAAAGGAAATGTGAAAAGCCCTCATCGGTCCGGCACGTGCAAAAAAATTTACTCGGGGTCAAAGGTCACAAGAACGGGTTTTTCGCGATTCAGCAAAACGGTAAGTTTTATCATAAAACTAGCTGATGCCCCCGACTTCGTCCGCATGGATTTAGTTTTTAAAAATCCCGCGGGAACTCTTTCATTATCCGAGATAAAAAGTAGCTCTCCCGGTCTGAGGAACCACTACTACATCCATTACTATACCCATGCAAAAAATCGCATCAATCCGCTGTTCTGTTGCGACGTGATTGAAGGACAAACCAACAAACAAACACACTTTCGCATTTATAATATCAGTAATGCCTTATTATAACACTTTTTATAATTGTCAAATTTTTTACCATACTTAACCAAAGACAAAATTACGTTTAGCTGTCATTTACGTTTTGTTATTCCACTGTCATTTGCGTTTTGTTATTCCATGTCAGATGCGTTTTTGTTATACCACGTTTTATAGTGACATGACGGAAACGCGGTCGAACGGGATAAAAAGTATCCTATGTCCGTCTCCTGGTTCTAAGCTACCTCTCCACCAAGTTTCAGCCAAATCGGTTCATCCGTTCTTGAGTTATAAATAGTGTAACTAACACCACTTTCTTTTATATATATAGATTAGCTCAGACAAAAATTGTAGATCAGATACTTATCTATAAAAAATGTCTAAATACTTTTTTCGTTAGCGTTTTTTGCACGTGCCGGATCGATGAGGACTTTTCACATTTCCTTTATAATAGTGTTTTGTACAATCCTACCAATATTCAGCCTAGTCGGAATTATTGTAACCTTGGATGTCTAAATTGACCGGGCTATACCTTCATAAAAGTACATATTAGAAATACTTAATACTAAACATTACAATATTTTCAAATTATTTAACATGGACATGATAGGTGTCAAAATATCGTCAACTGAAATGCATGCCAGCTTTGCTGGCAAGTACATGATTTTGTAAATTATATTAGGTCAGGATGTGTAAAGAAAATATTTGTTATAATTGCACATTCATCCTATTAAATTCTAAATCAATTTAAAAAAAATACATTAGTTTTATCTTCTTCTTTTGTCATTTAATTAAATAACAATTAATTTATATGAAATTATACGATACGGAAAACATAACCCTTCTTTGGCAGTTGGGTAATAAATAGGTATAAAGTACAAATAAATTATTTGAAAATTATTTGAACTTTTGTGACGATTTTTATACCCAGACAGGCAAACTGTGGCCTCATTTTTTTATATTTCGAAAGACCAAGTCACAGTTATAATACAAAAAAATTTAAACAAGAGGTTACTTTAAACTGTACTTAAGGTATTTATATTGCTTAACCTATACAATACTTCTATGGCCGACTTGCACCAAACTACTTAATTTTTTCTAGTTAAATGTAATGCTGTCACCTACAGACTAGTTTATTTTTAGACAAGAAAAGGAGAGGTATACAAAATTGAACTTAAACGTACTATGGGGTTGGTGCAAGTGGACTTTAAACTTTTAAACTAACTTATGCCATTAAATAATATTGTGTAATTTTTTGTAGTTAGAAAATAATAGGCATGATGACCGATTTTGAAAAACTGTTGGATGATGTTAGGAAGTACCTTCTATCTATATTCTATCTTCTATCTTCACCGTTTTTTATAATCCATGAATCCTAGTTCATAAGATAAATACATAATTTAATTGTTTCTTGGTTACTGCCATCATGCCTACTGCATTCAAATCATAATAAAGTAGACTTTGAAGCTCTTTCGACGGACTTAACTTTCTAATTAAAACGGGACATATATATGCCTGTTTCCTTTCAACGCAAAAATTTTCTAGAAAATCAAAGTACCGTTAAACATCGCAGCCTAAGGCTGGAACCACATCTGTGCGTATCGATTCGCATTTTGTCCATACAAAACTATCATTTAAGATAGTCGTGTAGGCATTGAAAAGCTGATTTGATGCGTACACGAATCTATGAAAAATGACATTTGCATGGACAAAATACGAATCGATGCGCACAAATGTGGTTCCAGCCTAAGGCTCAGTGTATGGAACCGAAGATGGGTTGATGTATCAACACGTTCAATTTTCCATACATTTTTGACAATCAGGACAGTCTCCTTTGGCATATTTTCATAAAGAACGGTCTAAATTGATGTCACAAAATATGTTTTTTGTATGTATAGTGAATAAGAGCCTGGGAAATCACCAGGGCCCTTATTCTTATTGATATTATGTGTTCCTTAAAAACCCAGATAACTCCAGGAAAACATTTATGGTGCATGCAGTGAACGCTGTTTTATTTATGTGATATACATTATGCATACAACGAGTTGATAAGGAAGATAGAACATCCATATGACATACGTGAAATGTAACTACACACATTTCTGTTGTTATTACCTACTACGCGTTCGTTTAAAGTTGAGCCCTGCACCATAGAGTAAAGAAAATCTACAACCCTCGCGCTTCCCCGCACCGCACCTCAAGTCAGACCCACAGTAAAGACACAGTATAAGAAGATGCAGTATAATAGTTTATCTATTGTTTTATTTATTAAGTACTAGCTGACCTGTCTTAACTATGAATATTGAATTCGAATTGGTATAAATAAAAAAATATTTAAAAAAAGTGTTTATTATTCTAATGCTTTACGATATATAACATTCTTAATTTTTTTTTTACCAAACTTACCAAAACTCCTAATAACCAAAGTTCAATTTAATAAATTGAACTTTTAATATTAGGCGTGATGGCTCTGAACTAACCGTGATGTTAAACCACAAGGCTATGGAGATCTAATATTGTAGTGTGAAAATATTGAACACAATGTCAAATTCACATTCAAAAAAGTGTCGGTCCAATTTAGTCTTAATTTTTTCCGTCTAGCCCCCTTTCGTTAAGGAAATAGGAACTAGAAATAGAAATATAAGGGAATAGGAAGGAATAAGGAACTTCGTTCCAATTAAGGATTTTTGATGATGAAAAAATATTATTCAATCAAAGAGTATTTAACAGACATGAAGCTATAGGTAGCCCGTAGCATAAATTTAAAATCTATAGAATAAGTAAATTAGAATAAAGTTGACATTTTTAATCAAATAAATTTTATATTTGACATTCTAATAAAATAAATTAAATCGTTAGTACCTCCTTGAAATTCTACGGAGCACTTACTTTTATGAAATGTTGTTATTGTAAAGCTCTTGATTTGTACCACATATATAATACGTAAACTTAGAATAAGAATTATTATTAAATATTATCTTTGCATGCCAATCCGGCAGATTGTAAGGACTTTTATTATAATGTAACACCATTGTACTACTCAATCTGTGCAAATAGATAATTTGAATTTGAAATTTATTTTTAATAAGCGGTGCTTCGCGAACGGTTTACTAAGTGGGTCTGACTCGAGGTGCGGTGCGGGGAAGCGCGAGAGAGCTAGGGGGTAACGCGTAGTACCACTAGATCAAAGGCGTCAAACTACTGCATATCCTATACTGTGTCCGTACTGTCGGCATGGAACTAGGAATTACGACTACGTCGATTACTTTAATCTATGGTGCAGGGCTCAAGTTTAAACGAACGCGTAGTATGTTATTAAATACATTTTCGAAAACAAACAGAAAAAATTCAATAAATAAAAAACTTTAATTTATATAATATATTAGAAGAAAGATCATTGCTGTGTCAGCTAGAATGCCTTTAAAATAAATAAAGTACAAAGAAATTTGTGCTAACATGCAATAAAAATTGATCCAGCAAGCTATTTCTACATAATTGCGTTTATTATTACTACATAATTATTGTTATTTTTTTCCCTTTATATTTTAATGATATCAACACAAAACAATTCAATGATTTATTACCCCTTAATAATTATTAAGTAAACCAACTTATCTGAAATTTTGCTAAATCATTTTCACTCTGCAAATAATACTCGCCACTTTTTAGATTTTCCCTTATCTCGGTAATCTATTAGCAATCGTAACATTAAATATTTCACATAGAGACCCATGAACAAATACGGTCATCTAATTGAAAACACATTCACTTCAGTTACTGTCTAACTGAAGTTACTGTGTTTTCAATTACGAGGGCCGAATAGGACAACCTCAGCTTCACAGAGCGTTGTTTCTGTCACTCATATCGATGTGACGTCCTGTCGCTTCGTGCAAAAACTCGATGTGTAATATTTACTGCTCGGTTCGTATTATTGAAGATAAAGTCACATAGTTTACTACATCAGTGATTGGAACTGCGTTTGTTGGCGGTCGGCGGCTGTAGGATTCACCGTTGGCTTGTCCGCCGGAAGGCTCGCCTTATTGGCCGCCGGTTCAACGCATTTGTTGACGTACCTGCAGTGCCGATGCTGAACTGGGGGCCTGGCGCTGCCGATTGCGCTTCAAACATATACACTCCGCCTTGCGATTGCGCTTGTTGCTGTGAACAAAGTGAACGTTTCCATAATAATCTTTTGAGGTTTTCGCATTAATTAAGAACTATATATAGCTTTACATTTCCGCTTACTAAGAAGCATTTGATAAAAGTTTGTTCTTTCCTCAATTAGTCCGATTTTTTTTCTTTCCTTTTTAATTTTGTATCTTAATATTTATATAGTATAGCCCTTATCATATATATATATATATATATATTTATATATTTTAGTAATCTGTGGACGGTGATGTGGGTCTTACACTAACTGATGTATTATTAGTATTCTATGGGCCGATTTCACAAACTTATAATAATTCTTTATAAAATAGTAAATTAGATATTTTGACAGTATTTTCATTACAAAAACTGTAAAAACACCTAATTTATTCCTCGGTAAAACGTCATTCGACGTTGGTGAAATCGGCCATAGAGCAACTTTTGTAAGTTCATTACTGTTTGTTGTAAATAAAATAAAATAAGACAAGTATGTCATGTAAGATATTCTTTTTAATATTTTGTCATGGAGCTTTTTATTTTAGTTATCTACAAAAAACGAATTAATATAGATTAACAGAAGCTACTGAAGCTAGACACATGAAATTTTTACAGTAGGTTCCTCTTGTGATGTAAGCACTCACTAAAAACACAATAACCGTCACATATCGCCCTCCATACCCAGCGTAACTGCTCTATTAAAATAACCTCCATTGGAGGACTGTAAACATAGTAGGCGTGGCCAGTAGAAGATGTTTTACAAGACTATCAAAAATTTAAAAATACTAACCTGTCCAAATCCGAAAACTCCCGTAGGCTGCTGAGACCCAAAATTGAATGTTGGAGTGACAGGGTTTAGTGTCGCGGCCTCGAAAGTTGGTAAAGAAGGCGTAGGTGTTCCAAATGTATGACTTGCACCTGCGTTTGGCGTGCCGAACATTCCTACAGAAGATGCCGTGTTGCTCCCCGCCTGTGCTCCAAATATATTTGGTGGAGTTTGATTTTGTAAGGTTGATGAGAACATTGCAGGCTGATTGTTATTGACTTGGCTTGACATGCCAAATATGTTTTGTGTCTGCTGCTGTGCGGGACTGCCGAAAGTCGGTGCGGGCGTCACGTTGTTGGAATTGAATTGCATAGAAGAGCCAAAAGAAAAGGTAGCAGGTTTTTGTAAACTGTTCGCTCCAGCATTTGGCGCAAATATGTTAGAATTGTTGCTACCCAAAGACCACATGTTTTCTTTCTTGTCTGGTGTGCCAAATATAGTACCTTGAACAGCTCCCACTGAGTTATTTACAGGATCAAGAGTGTTTCCTGAAGGCGATTTAAGCGACAAAGTAGTGTTTTGATTCAGCGCCCACGTGTTTTCTTTCTTTGCTGGCAGAGAAAAAAGGTTGCCGGTTTGAATGGCAGGTACATTATTCACGCCATGTTGTAAGCTGTTTTCTGAAGACATTTTTACTGTGCCCATTTCATTATTCGATGGCCACATCATATTATCCTTTTTGACTGGGCCACCCATTAGCCCTGAGGCTAATGTATTCGAAGATAGGCTGCTGCTCTCTGTTGTTGCTGGGATTCCCGTAGCTAATCCGTTCCCTCCAGATATTGTATTAACAATATTACCACTAGGCAAGCTATTTCCTGACAAAATATTACCAGCATTCGTAGGTGGCATATTAAATACCGCAGGTATTTCAGAAGCCTTTCCGAAAGTGAAAGTAAACTTGGGCTTATCAGCTTGAGAATTTTGAGTGTTGGCGCCAAAACTAAACACCGGCGCACTGGAGAGTGAAGACACTGTTACTGCCGTACTTGTCGTCATCGTTTCATTTTTATTAAATAATGACAAACTTGAATTCAGTGGACCAGTTTGAGAGAACAATTGCATAGAAGTTGTATGTACAGGTTCACTTTTTTGGAAAAAGGAAATAGAAGAACTTACAGGTGCAATGGGAAAAGACATACTAGTTGTAGTAGCGGTTGTTGTTACAACAGCAGAAAATTGGAGACCAGGTTTACCAGAACTGGAAAAACTGAATGTACTTTGAGGTACTGTTGCATCTACTGCAGTTGTCGCCGTGGCATTCACTGCCTGTGTGTTTGCAAATTGTCCTGATTGACCAAAGGTAATCAATGTTGGTGCAGTCGTAGCAACTGTTGAAGTATTCAATGGTATCCCAAATAAGCCAACTGGCTTTTGAGAAACGCTTGGCGGAGCTGTATTAGTTTCTTCAATATTTGGCACTTCGTGAACTTTTTCATCTCTTTCTATTGAACTTTTAGGTGTTGCACTTTCGGGAAACTTTGAGCCTTCATTGATTGAACTGCTGAATAGATTGCGTACTGTAGATGCTGATGATCCAATAATCTTTGATTCACCAAATGTAAATATTTGTTTAGAAGTTTCTTCTGTTATAGTTTGATTCTGTTGGGGTATACCAAATTTAAAAGTTACAGGTTTAGATTCGTTATTGTTATTTGTTTCTGACTGTTTCACTGACGTTTTTAATTGTGAAAATGTGGACTCAGTCTTTTTTACTGGGATATTTTGATTAGGATCAATACCAAATTTAAATTTAATATTTTGAATACTACTAAAATTAAAAGTCTTCCCATCAGTTTCCATCGTTTTGCCAGGCTGTTCTGCATCGCAACACACACATAAGCTTCTATTTTTATCATTGTGCACTAAGCAACATGGACACTCCCATTTATCACTTTGAGAATTTTTGTTATTTTTTAAAGTGGAACCTTTACTTGCCTGTACATCAACATGTAGCTGTGATGAATGGTCTTTAGTCTGATTTTTTGTAGGGTTTGTAGGATTCTCGCCATTACAAACTGAACACTTATCAGCGCTGCTCTTATTTGTTATCCAGCACACCTTGCATACCCATTCACTTGCAATATCAGACTTGGCATTAGCAACAGGTGTCACCTCCTGAGAATTTTTAGCACCACAGCAAACACATTTGTCCACATCATTATCATTGTTCACCCAGCATTCTTGACAGTTCCATTTGGATGCCACAATTGGTTTTGTAACTGATCCGTCAACTTTGTCAATTTTGTTTTCACAGTCAATACATTTATCGGAAATTTCTTGGCTTATCGCAACCTTACAGATAGAACATTTTTTGGCTTTACTAGCACTCTTTGTTGGCTTTTTAGCGCCACAGCAAGCACATCTGTCAGGGTTGGATTCGTTAGAAACCCAGCAGTCGTCACATTTCCATGTTTCAGTAGTGTGGTAAACTTTATTAGCGCTCTTTGTTGCTTTTCCAGCACCACAAAAAATGCATTTTTCAGAATTTGAGTAATTAGAATCCCCACAATCATCACATTTCCAATTTTCAGAAGAGCTCTTAGTTTTATTAACGCTCTTTGTTGCCTTTCCAGCACCACAACAAACACACTTGTCAGCGTTGGATTCATTAGAAACCCAGCAATCGTCACATTTCCAAGTTTCAGAAGTGTGGTTAACTTTATTAGCGACCTTTGTAGCTTTTCCAGCACCACAAAAAAAGCATTTTTCAGAATTTGAGTAATTAGGATCCCCGCAATCATCACATTTCCAATTTTCAGAAGAGCTCTTAGTTTTATTAACGCTCTTTGTTGCCTTTCCAGCACCACAACAAACACACTTGTCAGCGTTGGATTCATTAGAAACCCAGCAATCGTCACATTTCCAAGTTTCGTTTTGTGCTACTGTGGAATACTTTTTATCTTTCGATTGTTCCATAGTCCGCCGCTCTGGAGAAACAAAAGTATAGTTAGGGAGTGGTGTACAGTTTTCTATTGTTCCTACATTTATCATAACAGGACTTGAAAACAAAAAAACGTTTGCTTGTGACTCACTGGCATTTTCAGCTTTATTTGATATCTGTTCATAGCCTTGAGTCGTCGATTTTGTTGCAGAAATCGGTATTATACCTGTAGTTGGCGCGGTAGACGTAGTAGGAATAGTGGAGGAAGTGGAATTTGTAGCATTTGCGGTAGTTTCGACCGTAGGTATGTTTGTGGAATCGGATGAGGTAGTTACTGAGTTGCCTAATGTAAATTTAGGTAAATTGTTCTGGTCAATTTGTAAAACTGCAGTTGGAAGATGAACTGGATCTGGTTCAATTGTTTTATCATTTCGGCTAACTCGTGTTAGGTTGACTTTCATTTTTGTAGTTAATTTATCCTGTGTTTCAGTTGATTCATTGCTGTAAACAATAAAAACTAAATTAATATTTCAAATTAGTCTTGCACACTCAACACACTTTACAAATCATAGTCATAAACAAGCAATTAATGTAGTCAGTAATCATTCTTTAATAATAACAAAAATGTTGAAGAGAAATGAAATCTGTGTTGTTCCCATTCAACAGATCAGTTGTGGTATCCTCTAAAAATGATGTTGTAACTTTTGCAATGACCTCTGATTGGCTGAAATTATGGGGTTGTTGTTGGATCAATGCATTTTAACCAAAAGCGGGAAAGTACCAGGCAGTCAGATGTCGTTGCGTTTGTTACACTGTTGCAATCAATTTAGAGAATACTACAGTTTCAATCTGGATGGGTTAGTAGTATTTATATAAACTTAGTTCAATTTACCAAGGAGTTTTTGAAGTTGGATATGGTGCAAAGGCTACTGAGCTGCTATTTGATGCAATTATTTGGCGAGCAGCACTGGTTGAATTGATAAGTCTTGATCTTTGTTTAAGTCTTAATACTGTTGCCATGGTTGGCACAAGAAGTTCTTGATATTTGTATGCTAAAAAGAAATCGAATAGTAATTTAGTAATCTCATTTTCACTTTTCATTCATCAAATTTTACAATTAGTTGTGAATACTTACAATTGCCTGAAGATAATGCTTTGGGCTGTCTGCTGCTGCTGCTTTGAGAAGTCATTGCGCACTGTGATATTCTTTTTGCTTCTATTAATGGAGAGGAATAATTTTTCAGTAAATCCATTATCCTTCTGGTTGTTTGACTAACAGTCATGCTGTCGTTATTTGCAGATTTACCAACTAATGTTGTCTGTATGCGTTTTCTGTTTGGCACGTCAGAACATGCTGCCCCCCCATACCTAGTCTTTCCTGCATAGAAAGGTGAACCAAATATTCTTCGTTTAAAATTTGGTTCACTAGGATCCCGCAATGAATTTGATGGCGGTTGTTGTTCTAAAATTAAATAACAATGTCTAAATACATGGCAAAAAATTTTTAAGCTTTATTTTAAGTTTTATACTTACTTTCTGGTTCCTCATCATTTTGGAAATCAAAGAGTGATTTACGTTTTCTTATGATTGAATTACTACCTATACTTGAATAACAATTTTGCGAATTATACTTTGATGTGTTTGCTTCTGCAATAGTTTCTTCAACAGGAGAATTTAGATGTGTTGATGCAAAGTTAGTTTCTGGCCTAAAGGAGCTCCTGCCTGTTGGGGTCTTTGCTATGCTCAATGTCTCCGTAGGTTCTGTATTGGTACTTGTGGATTTTGTCTGCAAAACACATTATTTTTGTATTTGTTTTTCATTCGATCTAATTCTTATTTTTAGGATGCTTTGATGTCTCTGGCCTGTCTTATATGAGGGTCATGAAAACTTAAACAATCATGCAAAATGGGCTGACATCACCTAGTTGCGGGGACAATGAGGACTATCGTGTTTGAATTCGCCGCTAGAGGCGCTGTTTTAGAGTGAGGTATAACTGGTCCGTGGTGAGGTCTCTGAAATGTATGTCAATCACCACTGCTCTTATCACGGGTCTATATAATTGATAAATGTTGTGAATGTTTTGAAGGGGTATAGTTTTCCCTGCAAATCGCTACTAACCACTGCTTTAAGCATGTTTTCTCTTTCGGAAACTCGTGTCCTCCTTTTTTTCGGAACAAAACGGCACTGCGTAACACTGCAGTATGACCGATATTTTATTGAGTACTTTTACGGTATATAAATGAATTATAATTATTGTTCCAGGAACAATAGTTAAAATTCATTTCTGTGAATTAAGCTCTGTTACTACGCGCGTAGTAACAAATTTTGACAGAGGACCTTACTCGCCAGTGGCGCCAACTAATGAGCATAAAAACGATAGCCCTCATTCTCAGAATAAAAAATGTGAGCAGTCACGGGACGCCTGGCAGATGTGAAACATCGACATTATTTTGTAAAAGTAATATGCAGAAAAGAACAGATTGTGATAGGAACTAAATATGTCACTAAGTATTCATATAACATCGCATGCCGTGGCGAGGCGTCGCCACGCGAGAAATCTGTTTTACGTGCCGCTATAGATGTTTCACATCAATAAAGATGAAAAAGATGAAGTTACTTACTTCTGGCAAAGTGACTCGCATTTTTTTAGAAGGTGGTTGTTTTATTTGATCCTCTAGAGCTTCATCTTCTGTAGAAGAATCTGAAGACTCTGCAACTGGTGCTGAACCATTGGAATTTGCGGAACTTGGACTACCAAACCATTTCGTTACAGGAGATGGCATAAAACTTGATATTCTTGATGTTACATTCTTGATAAATGACTGGAAGGAGATACCATCATTAAAATTAGAAATAAGAGTAGGTGTTACAATAGTTTCTAGATAGAAAAGTTGTTTGGTGGTCACTTCATCATGGAATTTACTACAGCTTTTGAAATCTAAGACACTTTACAGATGGAACAATTTCCATTGAAGAAACTATCAATTTTTTAAAAGTTTCCATTAAAAGTTGCCATTTGCTACAAGCAAATAACCCGCTTTACGGTTGCCACAATTTTATGGCAATCTGTGAGCAACTGTACAGACAGCTGAGTTACTCAATCTATGTACAGCGTGATGATGGATATAGAAGAATAACCACTTGTTCTCATTTCGCCTTCAATGGCGTCAACTACGACAAATTATTCACAATCGATTTAAATTCGACAGTTGCTAGTTGCGGAAATTAGAAACTAACTTAGTCATCAATTGCAGCAACTGAAAACTGTTGCCGATCACCGGAACTCGCAACTCAAGCTGCTACGTGTGCGCAGTTTCATTGTGATAGGAGTATATGTAAACAGCTAGTTGCCAGTTGCTTCAATAGTTGTTCCATCAGCAAAGCTCCTAACTAACTACTAACTAATATATCAATAATAGCAGATGTCTACCGAGAACTTAAAACAATGATGATGAAACTTGTCAGAGTCATCTTTGTGATATCTTCTAAGTGTCAATATCACCAATGTTAGTGATGTTTAACTGAGGCTAATGAAAGAAATTAACTAAAAATAATATTAATTGATAAGGTTATGAAAATGATGTAGAACATATTTCCATGTTTGTTGGCCCATATCACAGAACATTATACACAATTACACTATAAGCGGAACAAAGAGTTTTTTACTTATAATTTCATGACATTATTTCTATTTATACTGATCAAGTAAAGCCAATTAAATTAGCAATGCAGGTTTAATGATTTGCAATATATAAAAATACCAGTGAGCAAAAGAAGGCTTGGCTAATTACTTTTTATCAATTCCTAAAAAAAACAGAAAAACATATGTAAAAAAATCATTTTAAAATGTATGGTTTTATCTATCAATTCATAATTATATCTAAGACTTTTTTTTAGTCAGTGCCAAAAATAAAACTACTATCATCATCAACAACATTGTTCATCAGGCTAAGAAACCTTGGAGAACTTGATATCTGCTTCTTTTTAGGGTTCCGAGTTCCCAAGAGCCATGTTGCGATGGCTGGGGAAACCACCCACCCTATAGTCCACATTTGGTCCAGGCTGATTTTATTATTTGTTCCCGAAAATGAAATAAGAACTTACAGGAAAAAGTTCACTAACTATGAAGAAGTGAAGTCGGCGAATTAGGCCTATTTTGAAGGCCTCGACTAAACATTTTATTTCAATGGTTTAAACAAATTATTTGACGAAATTATTGAAAAGGAAAAATAATGTTGGTTTTAATTTCATTTTCTTTCCTAGCCATTCCGCGAACTTTTTGACCTCCCCTCGTATATATTATATCAGTCACAAACTAACTAAACTGAAAGGTCTAAAATAATGCTTTTTTTTATTCCATGACAAGATAGTACATGACTGCAATGTCACCTGATGGTAAGTGATCCTTTTCCATAGGGAAAGTGAAATTATTGAGAACTTTATAATATACATACTTAATTTTTAAGTAGATCCATTTTAATAGGCCACCATGGACAATAGTTAAAGATCTAGATTTGGTTATGGCTGCCAATACTGCATCACACCAGGGGCAAACCATACCAAACAATCTTGTACATGATTAGCAAAGATCAGAATAGGTAGGGCAATTTGGGGTGAACAACCTGGAACATTATCAATAGTATGGATATGACTGCTGGATTTCTGTTTTACGCGATTTTGATACCTCATATAATGTTAAGTATCGAAGAGATTTCTTTTTTTCATGTTGTACTAATAAAAACTAGTAAGGAAACCAGGGATAATATTTCTGAAGGTCTAAAATATTGCATTAAAAAAGATCTTGAAATGATAACAATTATTTATTTATTCAAAAATAACGTTGAATTACTTTAGTAAAAGCTAATTAAACTTGAATATTTCGATTGTTGGACGATTAGCGCAGGTGCAGCAAATGTACTGCTCAAAAAAGTTTCAGAAAACTGGGTTTTCTACTTGATTCCATGGGATATTACAGAGCATAAGAAACTCAATGAACTTGAAATAGAAATCTTCTTGGGGCTGCCAGGCCGTTCCACTGTGTTTAGCTCCTTCGACATGTCTTTTGATACCTTTTCTGCATCAACTTTGTATTCACATTTAGTACAATAAATCGTGTGGTTTGTAGACTTTTACAGTAATTCGGGATAGTGTTAGTTTATGAATTGTTTCCTCTGACAGCTGCCACACCATATCTTTAAACCAAGAACAAATATCCAATTATAACTTACTGCTTATTTTATCTGGTCCAATACCAGACTGAGGAAGAATAATTGACCATTGATTTTCATGAAACAATAAATGATTTTTCTTACCAGGTTCTGCGTCCGAATCACTTTATCCAAACAAAACAAATCAAAATTTCACAGCAGACACTCAAAGCTCATTTACACAACCAACAAACAGTCATAAATAGAAGATCAATCGGTTTAAAACACAATGAAAATAAACTGAAAACTGGTCACCACAAAATCACAATGTGCGCTCTCAATGAACCAAAGAACGTGAGTGACACAAAGCCTTTGTTACATTGGATCATAGAAAGAGACAAATAATATTAGGTCCTTACATATGAAATTGGTGTTTTGTAAGGGAGGAACATAAAGTCGTTTTTTTTAAATATAATATATTTATTTATTCAAAGTATGTATCATTGCTATCTATGCACTTTTGCCATCTCATAGGTAGTTCATTGATCCCTTTCTGTTGGAGCAAGGTCCGGGGAGTATGGTGGATGTCTTAGACATTCCAATTGAAGCTCCTCTAATTTGGTAGTCGTCTGTTGTGCAGTGTGTGGTCTAGTGTTGTCCTGAAGCAGCAGTGGCCTAGAGCGATTGACCAGCCTTGGTTGTTTAGCAGCTAGCTTTTCCATCATGGTTTGCAGTTGATGTCAATAGACATCTGCCGTAATCGTCTGGCCAGATTTAAGAAAGCTGTAGTGAACGACACTGGCACTAGTCCACCAAACACTCACAAGCAGGGTTCGAGGATATATATCAGTGGATATATATCAAGATATATATCCGATATATATCAATGGATTTTTTTATAATAATTAATATATTACAATACAAAAATGGTTTAAAAAATTAATATTATTAAGTTTGTTACTGTATTTACTTGCCAAATGAAGATGGTGTGGGAGTAGAGTTAAAACATACTCCCTAATGGTAAGTTCTAATCCATAAATGGCAACACTTCTGCCGGCATTTGACGTCAGTCCGTCAGTCGTGTCAGAAAAATTTCTTCAAAAAAAATAAAAAAAGGTTTTATGTTCTTGAATAGATTTTTTGGTTATATAAGATTTTACGTTTTTTAGTTGATTTTGCCTGATCTAAAAGAAGATTTTATATTTTTTAGTTAATTTTGCCTTATCTAAAAGAAGATTTAATGTTTTGGTTTCATTTGTCTGATTTTAAGTACCTAAATAAATAAAACATTTTAGATTTTTTTTTGATAATTTTGGTATGTTTATGTAACATAGTTTTCATAAATAACACAATAAAATAATAATATGGCTTTCATACAAAATTGATATATATCAATCTTGATATATATCTGATATATATCATAAATATCCGATATTTTGATATTTATAATAAATATTGGATATTTTCGAACCCTGCTCACAAGTCATTTTTTTGAGTCATTTTTCGCTTGGGGCAGGATTTGGCTGGTTCGCAAGGGTTCAGCCATTGCGATGAGCATTTCCGATCATCATACAGGATCCACTTTTCATCACAGGTAATGATTCGATTTAAAATCCCTTCACTATTGTGCCAGTTGAGTAATGTAACACAGCAGTCGATGCGGGTTTGTCTGTTTGCTGCACTCAATTCATGAGGTACCCACCTTTCAAGCTTTTTCACCTTCCCAATTTGCTTCAAGTGGATTAAAACTGTTTTATCACTAACCCCCCAGCCTGCAGCTAGCTCAGACGTGGTTTGTGATGGATCCGCTTTCACAATAGCCTTCAATTCTTCATTATCAACTTTGGTCTCCGGCCGCCCACGGGGCTTGTTCTGCAGGTTGAAATTTCCAGAACAAAAACGTTGGAACCAAAAACGCACTGTTATTTCTTTTGCGACACCGCCGCCATACACATCATCAATCCTTCGAGCCGTTTCTGCAGCACTGGTGCCACGGTGGCACTCGTACTCGTACATAACGCTATGTTTCAAGTTTTCCATTTTGTTAACTGAGTGACGCAAAGAAAAAACCAAAAGAGGAAAACACAAATGAATTAGGGTTTTCCAAACACAAAAGGATGAGTAAATCTATATATATAAAAGAAAGTGGTGTTAGTTACACTATTTATAACTCAAGAACGGATGAACCGATTTGGCTGAAAATTGGTGGAGAGGTAGCTTAGAACCAGGAGACGGACATAGGATACTTTTTATCCCGTTCGACCGCGTTTCCGTCAAGTCAATATAAAACCTGGTATAACAAAAATGCATCTGACATGGAATAAAAAAACGAAAATGACAGTGGAAGAACAAAACGTAAATGACAGCTAAACGTAATTTTGTATTTGGTTAATTATGGTAAAAAATTATGGTAAAAACAATTATAAAAATTATAGTTTAACGTAATTGATAATATCATCAGTAATATGTTTTCTCTTTGAATCAACAATGCCGCGAGCAAGACGATCAAATGTTTCCTGCTACAAAGCTACGGATTGACGTGATTTATTGGATAGGTATAGTTGAGAAACTGGAGGGTGACAAAGATTTCCCGCGGGATGTTATGAACTAAATCCACGCAGACAAAGTCGCGGGCATCAGCTAGTAGCTGTATAAATTTGAAATTGGAATTCCTAACCAAAGAGGAGATATTTGAGATCAAAGTGGCCAGTACAACTTAACGCTAATTTCATATGTAAGGACCTAATTGTCTCTTTCTATCGCATATTGCAAACCGGTTTTTTTACGTCCTAAACAACAGATATTCAGAAAAGAGCATTTCTTGGAATCACATTGACTGTAACGTTTTAAATTCAGCTAGTCTGGCAGCAATGTACCTAAACTATTAAATATTAGAATAAATAAAAATATATTAGGCTTTAATAAGTCGTATTATTTATTCCTGTAATATGCGAAATCATTAAGTAAGTAATTTCAGCCATCGTGAGGTCCATAATATCATACACCTCCGTGGTCAGGTGTGGCAAAACGATGCAGATAACAACACAAAACAAGCTCAGTAGCTTACAAAGAACTGCTTGCTTGCTCATCACAGGAGCAATGAGTACCGCTCTGGGGGCTGCCTTGGAAGCTCTTCTCAATCTTCCTCCTCTTTTCTTGTATTTGAGGAAGGAGGCGAGAAGAAGCATGTACAGGATAATCAGCCAACGGAAGGTGAACTGGCTGTCTCAGTCCATGAGGAAGCTGGTTGACTCAGTGCTTCAAATTCCAGTTTTGGGGATGCTGTCTGTTATGATGACCCCAAAATATCAATTTCACAGGTACTATACTGTGAAAATTCCTGAGAGAAAAGACTGACTCGACAGTCAAATAACTTGGCCATCGGGGACATTGTGGACTAAATAGACACATGTATAACCTGAAGCTCCAGGGCTCAGACATATGCAGGCTTTGCCAGGAATTGGTGGAAACGCCGTTGCATATTATCTGTTACTGCCCAGCTTTAATGCATAAATGAAGCATCTATCTAGGGAAACAAATCTTGCACCCTGAGGAGGCTACACTCATCCCAGTCAAGAAAGTGCTGCTGTTCATGGCGGCAACAGGAGAGGAGCTTTAAAAAGTGGCGAGCACAATGGACCGGAAACGGTCGACGTGCTACAGGGCCTCAGGACCTCAGTGGCGTGCACAAGGTTTTGGCTTAGGGTAGGCATTAGGCACCTAGTGCTAACTTTACATGATAGAAAAAGGAAATAAAGTTTTGTCTAAGTACATTCTGTAATAGCAAAATTTCACACAAAATATTAGGTATCTTCCATTTTCCAAGTAATAATTAGGCGGGTATATTCTATGAATTAGCCCTCACACAAACCTTGTAGAAAATCACAAATCCGATCGGTTTTTATTTACTTCAATTACTTATTACTGCAAAAACTATAAAATTCGCAAATTAAACCAAAATACTCACACTCACAACTCATACTAAGAAACAGTAGGTAGGTACCTACATGCACTTACATGGTGTTTGCACAGAAAAGATAATATTATAATCAATTAAAGAAAGGCTCGAGTTAAAAATTACTTTTAAATAATTTTAAGTAGAAAGAAAATCTTTAATTTGCTTACTAGGAATTTCAATAAACAAACACTATCCTCATTTCTAATGTATAACTTGGGGCTATAAAATGTTTTATTTTCTAATCAGACCAAACTTGGTTTATTTATTTCATCAATTACTATAAAATTACGTGCTTTCTTCGATCTCAATATTTTTTAAGATCTAAAAGATTTACGGAATAAATCGGAATTTAAAATAAATTAAAATAAGTTTAATTAAATCAAGCTAATTATTTGAATTATCTATCTATATTAATAAAAATGAATGTTGGTAAGCGCATAACTCAAGAATGGATGGACCAATTCGGTTAATTTATTTTTTGTATGTTCCTTAAGGTCCACGGAAGGTTTTAACTTAATAAAAAAAAAACAATAAAAAAAAATTTATAATAGATAAGTTGGCGGTACGAAGTTCGCCGTGTCAGCTAGTGTAAAATAAAAACATTCGTTTGTTTTAACTTTCGAACACGCGTGGTTTTGAAAATACAATCTAGATGTCCGATGCTAATTTCAAGCTAATTTCGCCCTTGTTGCGATAGATCAATCAGCCAATCACAAGCCGAGAGGCACTGCTTTTTTTGGGCGTAATCATTGACAATTTCGACTATAAACTATGAATGAAACACAAACACATCTAAACATTTAGTTGTGTTGAGTTGTGTAATGATGCTATGCGTGAGTTGTAGATGTGTGTGTGAGAGAGGCATTTTAAATTATGCTTTTTGCGTGTCGCGCGACTAGTAGCGATAGATGGCGTTCATCGATTACAGACTGTCGCGAGCTACGCCATGCGGGAACTACCTATGTATGTAGTTATTTGAAGGGAGAAGTTTGCCTACCTAGTATGAATTATAATAATTATATTCAATTAGCCCTCAGTCATCAGGATTAAAGGCAGTGCTTTTTTGCCTGTATGGGCTGCACGCCTCTGCAGGACCTACATAGCCACAAAGAAGAAGTAACAAATTTATGAATTGGCATATCCACATAATGATATCATGCAAAATTGCACTACCTATTCTGATCTTTGATGATTAGACATTGAAAGAGGTGCTCGAATTTTTACATTGAACCACCTCTTAGTATTTAAAAGCATAACACTAAAGGTGCTCTTGAATTTTAACTTTGACTTTCTTAAATTTTATTGTGCCCTTGCATTTCAAGGTGACTTAAATTTTAGAGAACTTAGAACAAGTAGAACTTGACTGATTCTCTTTCTGGGGCCTCCATGAATAATATTTACTGTGAATAATTTGCAAATTATAAGCTCAGTATAAACTATACTGCATCCAAAAATCGTAATTTCCTAGGATTTCCTCCTTCAAATACTGAATAATAACTAAGATAATAAGAACCAACATTTAAATACAATAAGTGAACATATTTTGTAATTTTCATAGAATGACATGTTCAAATAATTCATTATTAGTTGAAGAATTTATTTCGTGTCCTACTCTTTTACGTCGCTCTTATGTGTTAATCCAGGATACAATCTATCTTTATTCCTAGTTAAGCTTATAGCGTGAAGAAATAACACGTGAATTTCGGAATTTGTCGATTTTTTTAACCCAGAGTTAGCTGCTAACTCTGGGTTAAAACGTTTCTGCAAGCGCGCCTAAGGTTTTTATACTATACAAGGTTTTATATTGTAACTAAAATGTATTCAGTCGCTGAGCCAAGCGTCGTGTTAATGTAAAAATATACATCTACGCGTGAGGCCGCGAGTCTCCAAGAGCGGGAACTTGAAGAGAACTTACGCTATTGATGTCGTCGTTCGATGATCCGGATCGCTTCTTTTTTGTCGGATGTCTCGCACTCATTTTGATTTGATTGATCACTAAAATAGCTGCTGCAGCCGAAAGCTCTAAATGCCGTATATTCTGAATCTAATCACAATAACTTATTGGCAAAAACGTGACCAACATGGCGTCTTCGATAGATGTCAGAGGCAACGCAATTGAACGCACAAATAACTTACAAGCAGCGTAATCACAATATTTCCAAAATTCAATATCACTTTGAAGAGTCAGAGAAAAAGGGCTGATTTTTATTATTTTCAAAGGGAATGTGTTCGAAGGTTCTTGCAAAGAAATTAAAGACTGAAATATTTTATCACTGATTTGTATCGGTTAAAAATCGCAAATCGACAATTTGGACAAGGTTAATTAACGTCAGTGTTGCCACTTGCCAGTTAACATCAAAGACACAGACTTCGTGGTCTATGGACACAGACCTGGGCCCTGATTCTGTAACTCAGTGGCCATCAAAAAATATGAAAATAAAAGTATCATGTTCGTAGCAAACCTTCAATGGATAAAAAATATAATATGTCAGTAGCTATAATTTTTTGATACTGACATATTATATTTTTATCCATTGACGGTTTGCTACGAAAATGATACTTTTATTTTCATAGCAAACCTTCCATGGATAAAAAATATATGTCAGTGGCTATCATGTTTTGATAGCCACTGAGTTACAGAATCAGGGCCCAAGCAAGAAACATAATAGGTATTTAAGCTTCTTGGGCCCTGGGCCCTGATTCTGTAACTCAGTTGCTATCAAAAAATGATAGCCACTGACATATTTTTTTATCCATTGAAGGTTTGCTATGAAAATAAAAGTATCATTTTCGTAGCAAACCTTCTATGGATAAAAAATATATGTCAGTGGGTGTCATTTTTTGATGGCAACTGAGTTAAAGAATCAGGGCCCAGGGCCCAGGAAAAAAAGGATCAGACACATCACAGAGTACAATCAATAAGTTTTTACAACGTCATCACCATTATATAAGTTTGTGGTTATCACTTAAACGTAGTCGTGATTCCTAGTTTCATGGATAACACGTTTTTTCGACATTTTGCCCGATTAATCAAAAACTATTAAATATAAAAATAAATAAAAATGTGTTTTGGAGTGTACAAATAAAAGCCTTTCATATGATAATCCATTCGTTATCTTACTTTGAAATTTCAAACTCCCGATTTTCCCCCTTTTTTAATTTAACTAAAATAATTTTCGCATTGGTTTTATTTTTCCTGTAAAATGTACATAAACCTCTATTGACCATAATTATTTCTTATTTTAGATTGGTAAACTTCTAAGGAGGGGGGGGGGGGGGGGACGGTATTTTTTTCGAAATTTTTCCTGATTAATCAAAAACTATTATATTTAAAAATAAATAAAAATAGGTTTTAGAATGTCCAGGAAAAGCCCTTTCATATTATGATACCCCACTCGGTATAGTTCTTAATTTGGAATTTCAAACTCCCGATTTTCGCCCTTTTTAAATTATACTAATAATTAAATAATAATTAAATAAATTTTTTTAATAATAATTTTTGATTTTTTTTATTCCAATGTTGTTGGGCCACTATTATAAACAACTATTTCAAATTTCATGTCGATAGCTTTAATAGTTACTAAAATAATCGACTGTGACAGACCGATGGACGGACGGAGTCTCTCCTGGGTTCCATTTTTGAAATTTTGGTACGGAACCCTAAAAATCTAAGTTTTAGTTGAAGTCTGTCATTTTTTAACTCTATGGTCATTTTATGTAGGTAATGTGTCTTCCATAACTGCGTGAAACATCGTCTACTAACCGCGCAACAATAGGGTATTTTACTCCTAGTGAGAAATAATTTAAAATAGGTATATAAATAAGATAGTTTAGGCAATAAAAAATCGGGAAGTAGAAGTTTCAGTTCTCAAAATTATAAAATAAATTTTATATTATTATATTTCAAAGTTTTCACTTTTTTTATCTATGCTACAAAAATGCGAAACTTCAAACATAACCCGCCATTAGGTCACTCTACGTCATTGAGTCAGTAGTCTTATATAGGTCATTCGCTCAAATAGTTAGCAGTACAAGTACGCGGTATTTTGGAAACTATGTGAAAATAAAAAAGTCGTGTGGTGACGTGGGACACCAGATAGGAACGAAGTTCCTTATTATAAAAATATTAATTTCAAGTTCTATTCGAGGTATAAAGAAAATAATTATTCGGGTATACATTTTTTTATCATGATTTTTTATCGATAAAAATCAAATGCCCAGGGAAGCCTAAATATCGATTTTATAAAATACTAGCTGATGCCCGCGACTTCGTCCGCGTGGATTTATTTTTTGAACTCCCTTGGCTAAGGAACTCTTTGGTTTTCTGGGATAAAAAGTATGTCACCCTCCAGATCCTCAACTATACCCATACAAAAAATCAAGTCGATCCGTATCTGTTTTAAAGGACAAACCAACAAACCACTTTCGCATTTATAATATTAGTATGATAGTATGATAGTAAGATTACTGATTTTATTTTATTAAACGACATAATATATTTCTGAACGAACAAACAATGACAACCATGTTCGTGGTCTAAGATGACAACCATCAAAATATTAAAGTTTAAATACGCGATAATCCGAGTAATGCCGAATGGACCCGAGTCTACCGTATCGAAGCTAAGAGACGAACGTCAAATGTTTGACAGGAAAGTAGGTAGAACACTTTATATGGGAAAATTAAATTGTTGTTTTTAATATCTTCCTTGCAATTTTTCCATATTTTCTCACCGTTTAAACCTTCCCTGGACTACGACAAACATTTCAAAACAAAAATCAGCTTAATCGGCCCAGCCGTTCTCGAGTTTTTAGCGAGACTAACGAACAGCAATTGATTCTTATATATTATATACAGGGTGGAAAAAAATAATGGGCCCTGGAGGGGCACTACCTTAAATCCTCAAGTTAGATAATTTTACTTAAAGGAAACATTCCCTTATTTTAAAAAAGAAACAAAACTGCATTCAAAGTTTTTCAAAAACTCGCTTGTCTCACCCGGGAATCGAACCAGCTAAAAATTCAAAAAAGAAACATCCGCTATTTTATTGCACTAGTCGATACAGTCGATGTAAAAGATAAAATTTCTCCAAAAAACATTATGTCTTACATTCGTCTGTCGTACAAGATATCCATGAAATCGAATATTTAGTATACAAGTTCTTTGGTCAACATTAACTAGAACTGTTCACTTTCAACAAGTAAAAGACACGTTAGGTATAATTTTCTAATAACTCTAACATCCAAAGACATTGTATGAAGTACAAATCTTGCTAGTTTTATTATCTCTAAGTACCTTTTGGAAGACTTAGATAAGAAAATCGTTTAATAGTAATAATAATTCTAGGCACATTTCCTTCTTACGAAAAGTTTAAAACTTTAAACGTTTAACTTTGCGGTGCGGGACAGCAATTTTGAAATTCAATGTCGCATTTTGAGCATTTTTATCGATTTTGTTTTGTTTTGCTTCCATTTAGTAATTGTGTAGTAATGGCCTATCAAGAATAATTATTATTCTATTTATTAGAAGATTAAGAACTTTTCAAACTACAAGAATTGTAATTTATATCGAAAGTTTAGAAGCTAAATAGCAATACTTTTTTTTAAATTCTCAAAAAAAGAATTTTATTTAAATCTCATCAAGGTACTTAGAGATAATTAGCAAGCTTATACTTCATAAAATATCTTTGGATGTTATTCTTATAAGAAAATTATAACGTGTCTTTTATTTGTTGAAGGTGAAGAGTTCTAGGGAATGTTGATTGGAGAAATTCGATGTTATGGATATCTTGTACGACCGACGAGTGTAAGACATAATATTTCTTGGAGAAATTTTATCTTTAACATCGACTGTATCGACTAGTGCATTAAAATAGCGGGTGTTTATTTTTTGAATTTTCAGCTGGTTCGATTCCCGGGTGAGACAAGCGAATTTTTGAAAAACTTTGAATGCAGTTTTGTTTCTTTTTAAAAATAAGGGAATGTTTCCTGTAGGTAAAATTATCTAACTTGAGGATTTAAGGTAGTTCCCCTCCAGGGCCCATATTTTTTTTCCACCTTGTATATAGAGATCAAAATTAAAATCTATATATATAAAAGAAAGTGGTGTTAGTTACACTATTTATAACTCAAGAACGGATGAACCGATTTGGCTGAAAATTGGTGCAGAGGTAGCTTAGAACCAGGAAACGGACATAGGATACTTTTTATCCCGTTCGACCGCGTTTCCATCATGTCACTATAAAACGTGGCATAAGAAAAACGCATCTGACATGGAATAACAAAACGCAAATGACAGTGGAATAACAAAACGTAAATGACAGCTAAACGTAATTTTGTCTTTGGCTAAGTATGGTAAAAAATTTGACAATTATAAAAAGTGTTATAATAAAGCATTACTGATATTATAAATGCGAAAGTGTGTTTGTTTGTTGGTTTATCCTTCAATCACGTCGCAACAGAACAGCGGATTGATGCGATTTTTTGCATGGGTATAGTAATGGATGTAGTAGTGGTTCCTCAGACCGGGAGAGCTACTTTTTATCTCGGATAATGAAAGAGTTCCCGCGGGATTTTTAAAAACTAAATCCATGCGGACGAAGTCGCGGGCATCAGCTAGTAATTTTATAAAATAAAAAAATTAAAATAAAATCGCGCGCCCCCGGGTGGGCTCGAACCACCAATCTTTCGGTTAACAGCCGCACGCGAGCCGATTGCGCCATGGAGGCGATGCACAATTCATTGAAATTATTATATAAGATTTTTAGGCCATCAAAAAGTGTATAAAATCTTACCCTTTTTTATTTAACGTTACGGACGTTTTTTGCTGGCTAGGGTGCCCTCCGCAACGCGCCATAAGGAGCTTCATTCCAAAAAATAAATTATTTAATCATTTTAGTACCTACCATCATTTAACTTTTTTTTAGATTAATGAAAAAATTAAAATACTGGTAATATTAGATCTGAAAAATCACTTTATATACATATTCTATCATCATAATACAGCACACAAACATTAAGCGCAACGCACTTAAGGCGCTGTAGTCAGTCACGATCTTCATATCACAAGCCGAATGAAGATCGTCCAATTTAAAATCTATGGGTCATAATATTATGAAAAAAAAGTAGTTATAATTGATCGTATTTCTGGCCTGATGGCTGTTTCCTAAACACGATGACGCAAACTTTTCTCGATAGAAAAAAATTGCAAAGTTGACTCTGCAAATACATAAACTCCCATCGTTCTCTGTTATGCATACATTTATTTTGGTAAAATTATTTACAATTGTTTTTCATATTTTAATACAACAAATGGCTGTTTTAGATTTTATTTATTGCAACTGTTATAATTTTAATATTATCCATTACAATTTGTCACCTGGCCCTTCTATTCGCAGAAGCGACTTCTTTGTCTCTCCTACTCAATTAGACAGTGATCGCCGAGGCGTGCTGCTAGGTGGACCTGCGTCGCGCTGCGCTCGCTCGGCTATCAAATATTATCGTAAATTGTAATAATTGAAAATTGTTTATGTTTATACTGAAAACTATTATTTTGTATATTTTAGACTTTAGAGAAGTCAAATAGAGTGTACCTAATTATAAGTTTGTATAAATTAATATTGTAAATAATTTATCCATCAAAAAAGTTGTACATAAGTAGGGACTGAGTAGACTAATTTTGAAAATGGGTCCGAAAAAAAGCAAAATCTAAGAATGTACAGTATAAAAAAATCGGCCAAGTGCGAGTCAGGCTTCGCTCTTTTAGGGTTCCGTTAAAAAAATTTAATTAAAATATTTCCATGTACCCATGGAAACATTTTAATTTAATTTTTTTAATTTAATTTAATTTTTATTATTTGTTGTTATAGCGGCAATAGAAATACATAATAATTATGTGAAAATTTCATTTGTCTATCTGTTACGGTTTACGAGATACAGCCCGCTGACAGACGGACGGACGGACGGACAGCGTGCGCTTAGTAATAGGGTCCCGTTGGTAACCTTTGGGTACGGAACCCTAAAAATAACAAAAGCAGATGATGGAAGTTGTAAAGTAAGTAGGTACCTATTTCAATATTTTGTAAAGGATGATTTGTGTAACATGTAATGTAGTGGATCATGAAATATCAATTTCATCATCAAGTAAGGTATCTAATAATGGTGGGATGCATCATGCAAAGTAAGTACATCATATAGGTACATCGTACAGTTTGGCTAATCAAATTGAGGTCAAATTGACGACCTCCCTGGCTCAGTGGTGAGCGCTGTTGTCTTATAACTGGGAGGTCTCGGGTTCGATTCCCGGCGGGGTCAATTTGGGAATTTATAATTTCTGAATTGTCTCTGGTCTGGTCTGGTGGGAGGCTTTGGCCGTGGCTAGTTATCACCCTACCGTCAAAGACGTGCCGCCAAGCGATTTAGCGTTCCGGCACGATGGCGTGTAGAAACCAATTAGGGGTATGGGTTGAATGTTCACTGCCATATCCCTTCCAAGTAAGCCCGCTACCATCTTAGACTGCATCGTCACTTACCATCAGGTGAGATCGCAGTCAAGGACTAGCTTGTCTTCGAATAAAAAATAAAAAAGGTAGGTAGGTGCGGTAGTTAGGTACTTTATGGGTATGGGTAGGAGTAGGGGTCGGGGTAGAGGTAGGGGTAGAGGTAGGGGTAGAGGTAGGGGTAGGGGTAGGGGTAGGGGTAGGGGTCGGGGTAGGGGTAGGGGTCGGGGTAGGGGTAGGGGTAGGGGTAGGGGTAGGGGTAGGGGTAGGGGTAGGGGTAGGGGTAGGGGTAGGGGTAGGGGTAGGTGTAGGGGTAGGGGTAGAGGTCGGGGTCGGGGTAGGGGTAGGGGTAGGGGTCGGGGTAGGGGTAGGGGTCAGGGTAGGGGTCGGGGTAGCGGTAGGGGTAGGGGTTGGGGTAGGGGTAGGGGTCGGGGTAGAGGTAGGGGTAGGGGTCGGGGTAGAGGTAGGGGTCGGGGTCGGGGTCGGGGTAGGGGTAGGGGTAGGGGTAGGGTCGGGGTAGGGTAGGGGTAGGAGTAGGGGTAGGGGTAGGGGTCGGGGTAGGGGTAGGGGTCGGGGTAGGGGTAGGGGTAGGGGTAGGGGTAGGGGTAGGGGTAGGGGTAGGGATAGAGGTCGGGGTCGGGGTAGGGGTAGGGGTAGGGGTCGGGGTAGGGGTAGGGGTCAGGGTAGGGGTCGGGGTAGCGGTAGGGGTAGGGGTTGGGGTAGGGGTAGGGGTCGGGGTAGAGGTAGGGGTAGGGGTCGGGGTAGAGGTAGGGGTAGGGGTTGGGGTAGGGGTAGGGGTAGGGTTGGGGTAGGGTAGGGGTAGGAGTAGGGGTAGAGGTCGGGGTAGAAGTAGGGGTAGGGGTATGGGTATGGGTAGGAGTAGGGGTCGAGGTAGGGGTAGGTGTAGAGGTAGGGGTAGGGGTCGGGGTAGGGGTCGGGGTAGGGGTAGCGGTAGGGGTAGGGGTCGGGGTAGAGGTAGGGGTAGAGGTAGGGGTAGGGGTAGGGGTAGGGGTAGGGGTCGGGGTAGAGGTAGGGGTAGAGGTAGGGGTCGGGGTAGAGGTAGGGGTCGGGGTCGGGGTCGGGGTAGGGGTAGGGTAGGGGTAGAGGTAGGGGTAGGGGTAGGGGTAGGGGTCGGGGTAGCAGTAGGGGTAGGGGTATGGGTATGGGTAGGAGTAGGGGTCTGTAGAGGTAGGGGTAGAGGTAGGGGTCGGGGTAGGGGTAGGGGTAGGGGTAGGGGTCGGGGTAGAGGTAGGGGTAGAGGTAGGGGTAGGGGTTGGGGTAGGGGTAGGGGTAGGGGTCGGGGTAGGGGTCGGGGTAGGAGTAGTGGTAGTAGTAGTATTATTATATGTATACTTGGTGACATATTTAGTTCCTATCACAATCTGTCCTTTTCTGCATATTACTTTTACAAAATAATGTCGATGTTTCACATCTGCCAGGTGTCCCACGACGGCTCACAATTTTTTTGTACCTAAAAGTGCCTAAAATTACAAGTGTAGATCACGATTCGCATGCGAAAGGATCCTTTCGCATCCTTGGTTCCGTAAGGATGCGCACGGATCCTTCCAGATCCTTACGCGTGCGAAAGCGTCTTTGGCAACTAGGGCAATGCATGAAGTGCCAAAAAGTATCGATATATCGAATCGATGAAATTAGTTTCTATCTCAAGTATGTGTGCAAACACAGGTGCACTTTTCCGCCATGTTGGAATTCTTTGATAATGGACGGATTACGTTCAAAATCGATATTTAGGCTTCCCTAGGGTCAAAAAGAAGAAATGGATGCCAAAATTAAAAAGTCACCGCCATATTGAAATTCTTTGTTATTCGACCGATTTCATTCAAAATCGATATTCAGGCTTCTCTGGGGTCACGAAAGAGGAAATTGATGCGCAAATATAAAAAAGTCACCGCCATATTGAAATTCGTTTTTTATTGGACCGATTACGTTTCAAATCGATATTTAGGCTTCCCTGGGGTCAAGAAAGAGGAAATGGGTGCCAAAATTTAAAAATGTCCCCGCCATATTGAAATTCTTTGTTATTCGACCGATTTCGTTCTAAATCGATATTTAGGCTTCTCTGGGGTCAAGAAAGAGGAAATGGATGCTAAAATATAAAAAAGTCTCCGCCATATTGGAATTATATGTTATTGGACCGATTACGTTCAAAATTGATATTAAGGCTTCTCTGGGGCAAGAAAGAGAAAAAGGATGCGAAAATTTTACAAAGTCACCGCCATATTGAAATTCTTTGTTATTCGACCGATTTCGTTCAAAATCGAAATTTGGGCTTTCCTGGCGTCGAGAAAGAGGAAATGAATGCCAAAATTTTAAAAAGTCACCGCCATATTGAAATTCTTTGTTACTGAACCGATTTCGTTCCAAATCGATATTTAGGCTTCCCTGGGGTCAAGAAAGAGGAATTGAATGCGAAAATTTTAAAAAGTCACCGCCATATTGAAATTCTTTGTCATTCGAACAATTTTGTTCAAAATCGATGTTTAGTCTTCCCTGGGGTCAAGAAAGAGGAAATGGGTGCCAGAATTTTAAAGAGGGAATGGGTGCCAGACTTTTAAAAAGTCCCCGCCATATTGAAATTCTTTGTTATGGCGGGGACTTTTTAAAATTTTATCACCCATTCCCTCTTTCTTGACCTCAGGCAAGCCTAAATATATATTTTGAACGAAATCGGTCCAGTAACAAAGAATTTCAATATGGCGGTGTTTTTTTAAATTTTGCCACCGATTTCCTCTTTCTTGACCCCAGGGAAGAACAAATATCGATTTGGAACGAAATCGGTCTAGTAACAAAGAATTTCAATATGGCGGTGACTTTTGAAAATTTTGGCACCCATTTTCTCTTTCTGGACCCCAGGGAAGCCTAAATATATATTTTGAACGAAATCGGTCCAGTAAACAAGAATTTCAATATGGCGGTGACTTTTTAAAATTTTGGCACCCATTTACTCTTTCTTGACCCCAGGGAAGCCTAAATATCGATTTTGAACGAAATCGGTCCAGTAAACAAGAATTTCAATATGGCGGTGACTTTTTAAAATTTTGGCACCCATTTACTCTTTCTTGACCCCAGGGAAGCCTAAATATCGATTTTGAACGAAATCGGTCCAGTAACAAAGAATTTTAATATGGCGGTGACTTTTTAAAATTTTCGCATCTATTTCCTCTCTCTTGACCCCAGGGAAGCCCAAATTTCGATTTCGAACGAAATCGGTCGAATAACAAAGAATTTCAATATGGCGGTGACTTTTTAAAATTTTGGCATCCATTCCCTCTTTCTTGACCCGAGAGAAGCCTAAATATCGAATTTGAACGAAATCGGTCCAATAACAAAGAATTTCAAAATGGCGGTGACTTTTTAAAATTTTGGCACCCATTTCCTCTTTCTTGACCCCAGAGAAGCCTAAATATCGAATTTGAACGAAATCGGTCCAATAACAAAGAATTTCAATATGGCGGTGTTTTTTTAAATTTTGCCACCGATTTCCTCTTTCTTGACCCCAGGGAAGAACAAATATCGATTTGGAACGAAATCGGTCTAGTAACAAAGAATTTCAATATGGCGGTGACTTTTGAAAATTTTGGCACCCATTTCCTCTTTCTGGACCCTAGGGAAGCCTAAATATATATTTTGAATGAAATCGGTCCAGTAAACAAGAATTTCAATATGGCGGTGACTTTTTAAAATTTTGGCACCCATTTACTCTTTCTTGACCCCAGGGAAGCCTAAATATCGATTTTGAACGAAATCGGTCCAGTAAACAAGAATTTCATTATGGCGGTGACTTTTTAAAATTTTGGCACCCATTTACTCTTTCTTGACCCCAGGGAAGCCTAAATATCGATTTTGAATCTATTTCCTCTCTCTTGACCCCAGGGAAGCCCAAATTTCGATTTCGAACGAAATCGGTCGAATAACAAAGAATTTCAATATGGCGGGGACTTTTTAAAATTCTGGCACCCATTCCCTCTTTCTTGACTCCAGGGAAGCCTAAATATATATTTTGAACGAAATCGGTCCAGTAACAAAGAATTTCAATATGGCGGTAACTTTTTTAAATTTTGGCACCCATTTCCTCTTTCTTGACCCCAGGGAAGCCTAAATATCGATTTGGAACGTAATCGGTCCAATAACAGCGAATTTCAATATGGCGGTGACTTTTTAAAATTTTGGCACCCATTTCCTCTTTCTTGACCCTAGGGAATCCTAAATATCTATTTTGAACGAAATCTGTCCAGTAACAAAGAATTTCAATATGGCGGTAACTTTTTTAAATTTTGGCACCCATTTCCTCTTTCTTGACCCGAGAGAAGCCTAAATATCGAATTTGAACGAAATCGGTCCAATAACAGCGAATTTCAATATGGCGGTGACTTTTTAAAATTTTGGCACCCATTTCCTCTTTCTTGACCCCAGAGAAGCCTAAATATCGAATTTGAACGAAATCGGTCCAATAACAAAGAATTTCAATATGGCGGTGACTTTTAAAATTTTGGCATCCATTTCCTCTTTCTTGACCCCAGGCAAGCCCAAATATCGATTTATAATGAAATCGGTCGAATAACAAATAATTTCAATATGGCGGTGACTTTTTAAAATTTTGGCACCCATTTCCTCTTTCTTGACCCCAGGGAAGCCTAAATATCGATTTTGAACGTAATCGGCCCAATAACATAGAATTTCAATATGGCGGGGACTTTTTAAAATTATGGCAGGCATTCATTTTCTCTTTCTCGACCCCAGGGAAGCCCAAATATCGATTTTGAACGATCTCGGTAGACTAACCAAAAAAAAAAAATTAAAAAAAAAATTAAAAAAAGCATGTTATTGTATTTGGTTAGGAATTGAACCTGTATAAATTTTTTTTGATTAGCTATGAACATGAACTGGAACCATGCTAACTGAGCCAAATAAAGTATAGTAGGATTGACGAAAATAAGTTACAGTACCTATTAAGTTTACATAAATAACCAGTTTTGTCAGTCGGGAGTTGTTTCCCGCCAGAGTTGCTTCGCGCCATTTCTGCGCTTCGCACGGGGCGCCCCGCGTTGGGCGGGACTACGACTCCGCTCCTTCCCCTGCTTTTCACCCCCTCAAATACCTAAACTTTGTCTGCCTCCTCGCCTTAAGCACACAGTGGGTCACAAAAATTGCGCCGCCCTCGGCATGGACCGGCGGCCGCTATGTGTCTGCTTTACAAAGGGCGCCAACCATTTGAGTGAACGAATTTACTATACAGACGATGTCATCACATGGCGTCTAGCGTTTGCGTGCGGAAATTTAAAATGCAGACTTTAAATGCATTTTTTGGTACTTATCGATTCAATGACATTTTAGTAAATTTTCTAGTACTATATTATCACCTTAGGATCAAAAAAGGAAAAACTTTTCAAAAAAGAGTAAAATACCCTATCAACCTCCGAAGTTATAGCTTCGTATTTACAAATGCTGGTTGTGTATTACCTACTAACATCAGGCTGAGCAATAATTGTCTTCAAGTCCTTATTTTCGCGTTTATCGCGAACACCAAAAAAGCTTTCCGCGGCGACAGACGTAAGTATCAGACAGGCATTAAGTACTGAGTATCGAGTGACGGCGCGACAAATACCCCACCCATTCCCTTTGACTCGTGCCACGTAGAGTTTTTATAATTATAGAACAGAATAATAAATATTAATATTTATTTTTGAATGAAAATACTTAATCTTATACTTTTTAGGAATTTGAAAAAGTCGTGGAACAAAAGTTATTTATTTAAAATTTATGCGGAAACTATTTTTGCTAAAAGGCCATAAAAGATATTATAAATAATTTTTGTATCTATAAAAATTGAGAGTTTAGTTGGATCAATTCAGAAAGTACCCGTACCCATAACGAAATCTACCGAATCTTGTGGCAAATATAATCACTACCAATCAGTAATGACTTTTTAGTCTTTTTACTCTTGGCAACAATTTTTGAAGCTGGGCCCTGATTCTGTAACTCTGTGGCTATCAAAAAATGATAGCCACTGACATATATTTTTTATCCATTGAAGGTTTGCTACGAAAATGATACTTTTATTTTCATAGCAAACCTTCAATGGATAAAAAATATATGTCAGTGGCTATCACTTTTTGATAGCAACTAAGTTACAGAATCAGGGCCCTGGTCTGTGCTATCTTCATGGAACTAGGAATTTCGACTACGTCTCTAGTGTTCGTGGTCTATGGTTATAGTGTATTATCTATGGTCTATGGTCATTGGTTGTGACTTGTGCTGTGCTGTGGTGGTGCTGTGTATTGTGATATGATTGTGAATTGTGGTGTGGTTGAGGGTAAAGTTTTAGGCGAGGAAATTAATTAAGTCAAAGTTAGAAGTTTACTTAGCCTACGTTTCACAAATGGAACAAGAGTATCAGCCTACCTTGAGTCCTAAGTTAAAGGCTTACCGAGGTAAATAATAGGACTATATAAATAAGTACGTAAAATTTATTATGCGCATTTGGCGTTAAAAATTTATTTGTTCCAGTTTTCCACGGAAGTAGTCTGGATGCCGAGGAAGCGAACACAAGTCTCTCTGAATATCACGATTACGAACCGAGATTAGAGTTCGATGATTCAGAGTTGATGGGTGCTCCTGCTTTTTTATGTAAGTGTTGTTAAGTGTTATTTGTAGTCCAGTAATACTTAATACATATTTAAAAATGATTGCAAGCTACAGGATACCAATAGGATCATGTACAGGTAAAAAGCAAGCAACCACTGCCAATCTACCTTTTTGACACCTTTATGGAGTTCCCACTAGGCGATTTTTGTTGAATCTCACCATAGCGGTCTCTATCACCTGTATTAAAGGAACTGGTGAATTATAGCCTGAGCCGTCTCTATCTCCTGTATTACAGGTGGCTATAGAGACATTCAACAAAATTAGCCTCATGGGAACGCTGTATGAGTGTCACCATAATGTGAAAAGACATGCAAATATTAGAAGCAAGCGGGAAAGACCAGGAAGCTTAGTGTTAGCGGACACCCCACAAGATGGACAAAGTATGGATATGTTCCTATATATACACTGTGACCACTGTAAGGTGTGATGCCAATCCAGTATACTGTGAAGCTGTTCCATTTTAGTTTGCTATACTGGTTACTGTTTAAAACGGAGCACAGTCCAGCATACTGTCATCCCCATTTTTTGAAATGAAAATATTATGTTCCTATATAATATTATCTGTGACCACTGTAAGGTGTTATGTCAATCCAATATACTGTGAAGCTGTTCCTTTTTAGTTTGCTATACTGGTTACTGTTTAAAACAGAATGACAGTATGCTGGACACAGTCCAGTGTTTTCAAATGAAAATATTTATTTATCATGTACACGTTTTCTGTTCAATAAGAGAAATTATTATTTGAGTGTTGTTGCTTTTAAAACTTAATGTCCGAATTTATTTTCAATTGAATTAATTGCATAATAATACAATTAATTCAATTGAAAATAATAACAATCATTCATAGAAGTTGTTAAATCTCTAGGTGCTGTTATGTGTTTTGATCATGTGATCAAAGTTCTGAGAGCACCTTACCTCAAAAGCCCCAGTGCTCACAGTACCACAATGGTGGCGATTTATGACGTCATATATTTCCCTAGGGTACTGTGGCAGTGTACTGGCAGTCCATAACAGAACGAATTTTTCACCAGTGAGGGCACTGAGCAGTGCTTGCAGTGTATATAGGAACATACCCTCCACCAGATGAGTTGCAGGAAGCTGCTGGATACAGCAAATGGAATGGATGCTGTGAAAGTCCATGCAAGAGATCTTTGTTCAGCACTGGATGTCTATTATTTATTAAGGAGGGAAGACATTTATTTAAATGTTCCAAGTGTTTTCATTTTAACTTAGATCAACACAAATCATATGTATTGAAATTGCAATCACCTCTGATTGGCACCTCTCCTCTCTTGCAATTTGTTAAAATACATTGCATGCAATGCAGATGCAGCATGAACACCATAAATTCATCCAATCAGGAGGAATTATGATTGTCGCTCTGACTTAGACAAGACAATTTTAGAGAAACCCTCAGCAGTGTTCATCATAGTTATTCAAAACAATAATACATTATTAATTTCTTTTACTTATCATGGATGGTAAGGCCTCATTATGATTCATCTAGTCCAGTGTTTTTTCAACCTCGAAAACTCGACCCCTTTATAAATTAAAAATTCTGGCAACACCCCCAGGACTAAAAAAACTGTCATTCATTCAGACTTATACTAGTATTTAATTTTATATATATAGCGGAGACCTAGATATTGATCGAAAGTAAAGAAGATGACTAGGGCTGTGTAAACAAGTGGCTAGGTACCTTTAGTAACTGCTGTGGGTGAGATGCGCTCCTGGTTATGGCCAGTAGCTTCAAGGTCAATAGGTCCAACTGCCAAATCTACCTGCGAATAAGAAAGAAAATGTTAAAGATTTAGCATCTGACTTAATGCTGAAAATGGAGTTTCATTCCCAAGATATTGATTTCTTCTGGATGAAGAGAAAATTTGAGTATCCAGAGCTAGCAAGGAACACTTTAAAATTTCCATTTGCTACTTCATATTTTTATGCGAATTAACGTTCTCTACAATGGTGAATATTAAAACAAAAAAAAAATGGGCTCCAATTAGAGAATAACTTGATCATTAACATCTCTAAAATAAAACCACTTTTCGATTAATTGTTAAAAAATAAACAAGCACAGGCTCATTTAACGTAAATAGTAAAAATAACCTGTTTCAAGAATTGTTAATATGTATTTCCAATATAAATAATAAGAATAATTATATTACATAATTACTGACTACTATACTATACTGTGATATATTCATCAATAAATTATGAATTACTAGCTTTTGCCTACTAGTGTTTGCGAGAGATCTGTCTATCGGACAGAGCCAGTTGACGCGGCTTAAAACTGATGACGGTCGTCTCGTCTCTTCTCGACCTGAGATTCTGGGAGAGGTCGAGAAGTTCTATGGGCAGTTATATACCACGACACAAAAACGTGTTGAGGATTTGGCCAAAGATCCCAGAGACAAACTGACCCGACACTATACCGAAGATATCCCGGACGTCAGCCTATACGAGATTAGAATGGCTCTCAAACAGCTCAAGAACAACAAGGCGCCAGGTGATGACGGAATCACTGCGGAACTCCTGAAAGCGGGTGGAAAACCGGTACTTAAGATCTTTCAGCGATTGTTCTATTCCGTCATTCACGACTCCACGAGGGTATAACGCCGGAAGCATGGCACAGGAGCGTGGTGCTCCTGTTCTTCAAAAAGGGTGATAATACCTTGCTGAAGAATTATAGACCCATCTCGCTGCTGAGTCATGTTTACAAGTTGTTCTCGAGAGTCATCACGAATCGTCTCGCTCGTAGGTTTGAGGACTTCCAGGCTCCCGAACAAGCCGGATTCCGAAAAGGCTTTGGCACCATATATCACATTCATATGCTGCGGCAGGTTATACAAAAGACGGAAGAGTATAACCGGCCACTTTGCTTAGCGTTTGTGGACTATGAAAAAGCCTTATATTCGGTGGAAACTTGGGCTGTATTGAGGTCGCTGCAGAGATGCCGTATTGACTACCGGTATATCCAAGTGTTGAAGTGCTTGTACGAAAACGCCACTATGTCAGTACGTATACAGGACCAGACTACGAGACCAATCCACTTGCAGCGTGGAGTGCGACAGGGAGATGTAATCTCCCCGAAGCTATTCACCGCTGCGTTGCAGGACGTCTTTAAGCTTCTGGATTGGAACGGACTTGGCATCAACATAAACGTCGAGTACATCACCTGCGATTTGCCGATGACATAGTGGTCATGGCAGAGACTCTGAGAGATCTCAATACAATGCTCAATGATCTCAGCAGGGTTTCTCAACAGGTGGGCCTGAAAATGAACATGAGCAAGACGAAAATCATGTCCAATGCTCATGCTCCGCTCCACCCAGTAATCGTTGAGAACTTTGCACTCGAAATTGTAGACGAGTATATATACCTGGGACATACAGTCCAGCTAGGTAGGTCCAATTTCGAGAAAGAGATTAACCGCCGAATCCAACTCGGCTGGGCAGCATTCGGGAAGCTCCGAGATGTCTTCTCGTCCAAAATCCCTCAGTGCCTGAAGACTAAAGTCTTCGAACAGTGCGTGTTGCCAGTGATGACTTACGGATCCGAGACATGGTCGCTAACTATGGGCCTCATAAGAAGGCTCAGGGTCACTCAACGAGCGATGGAGCGAGAGCTATGCTCGGTATTTCCCTGCGAGATCAAATCAGAAATGAGGAGATTCGTAGGGGAACCAAAGTCACCGACATAGCTCAGCGTGTCTCGAAACTGAAGTGGAAATGGGCGGGGAACATAGTTCGAAGAGCTGATGGTCGTTGGGGTCCCAAGGTGTTGGAGTGGCGACCACGCACCGGGAAACGTAGTGTTGGCAGACCCCCAACCAGGTGGACCGACGACATCAAACGAGTCGCAGGGAGCCGCTGGATTCAAGCGGCGCAAGACCGAAGCCTGTGGAAGTCCATGCAAGAGACCTTCGTCCAGCAGTTGACGTCTATCGGTTGACAAAGAAGAAGAAGAAGAAATTTTAGATGACATTTCAGGTCCTGAAGATGAAGCAAGTGATGGTACTATTGAAGAGAACTTTGAGGCTGCACTCGCTGGAGCGCCAGAAGTATACGGCGAGGTAAACTTAAATTATTACTTACTTCGAGATCAAAAACATTATCATTCGATCGAGATTAAATCAGATATGAGGAGATCCATCAGAGTACCACTAAACCGACATAGCTCAGCAAACATATGAAATGGGCGGGGCACATAATTCGAAAAGCTGATGGTCGTTGGGGTTTCCATTGGTGTTGAAGGAGCGATCCCCAGCACTGGATAGCGCAGTGTTGGGTTACCCTCTACTATTTGACCAAGGAAATAAGCGTTAGATGATTTGCACGGCGACACTGTTTACTGTGTTGCATTTTACTGCAGTTGGGATCGCAGAGTCGACATAACGATCTCTTAAAGTGGGAACAGACCGGTATTACCCGCATAACTGACAAAAAGAGGAGGTGGTGTCCAAGTTGTCGAAGATAAGCGTCGAGATAGAACTAAAACGAAAGACAAATTGTTTCGACTCTCTTCACTATTAACTTTACATAGCAAATTCAAGTCTGTTTATTTTAAAATCCGAATCTTGGCTTGTCATTTGTACCAACGCCATTTTGTTTTGTGATGACGTCATTCAGTCTTTAACACACACAATCCTACGAGTACTACTAAAAGCTATAGATAATAGAGTTTAGACGCTTATCACTTTATCATCTGATGATCATTTTGGGAGTTACGTGGGAAAGAATAACCGAATATACTAATGACAGACATACAGACATTGTTAAAAGCATTAACCTTCTGAAATCGGGTGTACAGTTATAAAACTGCGTTAACATCACTTGCGGTGCGCCGGTAATAAAAAATCAATATTGCAATCTAGGGCTTGACCCTTCTCAAACGAATATGTTATGTAGGTTATTTACCTGTATTTGTATATAAATAAAATTGAGGATATTTTGATAGGTTCAAAAAAATTTGTAGCATGGTTAGATCCTTAATTAACTGAATAACATTAATAACGTTAGTGGTTTCTTTCTTAGATTTACGACTCACTGGATTTTGATTGCTTTGTTGATTTGGCGGCAACAGGCTGCGTGGAAGTGATCGGCGACGATGAGATTGGACGCCGCATCATCGTCATATCAGCTTGTAATCTGCCATCCAGTAAGGATCTGCATCCTGATAGATTCTTAAGGTATATAAATAAACTTTTCTTATGCTTTTTCAGTAACGTCTTACTATTTTTATTATATAGGTGCCATAGGTACGCTGGTTTCTTGGTGAAACAATATTCTGTACACAGAGTTTTTTGTTTAGATATAAAATATTTTATTACGATCAGACAAAATCAAACCACTGTTTTTAGGGTTCCGTACCCAAAGGGTACCAACGGGACCCTATTACTAAGCCTACGCTGTCCGTCCGTCCGTCCGTCTGTCAGCGGGCTGTATCTCGTAAACCGTAATAGATAGACAGATGAAATTTTCACATATTATGTATTTCTATTGCCGCTATAACAACAAATAATAAAAATTAAATTAAAAAAATTAAATTAAAATATTTCCATGGGTACATGGAAATATTTTTATTTAATTTTTTTTAACGGAACCCTAAAAGAGCGAGGCCCGACTCGCACTTGGCCGATTTTTTTTCTATTTACCAATACAATATTATACCAGTTGTTTGTTAGATACTGTGGCTAATTTATGGCGGCACACAATATTTAAATTAACCTAATTTTTCACATGTAAATCTCTCTGCGGAAAAAGATAGCACTAGATTGGGTCCTGTCAATTAAGTTTGGAGATTGTGTACAACAGAATTAGCCACATTGTACTGACAATAAATAAATAAAAATGAGCCGGTTTCATACAATCATATAATATTATAAATGCAAAAGTGTGTTTGTTTGTTGGTTTGTCCTACAATCATGCCGCAACAGATATATATTATACAAATATTATAAGATAAACTAATTTTGATAGCTCTGTCCGCGCGAAATCATTCTCGCCGAGCGAGAGTGATTTCGCGCCGTGTTTTTTTTACATTTTTGGGATAAAGTGTAATATGGTTTGAAAATCATTGTCATCGATTACGTCACTAATTCTGTTCAGCTTTCTCATCTCAACTTTTTGTTTCAGATACCTTATGTTTACTCTTGATAGATTCGTTGAGCAAGACTACAGTGTGGTTTATTTCCATTATGGTTTAACTAGTAAAAACAAACCGCCTCTATCTTGGCTATGGAAAGCCTATAAAGCCTTTGACCGAAAATACAAAAAGAATCTTAAGGCACTATACTTAGTGCACCCTACAAACTTGATAAAAATAGTATGGCAAATGCTTAGACCAGCCATAAGTGTGAAATTTGGAAAGAAAATCATGTATGTTAATTATCTGCATGAATTAGAACAACACTTGGATCTTGATAAGCTTTACATTCCTGAACAAGTGATAGAGTAAGTACCCAGCGATTTGAGTAATGAATTTCATTTTCAACATGAAATTATTCATCATTGAACTACATTCAAAAATGTTTTATTGTTAACAAACCTAGAATTAAACAAATAACTTTTGATATTAATTCTATTTTTCTGTTTGTTTTTCTTCATATTGTACCTTACTTTATGGAAGTAAATAAACTTATTTTCGTTCTTGCTTTAGAGAACCCAGAGACATAGTACAATTACAAGATGGAAAACTAAATCACAGAGTATTCTAATAAGCATAATGACTTATTGTATGATATGGTAGCTCACATTTCTCATCCAAGTAAACGTCATACTTTATAATTGGACACTGGTCGTATCAGAATCGAAATTCCCTTCCGATTACGCACACTACTGGTCAGCTAAATTGTAAAAGTAAGCAATTTAGGTGTTCAATAGTTGGACAACTTGAAATTGTATGTCTGCGGTTCTTACTTAAGTTAGGGAGAGGGCAGACTGGCTACTTTTATCGGCAGCGATCGCGCTTTTTTATGGGTATCGATTGTGAAATCGCGCGATACGCGATGCACGCAAAAGGCCGTAGAATCGCTAAAGGCCATAAAAACGCCGCGCTCGCTGCTGCAAAAAAGTAGCCAGTCTTCCCTCTCTCTTAATCGTAATATTATTACTAGTAAGTAAGTTTAACATAACACAATATGTATCCTCTGTTTAGGTACGACAAACTACTGTTAACAAAGAATCCAAAAACCGCTGCAATAGGGGGGCTGATGGCCAAACTAACGCTGAAGTCAGATAAAAAAGACGCAAATGTCGCCCGAAAGGAAAGCCTTACTCCGCCTTCTACACAACAGTTCGGCGTTTCGCTGCAGTTCATCAAAGCTAACAATTCTAGCATGATAGATTCCATACCACCTGTAGTCAGGCAATGTGTAGAGTTTCTTTCCCGGCCCGAAGGTGAGTTGAAAATACTACTATCGTTTTATACTAAACTAGCTTTTGCTTGCGACTTTTTCCGCTTGGTCTCGCGGGAACCCTCTGTTTTACCGGGATAAAAGGTAGCCTATGTCGCTCTCCAAAACCTCAACTACACCTATGCCAAGAATTACGTCGATCCTCTTACTTTGCTAGGCTCATTTGCTACGTGACTGAACAAACCAACAAACACTTTCGCACTTAGTAATATCTAATATCTTATAACGCACATTACAATTAAAAGCACGCGCGAAATTTAAACACATTATTTTTAAACTTGATCAGCTAATTAGTGAGATATTATGACATATTAATATGCCTATTATCGAGCTGATAATATGCAAGCCTGGCTTTTTGGCTTGTAAAGAGAGTTCGCCTCTGCCTGTATATACCTATGTTGGAAATAATTACTAAGGCTTGTTTGTGATTGGCAGCTCTGGAAACCGAAGGGCTATTCCGGAGATCGGCAAGGATCTCTGTGATCAAGGAACTGCAGAGTGCTTGCAACAGGGGAGAGCCCATATCGTTCAGAGATGACCCTCACAATGCTGCGGTGCTCTTGAAAACTTTCCTTAGAGACCTGGAGGAGCCATTGCTGACTTTTGAAATTTACGAGGATATATTGCAATTTCAAAGTAAGTATATTTCCCACCTAGCCTCGTAGTGCATTAGTAGTATTACATTATTTCATTCTCTTTAGAATAGAAATATTTTTTATTCTATTAAACTTTTACAAGTGCTTTTGACTTGTCGATGAATCTACCACTGGTTCTGAATGCCCTTCGGTTGCTCTTTTCAAAACAGTTTACAATAGGTTATGTTATGTATGCAGTGTATGCAGTGTTTCCACAATGAGGGGAAGTTCCAAAAATGCATACCTACTTACAATTCAATACATGCCATAATTCATAAAGATGGGCAGACAGAAAGTAGCCCCATTCCCGCTGGTGGCACCCGTTCACGAGCATGACGCATGACCCAGCCGTCGCTTCACTCCACCTTATTTGAGGGAACGTATTTTGTATCTTTTTAATCTTAGAAGATAATCCTCCGGTCACCATGAACTTGTTAGTGCGCTTAAAAATACTGTAAAAAAGAAACAAAAGTTACGCGTCATCGCTAAACATGTTGGGTTTCTTTTTGAGTAGCATGTTGCAAAGCATTTGTTGTTTAGTGAATACATACATGGCTTAGGCTGCCTGTCCATTGATGCGGAGCGGAGCGGGGGTGTGATCGGTGGACAAATGATATTGTTGAGAGATGACGCGATAAAATGATCGCGTCATCTATCAATGACCCGATTGGTCTGCGAAGCACGTCTCCGCTCCGCTCCGCTTCAATGGACAGGCAGCCTTAAAGCGACGTTACGCCTTGTGGACTATATGTATGATTGGATTTGACTTTCGGACGCTTCGCTTGTTATTTTACACCACAGTTATTTTATTTCAGCTTGGACGAACCAGGACAAGCCACGCAAAGTGAAATTGTTGATTTTGGAACGGTTACCACTTGATAACTATCGATTGCTGAAATATCTCTTTCAATTTCTATGGCAGGTAAGAATACTTTTTTTTATCTTCTTTATTGACTTTATTGGACAACATAGTACAAATGGCGGACTTAATGCTAAAGCATTTTCTCAAATTGGAATTGAATTTGTATTTGATATTCAACACTATAATAAAACTGTAGAACCGTCGTCGTGTCTGCACATTAAAAATAATTGTCAAACATTAAGATTATTATAATAATATATTTTAATAATAAATACAATATACTAAAAAAAATAAACAATAAAATTATTTTAAATAAAATTTTGTCTATTTGACCACGCTAAGCTCTAAAGCTGATGGACGAATTTCGTGATGTTTCCACACGTGTGATGTGAAGTCGATCGGCGGTCGATCAGCGAGCCACTACTCTGACCAGGTCACTGGCCTTCCACCTTGCTAGCGACTGAGAAGAATATGCAAACACTGTAATATTAACTTTTCCCACAGGTTCAAGACAGAAGCTGTATAAACAAAATGACGATTGGCAACTTGGCAGTGGTATTTGGGCCAAACTTGACCTGGCCGCCCAACGGCCAAATGACCCTGCAGGCGATTGCGCCGATCAATGCTTTTACGGACTTTCTCCTTCAAAATCAGAAATCCATATTTTTCATATAACCACTTAATGATCTTAATCATCTTTATGTGATAAATCTATTATTACCGCTCGAATAACCATATCAAAATTAGATGCGGGCGGAAAATTTCTTTGGCGTATTATCCGTGCAAGTAAAACGCTGTCGTCTATAGACATGTCATCGGGCACTCACGATAGTTAAAAAGATGCAGATTTATGTCTGGCACAAGCTTTATAATTAATCTATGATTAAACACGGGCATTGTGGCTGCTGTCAATTTTTTTACGCCATTTTGGACTTGATTGAAGCCAATTTGGCGCTGGAAGCAGTTTAACGAATGTCTCTGGAACTAATAGTATTGCTAATGGCGCACCAACCTACAATAAAATTAATCTATGACTTCTTATGAAACCATGGATTAATGAAAGAGGTCGGGTAAGAAATCATAGATTAATTATAGAAGTTGGTGCGCCATTTACAATACTATTAGTTCCGGAGACACTCGTATGTCTAATGTGGCGCTACAAATTGCTCCATAATTAAGCTGTGATTTGTATAGGGACAGCCAATCCAGTGTTAATCATAGATTAATTATAGAGATGAGTGATGTCAGGGCATATTTGTGTCTCTTTTTAACTCTCAAGTCCGAGGCAAGTTACGCTCTGTAGATTCAGCCTTAAAGTAGTGTTGCCGTTTCCTCAGTTACGATAGCACTATTTTAGATCTGCCTATTTAATTTAGTTTAAATATATTTGTATACAACCGACTGATTAAAAAACGAAATAGGAAAATTTGCATCTAAATTTGATTGCGCGGATCTTTAGGTATAATGAGAACGGCCAACCTTCACGCCTTAGCGCGAAATCTCTGCAGCGAAGCTTCTAAAATTCGCCTTTAATTGGAGTACATTGTGAACCAAACGAGATGTTACTGATATTACGTCAAGTACAAGATAGTATGAATGAATCGCGATTTTTTTATCATCTTCATTGTAGACATATGAGCAAGATAAATAATAGTATTTATTATATTTAAATCACTTCAAAAACTAAAACAGTTATGTCCGAAAATGTGTTTATGTCGCGCATGGTTAAAAGATTTGCAGTTCTCGATGCCATAAAAGTATAGATATGTATTAGTTTATCGTAGTTCAAGAAAAAACGAAAAAAGAATTTTGAATACGCAACTTTATGCGCCTCTTGCAGTCCTCGCGGCCGTATGCAGGCTCCTTTAAAGGAAGTTGAATGCCAAATAAGTTTTATACAAATTACGAAATTTTTACCTGATATTAAGTGCAAATATACATATGAACTGTTTTTTTAAATATTAGGTTATAATAATATTACATTCACTATCTAGTGTAAGAATCTGACACAAATGTGATTCGTATACATATGGACATTTAATACTACCAACGGCCGAATACTAAAACGTAACTAAATTCTAGATCGCCTTTATATTAAGTCTGATTTTGCATTTTTGTCCATACAATAATTTTATCGTACATAAACGCTCTTAGAGTGGTGATGTAAATTCTACGAGTGAACATTTCCTGAGGCCGATTGTCGATACTTAACTAAAGCATTAGTTATTTCTTTGTAATCTCAAAATATGTTGAAGACGGTTGGCAGTTACATCGATTAATCTGACTAGTGTCAATTGATTTTGCATGTTGTAGCCCGGTCAATTTAGACATCCAAGGTTACAATAATTCCGACTAGGCTGAATATGTGAAAAGTCCTCATCGATCCGGCACGTGCAAAAAAAATTACTCGGGGTCAAAGGTCACAAGAACGGGGTTTTCGCGATTTTCAGCAAAACGGTAAGTTTTATCATAAAATTACCTTAGACAAAAATTATAGATCAGATAATTATCTGTAAAAAATGTCTAAATACTTTTTTCCTAAGAGCCACCGTTTTTGAGATATAATTTTTGTAACCTCACCCCTATTTTTTAGTCTAATTTGACCGGGCTATTGTCTGTTTTGTGAAAAAGAAAAGATCCCGCCACTCATGTTAAATACAGTATGTATCATAAATAATGCGTAACTTTAGTGAAAATTCTTTTTATTAAAGCCTGACCAGAAAAATAAAAAACCCTGTTCTTGAAGCACCCCTATCGTCCTTATTTGCGAGGTACAATTTTTAATTCCAAACTCACTTCACTGGTTTGTTCTTGGTGCTTAGGCATCCATGTTTCGCTGCCTCTCGTGTCATTGTGGTTGGGTCGATTCAGATGCACTCATTTTGCCATAGCTATCAGTTGTTTTCTTCTTGGCGGTTTTAATGATTTCAAAGTCCTTTGTATTTCCTAATTCAGATCTCTCTAAAGCTAAAAAATGAATGGACATCTTTGCCAGCGCCAACGCTGCGTACGTCGAGACGGTTTTGTAAGCAGAGCATACTCGGAGTGCTAGTACGCGTAGCGCAAAACCCGTCTTTTATGCACGGCCAATTTCATCGTAAGTTCCCAGATAAGGTGCCGGGTATAAGATTATGGACTGATTTGCCATAGCCAATGTTCTTCTTTTGCTGTCATTAGATCTCTTTGTATTGAGCAGTAACTTGCACAAAGCTCCTGGCTAAAAGTGAGACCGCAGTCTAACTTGACTCCAAGATAAGTTACACTGGGTTTTGGGGCTAGCCCGTGAAACGTGAAAACGGTTACGATAACGATATAACACATGGAGATTTAACATACTATTTGAAATTGTATAAATGTAATCGTGTTCTGAAAAATATTATACCTATACATAAATATTTTTGACTCATTGTTAAAACTGCGTTAGAACAGACAGTTTTATAGTTTTATTTTTTTGGTTTCGCATGCCATACAACGGACAAAAAATAAAATTCATGCTCGAACTTTAGACGTTTCGCTGCTACGGTTCCGCGGCGAAGATGTCCTAAAAGCCTAAATGTGACTAACTTCAAACTTAGATATCGCTGTTAAATTCGCTTCTTCAGAGCGAATGTTTGCACAAGTATTCAATAACAATAGAATTTAAAACGCGACACCTATCGACCAGATTTTCGGGTTGACCAGATTGTGTAAAGAGCGAACTAAAACTTTGGCGAGAACTTAAAATATTCTACTTTCTTTGCACAACCGAAAAACAGTTGATACTAGCTTAATTGAACATCACTCACCGTATTAAAAGGGTGTCGAGTATCCAGTGATTCTGTTTTGTACTCGATCGCCTGAGATTGTAATTATCTAATATTTTTTCAAATAATGCTTCAACAACCCTCCTCCTTTATCGAACTTCTAGTCTTGGGCGAGTAATTACATTGTTTTTAACGCACATGTAATATTATGTTTCCTCAACTTTCTTTTTAGTAAAATTAAAACAGATTTTACAAATTGGAATAGAAATATTCTCAGCTTTAGTAGACGTAAAATTTTAATATAAAAATATTGTAATTAAATTACAAACATGTACCTAACGTTATTCTAAATATGTATGTTTAATAATAATAAGATATGGGAATTGTTTATTATTAAAATTATATTTAACATTGATTTGGTAATATCAATATTGTATATTGAACATCATAATACAAGGTTCACACTGAAAGTTTTTAAGATTTTGGCAGTAAGAAAAATTGCAGATGAAAAATTTATTTAAATTTCAAATAAAAACTCTTTGGGAAGCTGCAGATGCATGGACGTAGGAAAGGTAGATGTATTATATTGAATTTTTCATTTTTTTTTACAAATTGAAGTCACTGCAACAACACAAGTCGAATAAAGACTAGAGAAAATTTTCGCTCCATTATTTATTACGATTTTCATTGCGGTCTTAATAAAAAAAAAACGATGTTATGATAGACTTCGATTGGCATTTCATCATGAAGGCCCCATCTTGTGCCACTGTTTATAACTGGTTTAATGAGTATAAATGAGTTCGAAGCAATCTCACTGATGATGACGAGACGGCAGACAGAAAGTAGCCCCATTCCTTCCGGTGGCACCCGTTCACGAGCATGACGCATGACCCAGCCTTTGCTTCGTTCAATATTTGAGGGAACGTAACAACCCGCATCACAAGACACTACCACAGAAATGTTTAATTAGGCTACCCATGTTAATCGTTATCGAATTGAATACTAGTATTCAAATCTTAATATTAAATTAATGGAATATTTGTCTATGGCGGGTGTGGAATTGTGATTCATCCTCACAGTCCCAACCTGGCACATTGGGACTTTTATTTATTTCTCGGATAAAATAAACCCAGAGGAACTCGCTTTATGAACCCTGAACTTATGAAAAACACTTGGTAAAACACACCTAAAGAAGAGTGGACTCACTGCTTCAGTAAATGATTTCATCGCATGCGACGGTGCTTAGATAAGAATATTTTGAAATACAATAAAAATATTAACTGGTTCCTACATCATTCTGTTTTTGATTTTCTAAAAACTTTCAGCGTGGCCCACGTATATTCCAAGGCCCATGTATTATTTTGTTATTCTTAGACTGTTATTACTAGTAATAAGCAATTTCCATTATAGGTTAAACCTTAAATATTATAAAAAAGTTAGAGAAAAGTCTAAATATCTTTATGTTAGTATTAATTAGGCTAGAATATTTACATGTATACCAAATATAACCAAGAGTATAATGTAATAAAATAAAATAGAATATAATTGAAAAGATATTTCAATGCAAGCTTTTGGTAACTTTTATAAAGATACGAGTAAATTTTGCTTATTATAAAAGCATGATACATCACAAATATCCTAAATTCAAAAAATTCGTACTTTTACTGCTTTTACACTACTTCCCTATTTCATGTTTTTAATTTTTTACAGTGACTAATTACGTGTCTTCCAAATTCCCGGCCACACATAACGTACGATTTGCATGAGAACGTGTACATAAATCTTAAAATATCCAGAAGGTTTGATGTGTTTATTCAAGCTTCAAGCACTAAGCACATTAATGTGCTTGAAAGCATAATTAAGTAGTCAGAACCATAAATCGACTGTTGTCAATTATGCTTGTCATGCAAGTTGAACGTTATTATACTTGATCGTAATGTCGAACGTGGAAAACGGAGTCGAAAACTTGCATTATGATCTATTAAAACAGATTTAAAATATAATTACTTTTATAATTTTAAGTTTTAAGTATATAATTATATCGTTGTTGTTTTTAAACCGCTGAAGATTTTCAGATTTACAAAATATTATTTAAAATTGAAAAGCACCACTATCACAAACTTGAAATACGATAGAGATACCACGATGGACTTGATTGCATTAATTAATATAAGGAATTCTAGTTCATTAATAATAGTTTAAAATAATTCTTAAAGCCTCGCTGACATACACTTTTATTGATTCCGCCCAAATTTCTCTGAATATACTAACCTAAATCTCTATAAATAATCTAATATTCTGGCTAAGGAATTGCGTGTTACACTGTTATCCAATTTTTTTAAACATATTGATAGCGGAATCTTGAAACCAATACTCTGAGAAGTGTTACAGATAGGGAGTTGATGGTAGGATATTTGTATGAAATCTGCCCCGGCTTCACACGGGTGGGCTATAGACAAGTCGAAATGCGTAAAATTAAACCCTCTTCAACGAGTGAAATGTTCTTAAAGCTCAGATTCAGTTGTTTTATACTATTTAAAAAAGAGAAAGAGGTCAGTTTGCGTGCAAGAAGTTAAATCAACTCAACAACTACTGATTTTGTTGGAATATTAATTAATAATAATTATAATTGGCTCGTCGTAATTATTATATGCGGGTATAGCGAAGTTGCCATGGACTCCAACTATATCATTGTTATATTGACTTATTATTACAAGTGCAATATTTTAAGAACATAAGGCGCTGCACAAACTTGGACACTTTTGAGTCATGTGTCCGATACAAGCCACCGTTGAATATTTTATGTTCATACAAATCAACCAGCAACTGCGTATACCAGAAGTTGTCGGTTGCAGATACAAGCAACATTACCGGCAACCGGACACAGCAACAACGGTTTCCTGCCTGTAATGGTGTCTCGTGTCGGTGACAAAAAGTATCCACGTTTGCGCAGCGCCTAAGTAAGACAATATTTCAAACATAGAAATACCATAGTTATTTGTGGATAAACATAATTTATCTATGAATTTCGATGGCACATTTCAATTTTACATATATGGCCAATTTCACCAACGTCGAGTGACGTTTTACCAGGGAATGAAGTTTAAAATGTTGAAAATTCTGTCAAAATATCAAATTTACGCTCGGATAAGACTTTATTTTACGTTGGTGAAATCGGCCCTTAGCATAATATTGTATAAATACTTTCAATATATTTTAAATTATAAATAGTATTCTGAACTATCTATCCGTTGGCAGTTTTTGTATGGCCAATCTGTCAAAACGCCAAATTTATTTGTCGGTTAAAGTTTATTTGAAGGTGAAACAGGCCCTTAATGTAATACCTACCTACATAGTTTATATTGATGTATATTTTTGTGCACTGTGCTCATTTTTATTCAAACACTAAGTTTCTATACTTAATTATTTAAGATTTAAACAAGAAACTCTAGTGCAGTTTACTTAAGCATAGTGTGAATTAATTCCAATGGCCTATTCCAAAGACATTTAAAATGTTTAAATTATCCAGTCTTTCCTCTAGAAAATATGTTATGATGTGCTTCAGAAATATTGGGAATTAAAACTACACATATAATTATATGAATCTCATAAAGAACTCAGCATCTTATATATGTATATATAAAAGTAAGTCATTTACCTATATTTATATATGTAAATATAGGCAAATGACAATATGTGACGCATTTTATAAATAAATATACGGCAACACGTAAATATATTTTTTTCTAAAATGCATATTATATTCAGTTTTATTATTGCATAATATTCCTACATAATGAATTGGAACACAGTTAAAATAAGGGTGTACCTGGGGTTAAGTAGTCAAAGGTGTAACTAGACAATAATGAATAATTGTACAATCTAATCGAGAAAAGTAAAGTGATGTAGGAAAACTATCTTTTATGTTGGTTGGGTGTTAGTTAAAGATTTTTAATTTATAATAGATTGACGAAAATCTTGGTGACAAAATCAAAATATAGAAAAGATAATTTTCCTGTACGTCCTTTCTTATTAAAGTCAAGTGTTTCATTCATGTTCTAGCAATGCGAAGTATCTTTGCAGGGCAAACTATTCAGTAAAAAAACTGAACAGAAAAAACTTTGTCATTGTTAAAATAAAAATAGATTTTTTAAGGGAAAATAAATAACATTACCAGATATTTTGCGTTTTGTTTTTCTTCTAAAAATTTTTAAATCTTAAATATACCTATGAACTTTAACTTTAAATCCATAGAAATCATACTTATAATTTAAATGCGAAAGTGTGTTTGTTGGTTTTTCCTTCAATCACGCCCCAACAGAGCTACGGATCGACGTGATTTTTTGCATGGGTATAGTTGTGGGCCTGGAGAGGGACATAGGCTACTTTTGTCCCAGAAAATCAGAGTTGCCCGAGGGGGCTTGTTCGCTTTAGGACAGATTTTGATCGACAGCTATGGCTCAGAGAGCTTAAATCTTAGAAAAAATATATTATGGCTACCTGTATATCGGAATATTATTAAGATGCATAACAACTGCAGCTAATAGTGTATCTTTGTACAAAGTGACTTGGGGAATATTTTATTATTTTAGAATAGGTACCAGCTACTACAGTACAAACCATCTCCTCGCTCGAGTGGTAAAGTTTTCATTTATGGCAACCCTTCCAGGTACGATGGAATGACAAATAACGATCATTAAATTGCGCCTGCGTATTAAATCAAATTATTAGGTTAAAAATAGATGGCACCTAGTATTCGCAAATTAGTTAATTTCTTTCCCAATTTTTACACAATTATCTTTATGTATATTGCTAGTAGGTCAGTCTAGCAAAAACTATAGGTACCTAATTAATAATTTTTGTTTATGTTTTATTCGCTCTAATAGTTAGTGGTTTAAAAAAAAAACCGGCCAAGCGCGAGTTGGACTAGCTCGCCGAGGGTTCCGTACTCCAGCAGTAAAAGTAAAACGATAATAAAATGTTTTTTTTAATTAATTGTTAATAGTTAGTTTTTAGTTTTAGTTTTCCTGTAAAATGTACATAAACTTCTATTGTACTTTATTGACCATAATTTTATTATTTCATAATTTTTGATTGGCAAACTTCGGAGATAGAGGGGGGGGGGGGCGAACGTTGGCCCGAACCCATTTGCAACGCCACCTGCCGGGTCCGATTGTTCTTTCTACCTAGGCATTAAAAAGTAAAGGTCAAAATTATGCAACATCAATTACTGCTAAGCAAATTCGTTTTTTCATGAAAACGCGATCACGACGCTATTTTGGGTTCAATTGTATCTTCAAACCATTAAGGGACCCATTCAAATATACACACAAAATTTCATCCTAATCAGTCCAGCCGTTTACAGAACCAGAGGAGTTAGGTGACAAACACACGTACAGAAGAATTATAATACACTGAAATACCGCTTCACTGCGAAATCTCGGGAACTATAAAGCCTACCAACTTGATGGGGATTGGAAGGTTATATGAAAGTCCTATGTTTTTGAAGTCGGAGAAAATTTACATTTTGGTTACCTAACGGTTTTAAATAATAGTTCTGAAAATTTGTAAGTATGGGAAAGTTTGAATAATTATTATTATGATTAACTCAAAGTTTTGAACGTAGATTTTTTCCAGAGCATACTTAGGCATCAGCTAAGAAAAGATTTTACAAAAATCCACTCAGTGGGGGTAAAATGGGGGTTGAATAATGTTGTATGACAGAATAATGAAGTTGGGTCGTAGTGTTATTATTGTATGTAGGTACCTGCGTATTTATCATCATTCTGATACTGTTGAGGACCTGAACAGTGAATTAGACTAAGTACTTTATAATCAGGAAAAACATTGGGTTTTCGAAAACTTATTCCGCATGGACAAAGGCTCGGGGGAAACAGCTAGTATTATAATCGGTTATAAAGTGGAATAAATAGTATTATTTCATTAACTAGGTAGGAAGGTAATAAATTTTTCGTTAATAATATGATAGATAAATAATTTTCAGTTCCTAAGTCCATAGAACTTTATTAAAATATTAAGTAATTCGAGGTTAAATCTCAAAGTTAATTTTAAATCTGTTAGTACTACGTACTGCAAAATTTTTTTTTTATTAAATGTACAATAATATTTTTATCAATGGATAAAATAGATGTTTCTATATTTTTTACGCTAGCAACATTTTATCCTTATTTTATAGCGCCAACTAGTGGAGTCATTTAGTAACTGCTTATTGATATCTCTCATTCGAGTTCATGTTGCATTTAACTCGATAAATTTTGCTTTTCCTGACAAATATGTTTACTGATTAAGTGTTTGTGTTATGTTTGCATTAAAGGATGGTGTGTTAAAAAGGTTTTCTCAATGTTTATGCTGTGCCACAAGTTCATTTCAAAACCAATGACACTTTATGAACTCGATGTGCGTTTTGGCCATTTTACTTGGCTTGCGTTGGTGATTCGTATATAGTCACGTGACCTAAAGTGGTCTTCGGATCAATGGCGCCAAATGACTTTTACAGAAAATGTACGTAAATTAGATAGTAATTTGTATCCTAAATAGATTATAACTAAATGAATGCACAATCGATTTGTATATGTTTGTACTTATACACATGTATTTCATACCGAAATGTATTCTATAGGACTGAAATGATGCGTAGGTCTCACGTCAATCTGGCAACAAACAGTGCTGCTATCTGTGTTGTCAATTTTGTTATGTAGTTTAATGGAAGACTATTCTTGTGATAAATATTTACGGTGAAGCTTTTGAAGAAATATTTGTTACTTTTATAGCTATAAGTGAGTTGATTTTTGATGTAGGAGCAAGAATAAAGTAAAAGCCGCCCGATGAATTGATACTCTCCGCCTGTATTTTAAGGTCGAACAAATCGCTGGCCCGCCATACATTTACTCTTGCAATAGTGAAACGTCAAACGGGATTGTTACAAATTTTCCCTCGATTATGGAAAAAATCATGCTTTTTACGAGTGAATTCATATTTTTAAAGGTTAAAAACCCCGTTTGACAACAGATCTCACTATTTAATGTTGCATGCTTATTGCCGAGATGACATATTTGTTTCGTATGTCAAGTGATCAAAATACATTTTTGTTGAAGTTATTATTAATCAATGGCTTATTTACGCATAGTTTACGGTTCCTGATATTATACTATCCCATTTTGTATGAATACTTTTACTTTTTGATGTAAATAGTACCTTGGACACCCAACACATTTGAATGGAATATTAGTGTATTTGTATGGTAATATTTTGTTACATTGTTTTGTGAATCGAAATACTTAAAAAAGTGAAGTGTTTTTAGTTGGTTAGAACAAATTGAGTTGTTTTATTTGGTTGTTTGTTTTCAGGTTTTGCCTTATTTGTGGATGGAAACTAAAATGTCATCATGTGAATGATGTGACATTCTACACAATGTTACTACCACGCTCAAAGTGTAAAGCTGTAAAAGAGGTGTGAACATGTAGGTTGTGAACCAAGCAAACAAGATGTCGTTGAGAGGCACAAAGCGGGCATCTGGGATGCGTGGAGACGAGGGAGTCTCGTCCAAGCGTCGGAGGGCAGAGCCCGAAGATGCCCTGTGGCAGCTTCGGCCTGTCAGTGACCTCAAGATGTCATCTATATATAACAGAAGTGCATCTGAGGCACCTGCTGAACTATTCAGGTTTGTGTTCTATTTTGTTTTGAATAAACTGTACTAGGTATATTTTATGAAATATATTACAATAACTATAGGTATCAAATATACCTATTTTTGTATATATTTGAGTTGCTTTCGCGATTATAACTATTTATTTTAGATATAAAAATATGTTAGTGGAGCATTAGTATAATTATGTATACATATATGCGCTTGCCTGAGTTACTAGTGCCAAAGGTGCAAATCACTTTAAATTCAATATAATATCTTAAAACATGCTATGCTATAACTATAATTCATATAAATATTACTATATAATTCTTAAATATGCATTGCGATATGTTTTTAGTGATCCTTGTTATATACATAACCATACAAAGCCATACAATAAAATTGTTATACATGATATCATGTACATACTCATATATGTTTGGAAAGGTTACATTATATAATGACATCCTTACAAACATAAGTATAAGCACATACATGCTTTTCATTCATTCAAGCACTTGAGAGTATATCTTTATAATTAAATATCACAAATTATGTGTACAACTTGCCATATTTTAAGTTTTGTTGTTCTATATTTATTCATTTAAAATATGTCTTCTTTCAAATTATTTATTATGTAGATAACCTAATCAAACCAGTAATGAAAAGCATACAAAAAACAGAATTAGCATCAATATCAATGTATATCAGCTTAAGAATTTCAATCTTTGATGAAATCAAACAGACTGACAATAATTGGACAATCAAAAAGTGAATTGTGAAACCACAAAATCTGATAAATTATAATGTTTTTACCTCCGACAAAAAAAGAGGGGTGTTATAAGTTTAATGTTAGTATCTGTGTATCTGTCTGTCTGTTCCCTTGTAGCTCCCTAACAAATGGACAGATTTTGATTTGGATTTTTCGCTTTCAAAAATGAGGTGGATCTTAGCTATAATTTATGAAGATCTGCCCAGACTTTTGAAGATCATGAGCACCTTTCCTACTTGATTAAAGGGTCGCACAAACTTGCACTGGTGTGATTAATTTGTAATATGGTGTACTGTTACTTCAGATTATTTCCAAGGCATGGTAACCTTGATCTGATGATCCAGTATCAAGTTGTCTGCTGGATACCCAACTCCTCAGCAACTTATAGCAGATTTAGTGTTTGGGTTCATTAGAATGGTCTCAATTAGTAGGTGTTAGATAAGTTGATGATCAAGGATCGTGGAGGAGGATTAATAAATTTTGTTATTTTAATTTTTTAAATTTTAAATTAAATTTTTAAATTTTGTTGGTTATAAAAGTTACTCATGTCCATGTGATACATATGTCTCTATGATTCTATCTTTTTCGTCAAGATTGGTTTAGTAGTAAAATGTAACATAGAACTAATTGACCTTATCCCTCCCTCTCTTTGCTACAACCGCACCTCACACCACCGAATCCAATTTCACCCTCACCGCGTGGGTGCCTGGAGCACTTCGACCGTCCACTGTGCTTAATCTTTTTTCCACACGCTACCAAACTGTGGAACCACCTCCCATCGACGGCATTCCCGCTTAATTACAACATGGTGTTATTCAAGGGGCGGACCAACAAATTCCTGAAAAGCCAGCAACACATTATTGGTGCCTCTGCTACAAATGTTCATGGGGGGCAGTAATCACTTAACATCAGGTGACCTGCCTGCTCATTTGCTCGCATTCATATTTAAAAAAAGGACATCTCACCTAATCACTTTTGCATTTATAATATTAGAATTGCTTATATTTTCAATAATATCTTTATTGGCTACATCAGACTGGATAAGATTTTTTATGTGAACATATTATTATGACAAAAATGTTTATGACAAAGTAGATATATCATGTATGTATGTAATAAGGAGAATGGTTTCATTTATATAGACATCTTAATTCAAAAATTACAATTATAAATTAAGTTTTTTTTATTTATGTTTATTATCACACAATATATTTACAGTAAATATTATAGTAAGCATAATGTGGACTAATATAATATGCCATCAGTCTGTTAGTGTAGTTTATGTAAGTTCAGTGCTTCAGTAACAGTAGCTTAGGCAAGAATAGATTAGATTTCATCGAAAATTAGTTAATTTAAAGAACAGTTCAGACTATTCTACGCTAATATTTAACATGTCAAATACAAAAAAAAAAACAATATTGTACTGTGTATTAATATGAATGAGTCCTGACCAATGAATGCTGAGCGATATTGTTGTGCTATGTAATATTTGCTGTATCTTTTCAAACTAGTGGTAGATTCTTGACTAGTCATAAAAGCCACAATTATAATGTAGGTAAAATATCTACATGAAATAAATAATTTTTAAATTTAGGTTTCCCCTTGCAAAGAAGTTCAGTATATTTCATTTGTATTTAGTTTAACATGGTTAGTCAAAACTATAATAGTTAGTATAGTCTTACGCCTCTTAGTCTGGCATTGCGCTGTGATATTTTTATTGCGAATTTGAAATATATTATATTTTGAAATATACACACATCAAAAGTGTCTAGGGATCAACATATATTTTTGCAATAACTTTTCTCCTGATTGATATTAATTAAAATTTTCTTTAAGGATTCATCAAATAAAGTGTTTTCGTTTGTCACAGTAACGATAAACCAAGTCACCTTTGCATTAATAAAGAAATTTGCCATTTTCCTAATAAAGGGATTTTTGACATTTGAACCACTAACATTAAAGTTCGAAAAAAAGACTGAAATAACAGTTTTCTTTAAAATTTTATTGGGTAACTTAAACAATTAATAATCCGTGTTTCTACCGCGAACACTAACAACACAAGAACATCGGTTTGGCATACTCAAAATGAGTTCATCCAAATCACGCTGTGGAATGGCCGCCCATGTTCGTTGCAACAAAAAAAAAGGTCTTCTTGCCACTGGATACCCTCCATATTCGGCAGAGCTCTTCTCTGTAGCATATCCCATGCATGCTCAATCGGGTTCAAGTCTGGCGACTGAGCAGGCCAGGGCAGGACATTGATGTTAGCTGCGGCGAGAGTCTGTCTTACAACTCTTCCGGTGTGCAGTCGTGCATTATCATACATTAACTGAAATAAGGGACCGATTTGCACTTGTAGAGGAACGATGACGTCTGATACAATCGTCTCAGCATAAATTTGAGCGTTGAGGTTGCCTCTGATCCAAATCAACTCAGTTCTTCCGCCGATCCAAATACCCGCCCATACCATGATGGTTCCACCACTATAAGGATGGACTTCCTGGCAGGATTTTAATCGCTGATTATGAAATTATGAAATGCACCAAAAAGGATCCATATAAATTTATAAAATCATAAATTTATTACAAAGCCACATCTCAATCTCAATCAAGAAATCCGCATAAAAATGCTTGATCCCTAGACACTTTTGATGTGTGTATTATATATGATATTAATAATATTTTGATCATCATCAATATAAGACTAAAATTTTTATTATATTAATTGATATTATTTTTATTAAGAATGTGTATTTTATCCTTTATTCTATTATATTATAGGTGGTTTAGAAATGTCAGAAATATTTATGCAGTTTGCCACAGTAGTGTAATAATAAGTGTAGTAAGTAAATTAAGTTATATAAATGTTACAAGTAAGTTTTTGTTTGATTTAATACAATTAGATCTATTTGATTATATACTTTATTAGGATAACCCATAATGTCAGCCTGGGTAATGTTCACTAATTCCTTTCCAGTTTCTTCCCATTTATAAAAGTATATTCACGATTTTTAATTTATTTGATACTCTTTATTTATTTTTCTATTATAATATGAATAAAAATGTAATGTATTAGCTTGCTGTAAAATCTATGCATTCTAATGGTCACACAACATAATGTTCTAGTGGTTTTATTTTATGCTGTATTTAAAAAAATATTATTTATTTTATTTAATCGTAAGGCGTTAGATACCTAAGCGTTTTTTAATGAAATTTAAAATATGTCAAAAATTTAGTACCCACAATGGATAGCGGCACTTATGCCATCAATATTAAGTTCCATCCATGATGTGGACCGAAGGTCAGACATCCTTGGTCAAAGCGCTCTTGGAAGAGCCTTTATGTTTGGCGTGTGAAGCCATTTCACACGGACTATTATTAAGTTTGTAAGTTTTAAAAAACGCTTATTTCGCCGACAAGTTCGTCGCTGGATTAGCACCACCCAGGAGAAACGTGCAGGGAAGTAAAAGGTAGATCCTGCGGACGTGAGCGACGGAGCATCCCTCGTTAAAAATTATTTTAATATTTTTTCAATGAACTTTCAATCAATAAGAAATATTTGTGTTGTGAAAATTATTTATTTATTAAGAAATCAAGTTGTTGTTGAAAGTTAATAATTTTGAAATTAACATGTGAATTTTCATGGCACCCAAAGGAAGGACCTCATCAGTGCAATGAAGCTTCCAGATTCAGAACCATTAACACCAAGTGAGTACTGGATCATCACTGACACATGGAAACAAGACTGGGAGCGAGGGGTACAAGTACCTGTCAACCCTGATTCACTGCCCGCTCCGAAAGTTCAAGTCATTGAAAATCCAATGCCTCCTAACTTTCAAGAGTTTAAATTGTAAGTTTTTTTTCCTTTATTTAATTTATATAATAATTATGAAGAAGGAAGCTCTAAATCAGTATGTTGATTTTTTACAGACCTAAAGATAAATACATACATTTAACGCGCGACGTTCACTACCAAGCAGATCAACACTTTCTCAGTTCCACTCCAGCTAAAGCAGAAGCAGCATGCACTTATGACTTAGACGCCACAGACACAGCTTGGCTCAAGTTGCTGAATGCAGAACGAGCACGAGCTGGTGCTCCTTCTGTATCTGAAGACCAACTTGAGAAGGTTATTGAAGAATTAGAGGTGAGAAATGTCAGAAATAATGTCCTCATGATATCAATGTTTTCTTTTATATTTTAGTAATATTTTTAGTATTTTATTTTTTGAAATTTGTGAAGTATTTGAACCTAACTAGTTCAAAACCTATGTGGATTAATTTGGTAAACAGTTTTCAGTTTGACTAATTGATTAGGATGTATCCTAATTTCAGGTTCCAACATGAGTTTTGAGAGAGTTTTCAGTTTGACTGATTGATTAGGATTTATCCAAATTTCAGGTTCGAACATGGGATAAGATCCAAGCTATCATGAAATCTGAAGAAGGATTAGGCATAGAGTATGACGAGAATGTCATTTGCGACGTGTGCCGATCGCCAGACTCTGAGGATGGAAATGAAATGGTGTTTTGCGACTCTTGTAACATTTGTGTACACCAAGCATGTTATGGCATAACTGTTATACCAGATGGTACGTGATTTATGAAAACAACTTTATGCATAGACATTTTAATATTGCAAGTTACTAAAGCTAATTCTTTGTTTCAGGCCAGTGGTTGTGTCGACCTTGTGGAGCTGGTATCCGACCAACATGTGTATTGTGCCCTAACCTTGGTGGAGCAATGAAATGCACACCTTCTGGCCACAAGTGGGCTCATGTTAGCTGTGTACTTTGGATTCCAGAAGTGTCTATTGGTTGTGCGGAAAAAATGGAACCCATAACTAAAATTACCTCTATACCAGCATCACGCTGGTCATTAGTTTGTGTTTTGTGTCGTGAACGTAAAGGTGCTTGTATTCAGTGCTCAGTAAAAACTTGCAAGACTGCTTATCACGTAACGTGTGCATTTAAACATGGACTAGAAATGCGTGCAATAATAGAAGATGAAAACGCTGATGATGGTGTAAAATTACGTTCATATTGTCAAAAGCATAGTGTCAATTCCAAAAAAGAAAAATGTCCCGGTTCTGGATCAGAAGAAGAAGAAGTTAAGAGGAAAAGGCGAAAAGACATGACTTCAGAAGAAAAGACACAAGCGCGGGCGGCGCGTCTTCAAGAAATAGAAGGAGAGTTTGATCGTCATGTCAGTGTAAAAGATATTAGTACACATCTTTTAGATGTTGATCAAGATGCTATTAATTACATTTATAATTACTGGAAATTAAAGAGAAGGGCTGGACATAACCGCCCTCTCCTGCCCCCTAAATCAGATGACAGTGAACTTTTAACACATAGACAAGAGCAAGCAGATCTTGATAAAATGAAAATGTTTGTCCAGCTTAGGCAAGATCTAGAGAGAGTACGGAACCTTTGTTATATGGTTAGTAGAAGAGAAAAGCTTTCACGTACATTCTTTCGTATGAGAGAACAGACATTTCACAAACAAATTGCAGTATTAACTGCAGATCCAACAATATCAGGTCCAGATCTTGCTGCAATTATTGAGGCCAATCACGGTCCTTCAATTTATGATAGATTATATTCACATCCAAATGCTCCAGATCACAAAAATGACTTTGATGATTTACTTGCTCGTATAGCTCCTCAGGACTCTGGTGATGAGAAAAAGAAGGATCGTAATGGTCTGGTTCGAGGCTCTAAGTCAGCAAATCCATACAAAAAGCATTATGTAAATGGATCACGTAGAAGTGGTAGTATGTACAGTGGTTATTCTAGTGAAGAAAGCGGGGGTGAGATTGGACGTTCTAGTAAATATCGTGGCAGAGCAATTGGTTCAAGTACTGATGATGATGTAAAGAAACCTGTTACGTCTCCAAAGAAAAAAGTTTCACCAAAAGCAAAGGGCAAGAAATCACCTAAAAAGATAGAAAGAAAGAAGAGAAAGGTTCCACAATCTAAAGCTGTCGTAGAAAGCAGCAGTGAAGATGATGCAATAAAAACTAGATTGAAGAAAGACACATCTCGTAGTAAGACTCTTCAACAAATGGAAAAAGAGATGACTGCTGGTAAAATGGGTCAATCTGGTACAGATAGTGATGACTTAATTCCAATAAGAACTACTAGAAACAGCAAATTTCCTATGGATATCTATTCAGACAGCAGTGATGCTGTTTCAGTTAAAGAAGAAGTTAAACCTGAAAAGTCTACTAAAGCTAAAAATGATAAATCTAAATCAGAAAAAACAAAAACAGGAAAATCTGGTAATGAAAATGACTCACAACAACCACTACCGCGGACAAAGGCTGCAATGAAGGAATTCATTCCATCACAACCTGAAAAGAAAACCGTTGCTGTGGAAGATAAACCAGCGCCTAAAAAGAGAGGACGAAAACCATCAAACAAAGAGAAAAAGACGCCAATTAAAACTAATGAATCTGATGATGAAGCAAAAGACAAAGAGAACATTAAATTGGCTAAGCAGAAAGATAACCCTACTGACTTAATAGTTCCCCAAAGGCAGGCTGCTAAAAAGGCTTCGGAGAATATGCGTTCAACTACTGCAGTTAAAAAAGAAGAATCCAGTGCTGATAAACAAGTAAGTGGAGATGATTCTAAACCGAAACCTAAGTTGAAATCAAAAGGCAAAGAAGTAAAGGATGTTCCAGAAAAAGTAGGAAGAAAAAAATCTTCTAAAGATCAAGATAAAGAGCCTATTGCTTATGTTCCACAGAGACAAGCAGCTAAAAAAGCAGCAGCACACATCAAAAGTGGCTTAGGAAGTAAAGCTCCAGTTGCAGAAACTATTGATAGTGACAAAAAGAAGGAAATTGAAAAGATAGATACAAAACTGTCACCTAAAAAAGAAGATAGTAAAAGACCCAAATCTCCACAAAAAGAGAGCTCAAGTTCTTCATCTAATTCTAGTAGCAGTAGCTATTCCTCATCATCAAGTTCAGAAGAAGAACAAGAAAAACCTGAAATTAAGCCAACAGCTAAAGCAAGAGAAATAAAGCCTGCTCCTAGGCAACCATCAATGTTTTCACCACCAGGCTCTAGACCTACAGTGGACTTGCCCTTTCTTGACAAGGTGTCAAAACCACTGTCTTCAACTAGTGCCTCGAGTGATACTGATAGCTCTAAAGCATCACGCTTTTCTGGATCAGGAAGTCCTTCTCCCAAACGTCCTCGTAGACGCCGAAAAAGAAAAAGCGTCTCAGTTGATGCAGCCCTTCGCAAGGCCCCAGACAAGAAGCTTAAAACTTCCGATCGGGGGTCCGAGTGCAGGGTACCATCACCGGCTATTGAAGGAGAGGAACAGAGCAGACCCAGCGACACGCGTGCTTCCACACGTGCTCGGACCAGAAGCACTACTTCAAGCGGAAATATGCCTCATAAGTCTGATTCCCGACAGAGAAAACCATCTAAAGACGACGCAGGGCTTGCCTGTGCACCAAATAAAACTTCAAAAGAGAGCAGTCAGTCCATTGAACTTACATCTGCGAAACGGAAAGAGGACGAGGAGATAAAGAAAGAAACAGATGTCAATCCACCAACAGAGGTTACTAACAATGATATAAAACCGATTAAACCTATAAAACCCAAGGGTCGAAGTGTGTCTATTGAAGACAAAGTCAAACTAAATACAAGTGAAGCAACTACTCCCTTAAAGAGAACAAGTCCAAGAAAAAGTACTGAATCAAAACATAAAGTAGCTACTAACAGAAGAATGAGTGTTAAAGATCCTCCTAATAAAGAAATTTTGTCACCTAAAGAAACCTGTGCTCAAATAGCAAAAGAGAAAAGTTCTAGTAGACGAAATTCACAAGCAACAGACATTACTTGTGCTTCACCAGTGAAAAAAGTTGTTGCGTCCATTGAAGCTCCACCTGTGGAAATTATTGAAAACAAACTACCACCTGTGATTGAGGATGTCTTTCCTGATAATGACAAAAATTGGTTACCAAAGGCGTCAAGCCCTAATGTCCATCCACCACCTGTGGAAAAACCTGGAGATCATGAAAAATATATGACGGAAGATAAATCCTTAGATTCAGATTGTACCGATAAAAGTAGTATAAAAATGATAGCGAAAATACAAGCAAATCTGAATGAAAACACAATGATAAAATCACCTAAAACACCAATGGATGCAAGAACTATTGATCCCATGGATGTTGACGCTATTACGCGAAATATGCGAAAACGTTCGATTATTGACACAGAAAAGAAGTTTATTACACAAGATTCAAGTCATGTTCAGGGTGTGGAAATATCGAAAAGTGCTAAAATACCTTCAGCCATCAATACATTTCCAAATAGGTCTGTGTTTTCGCCAAATAAAGACACAGAATTATTTGAGTTTGATAATATGTTAGCTGTTGATGATGGATTCAACCATGAGGAAATCATGAAACCGTTCACATCATATCCTGAGTTCTTCTTCAAAGAGGATTCAAAAGAACAAGGTGTCCAAGAAACATTAAATTTGGTCGACAGGCTAAGAATGCAACTAAACACTAAAAAACCACCAATTGAAAATTCTACCCAAGATGATGTACCAAGTAGTGATAAACAAGATGAAGATGCTCCCATTACGCATAATATAGACAAAAATGAGCATGATATCTTAGAAAAGAAGAGTGCTGTTTTAGACATACGTGATAAAAGGGAATCTCCAAAAGATATTGCAACAACAAATGATTTCTCCGAAACATCTGAGTGTCTTGATGCACCTCAAGATGTAATTTCAGATACTAAAGAAGCCACATTGCCCATAAATAGTAATGATAAATGGGTTGATGTGTCTCAAAATGAGTCTCAGTCAGAGCCGGCTGTCGATGCAAAATACGACATAGCTCCATTTACTGAAGATGTTAAAGAACCTGCAACTGTCCAGTCAATTAACTCTGCATCAGAAATAGGAGACTCTATATCTTTGTCAAAACAGAGTGATGATTCTCAATCTCTATCAGTGGTCGATCATTCAATTCATAGCAACGACCAGGAACTTACTCAAGATAATCAAACTTACGAAAATAATAATTCAGTGATTCATTCAGATTGTGCTACAATATCGTCGCCATATATAGGTAGGAGAGAAAGTAAAATAACAACAAGAAGATCTTCAGCCTCTAGTACAAACTCTGAGGGTTCAGTTTGTTCTCAGAAAACAGATGTAAAGTCACATCTTAATTGTGAATCTCTTCAAGGAACTTTAATACCAGAGATTGATGCATACCCTTTACCAGCTTATACAAGCAGAATTGAACCTACAATGCCACTGAACCAATACACTAATTATCAACCTGATGCTTCCCCATTTTTGAGTTCAATTGGAACCTTGCCTCTGTTTGGACCAGGACCTTGTGCTTCATCACAATTAACGTTGCCATCCCCAGCTTCTGGAATTTATGGGTCTGGTTTACCTTATACTGCTAGTACTCTAATACCACCATTGACAAAACCAGCATTCTCATTATGTGCTGCTTTCACCACTTCATCGCAAAATATTGCATTAACAACTGCAATGATAGCATCACCAACACCTAAACAACTTGATTCACCGCAAGATGATATTGACGTAAGTGGAAGCGATAAGTTATCAATACACGTCGCTTCGAGTCCCAGTATTAGTGTTGATTCATATAACGAGTCAAGTAATGCCAGAGCACCTACTAAAATGTCCAATGAAAGTAGTGAAACTGTTATCAGTCTAACACCACAAGATACTAAATCTTCTCCAAAGGCAGCCACAAAGACCGTTACTAAATTTTCTGTTAAGTCACCTGGTAAAAGTCCTGGTATATCACCTAGACAAGGTGACACCACCAAAGCCAGCAAACGGTCTAATAATAGAAACAACAGAAATCAAAGAGGCAGAGGCAGATCAAAAAGTCGTGGACAAAGTTATCAATCTGGTGACTTTATTGGAAACTCAATTCAAAGTAAGCTAGTTGGCACTGTATATGATTTTGATGAAGAAATAGCAAATGATGGAGTTGATCTTAAAGCATTAAGAGAGAGAAGAAAATCTGTAGACATAAGAGATGACAGAAAATCGGAACATTCTTATAAGGACTCATCTCAATCTCCTTGTGCTGAAAGCCCTCACCCAGTGAGTAAGAGGCCTATCGCTGAACCAAAAGATGTTAAATCCAGTACACCTGAACCAACAGAGGAACCACAATCGCCTCCCAGCAAAAATAATTCTGATAGAGGACCAGGTTTCACACAAGTTCAACCAGTTTTGCCAGGACCTGTTGATATGCGTACCTATAATCCGTTTGATAACCCTGCTCCAGTGACAGGCGATGCTTATCACAGTCATTTGTTGGCTTTTGCGAGTGGCACCGCTGAGCAACAATTGGTGGATTTTGATGAAGAAATGGAGAAAAAACTACACTCTGCGCTCATGGCCAGCAAACCAAAACTTGGCACTCCAGCTGCAGCAGCACATGAGATCATAGAGCCTCCAAAAGAAATTGTGACACCTCACTTACCAAAAGTATCATTGAGTGACTCAAGAAATCAGTTAAAAGTAAAAATAAAGGGCCCATTCCTAGACGCAAATTATTCCGCCAGCTCTGTGCAACCGGTAGCACCACAACCGCCGCCACCGCCGCATGATTCTAATACGAGCGTACTAAATATATCTAATAGTTCCACGAGTTCCATGACTGGATCAACCAACCTCAGACGCATGCGGAAGAAAGAGTTGTTACGTCAATATTGGACACAGGACATGAACATGGATGACCCAACTAATATATCAAATGTTGGAATTGCTCCGCCGCCTGCCGCACCTCAGCCCTTACCTCGAGCTGTTATTACAATACCAAAGGCAGTAGCTTCTATGACTAGTATTCCTACTAGAGAAGACTATAAAATTACTGATACGCCAGTTGAAAAGAAAAAGCGAAAGACTACACGTGGGCTATCTCGAGAATTAAGGCATTTAGAAGTCAGCATGAATGATGATATTGATCCATCCGATGATGTTAAATTGTCTAATTTCGCTGCTGGTTCAAGTCAGGCACACAAAAGGCGCGGTCGAGTTTCCACGAAACCTCAGAATCAGACCAGTGCCACAACACCTATGGCGCCTAAATTAAAGATAAAATTTGGATCAAACAGTGTCCCTCAAGTGAACGAAGAACCGTCAATATTCCAGTTCAGGCCGCCCAAAAAGCGATTACAGACCATACCTAAACCAAGCTTGGAAGACTTAAAGCGTGAAAGTATGAAGTATCGAAAATTGGTAATGGCCAATTTCGAAGAGGACGAGAAAACCAATACACACAAACACAGACCAGGTAAAACTGAAAAACGGAAAAAGAAGAAGGATAAAAAATCCGAAAAAGAAAAATTGCAAGTTATAAACAGGGAAAGTGAAAGTGCTACAAAGTTGATTATAAAAAAAATAAAGATAAAATGTACGAAAGAGGGGAAAACAAAGCCAGTGAACTTGAAAGGCGGTACGATTGCCGGCGCCGTGGCCGCTGCGCCCGAGCCGGCGGTCGATCCCCTCGACTACGACCCCACAAAGCCGGATCCGCTGGCTTTCGACTCGCCGTTGACCACCGAGTGCGCTTCTACGTTGCGTAGGATACGGACAGATAAAGTGACGCCCATTCGGTTAAAACGCAGTCCCCAGGGTTCGGGCTACGTGATGGAGGCGGGAGCCGACCTAGCGCAGACGGCGGCGTCGTCCGCCTCCACGTCGAAGACCGCGTCCGCGTCGGTGTCGTTCGCCGTCAATAAACATTGTGAAGTGAGGTGATATAAACCGCGCAAGCAGAAAACTCAGTAAACTGTGTTTAGTTAAGAAAATAAACAGTGGACATTATTGTACAGTAATATTAGTTGCTAGTTGTAAATAACTTTTAAATTTTATTAATTATATTTCTTTTACTTCTTAATGTAGTTTATTACATTATTTATTTGTATAAATCGAAAGCTCAATGACTAACTTAAAGTTATTCTAAGATGTACTAAACTAAAATTTTGTGTATTTTGTGATGCACAAGTAAATCCTAATATAAAATATTATATATTTTTGTTAACGTTACTATGTTACTTTGTGCCTCATTATAAGGAATCTCATTAAGTATATTATTATCATCCTATCACAAAGTACATCACAGTCTGGCAAGGCATTATTTAATAACTCTTAAGTTTTATTTAAAATAATTCCTTGTTTAATATTTAAAAATCAATAATGTAAATCTAAAAAATTGCCCTCTGGTCTCAGTTGTTTGGGAGATTTTCCGTTGTCGTACTACACAATACTCAGCCTTCTTGAAGCTCAGGAATTAGTTCTTTTGTACAACTAAATTGCTGAAACTATAATAGGGTTGGTAGTATGGTTAGAGATGTTCATTTAAAAATATAGGCTTGTATTTAAACAATAATCAGATATGTATCTGTGCTAAAGGGATAAATACTCAACAAAGCATACTAGTCCAGTCATTATAGTAAGTTCACCTCGGAATTCGAGATACCCAGCTGTAATTCTGTAAATACTTGTATATTGACATCCTAAAAGTTGTCTCAAAACCTACATATGGTAGGGTATACGCAATTATTAAATTTCAAGGTCAAAGGTCACAAAAATCATTTTTTTTTTTGTAAATATCTCATTTACTTTGGGTTTTTTGCTATTTGTATTTATTATCAATATTGTAGAATACAAAATTCTCTACATAAATTTTTTTTTATACGGTGAACCGTTTTCGAGATAGAGGGCGGAAAGCTCGCGGTCACAGCATCACTTCAGGTCAACCGGTGCCTCCGGTCGAAAATGCGCCATATACAGTGTGTCTGGACATGAACTAGCGATATTTTAAACACTTATATAACAACTATTTTTAAGTACAAATGCACCCTAAACTTGGGCCCAATCCACTTTCCCCCTATGTGGCAGCCATTTTGTTTTTGTACTGAAATATTCTCTAAACGTGTACAAAAAGAATCATATCTCTCAAAGTTTTGGTCTTACTGAGATAAAAGTGGGCTTATTCGAAGAGGTTAATAACGGTTCACCGTATAAAAAAAATTTTTTAAACAATATTTGTAGAGAATTTTGTATTCTACAATATTGATAATAAATACAAATAGCAAAAACCCATAGGAAATGAGCTATTTACAAAAAAAGCGCAAAAAACCGATTTTTGTGACCTTTGACCTTGAAATTTAATAGTTGCGTACACCCTACCATATGTAGGTTTTGAGACAACTTTTAGGGTGTCAATATACAAGTATTTACAGAATTACAGCTGGGTATCTCGAATTCCGAGATTCTTACCTAATTTAAGCATATTTGACTGGACTATACATAAAGTAACTTATAGCTTTTTCAATTTTATTTTGTGCATTAAAAAATAATTAGATCCCAGAAAGGTTAATTTGAACTACTTCCACTCAAATATATTGTTTTCTTTCTAAACTGTAACCTGTTGCTCTTTTAACAACTTCTGATTTTGCTCTGTACAAAAGCACTTAAGAGGTAGAAGAGATCGTTCTAGCCTGCATTGATTAAACAAAAACTTTAGTTGGTCCTTTAGTATTTATTAATTTTTTTTTTATTAAAAACTTAGTAGTCCGGTCGACGTTTAGCTGAACTAACGAGACTTAAGAAGGATAGTAAAATCCTGGAAAAAACAACGGATTAGAGGGAAACTGCTATTTTTTAATTTATTTTCGTTATATATGATAAGAATGTTTGTGATCATGGAATTAAACCCTGACACATATGCGCTTTAATTGAATGATATACATTTTTTTTGTTTAAATGAGATTGAGGATCACGCATGCGACAGATGTGTCTGTAGAACGTAACAAAAAAAAAGCAGTGGTGGTCTATGTATAAGTTTTTCATATGAGCGTATTGGCCAAGTTTTGAGAAAAACTGTCCAATAACATACAAACGGTACGACGCGTGTCGTCAATGCACTCCTCGACCTAGTTCCGATGTACTTTTCAAGACCTGCAATGTTTTCATAAATAATTTTTACGTACATTTCAAGAAGCTCTCAAGTTGCATTTTTATCTCAAATCGTGCATGATTGTCAGTATCAGTTTAGAAACTGTGTATAGTTCTTGCAACTCACGAGCGCGCGTGTGCTTTACTTGTGGTTACGTCGTGTACACACATGCATATTGCGTAAGTGTGTTTGCCTGTTGGAGCCTAAGTGGGAGTGGGCAGGCGCAAGCATTGTGCTCGCTCGCTCACAGATACGCCACGCACATAACCAGGAGCCACGCGCATTTGTCAATTACTAGAACTATTGGAAGCCTTTAAACTTATGGACTTGTTATATAAACAAGATTTTTTAGGCCCAAGTTATCAAAACAATGCAGTGGCAAACTACAAAATATGTAACAGAGGTAAAAAAAAGTGTGTGTGTCAGCTCCGACGCACGACTAGAGTTTACTCCTTAAAACGTCGTAATGCATTCGCGGCGCTCGGACCCGATCGGTACGCGCTCGGCTTCCCGAAGGGAAAGCTCTTTCGCATTCGACAACTCAAGCGAAAACCAACCTTATTTACTCAACGTTAGGGTAGAAATTTGCATCGTTGTGAAAAACGTAACGCGGGCATTCGACAACTCAAGAGAAAACCAACCTTATTTACTCAACGTTAGGGTTGAAATTTGCATCGTTGTGAAAAACGTAACGAGGTCATTCATAAGTAGATTTTACTCCTCGAATTTTTCTAATACCGGGCGCCTAAAATCGATTCTTAAGGAGTAAACTCCAATAAACTCCAAAAATGTTGAAACTTAAATCTTTGAAAATCTTACAACATTTTGACAAATTATATTTTTTTTTTAGGTATATTTATGTTATTTGTATAATTATGACTTTATTAGGCATTAATTTATAGAACCTTATAAATATATGTATGTATAATATTAAAAGAATTGTTGTTAAATAAATAATAATTGCATAATTAAAAGAGCTGGGCTCCTTCTGTATTTTACATTATTGTATCATGTATTTAACATTTTATTGTATATTTTTTATGAGATACTTTTTTACTTTGAGACAGTTTCATAATTATTTGAAATGAAATTATATAACTAAGGGCCGATTTCACCAACGTAGAACAAGTCTTATCTGAGCGTAAATTTAATATTTTGGCAGGTTTTCAATACAAAAACTGTCAGAAGGCCCAATTTATTCCTCGGCTAAACGTCACTCACTCTACTTTGGTGAAATTGGGTCTTAAAATATTAAATTGTTTTATATTTTATTAATGACCACCTATTCTATACAGAAAAATGTATATGAATAGTTAGTGCATAGAATATTATGTAAACTTACATAATTAATAATTTAATTTAATTTCAATGAGTTTCATAATTATTCGAAATGAAATTATATAACTAAGGGCCGATTTCACCAACGTAGAACAAGTCTTATCTGAGCGTAAATTTAATATTTTGGCAGGTTTTCAATACAAAAACTGTCAGAAGGCCCAATTTATTCCTCGGCTAAACGTCACTCACTCTACTTTGGTGAAATTGGGTCTTAAAATATTAAATTGTTTTATATTTTATTAATGACCACCTATTCTATACAGAAAAATGTATATGAATAGTTAGTGCATAGAATATTATGTAAACTTACATAATTAATAATTTAATTTAATTTCAATGCCCTGCCAGTTGTAAAATTTAATATTAAAAATATTCTTAATTTATAGCTCGGATCCCATCATGGAGTAAATGTAAATTTTATTGGGAATTGACTAATAAATGTATGATTCCAAATTTCTATAAGGAATATGCGTGGGTTTAAATTGGGTGCAAATTTATTTTCTGTAATCCTTATCGAAATCATCTAAACTGACCTACTTTTATTTTAATACTTTTTTCAATCGTGAACTCATTATATTTATATTAATAATTATATCTAATTGAATAAGCCCAGATTAGGTACCTGTGCGCATTCAAAAGTGCAAAACCAACAACATGGGTTCAACCCAATGACATAAATAATATGTATGACGTGTATATAATAACTATTAACTATGTAATATGATGTCAAAAAACATGTAGACAACTATTGTCATCACAATCGTTTAGATTCTGTCCCGTTACGTCAGCTAAAGTGTTTTGAAAACCCAGCAAAATAGTCTAAGATCCGAACATAACATCGACCTTCACCCATCTGTTTACCGAATGAAACATTTTTTTTATAAAATTCCATACGTAGACAAATACGTCTTGTATGTACTGCCTATCAAAATATTCATGACTATCATTAATTAAAAAAATATTAATTAAATTTTTTTAGCGAGTTTCACCCACTTGTTTACCAATCGAATGTTATTGAATCTAAAAGTTTTTAAAAGTTTCTAAAATTTTATTGAATCTAAAAGTTTTAAACATATAGAATAGGTCTATGAGGTATTGCCTACGTGTTTACGTTCATGTCTACCTGGCAAGCACCGATCTGTTTACCAATCAAAATGTATATTAAAAAAAAGATTATTTAATAACAAACGCGATGATATAGTATTGCCTACAATAAACCGTTCATGAAATACTATTGCCAGGATTTAAAGTTTAAAAATCAAAGCAAGTAAAGTTGCGCAAGAGAGAAATCCGAGCTTATTAAGTTTAATAAAGAAGGATAGAGCATAGTGGCTGCGAGCGACGCCTTCGTTGAATAGAAGAGAGTACGTATGCTCTTTTTACATATGGTTGAGAGAGACAGCATATCTCTGTTGTGAATCATTTTGGAGTTACTGACAATACATACAAATTTATTCTAAATAATTATTTTAGATTTCAATTATATATATATATATATATATGTATATATTCAAATATAAAAACATTTTCTTTGCAATTAAATACATAAAAAAATTTTAACCAGTGATAGCCTAGTGGTTAGGACTGTGGTCTCCTATTCGGAGGGTCGCAGGTTCGATCCCGGGTACGCACCTCTGACTTTTCGGAGTCAAGTGCGTTTAAGCAATTAAATATCACTTTCTTCAACGGTGAAGGAAAACATCGTGAGGAAACCTGCACACCTGAGAGTTCATGAAGGTGTGTGAAGTCCGCCAATTCGCATTGGGCCAGCGTGGTGGACTATGGCCTGTAACCCTTCTCTGAGAGGAGACCTCGCTCAGTAGTGAGCCGTTGATGGGTTGCTAACGAACTAAAAATTAAATTAAACTAAACAAATAAAAATTAAACAAATAAATTTTTAATTATATTGGACCAAATAGTCATTTTCCCAGTAAGTTGATAAAAATTAAACTAAGGCCTCTTTGAATCTATAATTCTTTAGACTTTTTAAGAAGTCTGTTGGTCTAGTTTGTTGGCCCGCACCCACTATGCTCTATCCTTCCTTATTACACTAAATAAGCTCGGATTTCTCTTGCGCAACTTTACTTGCTTTGATTTTTAACTTAAAATCCTGGCAATAGTATTTCATAAACGGTTTATTGCAGGCAATACTATATCATCGCGTTTGTTATTAAATAATCTTTTTTTTTATATATATTTTGATTGGTAAACAGATCGGCGCAGTCACCTATATTTACTTTCCTGTTTACACCTGCTTGAAACTCGCTTAAAAAAATTTAATTAATATTTTTTTAATTAATGATAGTCATGAACATATTTTGATAGGCAGTACATACAAGACGTATTTGTCTATGTATGGAATTTTATACAAAAAATGTTTCATTCGGTAAACAGATGGGTGAAGGTCGATGTTATGTTCGGATCTCGTACTAAAATGGAGGCGTTTAAATCGTGTAAATCGAATGGCAGTTTTAAATAATTACTTTTGTAATATAGTTAGTTATACATTTTCATGAATGATGAAATTTATCATATAATTTTTCTTTGCCATGGTGTAAAAAAAAAGAAAAAGATGAATTAAAAATATAAAAATATGCATATACCCTATTAAAGATCTTTTGGTTGAACATTTATTGGATAACAGCAATGAAAAAATAATTAAATTTTATTTTTAACGAAAGTATAAATAAATATCACTCTTAGGGCCGATTTCACCAACGTAAAATAAGCCTTATTCGAGGGATAAATTGGGCGTTCTGATAGTTTTTGTATTCAAACTCTGTCAATATATAAAGGAGATTGGCGAGCTCCATAGAGTTTCTGACCCAGACTTGAGGCCCACGTTCACGAATCAAACTTCTGATACTTGTTCTAGTAAACCAGACTAACAAAAAAGTTGATCAAAGTAAAAAAAATAAAATTGGGAGAAAAAGATATTCAATAGTAAATTGTTAAAAATGAGGTTAGGTTTCCATTGAATTATTTTTAAGGCAAATTACCATAATAACATTTAATAGCTTTGAAAAATCTGTTAAAAATCTGCTAAAAAATAGGTACTGAAGATCATTGTCTGAATATACCAAATAGAACACGCTTTCTTTTAAACATTAAAGCAGCTAACCTACTTACTATGTAGTTCATAGTGCTGCTATCTTTATGTCTATAACGAAACGAAAGAATTATGAAATAAACTGACTACGAATGACATTAATTGATTGAGTTGACAATCGACATTGACATAATTATTTTGTTAGTTTTAATTCTTTACTCCATAATGATGATATGTATCGCCATTAGAACGGTTATTTATAATGTGTAATTGTGAATAATTATATTTATAATCCCCAACTTCTAAAAATATGGGGTTTACACAGAAAAATACTTTAAAAAATATTAATTAAAATTAAATGATTCCTGAATCTGAACGGTTTTTAAAAGTACTGGGTCAAAATTCGCCATCCTCCTTTACGCTCGGTTAAGACTTATTTTATGGTTTAGACGTCGGCCCTTAAAGTAATATACAGGAGCATTCCGAACACAATAGCAATCAGTGTAGTTCAAAATTGAACCTAATAAAAACGGCCTATACCTGAAAATTTTACTTACGTAAGTAGCTTACATAATCAATTTAAGATTTTATCAATTTAAACACTTAAATAGCTTTTGATATTTGCTTTAATTCATTTGCTTAAATTATCTCTTAAGTTAATTAGGTAAGTAAAACTTAAAGGTGTAAGTCCTGTCTAAGATTTCTTTCGCACTATATCATATTGATAGCATTATAAATAGACTTTGTTACAGTTTATTTGCATTTATGGATTTGAAAAGGTGAGATAGAGAAATAAAATCTTTTAATTTTATTGTTTTTTTATGAATTTCAGATGGTTTTTACATTTCTATTTGCATATCATTTTAAACAACTGTAGTTATTGGTAAGGATTGTTTGAAGATTTAGAAATGTGTAAATTCGCATGACTGGCATGTCGATTTTAGAATGAGATTTATTAAGATACACCTTTATGTGCAATATTTGGCAATACTCATCGGGATAGTCGGGGTTTAAAGGCCTAGATGGGGTGTGTTAGTTTTAAGTGCGTGTTTGTTAAGTGTAATCTACGAGTAACTTATTAGACGTTACTGGATTATAATAATACTAATATAATAACCGTTTACATTATTATAACCAGAGGAAAAGTCGATATGTGTCCAATAAATATGCATGTTTAATTGTGGCGTGCTATTATCCCAATAAAGTAGTTTTTAGATTTTCCAAATTTACTTTTAGTGTTGCGGCTACTATATCCAATTAATTCTCCACGTTTTTGGTATTCAGCTCAATCGGAAACTTCATCTTGATTTTGAAAAACTTATTCAGCTATAGGCCATTGTATGTATAAATGGTAGGTATTCAATTTTTTGTGTCTACTCTACTGCCATTTTGTATATGTATTACGGCGACAGTTTTGGTTTTAGTAAATCAGCTACAACATATCGCACGGCTTAGACAAATCGGTAGACACCTTATTGATCCATCCAGTTGTTGGAAAGAATCCCGAATACAAAGATAGGCGTCAAAACGTATGATGTACGATGGTAGGCTTTCTACCTAACGTGCAACTGGCTTTGTGTGATCACAGGCCTACCATCAACACTTAAAGCAGTAATATTTCAATAGTGTTTTGAGAGGTCTTATTGACATGTCAAAAAAATATCGAAATAATACTGCTTTAAGCGCTGGTCATATAAAGGGCCGATTTTGTCGCCCGCGTCATACAAATTAAGTATCAACGTACAATCTTTGCATCGCTTATAATAATCTCTTACAATAGCCTTAAGATGAATTTCGCTTGCAAGCATGAGCATCACGGTTTGACATGGCTCTAGTGTAACTTTTCAAGCTTATGTTAACTTTGCGTAAATCTGTCAATTACTGCCATTGTCAATATTAAATGACAGCTGTTGTTAAATGTATGTTAAAGCAAACTTGAAAAGATAGTACTAGATACTACTCTACTCTACTCTAGTAGTAGTGGATAGTAGTAGATTCACTGATAAGTATTATAGTGGTCACAAACATTTACAATCTTAACACAAAAATCTATTTCGGAGATAAACCGTCAAAAAAGATGAACGGAATTGCATACATTTGTACACAATTCCTAGGTTTCATGCATTTACATAAGATAAGGTAACAATATGTTAAAATCGGTATATTTTTGTTCTTGCGGGCTATGTTTTGATATGCTTAAAATGAATATCATTTAACTTGGACCAGAAATCCTGCCAGAAAAATTAAAACCTTAAGAATATATTATTATAACGCTTGTTTGCTGCAACACCTTTTTATCTCAAAAATCTCAATTTTGGAACGTAGTTCCTTATCGCGCGGTACGGAAGGGGCGCTAGACGGAAAAAATTAAGGAAACCGACACGACACATTTTTGAAACGTCATTTTTTGTTGAATGTGAATTTTGCATTGTATTCGGTATTTTCGCCTTAGAACTCGGCGTCTGCATGGACTAGTGGTTAGGAGAGTCGCCTATAAATTCAACGTCGATGGTTCGAATCCCAGCTCGACAGACTGAATTTTCTATTTTCAATTTTATTTTAAATAATTTCTAAATGTGGAATTTTTTCCTAATTTTTTATTGTATAAATTGGATAACGCCATCTGTGAAAAATCAGTAACTCCACCAGAGTAACTCTTTGGTTTTGTAACAGTGCAATAGATATAAACTAAAAATAATTCATCGTAGTTAAAAAGTATTAGGTATTCCAATACTGTTTTGACTTGTCATACAATTTCAACATCAAAATAATTACTTTAAGGTTGTATGTACAATGTATAATTATATCGTGCATCGTGTCATGATAATAAAACATAAAAATTGAAATAATACTGTTTCAAGCGTTGGTAGTATAGGCCCAGGTTTAATACGCTCCATAAGCATAAGGTGCGAGTTGGTAGACCTTCTGGTTTAATCAAACAGTTAATTTTACCATCTGTAGAACGATCATCAAAATCATGTAATACAAGATGTTTTAAGATAAAATGACTGATAAACTATAGATTTGTCGCCAGATAAAATGATCCGTCAGAACCAGTTCGTTATCTGATTGATTAGCAAATAAACATAATTGGGTAACAATTTTACAGCCTACTTTGGCTTATCTTCATTTACCATCAGTTGAACATAACTTTGCATATGAAATCCTATAAATATATTTTTCTCACCTCCGGGCGGAAAGCGTCAATTTTCCTCCCGCTGCGCTAAACGAAAATGTCGCTTTCCGCCTCCGTCGAGGAGAAAAATAGTATACACACCACGGGCAGTAAATAAGAAAGCCTCAGATCACATGTTTATTGACCTCGGCTTCGCCTCGGACAACAATTACATGTGATCTGAGACATTTCTTATTTTACTGCCCTAGATGTGTAATGTACTAATAAAACACATTGACACTTCAACACATGATAAACATCACATAACGCAATTAAGTACACAAACTCCGAAATAAGCTGACCAAGCTTTGCTTCAGTCCAAAATAAGTTGAAAGACGCAGAGCTGAACTAAGTATAAGCTTAGACCACATTTTAAAATGCGCTTATTTTTGGAACGTAAGTTCCTTATCGCGCGGTACGGAAGGGGGCTAGACGGAAAAAATTAAGGAACCGACACTCGACATAATTTTCAAACCGACACTTTTTTGTTGAATGTGAATTTTGCATTGTGTTCGGTATTTTCGCGATACAACATTGAGTCTCCGAACCATCGACTTTGAACTGTTAGGCGACTGCCGGAGCCACTAGGCTACGGAGACTCAATGTTGTACCGCGAAAATACCGAACACAATGTAATCGAAAGGAACTACGTTCCATCCGGGTGTCCCTTGACACCTCTCAAGTTTTTTTTTTAATAAACTGTCTAAAGGTTTCTAAATTTTTGAAATCTTAGTTTTGATTTTATAGTAAATTCTGTATTTCAATAAGCATGAAAAAGCGATTTATTCAATATTGCCAGTCAATCAATTTAGCTTTTTGGTCAATAAAACATTGATGCAGTAAACGATCGACAAGTCGACAAGTTCGCATCCGCTGTCCTCATGTCTTGCAAACGAAGCTCCACCTGTGGCCTGCACTAACAGTGCTTTTGCGTCGTTGCATCGAAAATTGAACCAATAAAGTAAATGTACCGTCTAATTCCGGCTTTACGTGTTACGCTGAACTGTGTAATGTGTATGAACACATTTTATTGTTGGTTGAGCCGGAACCTACGATTAATTATTTATTACGATGTAATATTATATTCCTACAATATTTAGTTATCAATATTATTTAATACCTAAAGTCTGATTTTTAATTCGGTGGAATTCTGACGTTTCTTGGTGTTACCATAGATAAAACGCTGCCCACAAAAAAGATATCAAATTGAAATAAAATATAAATTAGGCTATAGATCCTAAGGATTTTATTTGTGAAAGAATTAAGTTTATATTGTTAAATAATAGAACACTATTTTAAATTACAAGTGACACACTGTATTAAATTTCAATGTTGAAAAATTTAATGTGGGAGAAAAAATAATCAACAGACCATACCAAGGCAAAAGTCATAACAAACCTTCTTAACTAAAAAAATCGGACAAGTGCGAGTCGGGCCTCGCTCTTTTAGGGTTCCGTTAAAAAATGAAATTAAAAAATTTCCATCTACCCACCTACCCATTTTAATTTAATTTTTTTTATTTAATTTAATTTTTATTATTTGTTGTTATAGCGGCAATAGAAATACATAATATGTGAAAATTTCATCTGTCTATCTATTACGGTTTACGAGATACAGCCCGCTGACAGACGGACGGACGGACGGACGGACGGACAGCGTAGGCTTAGTAATAGGGTCCCGTTGGTACCCTTTGGGTACGGAACCCTAAAAATGAAATATTATTATTTTCGACTAAACCAAATTCAGAGAAAGAATGATGATGACGATGATGTTTATGATGATTACCTAATACCTATAGCACCTACTTAATTATTTACAATAAAGTTTATCATTAAGTTGTTGGTATTTTTTCTTTTATTCTTTAAAATTATTCTTTTATATTTGGATTACACTTATTAAAAATTTTAATATTTTCATACTTATTTATTTAAAGTCGGTACAAGTAATGAATTTGCTTCATACAGTGATTTTTATCTTAGGTATAAAATATCTATGTACTTATGAAATAGAAAAGGCACAAACAATGTTTGTGACCACTGAAATGTCATAAAATGGCAGCTGTCAGAATTCCACGCAATTAAAAATCAGACTAATACAAATCACAAATAGGTATAAATTATAATATTAGCGTATGCATACGCAATTTTTAAGTAATAGATTAGTCGATGTGACTTAAAAGTTGCCATATTATAATATTTGCTTACAATTGTGGCTTGGTAATAATATAATTGTATGTTTTTCGTATTATATTTATAGTATTGATACCGTTGGTCCATCGATTTCCGACGAAATTATAAATTTTTCATAATTCTGCAAAATTAAAAACTAGTGAACTGAAGCAAAAATCCGATAAAATCGTTATTAATTTATTTGTCGAAGGCTTTTTGGCTATTATCTCTTTTCTAAGTCATTTTTATGAATTTTCATTAACACAAGCGGTTTATTTGTTAACCCCGCCGCAAAAAGAGGGGTGTTATAAGTTTTACGTGTGTATCTGTATATGAGTCTATCTGTGTGTCTGTTCCCTCGTAGCAGCCTCCCCAATGGACCGATTTTGATAACGATTTTTTTTCTGTTTGAAAGCTAATGTAATCGACGTGGATCTTAGCTATAATTTATGAAGATCTGCTCAGGCGTTTGAAGATCATCAGCTCATTTCCTACTTGATTAAAGGATCTTACAAGCTTTCACTGGTGCGATTGATTTGAAAGGTATATTGTTACTTCGGATTATGTCCAAGGCATGGTTACCTTGAGCTGATGCTGCAGTATCAAGTAGTCTGCTGGATACCCAACTCGTCAGCAACTTACAGCAGATATAGTTTTTGGGCTCATTAGAATGGTCTCAATCAGTAGTTAGATAGATGATGGAGCAGAAAACTGGGTAACAGACGTCAGGTATATCGTACATAGTCGCGCCATAGATTCACATGTCGGGAGTGTTTTAAATTTTTAACTTTGATTGCATATAAAAAGTAGCCTATGTCACTCTCCAGCTCCTAAACTATACCTACCCATGCAAAAATCACGTCAATCCGTAGATCCGTTGCAGCGTGATTGAAGGATAAACCAACAAATAAAAATACTTTCACATTTCTAACATTAGTTAGGAGGCTGCTATAATATATGTACATAATAATTAGTATACAAGTTACATACCTATTTTGAAAATAAACTAGGTTAGTTTTGCTCAGCCTCGTTACATTTACCTACTTTTGCTTAGAAGAATGACTGAGTCTATTAAAACTATGTTATTGATATACCCACCCGATTATGGTTCACCAATTCTATTCCATAAAGGCGATTTTCATGAAATTTGCGATAATATAAAAAGTTCTATGCGGTACTTACGGGCTTTAATCATCTTTATCAACCGATTAACGTCCACTTCTGGACAAAGTTTGCACGGACTTCCGCAGATCTAATACGATCTATCGGCTATAAATTATTATAAGCAAATTATTATTTTAAAGCAAATATGCAGTCTTACTTACAATACCTACAAAGACGATTTGGTAGACACAGCAGAGATGTGTAGAATGTTCCCATGTATCTAATGTAAACAATCATTTGAGTCCAGAAACAAGTCCATATCGTGTACAACGCCATCCCACGTTATTCATTTTTATCACGTTTAGTTGCATGCGTTGAACCATCTCTCTCTAGTTTAAAATTTGTCATTTAACCAAACGGAATGCCAGCGCAGTCGCAGCCGTAGATCTACAGTGCAGTCGCAGCCGTAGATCTACAGTGCAGTGGCAGCCGTAGATCTACAGTGCAGTCACAGCCGTAGATCTACAGTGCAGTCGCAGCCGTATATCTACAGTGCAGTGGCAGCCGTAGATCTACAGTGCAGTCGCAGCCGTAGATCTACAGTACAGTGGCAGCCGTAGATCTACAGCGCAGTCGCAGCCGTAGATCTACAGTGCAGTCGCAGCCGTATATCTACAGTGCAGTCGCAGCCGTAGATCTACAGTGCAGTCGCAGCCGTAGATCTACAGCGCAGTCGCAGCCGTAGATCTACAGTGCAGTCGCAGCCGTATATCTACAGTGCAGTCGCAGCCGTAGATCTACAGCGCAGTCGCAGCCGTAGATCTACAGTGCAGTCGCAGCCGTATATCTACAGTGCAGTCGCAGCCGTATATCTACAGTGCAGTCGCAGCCGTAGATCTACAGTGCAGTCGCAGCCGTATATCTACAGTACAGTGGCAGCCGTAGATCTACAGCGCAGTCACAGCCGTAGATCTACAGTGCAGTCGCAGCCGTATATCTACAGTACAGTGGCAGCCGTAGATCTACAGCGCAGTCACAGCCGTAGATCTACAGTGCAGTCACAGCCGTAGATCTACAGTGCAGTCGCAGCCGTATATCTACAGTGCAGTGGCAGCCGTAGATCTACAGTGCAGTCGCAGCCGTAGATCTACAGTACAGTGGCAGCCGTAGATCTACAGCGCAGTCGCAGCCGTAGATCTACAGTGCAGTCGCAGCCGTATATCTACAGTGCAGTCACAGCCGTAGATCTACAGTGCAGTCGCAGCCGTATATCTACAGTGCAGTCGCAGCCGTAGATCTACAGTGCAGTCGCAGCCGTATATCTACAGTACAGTGGCAGCCGTAGATCTACAGCGCAGTCACAGCCGTAGATCTACAGTGCAGTCGCTGCCGTAGATCTACAGTACAGTGGCAGCCGTAGATCTACAGCGCAGTCGCAGCCGTAGATCTACAGTGCAGTGGCAGCCGTAGATCTACAGTGCAGTCGCAGCCGTATATCTACAGTGCAGTCGCAGCCGTATATCTACAGTGCAGTGGCAGCCGTAGATCTACAGTGCTGTCGCAGCCGTAGATCTACAGTACAGTGGCAGCCGTAGATCTACAGCGCAGTCGCAGCCGTAGATCTACAGTGCAGTCGCAGCCGTATATCTACAGTGCAGTCGCAGCCGTAGATCTACAGTGCAGTCGCAGCCGTATATCTACAGTGCAGTCGCAGCCGTAGATCTACAGTGCAGTCGCAGCCGTAGATCTACAGTGCAGTCGCAGCCGTAGATCTACAGTGCAGTCGCCAGTAGTTGATCATGTAAAGGATAATCCCATTTTGGGTTTATTGATATATTCTCAGAAGGGCACTGAAAATATCAGGATTATATCCTAAAATTATATTTTATCGGAATAGGTACGTAGTGCAATTTTGTGGGACGTCATGACGTTATCGAAGTTTGGTACGAAATATTATTTGTAACTAAATCGACTAGTTAAAGTTCTAAACCTAAAATATATTAATAATTCCAAGACATTTTAATAATGTAAGATCGCTCTGTTAGACCGTTAGAATTAACATCCCTAGTTTGGTTCACTTAGTAAAAAAGAGAAATCTTGCAAGTACTTAATGCAATAATTGGGGGATCATAATGCTAGAATCCTGTAGTTGTATCCATACTATTACTAACGATAATGTTTGTGGTCGTTCACCCCAAAACGCACTCCACTCCATTCCGAACCTGGATTATTGTTTATCAGGCCCTGAATAGTGAATCGTTTGGCGAAAAGGGACATTAAAATTGCACCTAAATTAATTGTCTTCCGATTAATTAATGTATCCATGCATTAAAAATTTATATGTTAGCCTAAAAAGCCTTTATTAGCCTTTACTTAAATACATTTGATTGCTGAACCTGCTTGTATGTCTCAACGCACAAGCTACCTACGAGAGTTGACACGAGAAACAATTGTCGATCATTACCTTGTTACTGTGATTTGTTTTATTATAAAATAAATATTATGATTACGTAGAAGGATTTTTAAATGGAGATTCCAAGTACTGGAAATAAAAAAATAAACTTTATTATTTTATTGTAAATACATGTTTGAAGATACACTCTTTGGATTATATTAGTACCTATAATATTTTAATAATATTGCCGTATGTATAGTGGACATTTTCATAGGAGTGTAATTATTTGTGGTACTATATTATAGTCGTGTTATTTAGATTTCGTGCTTTGAGCGCATGATATGGAGTATTTTAATTTACTGGGTGTTGATTATTATAAGTGTTGTATGGAATTGTAACTTACTCAAGATGGATGTTGTTGATACGTTTGTGTTAAATGTACGTTAGAAGATATAAGCACATTATGGTAGAGTTCGACAGAGCCGACCCTGATCTCTGAATCTTTTACACTTCTGATGATATCTGTATTACATTTAAGTAGTTGCGAATAGGCCTAGACACAAGCTTTTGATATTGAAAGTTCAGGAAGTTCTGTGTTGGTTTACGTCATATTTATATATAAAATCTAAGTAAGTACATCTTTAAATTGCTCTACGTATATGAATTATGATAAATTTAGAGATAACTTTTATGTGCCACAGCCGCAAAAAGTTGTGTTAGATATATTATAGTCATGGCTGACTTATACCAGTCATTAAATTAAGAGAATTAAAATACATATATTATTATTATTTATGTCTTAGTCGATAAGAAATTACATTTAAGAGATTAGCATCTTATACCACTATCCGTTTAAGTATTATGATCAACAATATTTCCAATGTTTTAAAAACTTAGCATGTTAGAAATTAATGTTTATCGTTAAGTTGTACAAACTACTTATGTACAGTGTGTTATTTTAAGCGGATGACTCTATGTGGCAGATGGTGCCGTGGATAGGCAACAGTGTAACGCGGGTGTTGTAAATAGTGTACAAGTGGTCTTGTAAAATAACAAGTGTTTTCAATGTGCACATAGTCGCCTCATTCATTAAATAAATTTTTTAGATCAAATCCTTATATTTTTTTTATTTTTTATTGGCAGTAGGTAAGCCTAAACGTGTGTCAACGCTTGAAATGCTTCTATTTGCGACATCAAGTGTGGCCGTACAGCGAGCCTTTAACAGGCCAGTCACCTTCTTAAGGACTATCTGTTGAAGGCTTGGAACTTCCCTTGAATTTTGTATTCTGGACTAACTGCAAAACTACGGCGTTATCGTATGGGCGGAGCACGTTAAGCGTGATGTCCGAGTGTGGTTAGTCCGAGTTTTAATTAGTTTGATCGTAATAGTGTAAACTATGACATTAGAGTCTAAGTAAAATGGACCATAACAGTACCGATTTGAAGTCACAAATTCAATACAGACTATTTTAATTTATAGCGTTTTCGTTACGTAAACGTATAAGAATACATACACGAAATTGAGCTCTAACTCTATACTGTTATGGTTTATTTTAGTTTGATGGTAATGTCAGTTTACTATTCATAGTTAACTATCAAATCTTGTACTAAGCGTACTGAGCGCTTGGGGCGTGCTCTACGAACCTGCTGAAACTAGGGACTATTGCATCCCGAGGAAAATACTATCTTTCTTTTAGTACTTTTATTTTTCCTTGGCTGTCTTCAAATGAAAAAATCGCAGAAAACGTTTCGAAGAAACGCGTAACCGACTTTCTGCTAACACTGCGCTTCCCGGTGCGTGGTTGCCATTCCAGCACCTTGGGACCCCAGCGACCATCGGTTCTTCGAACTATATAACCCGCTCATTACCTATGTAATTTTGCTCATTATCATTCCTGATTTGATCTCGCAGTGATACTCCGAGAATAGCTCTCTCCATCGCCCGCTGAGCGATCGCCTCTCAGTCAGTCAGTTTACCTTAAACAACCAGGCAGTGAACCACGCTATTCTATAGCGGGCGGCGGGTTAGACCGACTGTTGTATATGTATGTAAAAGTAGTATGCATGTATGAATTACGAAACAGTGTTGTTTACGACGGTACACGTAACCTGTCTTACTTAAAAGAAATAATCTATTAATATAATAAAACTGTAACAGGTCCAATTCTGTACATTGAAGATATTTTGAAAATTTTTGTTTGAGGACACTCTATAATCGATACTGAAGCCAAAACAATTTCTTTTTAATTTTTTGTCTGTCTGTCTGTCTGTATCTTGGCCGCATATCACGCCGAAACTACTGGACGGATTTAAATGAAACTTGGCATGATTTAAGTTCATACTACGAGGTATAATATAGGATACTTTTTATCCCGAAATTCAGCACGGTTCCCTTGGGAGAGGGGATGAAAGTAAAAATGTGTATTTAGCTGTAATTCATTAAGGCGTATTCCGATTTCATTCTTTCTTTTTTTGTTAGAAAGCGGGTACTTTAGAGATTGTCCTGTAATTATTTCAAGGTCGTCAATTCAGTAGTTCAGAAATTATAGACATCACAATCTTCAGTATAAGGTCCAAATAACTTGAACCCCGGAATCTACCGGATACTTTGAATGTACGGCTCATCTTAAGGTGGCAAGCGTACTTTATCGTATATAGCCATCGTGGATATAGTCCAGGGTAGATAAATTTGAAAACAAAAAAAATTATAGTAGGATGAAACCCATTGAAAAAGGAAGAGAATGCAACAAAAATGAAAGAAAAATAAATTACGGGCGATCTGAGGTCGGGAAGAGGGCGGGTTTAAGGGTAAAAAACGGTTTATCTCAATTTCTGGAAAAACTACAAGTCCTATGGAAAATAGTTACATGGCAAAGTTGTAGGTAATAAAAAGATCTACAACTTTTGTATTTAGACTTTTTTTCACATAACCTCAAAATGTATGTGAAAAATTCAAATAACCAAGTTTTTGGTTTTTTATTTTTATCTTTTACAAAAAATCGGTCAAGTGCGAGTCGGGCCTCGCTCTTTTAGGGTTCCGTTAAAAAAAATTAAATTAAAAGATTTCCATCTACCCACCTACCCATTTTAATTTAATTTTTTTAATTTAATTTAATTTTTATTATTTGTTGTTATAGCGGCAATAGAAATACATAATATGTGAAAATTTCATCTGTCTATCTATTACGGTTTACGAGATACAGCCCGCTGACAGACGGACGGACGGACGGACAGCGTAGGCTTAGTAATAGGGTCCCGTTGGTACCCTTTGGGTACGGAACCCTAAAAATAGTTATTTGTGTTATATGGGGCCAAAGGAATTTTTTGTTCCCCGAGGGCGTTATTTTGAATTCAGAGCGAAGTGAAGGATTCTATAGTAGACTCCCGAGCGCAGCGAGGGATTCTAAAGTAGAATCCTGAGCGTAGCGAGGAATTCAATATACGCCGCCCGAGAACAAAAAATTTTGGCCCCGAATGACACACACTATTTTTCATCATTACCTATGAGAAAAAGCTAGGAGTATCAACCTACTATGTATAGAGTATAGACATTACCAATACGTATATTGAAAGTTTAAATAAAACACAAATAAATTTTTATGAAATAATTGAACATTAATATTTATGTTGGAAGTATGGGCGTATATGTCTAATCGACAAATTTGATCACGTGACTTATCGTAGACAACAGCTTCTCAAACATTTTTGAATTCTCTCTTCTGATTGGTCCGCGCCAGTGCTTTAGTATGCTAAAGCACTAACGCGGACCAATCAGAAGAGAGAAATGAAAAGTCCCATGGGGTTAAAATGAAATTTTGCTCCCGCTGTCCTCTGAAGCCAATATTCGTTTTTCGAATAGGTATGATGAAAAATATATTTTTTCACGAATTTTGGTGAAAACTTACCTTTTTATGTCCCAAACACACTGTAATTTTTCTGATTTAAAATATTTATTTGTTCACCTTTTTTTTGACTTAATATTGAAAAAGCACCTAATTTTCAATCGAAAATTCTCCCGTCAAAATATCTGCCTTTTTTAAAAAGTCAGTGAGATTTTTGTTCGTTGAAATCTCTACTTTCTGATGGTGTAAAAAAAATACATTACTATGGTAAATGGTCTCAGAAAATGCAGAAACGAAATACGAAATAACAGGTAGTAAGGCCCAGACCCTCCTAGCCCCTTCCCCACTTCTCTATGACCGAAGCCTGTGGAAGTCCATGCAGGAGACCTTTGTCCAGCAGTGGACGTCTATAGGTTGATAAAGAAGAAGAAGACGAAATAGAATGGTTTATTATCCAAAGTAAATCGTAAAATTACCTTCTTTGTAAGTAATTAGTATTACTTACAATAAATAATATGTATTTTTAATTGGAAAAATTGTGCAGTTATATAACTTTGAATAAATAAATATTAGGGCCTCCGTTACAAGGTTACGTTGTTGATTTTTAGGGTTCCGTACCGAAATGGTAAAAATGGAACCCTTATGGTGAGACTTTCTCCGTGTGTCACAGTCGATTATTTAAATAACTATTACAGCTATTGAATGAAATTTGGAATAGTTGTGTACAATGGTGGCCCAACAACATTGGAATTAAAAAAAATCTAAAATTATTTTTAGTTTAATTAAAAAAAAACCGGCCAAGTGCGTGTCGGGCCACGCGCAGTGTAGGGTTCCGTAGTTGAAAGTCTTGATTGTCAAATTACAGATTTCTAGTACCAATAGTCTCTGAGCTAAACCGCGGATGGACATGGCGAAACTATAAGGGTTCCTTGTTTACTACGGACCCTAAAAAGGGAGAAAATCGGGAGTTTGAAATTTCAAACTAAGTTAACTATACCGAGTGGGGTATCATATGAAAGGCCTTTACCTGTAAATTCTAAAACAGATTTTTATTTATTTTTATATGTCATAGTTTTTGATTAATCGGGCAAAATGTCGAAAAATATACCGTTCCCCCCCTTATCTCCGAAGTTTACCAATCGAAAAATCAGAAATAATTATGGTCAATAGAGGTTTATGTATATTTTACAGGAAAAATAAAACCAACGCTCTGACTAGCATAGTTTTTAAGCTATTGTATAGCTTTTATCGCGGGCTTTGAACTAGGACAAACAGTTTGAGCGCGAAAACGAAAATAAACCTAACACCGTCGTTCAGTAAGCGTTCAACATTTTAGAGGTTCACCAGTAGCACTGTTTGGCGCAGTGGGCGAGCGGCCGCTTTCTTTACCGTATGGTGTATGATGTGGCAGGTTCGAATCTCACTCGCGAAGTAGTGACATTGCGCTTTTCTTATTTGTTTGTTTTTTAATTATATTTTTGCATAATTTTTATTATGCAAGAAAAATATTGCATAAATATTATAATTGCATAAGTTGATAAAAAATGCTATGCAATAGCTTAGACCGCGGCAGTCCCCGAGTGCCACTTAATTTTTTTTTATATTAACAATAAACCTTCACAGACAAAGTTAACGAATAATAAGCAAATTAATATAATATTATCGTTTTACTTTTACTTCTAGAGTACGGAACCCTCGGTGCGCAAGTCCGACTCGCACTTGGCCGATATTTTTAATAAAGCGTCTGACAGATGCCAAATGTGATCTGTTATAATGGCCCTACACGAGTCTCGTTCGTCCAAGTCCGTCCTAAGTCCGTCTACACTTTACATCCTAACGGAAAGGCTTCTTCCGGGGACCACCCAGACTAGTTTAATAGTGATCTGTGGAGCCACCGCACGCGGCACGGCACGATAAATTGCATAGACGACTTCGGGCACCACATATTTCTATGGACCGTTTATTGAACGACACCCTTGACACCGCACAGAAATATAAATACATATTGTATTAGCACTGGGAGAACCTATGTTTATGAATATTCCTCCTATCCTAAATTATTTTATTAATAGCGATCCTTTCGAATTACAGGTAAGTACTGTTTTTTTTGGAACGTAGTTCCTTATCGCGCGGTGCGGAAGGGGGCTAGACGGAAAAAATTAAGACAAAATTGAATCGACACTTTTTTGAAACCGACACTTTTTTGAATGTGAATTTGGCATTGTGTTCGGTATTTTCGCGGTACAATATCTTTCCCTAATTTTTTATAACTAATTTTTTATAACTTATAAGTTAAAAAAAATTAGGGAAACATTCCACATGTAGAAATTATTTAAAATAAAATTGAAAATAGAAAATTCGGTCTGTCGAGCTGGGAATCGAACCATCGACCTTTGGCTGTTTGGTGACTGTGGAAACCACAAGGCTACGAAGATCTAATATTGTAGTGTGAAAATGTTGAACACAATGCCAAATTAATTAATCGAAAGGAACTTCGTTCCATCCGAGTGTCCCTTGACACCTCTCAAGTTTTTTTTTCCTAGTGAAAAGCTGCCGCTTTCGATGTGGCGGCACACTTTATACTTTTTTCTAACTTAAACGCAGCGTGCAGCTACGAACTACCTTTGTAGGATAAACTCGAAAACTACTGAACCGATTTTGATCAAACTTCTTAACTATCTGTAATTTGGTCCAACTTAAAAGATAGGATAGTTTTTAACTTAATTATTGTCATCAATATTTGTTATTGCAAATTAAAATATGTTATTAAACACGACAGTCAATTATACAGTTAGGTTGCTAGACAACCTAGCAACCTAACTTTAAATCTCGAACGATGTTAAAGTGCGAGATAGTCTTAACCCAAATAGACTACCCAAATAGATCTTTCTAATCCTTACTAATATTATAAATGTGTTTGTTTGTTGGTTTGTCCTTCAATCACGCCGCAACATAGCAACGGATTGACTTGATTTTTTGCACGGCTTTAGGACCTGGAGAGTGACATAGGCTACTTTTTATCCCGGAAAATCAAAGAGTTCCCGAGGGAATTAAAAAAAAACCACGCGGACGAAGTCATGGGCATCAGCTAGGTATATAATATTAACTAATAAGTAATTAGCTAGGTAGGTATTACCATTTCATACTGGCTAGACTGAGCAAATGGCACAGGCCGGTGTCGGGCAGCAGCGACAGCGGTGCGATCAGTCTAGCCCTGCGATGACCAACACTCCTACCCAGCGTGGTCATTATTGGCAAAACCTTGATGGATATTCGCACAAGACCATGGCCCCTAGTTCCCGGCGGCCTCGCTATTCCTGACCCTGGCAGCGGTCACGGTAATGTCGGGGCAGGGGGTGCTAAGAATCTCCGGATGAGATTCCGCTGCCAACCCCGACGACTGGACCTGGTGACGTATAACGCACGCACTTTGAGGACCGACGAGAAGATCATCGAGATGGAAGAAGCAGTAAGCAAGTTGGGCTGGAATATTACTAGGATTGTCTGAAGTCCGCAGCCTGCCGCAGCGGACTTCAGACAATCTGCCGAGAACTTATTAAGAGTGCATAAAAAATATTTTGTACTTTATACTGGCGTTTATAAAATAACTAGCTTCCGCCCGCAGCTTCGCCCGCGTGGATTTCGGACTTCAAAAATGGAGGAGGTTCTCAAGGACTCACCGTAGGCATCTCAAGGAAAGAACGCTGGCTCGCCGAGCTTTAAATGTTTCGCTGCTAATTACTTCTACCGACGATATCTCAAAAACTATTCATCTGATTGATATAGTGTAAAGGGCAATTTTAATCTGCATTAAATTCCTAAGCTAACTAACATATTCATTTGGATCATTTTCATAAAGATTAATACTGAACTAAAGAAAATAGCTTTTAAAAATAACGTAATAATGTTTTTAATTAAAAATTTGAACATAAAAGTGGTTAGTGTAAGTCAACCGTAAGAGATAGAGATATGCTATCGCGGACTTTTTTGTAGCATTTTTATTATTATAGATTTTGAATTCGCTATTAGGTACATTACTCAACTATATCTTTGCTAGTTTACGCGGCGTTCGCGTGGAAAGCTCCCAGTTGGCGAGATTTTTTGCGACCTCTTCAACATTTATCGCTGTATTTCTGCTAATTTACTAAATTTAAGAAAAAAAATTTAATAAATTATATACCTAAACCTTCCTCAAGTTTAGTGGTTTTCGAGTTTATCGCGTTCAGACAGACAGGAGGACAGAAAGAAGCAGCCGGGGGACTTCTTTTTATAATATGTAAGGACTAGATGATGCCCGCGACTTCATCCGCGTGGATTTTTTGATTCCCGCGGGAATTCTTTAATTTTCCGGATTAAATAGTGTAGCCTATATGCTATCCTATTCAGGATAGATATAATCTGTCTCCATCCCAAATTTCAGCCAGATCCGTCCAATAGTTCTTGCGTGAAGGTGTAACAAACATACACATTACACACAAAATTTATCCTTTACATAATATTAGTATGATTATCACATATCCAACTATAACACTTAGAAACGCAATAGTCGATGCGGCGAGAAGCCATTTTTGGTAAGCCTTTAAAGGCCGACTACGCAGTATCGTCGCGTTAGTACCTACGACGAGCTCGCAGAAAATTGTTTAATAGTAAATGATTTGAAGTGTGAAAGGCTGCCAAATTCATCACAATATGTAACCAATTCATACTATTATTTTTCTTGAAAGAGAATCCATAGGAATTTTTAAAGACTAAATTTTTTGTCCGGTGGCATCTATCGGATTGAAGTCGGGAAATATGCTAGTGTCCGTGACTTATTCACGCAAAAAAGCAAGCGACAACACTAATTGCACGAATTTCAGCCACCTTCTCCGGCAGCCAGGCGGAGACCTTTGTTTTGCTGTTGGTATCGGCTACGCTGCTTCGCTGTGAACAAAACTGAATTTGTTTATAATTTTTCGAAGTTTTGTAAACTACTTGAAAAGTATTTATCTATTAAGCCAACATTACTTTGATTTGAGAAAATAGATGCTTAGGCATAGCTAGTAATTCTAGTAATCTCACCACTTGACGGTGTTCTTATCGAATATCTGCTATGATGATAATACGATATATTGTGCTGATTAAGAATAATATATGTGTGCCGGTTGTCGGTCAGAAAATTAATTATACGAGTACGTACATACTCGTACTATCTTTATGTGCTGTGCTTGTATCAATGAGTGCAAGGATGGTTTGAAACTAATATTGAACTATATTATTTGTTGTGATTCGTAATGAGAAATAAAGTTCTTTATCCGTAACTATACGCTGAATTTTGCCAGTTTATGGCCCAACACTTGGATATATGTATTTGAAGTTTGTTAGACAAGTTACGTTGTAAATGTGAATGAGCCAAAGGAATGAGCGCACGTGTTGAAATGGAAACTCAAAGAAAAAATAGATCGAAGAGAAAAAAGATTCTTGTATTGGTAAGTATAGTTTGTTCACAATAAGATCCGTCGTGGCCAAACAGCAAACTACGATTTTTTCATGGCAACCTAGACAAGCCACTTGACAACATAGAAATAGGAAGACTATAGTTGTAATTCCTAGTTCCATGCTTGACATCTACTAAACTCAGCAGTGTGTCGATTCTCTAAAAATGATATGTCTCATGTGGCACCATTTTATATGAGCCTAAAGTCGGAATTATAATTCGGTTCCACGTTTGACATTACCTACTGTCATTTTGTAAAATAATGATACCACATATAATAGTGTAGTGATGAACACAAAAATCGATAAACAATCGCGATTTATGTTTATGTAATCATAATATTGGTGTGCCAATTAAAGACTAAATTATTGATTTTTATTTAAATAAATACATAATTACTCATAATAATTATTTATTAATTAGTAACCGCTGCTTTATTTTATAAAAAGTTAATATTTTTGTTTTTTATATTAAAAACAAAACTTATAATAAAAGAACCTAGATAGTTTTCTGTATTGGCAACCCGTGCGCGCTCGTGCAGCTATCGCCATTTTGTTTATCTTGTCATTCGGCTTCATTCTCCCAGTCTGACTGCACGAATATCTTGTTTCATTGCGAATCGATATTTTGTTATTTTGTTGGGTTTTTGTTAAAGTTTTGTTACGTTGTGTTTGTTGTTACGTTTATAGTTTTTTTGTTAACTTTGAGTGAATCTATTTGTTTTGGTTTTCCATCAAAATGGATCCTCAGCCAAGTACATCACAAAAAGACGTGGATGTTTTCTTGTCCCCAAGAAAAAAACGTCCACGAAAAGCTTTCACTGTTACTGAAAAAGTAATGATCCGCAATGCCTACAAGTACGTGAAAAATGAAACTTCTGCGCAATTGGAGGCCTTTGAAGTAGTGGAAGAAAATGAATGTATGAGCAAAGTTGCTGACATATTGGGAATAACCTCACGCTCTGTTTGTAACGTTTTGAAGGAAGTAAATAAAGGTGCGGCGCCAACCAAAAATAATAAAACCTTCAAATTGACAGACGTGAGAAATTTATTTGAGGAAGGCATTCAAAAAATTACGGCTACCGAATGGTCTAAATGCGTATCCCATGTTGTCAAAGAAGAGGAAAAAATGAGTAGGCTAGATATTTTAATTGACAATATCACAGACACATTTATAATACATGTTACAGAAAGTGACAGCGATAGCGATAGCGAAGACGGCGACGATTTATAAAATAAAATATTACCATAATACATCTATTTGTTTTATTTCTCATGTTCCTTCATGATCACATTTTTTTATTTATTTCACACACAATTATTAAAGAAAACTCTCAGATCCTTAATAAAATTAATCGTCATAACTAAATTATCCGTTCAGAAATATTTAATTTCCTGATATACTTAGTTTCTATTAAAGTAGTAGTTGTTTAGATATACTACTATAAACGAGAGGAATCGATTCGGAAATATTCCATTTCCGTATCGAATAATTTCGTAACGTCACTATTTAGTACTTGTCATAACGTTGCAACACTGAAATTGTCAAATCTGGAATCGAATTAAAATTCCGAGTATAGTACTCATTATACTCATAGACGAATGATATTTACTACCGTAATTGGACTCGCCTCGCAAGATCCTTCCCCTCTGCCACAATGTAATGGATTCAAATCTTGTGCACTTATAAAAACTGTTTTCGAATCGATTATATCATTACATGAATCGTTTTCGCACTCGTAGGTGCTCCGTGAATAATGCCGATCTGAGCGCTTAACATGTGCAGGAATAAGATGAATACCTCAAATTTACAAAAATAGGGAATTACATTCCATTTGGAAGTATTTTTATTGTGATACATGCTTTCTTTCTATTAAAAATATTTAAAGTAATATCATAAATAATAATCGAGAATTTCATCGTTTAGGTGATCTAGTACGTAATATCTCGTTAAAATCGGAGTGATAATCGTAAGTTGAGTTGTGACGTAACCACACTCCCCACGAGACTACTTTTTGTTTCTTTTTTAAACAATTTCAACCTTTGGTTGCTACAAATAAGGTTTAAATTTGAACACGCAAGTACAACACGAGACTACTTACTACTATTTTACTCTTGTATAGCAATTTCAACCATCACTACATAGAACTTAGGTTCAGATTCGAAAAATGAATAACAAAAATCAAATTGACAAGCAAAACTGTGTAACGAGACTACTAGTCTAAGATCCGGCTGCAGAATTCACTCTCAAGAGTGCACTCATCAAGTGTTTGCTATAAACCAAATTTTTACGCATATATTTATGATGAAGAGAACATTTACCAGGTTGCCTATCAAAATGTGGTTGCTATTATTTTTAATTAAATTATTGTTAATTGATTTTTCGGAAAAAAAATTCATTCACTGATTTTTTAAATAAAATATCGTCCTCTTCACGGCAATATATATAAAGACTGAAAAATCACGGATGCCGTTGTGCACTTGGCCGCACCTCTTCGTAGCCAAGTATATACAGGTATGATTTTGATACATTTATACGTTCATAACGTACATTTATTATTTATATTATATCAAATTAAAGCTAATTATTTCTGTTTATTATGATATACGATTGCTTAGTTAAATCTGGCCGCAAATAAGGGTTGCTGGTTGTTAAAGATGGTAAATATTTAATGTAGAGTGAAAGAGAGTTAGCGCGTATACATAACTAGTCAGACGAGGATAGCGATTGCCAGCTGTACGACCGCGATGATTTAAAGTCACTGCGCATGCGTCGAATGCTAGTGTTCTCAACTGAACAGCTGCGATATTATAACATAAAAAACGCAACATAAAAAGAATTAAAGGTTTAAACTCAACGCACATTCCACCGTTCTGGAAATCTTTCAAACAACAATTTTTGTGGACAATCTGTTAATTAGATGTGTTTAAATGCCACTGAGTCGGAATGTATCAGATTTTGCGCGGAAAATAATGGCTGGCTGCTATTAGATAGTTTTCTAAAACCAACATGGTTCCTGAGAGACTCAACTCCAACGCAAGTTAAGAGTGTGCTATGTGATTTCATGAACAAATCTTCCGATAATGTCGACGAATCTGATATTTGTAGCGATGAAAGCTTTGAGTAATAAACCAACACAGGAGAAGAATTGACGCGCTTACCCCTCTGTAAGTTGGGTATGACCAGTGGTCATACCCGTTATATAAAACTGTTTGACTCGAGTCACGCGCCTGTCAACTACGTATGGTTAGCGGGGAATGAGCTCCGCTATAAATGCCGAATATGAGAGTATTTTATTCTGAAAAAATATTTAAAAAATCCAGTTTACTAAAGGATAACATTTATTTACTTCTGATGTATTATTTTATCCAAATAATGCAATACTTATGCAGAAAACTTAAGAAAACTGTCGATCTGAAAATGTTGCTACTTAATCGTACATGAAATAATTTGGGGAAAATATTGAAAATTAATCTTCCTACTTACTATTCGTTTAGAGACCTTTTTCATGAACTGCATTATAAATTGATCCCATAGAATTAAAATCACGATAGAATAGGAAGGGGTGAACGACTAATTTATAAGCTTTAAGTAAAATATGACTAGATATATTAATACGAACTTTGATCGTCTGTGGGATTATCAAATAATGATAAAAATTATTTCTATAAAACCAACTTTAAACGCCACTACAAAGTATAAAACAATTTTAATTTGTACATGTATGTTGAAGTCGGGCGGGCCTAAATATAAATGATGAAACCAATGCGCGACGCTAGCCCAACTTTGCCCGATCGGCGTATGAAGTCGGTTTTTTAAAGATATTTCTTTTACATTATTATTTTAAGCTATTTAGTGTATATCTCTGATCGCGAGCAATTTGCTCTTAATCATTGAGTTCCTTCCTCCATTACCGAAGATATGAATCACCTTCTCTACACCTTTTAAATAGGCCCAACCTTATTGTGCGTTCTTTCAAAAAAAAATTAAATCGGTTCAGATTTGACGTAGTTATGGAGTAACATCTAACATTATATCAACAACAATTTATATGGGAACCACCTTTGAAGTATGCCCTACTAAACAAAAAAAAAATCAAATTCCATTCATTATTTGGTGGAATAATTGCGTAACAAATATACAAAAAAATTCGAATTGAGAACCTCCTCCTTTTTTGAAGTCAGTTAAAATGATTGCATTATTATAACGATCGCAATGGTGTCTGATTGACTGGTACTCTCCCACTATTGTTTAAAATGCATTGATGCAGCTAGAGCTCCATAAACTCAGCGAATTCATAAAATTAGTTTTTTTACTCAATTATTTCAAAAGTTATAGGTATATATTTCCATATAGCCAGTGTGGTATAATTTTCTAAATATATAAAATGAAAAGGTGACTGACTGACTGATCTATCAACGCACATCTACTATGACGTAGGCATCCGCTAAGAAAGGATTTTTACAAATATAATACAAAAAAATAATGAAAACGAGACTAAAAAAATGTTTAATAATAATGATAAGTTCCACGTCTTTCTTAGTCGAAAATTAGGACTTTAATTTTATGAAGTCGGCCACACCGCAATAAAATTAGGGCTGGACAGCAAGATTTCATATGTCGATATTGGTGGGGGGATTGTATAAATTATTTATAACGAGATATTTTTATCGTCTTACTAATGGTTCATTGACGAAAAAAAATAATTTAAATTCTATACATATTATTTGGTTCATTAAAACTTGGCAATTGAATTAAAGTACCCATACTTCTTATTCATCGCGCTAGGTTTACCGGAAAGCTAAATAGCTTGGCGGTGTTTTATAACAAATGGGGTGGCCACTATAGCCATAGCGGCAGCCTAGCATTACAAACAAATATACACTTCGTTCAGATGAAGTAGATGAAAAAAATAAGCCTTCCAAGTAAAGTGTGTAGGTACAACTTTTAACTTACCAATCATAACTTTAAATAAATTTTTTTTAGGGTTCAGTTTTTACTTTTTATGTTTCCTCCATGCTGTACTGAGATAATATTATTCAACGCTGGAAAACGATCTTGTAAATCGAAAAAGTGAACTTTAAACCAGAGCCAATAACGTTTTAAAAAATCATAACAGCTCATAATAAGCTAACAGGAGTAGATTTTTTTCAAAAAGCATATTTTTTAATGTAACACATCAGATGATACTAATTATATAATCCTAAAGTAGTAGTTTTTCAATTTCAAGAAGCAATTTTGTTGTAACTTGGTATTTGAAACATATGAAACCACGAAATAACTCTAAACTCTGAAATGCTGATTATGATGTATCTATTTTTAAGGAAACATGATGTAGTCCTAACAGTTTGTACTTAATATACTTTTTAGTAATAGATATATCGTAAATTTCGCTTTAAACATAAATAAACCAAATGATGTTTCATTAAAAATGCTGTATGTTTATTTAAACAAGATTACTTAAAAAATCAATGTGTTCAATATTAATACCCACTACGTATTCAAATAAAAATTAAATGTCTCTCAACTTAATAAACTAGTGGTTCGCCCCGAACTGAGACCTCGCGGTATCCCATAATTCCCATAAGGTAGTTTTAACTATATTATATTGTAATTAAAACGCGCCGAATCTGATGACGTCAATCGTCATCTGCTTTCGTGGATGGGATGCATATTTACAATATTAAAGACAGCGCCATCTAGTAACAGTATAGTGAAGTTTTGTTAAAAACATTGATGCCCATTAAAACTCAAATAATTTCGTTTCTTTATAATATTTATCTAATCTTAGTATTTATTGTTCAAGTACAGAATATAACTCAAATTATGTGTAAGTTTCAAGTTTTAAAACAAAGTGGTTTTAGAAATCTAGCCTCGAATACAATCTCCACTTTGAAAGCCCCTCATTTCGTATGGGAGCCCCCCTGAAATAAAGATTTTTATAACTTTTTAAGCCATTTTCGGCTGGAGGCCATCGGTTTACATATCATATCTAAAATTGAAGTAATTACGTTCAGTAATTCAGAAGTTATAAGGCTGTGACAGATGGACGGACGGACAAGTGCAAATCGCTCTAGTAAACTCAGAGACCTTCGCTTCGCTCGGTCGACAATATTATTAAAAATTATAAAAACATATGACAAAGTACAGCACTCCCTGGTGGCTTATAACCTTAAATCATAACTAAACAGCTGCTCTAAGGTGATATACTATGGTACCTACAGCATGCTCTCAGCATGAGATTGAGAGTATAGTGACGGAGTAAATATCTTGTTATCTACAAAATCTGTTAATAATCAGATAATCCTAAGTACTTACAGTAAACCTGCTAAGCACTGCACTGCTAAAAAGTATTGATAACTTTTTTGAAGTATCTGTATAATATTGAAAAATAGATTGTGTCTTAGTATTTACAGCATTTTTGAGAACGTTTAAAAATATGAATAACAAAAAATTCCTACTAATATTATAAATGCGAAAGTTTGTGAGGATGTATGGATGTTTGGATGGATGGATGGATGGATGGATGGATGTTTGTTACTCTTTAACGCGACAACGAATGAACCGATTTTGCTGAAATTTGGCACAGACATAGATTATAGTCTGGAATAGCACATAGGCTATTTTTTATCCCGGAAAAGCAAACAGTTCCTGCGGGATAGCATCGCTAATTTTTACACATTTGTCCTTCAAAATACGCGCAATGGAGTTTTAGATTTACGTGATTTTTTGCACAGGTGAAGTTAAGGGCCTGAAAAATGACAAAGGCTACTTTTTATCCCGGAAAAACAAACGGTTCCTGTGGGATATTAGTATGCTACTTTTCACATATTTATCTTTTAATTACGCGGCATTTATGTATGTATGTATGTATGTATGTATGTATGTTTGTATGTATGTATGTAAGTATGTATGAATGTATGTATGTAAGTATGTATGAATGTATTTATGTATGTATGTATGTATGTATGTATGTATGTATGTATGTATGTATGTATATTCCTACTACCTATCCGACTACCCTACTTCCTCCTACTTATCCTACTAATATTATAAATGCGAAAGTTTGTGAGGATGTATGGATGTTTGGATGGATGGATGGATGGATGGATGTTTGTTACTCTTTAACGCGACAACGAATGAACCGATTTTGCTGAAATTTGGCACAGACATAGATTATAGTCTGGAATAGCACATAGGCTACTTTTTATCCCGGAAAAGCAAACAGTTCCTGCGGGATAGCATCGCTAATTTTTACGCATTTGTCCTACAAAATACGCGCAATGGAGTTTTAGATTTACGTGATTTTTTGCACAGGTGAAGTTAAGGGCCTGAAGAATGACAAAGGCTACTTTTTATCCCGGGAAAACAAACGGTTCCTGTGGGATATTAGTATGCTACTTTTCACATATTTATCTTTTAATTACGCGGCATTTATGTATGTATGTATGTATGTATGTATGTATGTATGTATGTATGTATGTCTGTATGTATGTATGTATGTATGTATGTATGTATGTATGTATGTATGTATGTATGTATGTATGTATGTATGTATGTAAGTATGTATGAATGTATGTATGTATGTATATTCCTACTACCTATCCGACTACCCTACTTCCTCCTACTTATCCTACTACTACTACTAATATTATAAATGCGAAAGTTTGTGTTTGGATGGATGGATGGATGGATGGATGTTTGTTACTCTTTAACGCGACAACGAATGAACCGATTTTGCTGAAATTTGGCACAGACATAGATTATAGTCTGGAATAGCACATAGGCTACTTTTTATCCCGGAAAAGCAAACAGTTCCTGCGGGATAGCATCGCTAATTTTTACGCATTTGTCCTTCAAAATACGCGCAATGGAGTTTTCGATTTACGTGATTTTTTGCCCAAGTGAAGTTAAGGGCCTGAAAAATGACAAAGGCTACTTTTTATCCCGGGAAAACAAACGGTTCCTGTGGGATATTAGTATGCTACTTTTCACATATTTATCTTTTTATTACGCGGCATTTATGTATGTATGTATGTATGTATGTATGTATGTATGTATGTATGTATGTATGTATGTATGTAAGTATGTATGAATGTATATATGTATGTATGTATGTATGTATATTCCTACTACCTATCCGACTACCCTACCTCCTCCTACTTATATATTATAAATGCGAAAGTTTGTGAGAATGGATATATGGATGGATGGATGGATGTTTGTTACTCTTTAACGCGACAACGAATGAGCCGATTTTGCTGAAATTTGGCACAGACATAGATTATAGTCTGGAATAGCACATAGGCTACTATTTATCCCGGTATGTATGTATGTATGTATGTATATTCCTACTACCTATCTGACTTAATATTATAAATGTGAAAGTGTGGATGTTTGGATGTTTGTTACTCAATCACGCAATAACGGCTGAACGGATTTGGATGAAATTTGGCATGCATGTAGCCTTTGACATGGAAAAGAACATAGGCTACCTTTCATCCCGATTCCTTAAGGAGTTCCCGAGGGAAAATTGAAATTTTTTTACGAGCTAAGCCGCGGGCAGACAGTTTTGAAATTTGGTATGCATGTCACCTATGCTATTGAAAAGGCTATACTTTCTATACCGATCTCTCAAATAGTTCCTGTGGTAAGATTAAAAATTGTTAACGAGCGAAGCGAACCAGTAATTCATTTTTATATCATTCTAGCTTTTCGCCCGCAACTTCGTCCGCGTGTAATTCGGTTAACACGCTCTAAACGTGTTTTCCCGTAGGAATAAGATGTTTTTCCGGGATAAACAGTAACCTATGCCACTTTTCTGACTACAAACTATCCCTATAATCCGCTATAATTTCAAAGCTATCTGCGCTATTTCTTCTATTACAGCTATTTTTTCTATTACAGCGCAAGCGATAGCATGGGTGTAAATTTTATTCCATTTTTTATTACTTTCACATTTATCATTTTTTTTTGGATCAAATTCTGAAGTCCACGCAGACGAAGTCGCGGGCAGAAGCTAGAATATTACAAAGGTGAAAGTTTGTATGTTTGTTACTCAATCATGTCGCAACGATTGAACCGATTTGGCTGACATTTGTTACAGATAGATTGTAGTCTGGAATAGCACATAGGCTACTTTTTATCCCGGGAAATAAGAGAGTTCCCGCGGGAGTACAAAACCTTAATCCACGCGAACGAAGTCGCGGGTATCAGCTAGTATATAATATAAACATGCAGAGAAGGTCAACATAGTATCTTAGAAAAATAATGTCGTAGGAAAACGAAAATCCGACAATCCGACGCAGTATCTTTTTCTTCCAAATATATAAAAAAGTCATTTTGTTATTTTTCGAAATAAGCTAGATCGCTTTCCATCGTCAATATAGGTCAAAGTTTCTAGCTGTATCTTCACGCAAGTACTAAAAGCCTACAAAGAGTCAATCTAATAGCAAAGGCATATTATGACTAAAATAACGACAAGAGCCTCGTTTCCTAGCGCTTCTATATAGGTACCTACCATGTTAAAGATCTCGAACAAAAAAATTTACCCTCGAATATAGTAACTCTGTTGTAAATAATTATTAGAAGAACTTATCGAAAGTCGATAATCGATAGTGTCAAATCCCTAAAATGCTTACACATATGATGCGATTGTTTCATGTAATGATAGAGCGTCCATGTGTGTGAATGTGATTGTGTGCATATAATTTAAGGTAGTGTTTGCTAATTATATTGTGTGCGTGCATAGCGACGTGATGGAAAAATGCACCTGTAGTAAGCAAGTTTTCATGTGTGCTACCTCGCCCCCCACCGTAATTGACAGACTTTTTTGCAAATAAATTAGGGGTCAAATCCTGTCCTGTGTTGGTTTATTACTCAAAGGAAGAAAGTGATAGCTGCGATGATAGTGTAAATGAGGGCTCCGATGATTTTTTAAATAAGAGTCACGGAAATATAAGATACATTTTAAACATTTTTAATTTGCTTAAATGTTTAATTATTATGTAACAGACGGTTGAATACTTGAATAAAATCTAATATTTTCTTTTGTATAAGTAAACCAACCAAGTTATATAAGTAAAAACCAAGGGGTTTTGTTTTTCATCAATATTGATTTTTGTTGTAATTTTAAAATTTGTCATTTTGAAAAGGAAGATTTCTTTTGGAGTACCTATTTATTAAGTCGTTTCTACTACTGTTTGCACCGGTAGTAACATAATGACCACCAAACAACAACAACAACAAACGTACGTACGGTAGTACAAATAAAGTACAGTGGTACCTAATTTAATTAAAAATACTAGCGGTCACATTTTGATAGGCAACATCGTAGATGTATATTCTGCAGCCAGATCTCGTACTATACACCCTATCATTTTGCAAAATTAGATTTTATTACATAGTGCACAAGGTTGCAAACTTTTAAATTTAGTAAAAGTGATGTGACTGCGGTGCGGATCGATAACGATAAAAAAAATTATTACTCATTGAAGAAGCATCTAAATTCATCAGCAAGCAATAAACTAAAGAGGATTATAACTAGCAAAAAGCTGAGCTTTGTGAGGGCTCGCGTAGTTTTTCTAACGGGTAATAATTTTTAACCGACTTCCAAAAATTAGGTGGTTCTTTTTTTTTCTATGTATGTCCACCGATTTCTTCGGGATTACTGGACCGATTCGCGTGATTTTTGTTTTAATCGACAGAGGATGTTTGCGAAATGGTCCCATAAAAATTTTCACCTTCAACTCCTCAAGCCTGATGCTGCAGGGATATTGCTCACCTAAATATTTATAAAAAAAACTAATATTTATAAAAAATAAAGAGATTTAGGAAATGTCGATTACGAATTATTATTGTAGGTAACAAGTATGGACTACATCATGGAGCTCCAGGTCCTAGCTCGTCAATCATAGGATACTACACTTAAAAGCTTGAAATAAATTTTTTTTTTCAAAAAACCGACTTCTAACGCCACTACAATATATAAAAATAATTTTAGTTTGTCCACGTTTGTTGAAGTCGGGCGGGCCTAAAATACAAACTATGAAACCGACTCGCGATGCTCGCTCGACTTCTATTAACGAGTCTCTCATATTGTGTAGCAACGCGCATCGGTTTCATAGTTTGTATTTAGGCCCGCCCGACTTCAACAAACGTGGACAAACTAAAATTATTTTTATACTTTGTAGTGGCGTTAGAAGTCGGTTTTTTGAAAAGAATTTTTTTAAGTTAATGGTTATAAAATTAGATTTTCTTTGACAGATAACATTTGGATATGAAATTAAATTACTATGTTAAATCACAAATCTATAGGCGTGATAGTTTTTCAGTAAAGTGTACCACAAAATGTACAGCTAGTTATAGGTCTCGCTCCGCTCGCCCTAATAAAATGTAAATGAACCAATTCATTACATTAAATAAATTCGACAAAAATATCGGAATATTGATATGTATATATCAAAGCTCCCTTCAATTTTATTTAACTTATGCCGAACGCTAAGTATTGTTTATTAACTAAATGTTGATTTTAGCGGAAACTTTTTAAGTTTTAAGGATAAAATATATAGCCTATATTGTGTAAATTGAGAGTACCCTAATCGGTTCGAATGTTTAGGTGGACAGACGGTCGGACTTAACTAGACTATAAGGGTTCCGTGTTGTTTTACTTCGAACCCCTAAAAAGTGTAATGATTAAAAAATATAAATATTGCATTTTTTTAATGTTTTCCTCTTTACGTTATATTATTATGATTTTATTGAATAAGTTGTCACGGCATCGGCATAATAGGTCTTTACCTATGAAATTGCCGTTTTGTATGCAATAAGTGAAAGCACTTATTTTTTCAAACTTTTTTATTTCTGTTATTCGAAGTAATCACCCATGCAATCGACGCATCTTTTCCAACGCATTGGTAGTTTATTGATGCCCTTCTTGTAAAAATCAGCTGGACGGGAGGCAACAAACTCTTCAAAAGCATTTTGTACTGCCTCTCGGGAATTGAATTTTTTACCCACTAAAAAGATGTCTAAATTTTGGAAAAAGTAATAGTCGGTAGGTGCAAGGTCTGGTGAGTATGGTGGATGAGGGAGAGCTTCCAACCCCAGCTCTTGCAGCTTGGAGACTGTCTGTTGCGCAGTATGGGGTCGCGCGTTGTCGTGAAGGAGCAGTGGGGACGACCGATTGACCAAAGCTGGTTGCAGATGTGCAAGCTTCTCCATCATTCTCTCCAGTTCTTCACAGTACACATCTGCATTAATGCTCATGCCGTTTTGTAAAAAGCTGTGGTGAATCACACCCGCACTAGACCACCAAACAGTGACCATCACCTTTTTAGGGTTCATTTTTGGTTTAGGGCATTGCTTTGGTGCTGAACCAGGGTCTAACCAACTTGCTGAGCGCTTTCGATTGTCGAACAGAATCCATTTTTCGTCGCACGTAACAATTCGTTTCAAAATTCCTTCATTTCTTTGCCTGTTGAGCAGCGCAAGGCAGGTCTCGACGCGTACGTTGCGCTGGCGATCGTTAAGGTCGTGGGGCACCCATCTATCAAGCTTTTTTACCTTGCCAATTTGTCGCAAATGGATCAATATTGTTTGGATGCTTACATCAAAAGCTGCTGCTAGCTCAGCTGTAGATTGAGTTTCGCCAGCTTCCACAATCGCCTTTAATTCATTATTGTTAACCAAAGTCTCCGGACGACCACGAGCTTCATTTTTCAAGTCAAAATTTCCAGAACGGAACCGGGAAAACCAATAACGGGTTGTGCGATCGTTTGTACAGTTCTCTCCGTAAACGTTTTTGATGTTACGGGCCGTTTGTGTCGCGTTGGTGCCACGACGGAACTCATATTCCATAATTACACGAATTTTTAAAGTATCCATTATGACGAAAAATGTTCAAATGTAATGAAAATACAACGCTAATCAAAAAACAAAAGACTGAGTTTGTAAATAGAATGTCATGGTTTTAAAACAAAATTAATTTGAATTTAGAATACAGAGCCATTACAAACTTTTTTTTATTTGAAATGACCAGTACTGAAGAAAGGCAATTTCATAGGTAAAGACCTAATATGATGCGGAGGAGCAAGTTTTAATTAAGATAATTTTTAGTATAGTTAGTTAATAAGTTTAATATAATAAATAAGTTTAATAGTTAATAAGTTTTAGTAAGTTTAATAGTTTTAAGAGCGGGGCGAGACCGATCACTATCCCACAAACTGTACATTTTGTGGTACACTTCGCTGAAAAACTATCACGCCTATGGATTTGTGATTTAACATTGTAATTTAATTTCATATCCAAATGTGTTATCTGTCAAAGAAAATATAATTTTATAACCATTAACGTAAAAATTATTACCCGTTAGAAAAACTACGCGAGCTCTCACAAAGCTCAGCTTTTTGCTAGTTATAATATAATGATTATCGTCTCTAACTTACCACAGTAAGTACCAATAGACTTGGCGAAACTGTAAGGGTTCGTAGTTGTTTTACTACGGAACCCTAAAAAAAGACGTGTTACGCTAACCAAGTAAATAGTTAGATGATTAAAATTTTGTTTTAGTGCGTTTTGCTGCTTAGGAAATTTTCTGTTTTTTCTTAGGAAAACTATCGATATAAAATATCGATATGGTAGCATCGCAATTAATTTGTCTGTCTTACACTGTATTTAACCTATATGTGTGCGTAAATGTAATAGTGTTGGAGATTTTGTCTTTTGTGTGCCATAATGACACAAATGGAATTGATAAAGTGTGCAGTTCTGTGTATGTAGTGTTTCCTCCCCCCCGCACCAAAAGTGGCAGACTTTTTTGTTCGTAGCATTAAAGGCCCTATACATTGTCCATCTTGCTGTACGTCCCGCCAAGGTCATGCACGATGCACGATCAAAAACGATAGTGAATAGGCTTGACGTACGTCAATAATTATTATTAACAGTTTGCTGGACGTGCACGAGCCGTTTTCCATCCAGCAGATTTCCCCCACCACTTACTAAGTCGCGACGTACGTCGCCGATGGATAGTGAATAGCTTTGACGTACGTCAAGACGGTCGTGCATCGTGTATGCTGGATGGTGTGGAGACTTGCTGTACAGCAGAATCGTCATTCAGCCCACAGAATTTGGTCGCCGAGGTTAATCTGTGGCCGAGAGAAGTGTGCACCACAGATTATGTGCACGGAAAAATGCTCCTTGTGAGTGATTGTATTCTGTGGCAAAATAAAAAAAACCGGCCTAATACGAGTCGGACTCGCGCACCGAGGGTTCCGCACTCCAAAAGTAAAAGTAAAACGATAGTAATCATTATTATATTCATTTGCTTATTCATCTTTTGATATAACTTTGCTTGTAGAGGTTTATTGTTAATATAAAAAAAAACTATGCTATTTAGAGCGCTTTTTATTTTTCCTGTAAAATATGCATAAACCTCTATTGACCATAATTATTTCTGATTTATCGATTGGTAATCTTCGGAGATAAGAGGGGGGGGGGGGACGGGGGACGGTATTATTTTCGACATTTTGCCCAATTAATCAAAAACTTACAGATAAAAATAAATAAAAATCTGTTTTAGAATGTACAGGTTAAGGCCTTTCATATGATACTCCACTCGGTATAGTTATTTTACTTTTGAAATTTCAAATCCCTGATTTTCCCCCTTTTTTAATAAAACTAAAAACTATTTTCGATTATTTTTTTATTCCAATGATGTTGGGCTAGTCGATAGCTTTAATAGTTACTGAAATAATCGACTGTGATAGACGGACGGACGGACGGATGGACGGACGGAGAAAGTCTCACCATAAGGGTTCCATTTTTAGAATTTGGTACGGGACCCTAAAAATGTCAGGTCGCGAAATTATATTGCGATTTATTGAAAAACACAAATTCCACACCTGTTTGTGGAATATTTTACATGAACAAACAAAAAAGCACTGGGCTCGTTTTTTATAGATTGTTTTGATCCAGAACCTTTTCCTTTTTTTTTCTAAAGATAACACAAGTAGAATTCCCATCTTTTGACATCTTGACAACATTGGTGGGCGGTGGCATTACAAAAAAATTGCGTGCGTTCGCTACTAAAGTTTCATTGCATCTGTCATGCACGATAGTGCGTATGCTACTATCCAGCACCGCGTCCTTGGCGGGACGTACAGCAAGATGGACAATGTATAGGGTGCATTAGGCGCGTTACTGGTCCCGTGGTTCATTTGTCAAAGATTATATAATTGCATTGTATATTAACTGAATTCCAAGTTCCATGGTTGATATTTAATGATAGTCTGTGATTTCTTTATAAAGAACAAATAATATTTGTTTTCCTTTTATGTAGGTAACTATGAGTACAAAAACGTGACAAAAACAAAGCAGAGATAATGGGTAATTATTCCTTCCATGCAATCAACGACAAAAAACTACGGATAAAACATGGAACTAGGAATTACGACTACGTCTAAAAAATATTAATAAAAAAATCATTCAGAAATATGAGTCTATGCCTATTAAGAGTCTTCAAATATTTTTAACCGACTTCCAAAAAACAAAAAGAGGAGGTTCTCAATTCGACGCGTATTTTTTTTTGGCGATGTTACTCCATATCTCCCTCAAATCTTAACCGATTTCGATAATTTTTTTTTTATTTGAAAGGGCGTATCTGCAGGTAGGTCCCATTTAAGTTTTGTGAAGATTTGACGAATATCTTCGGAGATGGAGGACGGAACTCCTCAATGAATCAGAGGAAATCGCTCGCGATCAGAGTATGTGTAGACTTTTAACCATGCCTACTACATAACATACATACATTAGCTAAATTTCTATTAATCATCTTATTTTTACAAGCTTTTATTTGTCTTGCAATGTATATTTAGGTCAAGTCTTGCAAGGTGTATTAGAACCATTCCCGGTTTCCGATTGAGCTGAAAATGTGCATGACGTACATGTAAATCGGATTACAATGCAATATTAATAATATTAATAATATTTGTTTGTTTGTTTTTGGATTAATAAATATTTGTCTGTTTGTTTGTTTTGTTTGTTTATATTATTTTAACATGGAGCTGATCTGATGATGGAGGTGGAAGATGGCTATGGAAATTCTGTAGTAAAACGAACACCATGGAGTTCAGACTCGTTTAATTCGTGTTAAGAAGTACTCTGGTCCTAGATAATATCCAGGGTCTGATGATGAAGCTGAACGATGGTTATGAGCACTCTGTAATGAAACTACGTAACCATATTTAGTTTGGGCTAGTTTCAATTGTATTGATAAGTAGTCTTAAATGATATAAATGGAATGGCTCTGATGATGGAGCTGAAACTGCAGCCAGGATATGCAACACACTAGTACAGTCTTAAAAAAAATAGCACATATGTCGTGTTTGGATTCGTTTTAATCAGTACTTGATTCTACATAGAATGCAATGGTGGCAACACGATAAGCTGATGCTGCAGCCAGGATATCTAGCACACTAGTTCACTCTTAAAATAATAATAGCAGCTATGAAGTGTTTGGATTAGTTTTGATCAATAAATAGAAACAAATCGCTCGCGATCAGAGAATGTGTAGATTTATCCTATGAAGCTACACTAAAAAGCTTAAAATAATATATAAAATCCTTTTAAAAAAAACTTTTTTAGACTTCAAACGCCACTGAAAAGTATAAAATAATTTCAGTTTGTACACGTATGTTGAAGTCGGGCGGGCCTCAATAGAACTATGAAACTGCAACGCTCGCCCGACTTCAATATACCTGTACCAAGTAGGTAGATATTCTGTGACTGGACCTACAAATCAATATTCTGGCTAGCGTGGCGCATTCGTTTCATCGTTTCTGTTTAGGCCCGCCCGACTTCAACATACGTGTACAAACTGAAATTATTTTATACTTTTCAGTCTCGGCAGTGCGACTCCACAATTCGCAATTGAGAATTGTGGAGTCAACATTTCCTTATGATGCTCCGGTGTCGGAGCGCAACGTACGTAGAGTGTTAAAAGATTTATTCTGCTTGGCGGATTATTATTTTAGCAAAGGAATTATTTTTTCTTTAAATATCATGGAATTTCGCAAAGTAACGCCTGATTCTATTCAATACCTCTGTAGTTGTCTCAATGAAAAACTATGTAGTAGTTTAACGTAACTTTTGTCGAGATCCAGAAAGGAAAAGTCACTTTAAAACTCTTGCAAAATCGCATTCACATCGCATAACATACAATTTTTTTTTCGATAGTAACATTGAGCTGTCAAAAAATATTTTTGTCCAAATCGATCCCTAAAACAGTCGTAATGATACGTTCTGCGAAAACCATACTTTCACGATAGATTTAGGATTGGTAGCTTAGTTGCTACTAGATACCGTCGGCGTACTAGGAAATTGCGGCAATTCATAGTACCGCCGGAACTGGCGCACCCACATAGTCTCATAGCAACCAATGTTTGTTGTTTTCACAAACTATGATATTACGTTGCCGCATTTATGGAGCTATTGTTTGTAGGATGGGCGGTATCTAGTAGCGACGATCCTAAATCTATGACTTTGACATTGATGCAGTGATTTAATGATTGATACCGCTGTCACAGGCGATAATTTTAGAAACTATTAAAGCTATCGACATGAAATTTGGAATAATTGTATATAATAGTGGCCCAACATCATTCCATGATAGCCAGTGTTTTCAGGGTGCTCAAAGAACAAAATAGGCTGAATTCATCATAACCTATAATTGATCAAGGTCTAATGATGGAACAGGAAGGTGGTCTGTTAATTATTTATAGGGTAGACCATATTATGTTCCCTTTACGTCGAGCGGTGAGAGGGGCCCCGCTTTTATTTCCGAATTTATTTTCCGCTTCCGAATTTATATTCCGCTTTTATTTAAGTCGAGCCTAATAATTTTGTCTCCCTTTACGTCGAGTACAAGTTTTAAAGTACAGTCGAAAATAAAAGTGATTTTAATCAAAGTTACATATTTATAAGACTGCCAAATAAAGAAGTGTAATGTTTTCAGGGTTTATGTATGTATGTGAGTTTCTTTATTCCACCATTTCACTTCACAGTGTATGAATATTCATAACATTAATTTGTTTTCTCGTTACACGAACGTCACCGGACAACTAATCCAGTAGAAGGCTAGCAAAAAAAAACTTGAGAGGTGTCAAGGAACACCCGGATGAAACGAAGTTCCTTTCGATTAATTAATTTGGCATTGTGTTCAAAATTTTCACACTACAATATTAGATCTCCGTAGCCTTGTGGTTTCCACAGTCGCCAAACAGCCAAAGGTCGATGGTTCGAATCCCAGCTCGACAGACCGAATTTTCCATTTTCAATTTTATTTTAAACAATTTCTACATGTGGAACCTTTCCCTAATTTTTTATAACTTAAAAACAAGTTATAAAAAATTAAGGAAAAATTCCACATGTAGAAATTATTTAAAATAAAATAGAAAATAGAAAATTCAGTCTGTCGAGCTGGGATTCGAACCATCGACTTTTAACTGTTTAGCGACTGCAGAAACCACAAGGCTACGGAGACCCAATATTTTACCGCGAAAATACCGAACACAATGCCAAATTCACATTCAAAAAAGTGTCGATCCGTCTAGCCCCCTTCCGCACCGCGCGATAAGGAACTACGTTCCAAAACTTACACTGTGCACATTAATCAGTGTACCTACTTAAAAATGATGCTAAAGAAATTAAATTCAGGATAGAGCAGGCAGGCACTTATAATGAAGAAGACCAAAAGCAAAGAAAAAATGTGTCTGGCTATTAATAAAATAGTTCAAAAGTGTCCACATCTTGAAACTACTAAATCGATTTTGATGAAACCTTCACTGTTCTCTAAGTTGAAGTCAATGTAAGCAAAGAAAAACGAATGATCACAATCCGATAAATATTTTCGGAGAAATGCGTGGTTAAACATACATACATACAAACACACAAACTTATACATACGCGCACACACACATACATACACACACAACACACCCTAATATATTATCATATGTGATCAATTCGACTGTAAGTATGAATTGATATCCTCCTTTTTTTGAAGTCGGTTAAAAATGTTTTCGGAAGTAAAATTTTAAACCTTATGGCGATGCAGGTGAGATTGGAACTAAAGTAGTACCTATAGATGAGTGCTCAATGATTTTTATAGATTAATAATAATAGAAAGGTTTTTTTATAAGAATAATTATTTACACTTTTTAAATAGATTATACCATGATTGTACCTAATCTTCACTTATTCTAATTGTTAAATTGTGTTATGTCAAATAAATATAATTTTAATAAATATAACTGAGTTTTAACTGTACTTTACCAAAATCGACGTATATGGAATAGGAAGTGTAAAAATCACGATTCTTCAAGAACAATAGGCTTTCAGACTCGACGTAAAGGGAATCGACGTAACGGGAACATACCCTATTTATATGGTGTCAGGTGTATCTCTAGAACATATTACGTTTACTCTTTAATCAGTTGGATATTTTAGTCTTTACACGCTCTTACGATACGTACTTCATTTCTCTTAATTGGATTTATTTTGTGGGAAAGGTTAATACTTAAGGTGGAAGACACGGGTCTGCACGCGAAATTCAAATTTAATTTGGTTTTTCTAAATTTGTAAACTAATACGACAAAGTATGCTTATGGCCTTCTAATTGCGGCAGTGGAATTATCATCTTCACAGGTTTACATAAAAATCTTTACTTGAAAGTGACCAGTTTAAGAAATTAATCAAAATATCGACTAACTTGTGAGTAACTCACGTCCAACTCAGTATTTTGATTAATTTCTTAAACTGGTCACTTTCAAGTAAAGATTTTTATGTTAACCTGTGAAGATGATAATTCCACTGGCGCAATTAGAAGGCCATTAGCCTACTTTGTCGTATTGGTTTACAAATTGCGAAAAACCAAATTAAATTTGAATTTCGCGGGCAGACCCGTGTCTTCCACCTTAATAGTAACTACAAGTCATCTACAAGGTTTGCAGCGCGAGGTATGAGAAACTGATTTGTATCGGCCGATGTCTCGACTCATGAACTCTAGGGTTCCAGATTCTTTGACTTTTATTTTATTCTATACTAGCATTTGCCCCCGCGACTTCGTCCGCGTGGACTATACGTCTTGTGTTCACAGTTTACCGTGTTACAGTTTTTCAAAACTGTGAAACACCGGTCTTCTTTATTTTTGATCGGAAGGCAAAATACCAAGTTTCATAGCTGATATAACTTGAAAAATGACGGACTTTCATTAAAACGTTCACCCCCTATTTAACCCCCTGGGGATGGAATTTCAAAAAATCCTTTCTAAGTCGGTGCTTAAGTAAAGGAACCTACTGTCAAAATTTTATGTCTCTAGGACCAGCGGTTTAGGTTGTGCATTGATTTATCAGTCAGTCAGTCCGGGCTTTGAATTTTATACATGCAGCATATTATGTGCATGATATTCTGCTAGATAGATACCTCTATATGGAGTACAGTCCATGGTAAGTCTATTGGGGACGCATGCGCGGAGTCCGGCTCAGGCGAGCAACGGGCGAACGCGGCAGAACACGGTCACGCTTGCGTGTGTCGCCATCGATCCACGTTTCGCGCTCGAAAACCGCGTCGGTCGCCGACAATCGGCGGTCCGCCTCACCATGCAGCCTCCGCCTAGAAAGGTGAGTGTCACCTATGCTCGCAACTGATGATGACAATACGAATTAACTAGAACGATTTACGGCTGTAACGCCTGAGGCAATGCTATGCGTGCGTTCCACACTAACGCCGTAGTATCGCATTGTCAATGAATCGTCTCAAATGCAGCAACATTTTTGCTTGAGGCTGGAATGAAAGAAGCTTCGATATTATATAACTAGCTGTTACTCAATTTTTAGTATGAAAGTTAGATACAACGTATATATTATGGTCATTGCTAGATCAATGATCTTAGATTAAGTAATTGGTCCATTCGTTTGAATCGGAGATGCTGTTCGAGGAGGGAGTGTACATTGTACAATTTTGCAATGGAGATTGTAAACGTGTGTAAAATATGGTTTATTTAACAATTCAATGTTATTTTTGACATGTTTTGAAGTTTGAACTAAAATAGACTCCGCGTGTACCTACGTGAGTGAGAAACAAGTAGGATGAACTTCTGAACTATCCGTATAACCGTAGGCCTAGATACAGTTTGGTTTTTGCATTGGTAGAAAAAATTATATGGATTTCTTCTACCGGGTGAAATTCAAATAAACATAATCGCTTACCTATTTTATTGTTATCTTTAGGAAAATTCTTAATGGAAAACTGTTTTCTAATATAAATATTTGAATCCGTACAGTAACTCAAATGACAACGATTTTGTTTGCCCGATAATAAAATATTTTAATTGTAGAGAACCATTAATTTTTCACATTTAGATTCCATATTATTTTCGCATGAGAAATTAGTTTTAGGTTGGGTTAGGTTTTAGGGTTTTCCCCACTTCAAATACTACAAACTCGGTTCCATACTAATTTAATAAAAACAGACGTCCGAGTATTTACAGCTCTCATATAACGTGAAACTCATATACATAAATACCACTTAAATATTGCTCGCAAACCGCAGAATTACGTTGCGGAGAAGTCCTTTATATGAAAAGGGTTCTTCTTATCGCAATCTTTTTAATACTTACTTTAACAAAAATAATGAGGTATATATGAATATGAAGTATCTAATGGTGATATTTCATGTCAACTTGAAACTAAAGATTTCATGAGTTTCAAACGCTTTGGCCTGAGAAAAACCCACAAGCAAAACTGCCAAGTATACTTTTTACTATCACCATCTCACAACCATCAAAAACAGTGATAGCCTAGTTACTAGTGGTTAGGACTGCTGTCTTCTAATCGGGGGATTGCGGGTTCGGTTCCGGTCATGCGACTCTGACTTTTCGGAGTAATGTGCGTTTAAGCACTAACACACACAAATGTCAAATGGTTCAACGGCGAAGGAAACCATCGTGAGGAAACCTGCACGCTTTGAGTTCTCGATTATGTTCTCAAAGAGTGGCTAGCGAGGTAGACTATGGCCAATAACCTTTCTCTGGAGGAGGTTTCTCATTTCAAACTATGAGGGAGTAGTCATTCCCATGTTTGGGCAGCTAAGTTACATACATTGTAAGTAATATAATTTTTGACTAAGTAAGCGTTTTAAGCGGAGTTCGGTTTTAAAATCCCGCGGGAACCCTGTGTTTTTCCGAGATAAAAGTTATGCCTATATCAGTCTCTAATATTCTCAAATATGCAAGCATGCAAATATCACATCGATCTGTTGCTCCATGGCTGCGAGATTGAAGGATAAAACTACACATACACTTTCCCAATCCTTTAAATAAATAACATATTTTTTTCTTAGAAATACATCCTATGCATCTTGAAACATTTATAATATTAGTTAAAATCGTAGACGGATAAAAATGTAGACAAGAAATTCGGAATAAGAACTGTGTCACAGTTTTGATCGCGCGGGCTGAGATAGAGAGGGAAGCCGGCATGGTGAATAAGGTTGCAATTTGTGCGCGACTGCGGTCGCAGAGGCGTGACGCACCCGCACCCCGAAAACCATTGTGTGTGGGGTGCGGTCGTTCGTAATAAAAATTTATTTGAATATATCAAGTCTAAGAGGCGCAAATATGAAAAACTTGACAGTGGTTTCATATTTGCGCCTTTTGGTGTAGAGACCCTAGGGCCGTGGGGCCCGGAGGCTCGCGCACTTTTTTTAGAGATATCGAAAAGAGTGATCGAGTCTACCGGGGATCCAAGAGCTGGCAGCTAGCTACCTTGGCCAAAGGATTAGCTTGGCCATCCAAAGAAGTAATGCTGCTAGCATCTTGGGTACTATGCCACACTGCGGTGGCTTGGATGGGGTTTTAGATTTTGATTAGTTTTTATTTTAGTTTTAATTTTAGAGTAAATTTAGGTTTAATATAGTATTGTATATATGTTTTTAAATTATAATTCTAATAATTATATATCAAGAAAAAAATTTAATTTCATACCTAGTGTTATGAATTACGATGTTGTTATCTAATTATTCACTATAGGTAATAACTACTTTTTTGTTACTTACTTTAATACAGGTATTGTTGGCTTTTCAATTAGGTACCGAGAAAGTTTTATCGCATAAATAACTGTATTGCTCGGCAATCACATGGTAAGTGTTCGTAACCGAGTACCTAGTAGGTATTACATTTATTTATCGGTGGTTTCAATTATATTCTTCTTCTTCTTTATTAACCTATAGACGTCCACTGCTGAACAAAAATCACCTGGATTGACTTCCACAGTCTTCCGTCTTGCGCCGCTTGAATCCAGCAGCTCCAGCTGCGACTCGTTTGATGTCGTCGGTCTAATAGTCTAGTCGATAAGTTGAAAATGGTACAAAATAGAGATACTGCTCTTAAAATTATGTGCGATAGCTCAATGAATTCGGAATAACGCCTAGAAAAATGTGCCAAAAGCGTGTATTAGCACATAAAAAATTGCAAAAGTTATGAACAATTAAAGATGAAAAAAATGGCATTTCGTTTTTTGCCAATATTTTATAAACTATTAATATTTAAGAAATTTCAAACAAAGATTCTGAAAGAAGAGGAAATTTCCAATACAAAACTCTTGACTCCCGGAATTTATCTCCATTATTTATAATTTTAATTTAACTAAAATTTTAATTTAAAAATTAAAAAAAAAATTAATTTAATTAAAATTTAAATTTCCAACAAGAATAAATTATATATAGTGTTCAGACACTTTACAACATTACTTGGATTTTTCAGTTTTTGTTCAAGTTCAAAAAATTATTATAAACAAAGTATAAATATTTTTTTAACTTTTATGACGCGATCTGGTTAAGTATGTATGTAAGAAAGGCTCTACGAAGCGAAAATTTTTTACGACAATTATTGAAACATTTTTTTTCACTTACAATTAAGACGGAAGTTCGAGAAAATTTTGTTAGTTAACAATTGTTTAACTTGTTGAAAAATTATTAATTTTAAGTAAAATTTCCAACAAGAATAAATTATTTATAGTGTTCAGAACACACCATAATTTTTTCAAATTAAAAAAAATATTCAATACCTTAAATAAATTAATTAATGTGCCGTACTCGCTTTTGACGCCGCGCGCGCAATCTAAAAATGTCACGCGCAGACCTATTTTCAGCGTTAAATTAAAATTATAAATAAGAGATAGAGTTCCAGGAGTCAGGAGTTTTTTATTGGAAAGTTCCTCTTCTTTCAGAATCTTTTTTTTGAAATTTCTTAAATATTTATAGTTTATGAAATATTGGCAAAAAACGAAATGCCATTTTTTTTTCATCTTTAATTGTTCATAACTTTTGCAATTTTTTATGTGCTAATACACGCTTTTGGCACATTTTTCTAGGCGTTATTCCGAATTCATTGAGCTATCGCACATAATTTTAAGAGCAGTATCTCTATTTTGTACCATTTTCAACTTATCGACTAGAGACTAGACTATAACTAGTGAGGGATCTGCCAACACTGCGCTTCCCGGTGCGGGTTCGCCACTCTAGCACCTTGGAACCCCAACGACCTATGTGCTATTCGAACTATGTGCCCCGCCCATTTTCACTTCAGTTTCGCGACCGGCTGAGCTATAAATTATATTGGAGAAGTAAAATACATTTCTTATTAGGTAGATAAATTACGTAACGAATTGAGATGAATTAAACTTGAGAAAAGGAAGTATTTCAATGAAAGACACTAATGAGGTCCTTCATGACTCTCTAGTTAGGACTCATCGTATTCGAAGTCTTAAATTACGCCACACTAAGTGCATAAATAGTTGACCTACAATACTTTTTATTATGTACACGGTGCAGTTTGAAAGGCATAATCTATGCTTTGCATTTATAATGAGTGATCGTTTAAAAAATAGTACAAATCAAATATCAAGAACGATAAAGTTAAAATACGACTGAAGCTATATATAAGTATAGCTGAAATAACAGGCTACCTAGTGTTTTAATATTATTAAAACACTAGTGTTTCAAGAAGCTTAAATACCTAGCTACGAACCCAACTAAGGCCCGCTTGTAGAAACGCCCCTGGGTTATCCTTTTAACCCAGAGCTAGCTGCTGTTTTGACATATTTCGTATAGAGCTTCTGTCAAACTTACAAAACTCCTCCTCCTCCTAACCTAACCTACCTGGGGTCTCTGCAAGCGGGCCTAAGGAAAATTGGATATCACATACCTCTAACTGATATTGTTCCTATAAAATGTCACTCATGTCATCCGCACCATAATAAAGAATTGAGTGACAACGCATTCATCAAAATAGCTCCGAATACGATGATTCCTGATTAGAAAGTCATCATAGGCCTCATTTATTTATTTATTTATTTAGGAAAGCCAACAGTTGATACAATAATTATACATCTATAATTAAATAAACAACTTATGAGAGTCACTTGATTAAATGCTCAACTAATTATAGGCTATCATAACATGCTTAACAATTACTTAACCTGCATACAATAAGAATAATTACATAAATTAATTTGCTAACCTATCCAATATATTATACCATTTAACTACATACAAAATAATATTTTTGAAAATATGAAAATTTAATTTTACGATTAAAAATGAAATTTATGATTAAAAATTCATCAGGTCAGTTAGTGGAAATAATGCTGTCAGTAATATTACGTCTAAACTGCGCATAACTATTATAAAATAAATCTATTTCTTTCTTTCGTTTCACAAGGCTATTGAATGAGTTAGAAATTCTAGGTATGGGAGAATATTTACCTAGCTTAGTTCTGCATCGTCTAACATATAACAAATTACAAGGATGACGTGGATTATTACTTCGTGGTGCTTTAAGTGGAAATCTATCGACTAACTCCGCACAATCAATTTTATTGTTAAATAATTTGAACAAAAACATCAATGACAATATTATTCTTCTATCCTCCAGTTTCTGTTTCTTGAAAAGGGTTAGTCTTTTTTCATAATTATTAAGCTTTTTTCTGAAACGGAATGAAAGCTGACGCAAGAACCGTTCCTGTACTCTCTCAATTCTTTTAGTGTGGATTTTAGTGAATGGAGACCAGATAATAGCACAATATTCCAGTCTACTACGCACATAACAATCAAACAGCTTTATTACAGTAGAATATTGCTTAAAGGTTTTTGAACACCTAAGAACGAATCCAAGTGATCTATTTGCCAGGCTTAAAGTTCTATGTGAGGTATAAAACTTAGTTTACTATCTAAAATAATACCTAAATCACGAATTTCGTTAACTTCGGCCAGTCGCTTGTCGTCAATGTAATACATAGATGATATCTTATTAAATTTTCGAGTAAATTTTATATGAAGACATTTATGAACATTTAGGAACATTTTATTTATTTTACACCATTTACTTAATCTGCATAGATCGTCCTGTAATAATTGAACATCGCTATCGCTATTAATAATACGTGTCAGTTTTAAGTCATCCGCAAAAAGACTTACTTACATTGCTATTGTAAAACATTTTCGTTATGTCGTTAATGTAGACATTGAAAAAGAGAGGACCTAAATTGGATCCTTGAGGCACCCCCGATTGAGCTATAAACACCCTGGATTGGTAGCCATTTATAACTACCCTAGATTTTCTATTGGTAAGATACGATTGACTCTACATTAGTAAGTTATCTGATACTCCATGCGCATGTAGTTTATTTAATAAGATACGATGATTGACCTTGTCAAAAGCTTTTGAAAAGTCGGTATATATGGCATCGATTTGCTGCCCGTTATCAATACATTCCGCTAAATTTGTAGTATGAAGTAGCAGATTGCTAGTTGTAGAGCGTTTGCTCATAAATCCATGTTGCTTTTCACTAATATATATTTATTCAAATGGTTGAACATATGCTGGTACACCAGCGATTCAAAAACCTTCGCCATGGTAGATAAGATAGATATTGGGCGATAGTTTTGTACTTCTTTCTTTTTGCCAGGCTTAAAGACTGGAACAACTCTAGTCTCCTTCCAAACATCGGGAAACTGACCATTTTCTAAGGATTTATTAAAGATCAATGTAAGAGGCAGCGATATTGGCAATACACATTTGATTAAAAATATCGGGGGTATATTGTCAGGACCAGCGCCTTTATACTTAACAAGTCTTTTTAGTTTCTTAAAACAGTTGATCGGGAAAGTTGAAGATAATCAATTTCATCGTGAATATCCGGAACATTAAAGCTGAATTCATTAGAGACATCATTATCCGTTTCGTAAACAGAAGCAAAGTGAGCCGCAAATAGTTCACAAGCAGCCGCAGTGTCAGTGGCCTTTTTATCATTTAGAACCATTACAGGTGGGTAAGCACTATTATCTTTACGGATGTTCTTTAAATGGGTCCAAAAATATTTAGGATTTTTACCTATTTCAGTCTCTATCTTACAGATGTATTTATTGTAGCATAATAGTATTAACCTATCACAATCTTTAATCTCATTAGTTCTCTCAAGTTTCAGTTCGTCTCAGTTCTTTAATAAAATAGATACTAGATCTACCTATTATAAACTAGCTGATGCCCGCGACTTCGTTCGCGTGGATGTAGTTTTTAAAATCCCACGGGAACTCTTTGATTTTCCGGGATGCCTGTCACCCTCCAGGTTCTCAACTATACCTATCCAAAAAATCACGTCAATCCGTAGCTTTGTTGCAGCGTGATTGACGGACAAACCAACAAAAAAACACACTTTCGCATTTATAATATTACTCGCGGCATTGTTAATGATGATTCAAAGAGAAAACATATTACTGATGATATTATCAATTACGTTTAGCTATCATTTTTATAATTGTCAAATTTTTTACCATACTTAATCAAAGACAAAATTACGTTTAGCTGTCATTTACGTTTTGTTATTCCACTGTCATTTGCGTATTGTTATTCCATGTCAGATGCGTTTATGTTATAGGTTTTATAGTGACTTGACGGAAACGCGGTCGAACGGGATAAAAAGTATCCTATGTCCGTCTCCTGGTTCTAAGCTACCTCTCCACCAATTTTCAGCCAAATCGGTTCATCCGTTCTTGAGTTATAAATAGTGTAACTAACACCACTTTCTTCTATATATATATAGATATACTTTCGCTTCACTTGCATGACATCTTAGTCTAAAATCCGGCTGCAGAATTAGTGCACTCATCGAGTGTGCTAAAAACCAAATTTTTATGCATATTTATGATTAGGAGAATATACATGTACAACGATGCCTATCAAAATGTGGCTGCTAGTATTTTTAATTAAATTATTGTTAATTGATTTTTCAGAAAAAATTTCATTCACTTGTTTTATAAAATATCGTCCACTTCAAGGTAATATATAAAGACTTTGAAAAATCACGGTTGCCGTTGTGCACTTGGCCGCACCTCTTCGCAACCAGGTGTACACGTATGATTTTGATACATTAATTATACTTTCATAACGTGCATTTATTATTTATATATCAAATTAAAGTTAATTTTTTTCTGTTTATCATGATATACGGTTGCTTAATTAAATCTTGCCGCAAATAAGGGTTGCTGGCTGTTAAAGATGGTAAATATTAAAAAGAAGCGTGAAAGAGAGTTTTTTTACGAAACTTAAGTTCTCGCCGGGTTAATAAAAAACCTTAATCCATCGGATGAAATTGCAGGCATCAGCACATATCCGTTTTCGTAAAAGGTGTGAAATGCTTAAATTTAATTCAAAATATCAACTTAACTGTTATATTAAGGCGTGAAAAAAAAATAGAATGAAAGATAAAGATTCAATAAATGTTTTTAATGCAACATAATTGTCTTTTTCTCAACTCCCTCTTATAAAATAAAATCCCCAAGGAGTACCTATTTATGTTATAATTTGCAAAATCTCTCCAAAAGGGCGCAAGCTTTTTAATTAGTTTTTGCACACAAAAAAAGGTCTTAATACTTAATATGAATATTTTTTTAATTGAGAACTTTATTTTTACTCCATCTTACACCCGTGTAAAGTAATTTTTTCTTGATTTCAACTAAATCTGCGCGAGCGTACGTGCTCCGTCGCCCTGTAAAGCCGTCACGCTTCTTAAAGCCTTAATAAAAGGTAGTTCAAAATCACAGACAGATTCCTACTTCAATCTCATTTATTTCTATAGATTAGACGCTTAACTGGTGCTGGTTGCTAGTTAGGCAGGAAAACTACGATTTCTCTGTAACAAGGTAATGGCAAGGAGCCAGATATATTCGACACATGGTACATAGTACAAACGTTACTTAATGGTTGAGTTGTACAATCGCTATGTCAGATTAATAATATTCATATAGCAGATTTTTTCTTAGAATTACATTTATAGCCCTTCACACAACTCCAATATTTATGATTTGGTATATTTTTCATTTTTTTTTAAATTAAAATGTTACAAAAAACTTATAGCTAAACTAATCTAATTACTATACAAATCATGCCCGCGTGGAATGGTGCCAAGAATACTGGCTGCATTTCCGCGCTGGACAGCCAGGCTGCTCCTTTGCACATAAAATGAGCCAGCCCTTCTGTCTCCAGATGAAGCAATTAACCGCGGTGAAATGACTCGTAAAAATTTTTTTGCACTTTGACTCCATGGCCCGACACTATTTTTCATTTAAGAAAATAAACGCCAATTAACACCTATACTCGCCAAGCACAGTGCGCAATCACGGGAATAAAGTTATAAAGAACCTACTCGTAGACAATATTTAAACGTATTTTTGTTTGAAATAGAGCAAAATTATAAATTTTTCTTCTTTTCAGAGTAACTATACGAAGTTTCTAAAGAATCTCCACACGGAGCAAATTGCAAAACTCCACGCAAAAAATCAACACGAGTGTGATTTGTTGGAAGATCTACGCACTTACACCATCAAAAGATCGGCTATTGAAAAGTCATACTCTGAGGTAAGTCCATTTTCTATGTCTTCCAAAGATCATGAGTCATGGTAGAGTTCTTTATACCGTTTCCTTCGCAATATAGGCAATCGATTCACAATCGATGACAAGATAGTCCTGGACCTCACTTGATGGTTAGTGACGATGCAGTCTAAGAGTCTAGTCAAGCGGGCTAGCTTGGAAGGGATATGGCAGTGAACATTCAACCCACGCACCTAATCGGTTTCTACACACCATCGTGCCGGAAGGCTAAATCGCTTGCACGGCCAAAGCCCCTGTTTATTAATGTTAACTCGGCGTCTCTGCAAGCTTAAGTGTTAAAGTTCGGTTAATAGATGAGATTATTAGTACATATACGCATGTACCAAGCATACAAAATGGTAATGAGATGCGAAACAAAAGTGGACTAGCAAATATTTGAAGCACATGGTTTTGTTCACAGGCTTTGCTGAAAATATCATCGGCATATCTGAATAAAAAAATACCAAATATCCCTGATTTGAAGGTAGATGGAGCTGAAGAAAAATGGTAGGTACATTTTACTACATGAATTGTCTATTTCAGTTTTCAATATCAAGTCTTATACTATTGATTAGAAACAGAAACACGTAGGCGTGGGCTTGCGTAGATCACCTCCTCGACAGCTGCTTTTACCTCAAAGTATATGAAGGTATCTTTTAACAAACACCTACGCGTTTTCAGATCACTCGCTGACGGTAACTAGATATGACATTCTTTGTTGAGATATTATTGACCGAGCGAAGCGAGGTCTCTGAGTTTACTAGAGCGATTTGCACTTGTCCGTCCGTCCGTCCGTCCGTCTGTCAGAGCCTTATAACTTTTGAATTACTGAACGTAATTACTTCAAATTTGGATATAATATGTAAACCGATGGCCTCCAGCCGAAAATGGCTTAAAAAGTTATAAAAATCTTTATTTCAGGGGGGCTCTCATAGAAGCGAATGCGAAGAAATTTTTTTTTATTTGCGATTCATAGGTTTTCTGTGTATCATTTTAAAGACAATTTGGAACAGAGTACAACCGTATTTTTTTTTTATTTTTTTCCTAAAATTGACGAAATGGGGGGCTTCCAAAGTGGCGATTTAATACGCTCGCTTGAAGACGCTCTCTGGGAAAATTTTCTATATATTTTCAAGTTGTACTTATTTTCTTACTTCACTTGTATCCTGTACTTGAACAACAAATACTAAAATTATATGAATATTATAAAGAAACGAGATTATTTAATTTTTAATGAGCATCAGTAAATTTCACATAGCTTCACAATAATGCTAATAGATGGCGCAGTCATTAACTATTCCATTGAACTAGGAGTTACGACTACGATTTATCCCAAAAACAGTTTTGCGTCGACCATTATTATTTAGGTACATAATATAATAATATATTATTCAATTAAAATTATTCTTTAGTTAAATATCATTTTGTATATTTTCTATTCGCGTCGATAGATGACGATTTGTACAGATGCCCCTAACCCGTTTTCACTCGTTAGTACCTACATAATAATTCAATGTTTTCACTGACGTTCCCTAACCTTTACGGGCTACCTATAACCTATGATAAGTTATGTGATGATTACTGTCAACTTCTTTATCACGATCCTGTACGGGACACCTAAAAGGACATTGGGACGGATGTTAGGACTTAGGATTGTGTTTTGGAGCTACCTACGTAAAGAGACTCCTACATAGGGGATGATTTAGGTATTATTGGTGAAAACGGACATAATAATAATAATGTCAGTTTTGGTCGTCATGTATCGATTGAATGAATAATCATGGGATACCGTTACCGCGAGGTCTCAGTTCGGGGCGAACCACTAGTAATTATAAGTTCAACCATACATACCTAATATCGTTTGAACTGAAATTTCCATAAAGATGCGTCCAGATTCTAACTTCTGTTCATAAAGTACGTAATATAATCGTCCTTTCATTCGGCTCTTGATGATGCAATCATATTTGCAAAGAAATATTTTCTGGCAAACTCAAAGCAATAATATGTATATAGTTTGGCAGAAAATATTTTTAGCAAACAATTCAAATAAACTTTACTTAAAAACTTGACTAATTCATTACCTATTTAGACTTATCATGTCTTAGTAACATGCTTTTTAAGATTTTATTAAAGAAAAGCGAGGAAAATATTAGAACTACGAAATCTTTACGTAAGGGGCAGTCCGTCAAACTCTCACACTGCGATCCACAAGGGCTATATGTAGCGTAGACGCGTAGACCGCGTAGCATGAGTCGTAGCAAAGTCGACGTAGTCAAACGTATTTTTGTTATTATCTGTGTAACTCAAATTATAAAATAATATGTAATCATTTATTTTTAAAACCTTTATTTTTAAAAAACACATAATATACGAATATAATTATGTCTATCTAGGAAAGTATTTGGCAATATTATGTCTAAACTCGATAATTTGTGTTTTTAATATTTTTATAAAAGAAGCACACGTAGTTTTCTACTTAGGATCAGTTCACACCGACGACGAGAGACGAGGGGCACACTTTTTTCGATAACGACAATAAGGTACAAATTTCAGGCAGCTCGGGCTCTTGTGCATCTTCAAACATCTCCGGTCCTCGTCGCGTCGCGTAGCGCCTCGGTCTGAACCTGGCCCTTACGGCCCGGAAGGTCCAACTCCCCGAATATCCGTGGTGTATCTGTGGACGCGACGCCCCGAGAGCCGTACGGCTTCGCAATATTTGATATATCTAATAGGTTTTTTAATAGGTGTTGCCTATTAAAAAACTGTATTCGGATAATTTGTACTTTGTCTTCGGCTAGACGCTAGATACAACTTTAAAGAAAGAAAAATCTGCATGAACATTTGAGCCATGTCGTAATCTAAAGACGCACTATTTGTATAGGAATATGTGGAACGTTTGGCGCACTGTGTTGGAAGAGAACGAGAAGCTGGCCCGCGCGAGACTCGCAGCTGTCGAAGTATTTCAACAGCAAATCGCCGACGAAGCGAAACTTTTGCGACAGCACAAGCTTAACGTCGCGAAGAAAGTGAGTTGCAAAGGAAATCCCTTTAATTTTTGTCTTTCAGAAAACGTTGCTCGATATGGCATTTTATCTTAACTTTTTATCGTTCTGAATTCATCGAAAAATCAAAGAAATTCTTCGAAGCCCAAGTATCATTACAACAATTTGCTAGTTTCGTCCTGTTCTTTAATTGAATAGACCCTCGTGTAGGTTAAATGCACCTACAATTATAATGTTATGTGTTAATGTAGGTATATATATGAACTAGTAGGGCGCGTGGGTGCGCGGCCCGCAAGCGGACCGCGGTTTTTCTATCGTCAAGTGGACTTTCAGGTCTTGATCATTTTCTATCAAAAAACCACTCTTCTATCTTTTATACTCTCCGAGATAGACACCGTTGAAGTTTGTATGGCCGCCATCTTGAATCCGCCATTTAGGATTTTTTTCAGCTCACTGCCAATTGGATGAGGTTTCGAGTGACTTTTGTTCGAGCACCCCCACCTATCGTCATTACCATGGCCGTGCTCCTCACCCACCTTCCAAACCCTCGATCATCATATCTCATCATTTGTCAGAATGAGAATTCTTTTATAAAAACAAATTTTGAAAAGAAACCGTATCAAAGTCTTGCATAGTTCTCAGCTTCAAGTCTATTCAATATTCGCCATATATTTTGTATGGAGAAAAAAAAATTCCGCCATGTTGGATTTTTTTCTATTCATCAAATAGATCTTTGGGTCCTGATCATCTTTTGCCAAGAAACCACTCTTCCATCTTTTATACTCGCCGAGATAGATACTGACGAAATTTGTATGGCGGCCATCTTTTTTCCGCCATTTTGAATTTTTTTTCAGCTCATTGCGAATTGGATGAGGTTTCGAGTGACATTTGTTCGAGCACCCTCCACCTATCTTCGATACCCTGACCGTGCTCTTCACCCGTCTCCGAAATCCTCAATCATCAGCTCTCTCCATAATTTTCCTCCGAATGAATTTTTGTCTTCTATACGAAACCATAAGTGAAAAAAAAATTTTTCATACAAAATTTTACAGGAGAGGTGATCAATCAGTCAGTGAATCAGTGAATCAGCACGAACAGCTATATATATATTAATGGGAAAAGGTAGTAAGTTGATGTATTGTTTGTCAAAGTAATAAATCTCAGTAACAACCCGTACTTCAGAAATGAGCATACATCAATGCCACAGAGTGTACATAAAGCCGTTGCCCGATAATCCCGCGCCTGATTCCGATGACGATCCAGTTGTATGAATGCACCTTTATTTGCGCACTTTAATATCTCGATTGAGATTGTATGCTGTGGTCAACATATTCAAGAGAAACGTTAAATTATTGAAAATTCGTCAACTAAAAATATGGGACACTTTAACAGAATTATTAGGTAAAAATACATAATGAATCGTTTAGAGTTTAGACCTTATAGACTGATGCACTTATTATGTATATGTCTCAAATCAGTGGCTTTAAAATTTATTTTATCCAAAAAGTTTATAAACTGTAGTTTTCTAAAATAAAGTGGCAGGCAAAAGCTATTAGTACTTAACAATAAATCACTTAAAGCTTAAAGCCATCGTCGACTATTGGACTATTGAAAAAAACCAATTACTCGAGCTTATGAGCCTTGCTTTTGTTTGATTGAAACGTAATTAAACACCCTTTACCAAGCTTTTTTTCCGAAGTCTTATATAATGCATTTTTCTCAAAACACTACGGATTTATTTTGAAATCCAATCGAAGGCAGGTTTAATTGGGTTTGTTATTAGCAATGTTTTATGAAAAGGTGCTTAAGAATTTTCAACACATTTTACAGCCAGTTTAGAGATCTCACTCATGCAATCAATATTCAAGAAGAAACGTTTTCAGCTTTTTGAAAACGCAGATAAATATAATAATAATTAATCAGTGCAAGGGGGAGACAACAAAATGATGTTAACCGTTTACCGTTATGTTATATTAAAGCCTTGCAATACCTAAATGAATCATCGATAGTACCTGATCATCATCATCATTAGCAACCCATCACCGACTCACTACTGAGCGCAGGTCTCTTCTCAGAAAAGGGTTATAGGCCATAGTCTACCACGATGGCCCAATGCGAATTGGCGGGCTTCACACACCTTCAAGAACATTATGAAGAACTCTCAGGTGTGCAGGTTTCCTCACGATGTTTTTCTTCACCGTTGAAGCAAGTGATATTTAATTGCTTAAACACACTTGACTCCGAAAAGTCAGTGGTCCCGGGATCAAACCTGCAACCACCGAATAGGAGACCACTGTCCTAACCACTCGGCTATCACTGCCTAGTACCTAATAGTTAATCCGAATTAACGATAGCTAGGTTCTTCCTAATTAATTTTAGCCTCGCTATCGATACACAGACTACCATCGTTCGCTTCAGATAAATCTGAGCTTTTTGTGCATAGAACTAGCGAACGACTCTGAATTCGCAAGGGTAGAATAAAATATACTATATATATCTAATAAAGTTCGTCCGAGTTAGCTGCGAATAGGAACGCATCGTGTGGTAACGCTCTTATGAATTTTAGCTTCAAAGCGCTTTGAAAATCCCTACACACATGTAGATCTACACTCCATTAATTATTGGAATTATTCTGAAAGCTTCAATACACCATTCACTGGATTAACTTGTTTTGATGCGTATTCACGACTTAGTGTTTACCTATACTTAGATTAAATTGAAGCTTTAACAATAATTTAGAGCTGCAATTTAATCTAGGCATAGAAATAAATAACATTGAATTGTGCCTGTGATTTTGAAAGATGAGTGTTAAAATTATTTGAACGATAACATAACCTAAGCTTTTGCTTTAAGAGCTTTATTTAATACGTAGGTTCTTATCTGTCTGTTTGATTGTACGGTTTAATATTTGGAATGGCTGAACCGATTTCAACGGAACTTTCACAAGTATGTTAAATATTATACGGCGAGATATCTAGGCTTCTATAATCCAAGATTTATTGAGTCCTTGCTATCTTTCGCAGCCGCTCCTAACGACTGATTTATTTTACAACCTGAGAAAATAACCAACTTACTTGATATTATTTATACAATACAGTGCACTGATACCCTCGCCCAAGCACATAAAGAGCTACAGTTAACAGTTTCGGATATTGATAAAACCAAAAAGCTCTATTTCGACGAAGAACACACGGCACACGATGTTCGCGACAAGGCTAAAGACATTGAAGAGAAGTAAGTTAATCATTATACAGGAGTAAAACTGTAAGTGAGTGCAAGTGATTACTTTCTCATTTTTGGTTGACTGCCTTTAGCTTTTTAGTTCTAAAGAGATCTAGGGATCATTAGATCCTGAGTTGGAGGGTTGGGCTAAAAAATTACTTTCATACAATGAGGAAATTGAACTATCAATTTGTCAATGCAGCAGGTGACAAGACTGAATTATTTACTGCATTTAGTTATTAATGTACCTATCTAAAATTGAGAGAATAATCACCCGCAAACACTTAATGATTCCAAGCTGTATAATAAACGAGTAATATTTAATTCGTGAATTTATCACATTGTGCGTATTTTACTCAATTTCCCTAAAATTACTAAAAGGCTGTTAAAAGCCTTAATTTTGGATTATGAGCAAAAGCGTGAGAATTGATATTTCTAGAAATCAAAGGTTTAATATCAGTAGATTTACGTAACTTTTTTAAGGTTTACTTTTTTAACGTTTGACGTGCAAGTAAATATATAAGTGGTATTTTAAACTAGCGGCACGCTATGATGGCCGGTTTGACGTTTGTCCGCTCATGAAGTTCCGTATTAATTGATAACGACTTTGAAGGAAATAATTGTATTACTTTATTGACGATAGTGATGTGCAGAGATTCATAAATTTTATCGAATGTAGTTTTAGGTTTAGGACTCAAAATTTATTTATTAAATTGATTTCTAAAATGTATACAAGTGTAGAAAAATCAGTTTGCACCATTTAAGGGGTGAATGTACTTGTGAATATGAACAATTTTCACTATGTGGACAAACCTCTGAAATCGCAAAAAAATATCAGCTGTTTCATACAAAAGGTAAAATTTTTATTTTTATATGATATATACCACAACTCGGCATTTGGTTTTCTAAATTGAAAATTTTTAAAAATGGAATCTAATACGATCGTCACATAGGATCGCTGGCTAGCACAACTACTACCTCCGGCAAACTCGCGTCAATGCTCAATGCAAAACAAAGCAGTTTCGAATTGACGTTGCTTCGAAAAGTATAAACTGTCAGTGCAATGCGATTGTGATATAGTTTTGACCTGGCTTTGGATTTCAAATATTGATACTGCATTACTGTTGACCCTTGCTCGTTAATTTGGACTCTGTTCAAGCCCTTTGTTGTGGATTTCGTCGATATGACCGAACGTACGCAGAGAACTGTTCTAAATAGTCAGACACGTGAGTTCGTAATACGCCTTCGTAACTATTTCGATCGTGAAGCTCAAAATGGAGGGCCAATTTTACCTATAACGTCAGTGGTTGAACGCGTAGCTGATGCGCTTAATATTGGACAACGAACTGTTAGACGGATAACTAAAAAAAAATATGGCGAGACTGGCACAGAAGAAAATAAACTTCACACACCAAAAAAGAGAAAACGAGCAAAACCAGTCGTAGGCATCGATAGCTTTGATGCCGATGCTATCCGAAGACATGTTTACGGCTACTATTTACAGAAGGAGTATCCAACAAGAAAAAAGTTGGTGCATTCACTGAAGGAAGCTGGATTATTCTTCGGTGGGGAAAGTTCTTTAACGAAGATTTTGAAGACCATTGGATTTCGATACAAAAAATGTAACAAACGCAAAATATTGATGGAAAGATTTGATATAGCGATGGCAAGGTATACTTTTTTACGGCAAGTGAAAGAAATCAAAAATTGGCAAAATGTTGTGTTCTTGGATGAAACATGGCTTAATGCTAACCATACTGTAGGCCGTTCTTGGAACGATGACACAGCAGCATCTACTTCCAAAGTTCCTGTAGGAAAAGGATCGCGACTTATAATTTGTCACGCCGGAACCATCAACGGGTTTGTCGAAGGTTCTCTCATGGCTTTTGCGTCAAAAACCACTGGAGACTATCATGAAGACATGAATGGAGAAAAGTTTACTGAATGGTTTACCTCAATGTTGTGTAGCCTCCCTGAACCATCTATTATAATTATGGACAACGCCCCATACCACTCGATGCAAATTGACAAGCCACCTGCCCAATCCCAAAAGAAAGCTGATATCGTCGCATGGCTTCGTAAAAATGGCGTAGATGCAAACATGAATATGTTAAAAGCGGAATTAGTACGTCTTTTAAAAGAAAACAAACCAACCAAGATCCGATACGTCATTGACGAAATAGCATTAGAACATGGGCACAGAGTTATACGGTTACCGCCTTACCATTGTGAGTATAATGCGATTGAGTTGGTGTGGGCTCAAATTAAGGGATATGCTGCAAGACACAATACAGAACCCCCATTTACCACAAAAAAAATGCTAAAATTATTAGAAGAAGCTTGTGAACATGTGACTAAAGGAGACTGGGAAAAGGTTGTGAATAGAACTGTTAAATTAATAAGGGAAGATTATGAAAGAGATGTGAAAATAGATAATATTATAGAAAACGAACATATAATTATTAATGTAGGTGATGATAGCAGTGACGACAGTGAAAATAGTAGTATGGACGAATCTGATTAATTATGGCCTTTTGTGGCACCTTTTTTGGTATCTTTTGTATTCATATGTTTCTTGTGTGCATATAAAGTATGTATATTCATTTTCATTCAAATATTCAGTTCGTTCAAATAAATTAAATAAACATATACATTTTTGTTTTATTAAACCTATTTAATCAGGTACAAAAACAAAACTTAATTGTTTTTTGTTCGAGAATAAATTGACATTCCACATCACTATTGTAATGTGTCAAACCGGCCATCATAGCGTGCCGCTAGTGTAGTGTATTTAACTAAGTTAACTATATTTAGAAGTATTGGATAAAAAAAAATTTTTAGTTAACTGTGCATGGAGTTTTTGTAACTCAGTTACTAAAAATGAAAAATTACTTGACTTCAACCGATGGATTGAGAAAAAGGTCACTTTTTGCGTAGACCAGTTTTCACTGAAGCTGTATAGACTTGTACCTAGGTATTTAAGCTTCTTGATATAAACATATAACCGGACATGGGACGGCAGTTTTTATAATTTAATATAAAAATTCTTTTTCAACAACCGGCTTCAAACGCCCGTGCCACTACAAAGTATAATTTAATGTTGATTTTTTAAAAACCGCTCGACCGATTTCGATAAAATTTAAATAGAACCACCTGGGAAGTATACCTTTGAAACAAAAAAAGAATTTTCCAAATCGGTTCAGGCGTCTTCGAGTAATCGGTGAACATACATAAACCTCCTCCTTTTTTGAAGTCGGTTAAAAATTATGCTTCATTTATTGATTCAGATTGAAAAAGAAAAAAGGTTCGTTCTTTCAATCGATCACTTCGTTGCAAAAGAATAGCGCCAAAGTGTCATCTCGTAGAGACCAGTTGGAAGAGAAGTCGACTGGAGCGAGAAATGACTATCTCTTGAGCATTTCCGCAGCAAATGCTCACCAGGTAAATAGCTATAACAACAAATTATTATTTAAATATTAACTTCATTTCACACAGACTTTAGGAACGTAAGTTCCTTATCGCGCGGTGCGGAAGAGAATAAGAGTGTCGATTCCATTTCTACATGTGGAATTTTTCCCTATTTTTTATAACTTAAAGTTATAAAAAATTAGGGAAAGGTTCCACATGTAGAAATTGTTTAAAATAAAATTGAAAATGGAAAATTCGGTCTGTCGAGCTGGGATTCGAACCATCGACTTTGAACTGTTAAGCGACTGCCGGAGCCACTAGGCTACGGAGACCCAATGTTGTGCCGCGAAAATACCGAACACAATGTAATCGAAAGGAACTACGTTCCATCCGGGTGTCCCTTGACACCTCTCAAGTATTTTTTTTTACAGACACGGTATTTTCTTGTTGAACTACAATCGTGCATGCAAGGCATGGAGGCGTCTGTGTATGAAAAAGTCTCCGAATTTCTTACACTGATGGGTCGCACTGAACTATTGACCTGTTCTGCTACACAACATTCATTTGGCAAGATTAGGGATCAAGCTCAACAACTAACACGAGAATACAACCTGCAATGTTTGTACTTGTACTATCCTGTACTCAAACAACATATTCAAGTTAGTATTGTAGGCTTAATTCTTTTAAAATATGTAGGTACTAATATTACAAAGTGAAATAGTTTTTTCTTGTTGTCGTAGCTCAGTTAGGCTTACGCTAACATTACGCTAAGAGCTACGGATCGACGTAATTTTTTGCATTGGCGACTGATTACTTGACGACCTGCTTTCGAATGGAATTAGGTTTTTAGAAATCCGGCATAAAAATAGCCTTTGTCACTGTCCAGGTCTTCAACTATACCCAAGCATAAAGTCTTAGTATAGAATAGAATAGAATAGAATAGAAATGTTTTTTATTCAAATAAACTTTTTTACAAGTGCTTTTGAATCGTCGATGAGTCTACCACTGGTTCGGAATGCCGTTCCTGCCGAGAAGAACCAGCAAGAAACTCGGCAGTTGCTCTTTTCAAAATAGGTTTACAATTCAATAGAATAGTTATACAGTTTAATTACCACCTGCTGTCTCATGAATCGCTGGAACGAATTATGTCCACGCTTTTTTATCATCTAAATAGTCTTCAATTGCATAATATATGCTTTTTTCATGAGATTAGTTTTAACTGATTTCTTAAACTTGTGTAAAGGCAAGTCTAAGATCGACTGTGGAATTTTATTATAAAACGTCACGCCCATTCCCACAAATTTCTTTCGGACCCTCTTGAGGCGACATCGAGGAATCACGAGCCTGTTTGGATCTCTAACTTGCCTATCGTGTAAATCACCCTTCTTTTTGTAATTCACAATGTTTTGTCTGACAAATATTATATTATTGTAAATATATTGTGAAGCTACTGTAAGAATGCCTATTTCTTTAAATTTTTCTCGAAGGGAATCCCGCGGTTTTAAATTTAGTTACATCGATGCCTCATTTCTTAGTGATAAAAATAAGTATATAGCCACAAACACATTCATTATTGCATTTATAATATTGGTAGGGATTCGTATGTATATGTAAGTTTTTTCTCGTGTATGTATATGTAAGTTTTTAAGAAAGGAATTAATTAAGTGAATTTTATTGGTTTTTTTTGCAACAATTTTTTTTTACTTATTAGTCGCTAAATACGTGTTTTATTTGAAAAGGTTTTATGTTTTTTCTTTTACACTAAAATATTTCCTTTTTTCAGTATGAGTTTGAGCCATGTGATAATGACCCCGTTGACACAGTCACCATGGATCATGAAAATGTATCACAAACTCTAGCGCAAGAAGCACGTCGATGGGCAACTCGGGTTGTGAGGGAGACCGCTCTCGTTAGAGATGCTACTCGTAAACTACACTTATACCAAGCCATGCGAGATGCAGGACAAAAGGTTAGGGACAAAAGTACATACTTAGGTACATAGAGGTAACAGGAAATCCAAACTTTTATAAAACGAGCTATACATGCAAGGTTTAGGTTCCCACTTTTTTCCTAGGGGATTTTTTGATATCCAATGTTACAGCGAGAATGTTGTCTTTTGCAAAAAATAACTTGGTGATTTAGGTATACCTATGGGATCTCTATTTCAAGTTGAATACTGAGCGATTGCATCAACTTAAATTCTTAATTTTTAAAAGAAAACTTCTTTAGGCGCGTTGAGGCTATGTGTGTGATTTATGTCGGGACGTCCCACGACTGCTTAGTTTTTTCAATATAATTTATTCAGCAAGCGATATAGTTTCAAAAGGTTCAACCCTGTATAACTCAGAGATTTACCTATTACAGTCAGTAATGTAGAGTTTTATGGTTCTGTGGATGACTGCACAGTTGCATTGCTATTGCTAAGCCTCAGACTGAGGTGCATCATTGCGTTTACATACAGACATATATGTTTGGTTTAAGATCACTTACTTGAGACAATTTGTTCCGAAGGTTGACCCAAATGACCCAAATGGACCTGAACTAGAAGTACGTATGGACGAACTCAGATCAAATATAAGGCGTTCTGAAACCTCGAAAGTTAAATATGAGGCTAGATTAGAGTGCCTACGAAATAGCGGAGCGCCTGTGGACGAGTGGTTAAAAGAAATCGACTTGCTGGCGGTACAGGAGACGCTGCCCCGCAGCAGTAGCCTCCTCAGTATTCGGACCGATGCATCAGGCGCAGCCGTGAGTATGCCTTGATATGATTTCATAGAAACACTATTTTTTAACACTACCATGTAAATACTAATGTCTTTCTTATCAACTAGTCGTCCACCATGGACGTCGCCAAGGGGGGGGTAGGTAGGGGCTAGGGGCAGCTGCCCCCCCCTAGACATTTGAAAAATATAGTAGTAGTAAATACTTCATCATTGAAATCCAGATACCGCTGCCAAATCTTCAATCAATAATATCATCATGCTCCCCCCTTGGCCATCGGCTGGCAACGCTGTTGTCGTCCACAGACATAGTTTTCTTGCAGAAACATTCCACATCTCCCCACTTTCACTATCTTACGAGGCTCTCTGCGATTCGTTTGTTGTCGTCGGTCCACCTAGCAGTAGGTCTGCCATCACTGCGCTTCCCGGCGCGAGTTTCCACTCCAGCACCTTAGGACCAAAACAACCATCAGTTCTTTGAACTATATGTCCACCCGTTACTATTGCAACTTCGTGACTTTAGGAACTAAATAATGCTTAGCTAATTTCCAATGTTACGGTTATGATACGGTTTGAACTTCATCCGAGAGGCCTTTAGCCTTCCTTTATCAGTGAAATGCATGGATGCGCGAGAAATATGTATATTTCGGCACAGTCATCAGAATACATACAAAAAATTACGCACGAATTTCTACGAAAAAAAAAAACTTGAGAGGTGTCAAGGGACACCCGGATTGAACGTAGTTCCTTTCGATTAATTTTAGTGAAGGAATTGTAATAAACTAGTGGTGTCATCTAGTATTAACTTGATTAACTACGATGAATTATTTTTAGTTTATTTCTATTGCACTGTTACAAAACGAAAGAGTTACTCTGGTGGAGTTACTGTTTTTTCACAGATGGCGTTAGTAGTACAATAGCATTTTATCCAATTTATACGATAAAAAATTAGGGAAAAATTCCACATTTAGAAATTATTTAAAATAAAATTGAAAATAGAAAATTCAGTCTGTCGAGCTGGGATTCGAACCATCGACGTTGAACTTATAGGCGACTGCCCTAACCACTAGGCCATGCAGACGCCTTGTTCTAAGGCGAATATACCGCACACAATGCAAAATTCACATTCAACAAAAAAGTGTCGGTTTCAAAAATGTGTCGAGGGTCGGTTCCTTAATTTTTTCCGTCTAGCCCCCTTCCGTACCGCGCGATAAGGAACTACGTTCCAAAAATTATCTTCGCGTGTAAGTATTGAAGGTACAAAAACACGTGACACCTGTAATGGTAAACGTACAACATTTCATGATAAGCAAGTAGGTAAATATACAAACAATTTTCCACCTGGAAAGAATACTCCTTGAAACAAAAAAAGAATTTTCCAAATTGTTTCAGGCGTCTTCGAGTAATCGGTGAACATAAAAAAAAAAGATTCCGACGAATTGAGAACCTCCGCCTTTTTTGAAGTCGTCTAAAAATTAATATAATATTTATATTGTTCGAATCAGGACCAACCGAGTTCAGATTCATTCTACGACAGCGATAACACGGAAGGTGAAGCGCCGAGTACATCGGCCGTGGCCGGCACGTCCGGAGGCCACCAGCGCACTACGAGTACATCGGGATCGCAGCACGAAGACGAGCACGATGAAGACGTGGACGGTATCTAATGACTTAAGTTTATTTATTTACTCATGTATAATTTATATTATATAAATTATCCCAATGCTGGGATGAGCTTCTGGACATGCCTCATGCCTCCGGGAGCCTCATGGGTAGAAGCCTGGGTAGACGGATATCAGAAGAGTCCATGCGACTGAGATGCGTATTATGTTAAGATGGCGTGAAAAGATTGGATAAGATAAGGAATGAATATATAAGAGAGAGAGAGAGAGTATATAAATCTGAAAGTAGCGTTAGCAGTGCCGGATTAACCACGTAGTAAGAGTAGCAATTGCTACGGGCCCCGCGCGAAAGGGGCCCCGCATATTTAAACCCACTCATCTCTGCCTGAGCGTAATTTTTTGAGAGAAACTTATCAAGGTGTGGTATGTTGAATTTTTTTGATGTCACAAAAACGTGAAACGTTACAACTTTTCCTACTAAGATAATCCACGTCAGACACTCGGTACCCGACTATTTCCTTGGTGTAAATAATTTAAATAATTTCATACGGTAAACGCACAAGTTCTACAAAAATTTGCTTGTATAAACGTGTAGAATTTCAGTCGGCCTGGTAATCAGCTCTACAAAAAGTCTGACGTGTGCAAGCACACTTACCCGACACTAAAAAATCTATTTTCTAGAATATAAATATATTAAATTATAGAAGTTATGACTAAAAAAAATTATTTTATTACTTCAAGAGAGATTTCCTCCAATTGAATTGTTCATAACCATTTCGTAATCCTGATATAGTAAGATCATTACCAAATGCATAAAGAGCAATGCATTCAATAAACTATTTCCAGAACCAAAGTAGTTTAAATTCTAGACGCGAGTCTCACGCGTGTTTTTTTTAAACTAATGATAGGTACCTATCCTATATATATCCCTTATCGGTACAATGGGCACCCGGCTAATGCAAATTATTTGTGATCGAAGTAATTAGTAACACTGAAAAATTAACGATTCCCTGATATTGCCATCGAGTATCGTAACAAACAATCCGCCAATTAAAATAAAGTTCTGTTAGCGACCAACCAATAAGAAATTGGTGAAATCAATGAAAAAATCAATGAAAAAAATTTTTCATTGATTTTTACCACTTTATACGTCTAAAGAACACATAGCAGATCAAGGGCTCTTTGAAAGAATTTGCTACGGGCCCCGCGCTTGCTTAATCCGGCACTGAGCGTTAGTGGTAGATAAAATGAAGAGTAATAAATAGGCTGGCATGTAACGCGGAGGGAAGTAAACCATATTACTAGATAAATGTTGAATATCCATGTGGAAGGACAACAGAATAGAGGAACACCCAAGAAACGATGGATGGATTTTGTAAGCGAGTATGCGTGTAAGAGGGATGGATGATGAGTTGACGAATGACGGAAGCGAGTGGAAGGAAAAGACATGTTGTGCCGACCCCACATAGCGTGGGACAAGGACAAGGAGATGATGATGATCACAACACAGGATATACATAGATATAATAGAGGATACTTATGCATGCTTGCCGTGTGGTGACGGCAGATCAGAATACAGTTGTCACCACCCCTCCTCTTCCCGCGGGTGTCGTACGAGGCGACTAAGGGAATATAACGGAGAACGGGGAGCAGCGTCCTCTGTGCTACTACTACCATCTACTGCGATCACCAACCCGTCTGCCCCGCGTGGTGATTATGGGCAAACCCTCCCGTTGGGAGAGTCCAGCAGTGGCAGCAGCAGACTGTTATAGGCTATTGATGATGATGATTATGCATTCTCTACTATTTTATATTATGACGAATGTCATCACCGTTCCAGTCTTCTTTACCTATTCCGTGATTGATAAACCAAGATGAAGTGAGTTTGTATTTCACGCTACGACGAATGAACCGATGTGGCTGAAATTTGAAATGGAGATAGCTCATACCCAAGATTAACACGTAGGCTACTTTTATCCCGGAAAATTACAGAGTTTCCATGGGAATCAAAAAAACCTTAATCCACGCAGACGAAGTTTGAAGAAGAACGAACTGGATGATGCCCGCGGCATTATGCAGTTCTGAATATGTCCCCTTATGTACAGGGTGGGCCAGACCAGGTGGATATAAAATTTTTTTTAGATTGTTCACTTAGGGGCCTACCAGGACCCGGAAGGAAAAAAATCGGTCCCCACCCGATTACGAAAAAAAAATTTTATTTAAAATTTTGGAAAATCATTGCTTTGACGAACTTTTAATTTTTTTTAATTTTTCCAGTGACAATTTCCACAATTTTTTTATGGAATATCTTTACCTAATAACTGTACTCTCTTAGAAAAAAATTCCAGTCTGGTTAGCTGGTTTTAAGAGCATTAAATTTTAAATTATTTCAAGAAAATTAAGTTCATCCAAAATCTACAGAAAATTTTTAAAATTCCATTTAAAATAAAAATCTCCAGCGCTATGCACTGGTGATTTTTTAAAAACTGTAGCAACTTATGTTCTTTTGATTGCCAAAAGAAAAATTGTATGTCAATGTGCCGGATAAAAAGTTACGATTTTTCAAAAGTCTTCGTTCCTCATTCGTGTAAATAACGACCTTATTGAAAAACATGTTAATTGTTTGTGGAGACTGCAGTATGTCCTTTAATTTTAACTGCCTCGTTGGTCTCGTGTTTGACTGCGGCCGACGAGGTCCCGGGTTAGAGTCCCGGGTCAGACCATATCAAGTATTGGGGTTTTCCGTAAGAAATTCTCAGTACTAGCCCGGAGTTAGGAAGTTGGCGTTGTTTCACCCCCGTACCTTGGAGAGCACGTAAAGCCGTTGGTCCTGCGCCTAATCTCTCTTCGCCTGCGCCTAATCTCTCTCCGGTCGTGTCAAATTTTCCGTCCTATCGGGCTATGAGAGTAAAGAAACAGAGAGTGCACCTGTGTTGGCGCACACACTTGTGCACTTTAATGTCTCCCGCATAGATGGTAAATCTCTCTAGAGATAGGTCACCGTGGTCGAAATTTGGTCGGGAGGACATTAATCCTTTAATGATCACTGACGGTATCTACATTTTTAAGAGAAAGAAAAATAAATCAATGTTTTATTTTTCCGAATTTCGGTCACGGTGGCGGTCTATCTTCAGAGAGATTAACCATCTGTGCGGGAGATATTAAAGTGCACAAGTGTGTGCGCCAACACAGGTGCACTCTCTGTTTCTTTACTCTCATAGCCCGATAGGACGGAAAATTTGACACAACCGGAGAGAGATTAGGCGCAGACGGAGAGAGATTAGGCGCAGGACCAACGGCTTAACGTGCTCTCCAAGGTACGGGGGTGAAACAACGCCAACTTCCTAACTCCGGGCTAGTACTGAGAATTTCTTACGGAAAACCCCAATACTTGATATGGTATGACCCGGGACTCGAACCCGGGAACTCGTCGGCCACAGTCAAACACGAGACCAACGAGGCAGTTAAAATTAAAGGACATACTGCAGTCTCCACAAACAATTAACATGTTTTTCAATAAGGTCGTTATTTACACGAATGAGGAACGAAGACTTTTGAAAAATCGTAACTTTTTATCCGGTACATTGACATACAATTTTTCTTTTGGCAATCAAAAGAACATAAGTCGCTACAGTTTTTAAAAAATCACCAGTGCATAGCGCTGGAGATTTTTATTTTTAATGGAATTTTAAAGTTTTCTGTAGATTTTGGATGAACTTAATTTTCTTGAAATAATTTAAAATTTAATGCTCTTAAAACCAGCTAACCAGACTGGAATTTTTTTCTAAGAGAGTACAGTTATTAGGTAAAGATATTCCATAAAAAAATGTGGAAATTGTCACTGGAAAAATTAAAAAAAAATTAAAAGTTCGTCAAAGCAATGATTTTCCAAAATTTTAAATAAAAATTTTTTTCTCGTAATTGGGTGGGAACCGATTTTTTTCCTTCCGGGTCCTGGTAGGACCTTAAGTGAACAATCTAAAAAAAATTTTATATCCACCTGGTTTGGCCCACCCTGTATACTATTACTTATTTGTTTTGTAGCTGCGTTGGAAGAAGAACGCATGCGTATTGAACAACTCACGGTCGGGTGGGATGATCCTACCCAGGTCAGCTGGGGGGAAACGGAGACTGAGGCTACCACTACTGTTCCTGCTGCAGAACAACCTGCAGCACCACTTTACAAATGTACCGCCTTGTACTCTTATACTGTGAGTCTTTTTACCTATATACCTACCTAAATAAATAAAACCGAAGTGTTTTCCCGTGATTTTGAAATATATAACTCGTATTAGACTAAGCTGCGCGTTTTCGCGTTTTTATTACCTTTTGCGTATTTGCGTCTGCTGCGCGTTTTCATGTTTTAAAAACGCCTTTTGCGTTTTTATGGCCTTTTGCGACTGTATCGCGTTTTAGCGATTTTCGAACGCAAATATTCTGCGATTCTGCGATCATTGACTATGTTAACATTATATTGACTATGTTAACATTATAATATTTTCCATATAAAAAATTCAAAAAAAATTCAAAATTCAAAATTATTTATTTCATGTAGGCCAACCTGTGGCTCTTATGACACGTCAAGATTCTACCACCGGTTCGGAAAGCGGATTCTGCTGAGAAGAGCCGGCAAGAAACTCAGCAGTTGCTCTTTTCAATATAATCATTTTACAATATTAATAAGTAGCTATTACATTGTAATAAGTTTTTATACTATCTTGTTTCTATACTATAGTGAATAAAAATACGCTAGTATCCGTGTATCTGTCTGTTCCCTCGTAGCTCCCTAACGAATACACCGATTTTGATGCGGTTTTTTCTATTTGAAAGACGTGATCGAGATGGATCTTAGCTATAATTTACGAAGATCTGCTTAAGCGTTTGAAGATCATCAGCTCATTTCCTACTTGTCCCCGCCATATTGAAATTCTTTGATAGTGGACCCATTTCGTTCAAAATCGTTATTTAGGCTTCACTGGGGTCAAGAAAGAGGAAATGGTTGCCAAAATAAATAAATAAATTCCCCGCCTTATTGAAATTCCGGGTCTTATTGAAAAGCCCGGGTCTCAGGTTCGAGCCCGGGTACGCACCACTGATTTTTCGAAGTCAAGTGCGTTTAAGCAATTAAATATCACTTGCTTCATCGGTGAAGGAAAACATCGTGACGAAACCTGCACATCTGAGAGTTCTTCTTAATGTTCTCGAAGATGTGTGAAGTCCGCCAATTCGCATTGGGCCAGCGTGGTGGACTATGGCCTATAACCCTTCTCTGAAAGGAGACCTGGCTCAGTAGTGAGCCGTTGATGGGTTGTTAATGATTGAAATTCTATGTTATTGGAACGATTTCGTTCAAAATCGATATTCAAGGTTCCCTAGGAAGAGGAAATGGTTGCAAAATTTTAAAAAGTTCCCGCCATATTGAAATTATATTTTATTGGACTGATGATTTCATTCAAAATCGATATTTAGGCTTCCCTGGGGTAAAGAAAGAGGAACTGGATGCCAAAATTTTAAAAAGTCACGAAATCGTGACAGTGCGCTTCTCTTATTTGTTTTATAGCAAATCTAGTTTTCACTTCTATCGACAGTCATAACTGTCAATATTTTTTTTTATTTTTAGTAAGGATTTTCTGGCACATTTTTACTTTTTACAGGCTCAGAATCCAGATGAACTATCAATAATTGAGAACGAACAACTGGAAGTAGTGGGGGAGGGAGATGGTGACGGCTGGCTCCGTGCAAGAAACTATCGCGGCGAAGAAGGATATGTACCTCATAACTATCTGGACGTTGAAAGAGAACAGGTTCATGCCTTTAAAATCTTAATTGAATCATATACGACGTTTTTGAAATAAGTGCTCGGTTTCAGAGTATTACATACCTACTATATGGCATCTACTTATTGCGGTAAATAATAAAAAAATCGGCCAAGTGCGAGTCGGGCCTCGCTCTTTTATGGTACCGTAATAAGATCAAATATTTTTTTAAAAACTAGATACATACCTATTTAGATATCTTTGTTTATTAGTATATTATGGGGGAAAAAGCTCGTTCGTTTTGGTCACAATTTCGATGACCCCCTATTTCTTCATTTTTGAAGTTAAAGAATAATAAAAAATATATTTGAACTCCAATTAATGAGCTCTAGACAATGACATCCCAGGGTGTGTCCCCACCCCCACATGCCAGGGTCAAAATGTGAAGAAGTGAATGCGAAATAAAAAAATTTTTATCGCGTTACATAAAATTGTTACATATCATTTTAAAGATAATTTCGAACCAAGTACAAAAATATATTTTTTTTAATTTTTCCCTTAAAATTGACGAAATGGGGGCGTTCAAAGTGGAGATTTAATACGCCCGCTTGAAGACGCTCTCTAGCAAAATCGGCTATGTATTTTCAAGCTGAACGTATTTTTTTATTTCACTTATATCCTGTACTTGAACAACAAATACTAAAATTATATGAATAATATAAAAAAACGACATTATTTGATTTTTCAAGGACATCAGTAATTTTCAACATAGCTTCACAATAATGTTAATAGATGGCGCTGATGGAACTAGGAGTTACGACTACGATCTATCTCAAAAACAGTTTTGAGTCGACCATTATTATTTAGGTACATATAATAACATATTATTCAATTAAAATTATTATTTAGTTAAGGCGCTGTGTTCAGTCACGATCTTCATTCGTGAGCCGAATCACAAGCCGAATGAAGATAGTCTTATTTAAAATCTACGGGTCATAATATTTATGAAAAAAAAGTTGTTATAATTGATCGTATTTCTGGCCTGATGGCTGTTTCCTAAAAATGATGACGCAAACTTTTCTCGATAGAAAAAAATTGCAAAGTTGACTCTGCAAATACATAAACTCCCATTGTTCTCTGTTATGCATACATTTATTTTGGTAAAATTAAGTACAATTGTTTTTCATATCTTACTACAACAAATGGCTGTTTTAGATTTTATTTATTGCGACTGTTATAATTTTAATATCCATTTTAATTTAACAGTCGCAATAAATAAAATCTAAAATAGCCATTTGTTGTAGTAAAATATGAAAAACAATTATACTTAATTTTACCAAAATAAATGTATGCATAACAGAGAACGATGGGAGTTTATGTATTTGCAGAGTCAATTTTGCAATTTTTATCTATCGAGAAAAGTTTGCGTCATCGTTTTTAGGAAACAGCCATCAGGCCAGAAATACGATCAATTATAAGGAATTACTTTTTTTTTCATAATATTATGACCCATAGATTTTAAATAAGACGATCTTCATTCGGCTTGTGATTCGGCTCCACGAATGAAGATCGTGACTGAACACAGCGCCTTAAATATAAAACATCAATAAACTATACAGTTTATTTTAACTACAGTTTGTATATTTTCTGTTCGTGTCGATAGATGACGCTTTCACTCGTTATTAATTAATAAATTCAATGTTTTCACTAACGTTCCCTAACCTTTACGGGCTACCTACATATTATATTGAGTTAGGTGATGATTTCTGTCAACTTGTTATCACGAACCTGTACGGGACACCTAAAAGGACATTGGGACGGATGTTAGGACCTAAGATTGTATTTAGAGGCTACCTATGTAAAGAGACTCCTACTTAGGGGATGATTTAGGTATTTTTCGAGAAAACAGGCATAATAATAATGTCAGTTTTGGTCGTCATGTATCGATTGAATGAATAATTATGGAATACCGTTACCGCGAGGTCTCAGTTCGGGGCGAACCACAAGTTTAATTTAATTTAATTTTTATTATTTTGTTGTTATAGCGGCAATAGAAATATACTCACTGTGAAAATTTCAACTGTCTATCTGTTACGGTTTACGAGATACAGCCCACTGACAGACGGTCGGACGGACGGACGGATGGACAGACGGACAGCGGAGGCTTAGTAATAGGGTCCCGCTAGCACCCTTTGGGTACGTAACCCTAAAAATTAATAAAAACCGCCAAGTGCGTGTCCAGTTTAAGAAATTAGTCCGAGTATCGACTAATTTGTGAATAACTCACGTTAAACTCGATACTGGAACTAACTGGATATTTTCAAGTAAAGATTTTTATATAAACTTGTGAAGATGATACTGCCATTGGCACAATTAAAATGCAATATGCCTACTTTGTCGTATTAAGTTTACAAATTGCGAAAAACCAAATTAAATTCGAATTTCGCGGGCAGACCCGTTCGCCGTTCGTTGTAGTTCGCCTTAAATGAAATAAGTAATTTTTAATTTTCAATAAAAAAATATGTGTCGACTTAATAATAACTTCCATGTCCGTCCGTCCGCGGTTTAGCTCAGAGACTATTGGTACTAGAAATCTGTAATTTGACAAGGGTATAAATATTAATCACGCCAACAAAGTGGTGAAATAAAATTGTGAAAAATATTTTTTTAGGGTGCCTCTTGTAAAGTGGGGATGATTTTTTTTTCATCTATCCCATAGTGTAGGGTGTCGGTCTTTCAAAAATATTGTGGGTGTTGGAACACCATTTTTCGATTCAGGGATTCATTTGTGAAATATTATGATATTTTAAAGTGCTAAATTTTATTACAGTTGTTTATTATAGGATACGTGAAAAAATTCACAGCAGTAGTAAATATAAATATAGAATTTTATAGGAAAACTACTTATCACGGCTAAGTAGGGTTCATAAGTTAAGGTCGAGTTATATCTGTTTTTTCTAGGTTAGGTATTACACGTAGTGTAAGTTGCTTAGTTTGTAGTATATTATAGTATTAAAACCATGGAACTCAAAATATATTCAATATTCATAAATAAAATAAAAGCACTATCCCAGGTCAGCAATAATATTTGTGAAACCCCTTATAATATCATTAGAATACGAAGGTAAATTTCGCCATCATTTATAAATTTCCGATAGTTCGACGGTAAGTCGGGCGGTCCCGAAACCAGAAGGCCCTGGTTTGAGTCCAAGACGATTATATTTTCCCCTATAATTTTTTATTTTTTTTATTTTTAATATATAATTTCCAAAAAACACAATTTACCAAAAAAAAACAAAATAACCCAGATATTAATATTATAATCCATCTTTGAAATGAAAAAAGACTCACTACTTGGTGAGAAATTACACATTCGGCGTTACCTGCTTTATTAATGGTACACCCATAACCCATTAATAATGCAGGTGTAACGCCGAACGCCGAAACGTCCCCGACCAAGTAGTGAATCCATGAAAATAGTGCTTAAAACTTTGTACTTATACTTAATTAGTGAAAAAACATCATAAGCGCGATGCAGGAATATCACTTAAAAACATTATAGAACTGAAAAAAATCTTTTATCACAGGAACATTTGTGTTACTAATTATTGATTCATATTACGAATAGTTTTTAACCGCATTTTGAATTAGAATAACTAAAAAATTGCATTTGTTTCTATTGAACTATGCAGCGAATAAATAGGCGCCGTCCCGTGGCACCATCAGTAACTAAACTAGGTACCTACTGAGCATTATGTAATAAGACATGCATTTTGTTTGAATCTCTTTTCTGTTTATAAAAAGATGAAATTATAAATAAAAATACATACTATAATTTAATATGTGCATTATATAGATAGATTTTCAAATAGTAGGTATGTAAAACGTATAATAGATACGTTATATTTAAGATTTTATAACATCATTGACTACAAATTATTTCATAATCGAAATTTAAATTGATACTTTTCAGCTGCTAAGAATCATGCCTACCTACACGTTTGATTAAAATTGGCCCCTGCTTCCCCTCGCGCTTCCCCGCACCGCACCTCAAGTATAGACACAGTATGAAGAGATACAGTATAATAGTTAATCTATTGAAATTTAAGTATTAACAAGCAGATGCCCGCGACTTCGTCCGCATGGATTTAGTTTTTAAAAATCCCGCGGGAACTCCTTGACTATCAGAGATAAAATGTTACTCTCCCGGTCTGAGGACCCACTACTACACCCATTACTATACCCATGCAAAAATCGCATCAATCCGTTGCTCTGTTGCCACGTGATTACAATCAAACACACTTTCGCATTTATAATAATATCAATAACGCAAAATTATAACACGATCTAGACAACCGCAATCTAACATCGTTCGAGATTCAGGTTGCTAGGTTGCCTAGCAACCTAAATCTCGAACTGTATATATGAATGTCGTGTAATTAACATATTTTAATTTGCAAGAACAAATATTGATGTCAATAAGATGTTAAGATAAAAACTATCCTATCCTTTAAGTTGGACCAAATTATAGATAGTTACGAAGTTTGATCACAATCGGTTCAGTAGTTTTCGAGTTTATCCCGAACATACATTATCACACGAGATTTTTATATATATAGATTAAGTATTATCTATACATCTATATCTATACTCTATACAGACATTCATACAAATAAATAAAATTGAAGTGTCTGTTTGTAATGTCAAAATAACAGATTTTTACTAAATGTATATGCGTTCGGTACTTAAACAAAGCATTCATTTTTAAAATTTTTGCCTGTTTGCCTGTCTATCTGTCTGTCTGTATATTCCGGCTTGGAAACGGCTGGACCGATTTTGACCAGACTTTCACTTACAGATAGCTGATGTTATGAGTAACTTAGGCTTACTAATTTAACTTTATAACCGACTTTCAAAATAGCCAGTTAACTTATTTTCTTACAACATACCAAACCAGTCGAAGAAAAAGCCACAAAATTTATTTCCGGTTTAAAACTGGTTGGCGGAATCGTTAATAGATGGTAATATGCCTGAGACAAATGAATCGTTCCCGAGAGTACCGAAAGATCCGGGAATCATATTTGATTTCCCGGTTCCATTTCACTGACAAAAGACCCGGGAATTCCCATTCATTCCATAACAATAGTTTGTTTATACTTAACAAGTGGCAACGTAATTAAAACTCTTATCTATGTTAAAACTAGCCTGCCAGTACCATAGTGCTCTATGCCAGTACCTAAGTACATTGGTACAATACTACCTATTTTAACAAGCGTTGCTTCGCGAGCGGTATGTTTCTATCTGTACTGAGTGGGTCTGACTTGAGGTGCGGTGCGGGGAAGCGCGAGGAAGCTAGGGGCCAACTTGAATCGAGCGTGTAGTGCTACGAGATCAAAGGCGTCAAACTTCTGCATCTCCTTATACTGTGGCTACTAAGTGTGTCTAACTTGAGGTGCGGTGCGGGGAAGCGCGAGGCGAAGTAGGGGAAAATTTCGTAATTCCTAGTTCCATGGGAAAATTTTAATAGAACGTTTAGTATTGTACGCATGCTTTTTATTCGTACTCAAAAGTTTTTTACGGTACTAAACCTCCCTAGTTACTAATCCTCTGAATTAATTACTGTTTGGTGGATTTTTTTTTTATTAAACTTCACTAAGAGAATTTATTATTTTTTTCACGATAAACCTCTTTTATAGGCTACATCTGCTCCCGGCCTAGTTTCACAGATATCATTTTCATCCGTGGACTATACTGTGGAAGGAGAAGACGCCGAAGTTGTACAATCTCCTGACCAAATCTCAGTTATTTCTGCTCCTGTTGCCAAACCTGAAGAACCTAAAGCCGAAGAAACGCCGAAGATAGAGAGTGAAGCAAAACCTGAAAGCTTTCCAACTCTCGGATACTGCTTCTCTTTGTATGATTATGACGCTGAAGCTTCTGATGAGCTAAACCTCGAGGAGGGACAGGTTAGTCACTCGTATGTAAAGCGCTAATTCTATTGAACACAGTCTCTAAAGTAGGTAAACAAAATAAAACTGAATTTTTTAGAGTTTTATTTTTATACATGCTTTATTGAAATTGACTTACCTAGGTACCTATTTAGAAAGTAATTTTTGTTGTTAAAGTATCTACAGGGTATGAATGGATTTACGGCATTTGATTTGATGCCGCTTTCAGATGTAGGTACTACGGGATAAAATAGTTTCCATAGCAACAACTTCAACTTGTGAAGTAAAGATGATGATGATGAATATTAAGATAGTAATTTCTTGTTAAAAGCAGTGATAGCAGATAGTGGTTAGGACTGTGGTCTCCTGTTCGGGAGGTCACAGGTTCGATCGAAGTTAAGTATGTGCGATTTAGCAATTAAACATGCTTCAATGGTGAAGGAAACCTCGTGAGGAAGCCTGCACACCTGAGAGTTCTCCATAATGTTCTCAAAAGTATGTGAAGTGAAGGCATTGGGCCAGCGTGGTGGACTTTGGACTATGACTTTCTGAAAGGAGACCTGTGTTCAATGACGATGATGTGCTCGTTGATGGGTTGATGATGACGAATTTCTTGTTTAGATCATCCGCATTGTGTCACGCGATGCTCACGGCGTCGACGATGGCTGGTGGCGAGGAGAAGCAAACGGCGTCATCGGAAACTTTCCCTCACTTATCGTCGAAGAATGCGATGAGGTATATTAAAAAAACATATTGATATTTGGTTGCTCACTACCAAAAAATACTATAATCACTCTCGCGGGTTACGCGGCTCGTCAAAATATATTTTTTGTGCGAGACAATATTTTTTATAAGCAAATAAAAAAATGGCGCGTATTTTAAAATAGTTCGGACTTTTTTGGACCGTCTTTCCAACTCTTCTCAGCAGACACTGTTTTTAAAACCAGTGCGGTGGTAGAATCATAACTCGTCATAAGAGCCACATGTTAGCATACCTACATGAAATGCGGAAATTAATTTTTGTAATAAATTAGCTGAAACTCAGCTAGAGTTAATGTTCCAGCTACGAAAATACAAAATGAGACTCATTCAATCAGGCTCGCACGTCCAATTAGGTACCTACTTACTTTAAGCTTGAAGGAAAAATCGTTAGAAAATCTGCATGCCTGATGTTTCTTGTTCTCAAAGGTGTATGAAGGCTTCTTCTTCTTAAGCCGAAGACGTCCACTGCTAGACAAAGGTCTCTTTCATGGACAGGTCCCGGTCTTGCGCCGCCTGAATCCAACGGCTTCCTGCGACTCGTTTAATGTTGTCGCTCCACCTAGTGGGGGATCTTCCAGCACTACGCTTCCCAGTGCGGGGTCGCCACTCCAGAACCTTGGGACCCCAACGACCATCAGGTCTTCGAACTAAGTGCCCCGCCCATTTCCACTTCAGTTTCGCGACTCGCTGAGCTACGTCAATGACTTTGGTTCTCCTACGGATCTCCTCATTTCTGAGCTTATGATCTATTTCTGATCTGTATGAAGCCTGTGAATCTGCAATTGGCCAGCGTGGTGGATCATGACCTAAGCTTATCTCTTTTTGAGAGGGTCCGTGCTCAATAACGGGATGGCGATGGTTTGAGCTATCAGCAATACGTGAACGTACCAGTAGTCCTGCGTCTCCATGAAGGTTGTATGACTGTTTTGTTTCTCATAGAATGGTGAACCTCTTAGCGGTGGTGATTATGATTGGACTCCACCGGACTCGGCCCCGCCAGTCTTCGCTTCACCCCCTGAATCTCCAACTGATTTTAATGAAGAAAGTGAGTATTGTCTATTAACTGTTCTGTACATCACCATTTCTTTTCCTTCTTTGCACTGGACTTTCGTGCCTTGGCAACTTCATAAAAGTTCCGAGAATCCGTAGGAAATTTTCATGAGGTGCCTGGTACTAGCTGAAAAGATGGGTTCCTTCGTATACTGCGGCAAACGCGTGAGATAATGCCTACCAGTTAGTAATTTTTTTTTATATAAGTAAACCGATTTCCAAAAAAGGAAGAGGTTTGCAATTCGGCAACTTAATTAAGAAACGCTGAAAATCTTACTAAAAATGTAAATAAGTAATTGTATACGAGTGTTTTATTTTGGTTTAATGGTTTGCTGGTTTTCCCTCAAACACACGGCAGAGAAACAACGGAGTGACATTATTATTGCTTCAGTATAGTAAAGTTGAGGATCTGGAGAGTGACACGTGTGGCTACTTTATATTCTGCAAAAACAAGGGTCTTACAACCTGTGCTCACACCTAACAGTGGTCCTGTATTTACTTACTTCAGGATCCTTACCCTATTTAATAAAAAATAATTTATTTTTAACATCAGCAACATCTCATTAAATGAAATAGCTACGTAAGACATATTATATTTATTACCAAAGAATAGCTAGTATGTCTAGATTACTATGATTACAGCCATAAAACCTTTCAGCTTTCACCAAACACCTCACTTCCTACGGGCATTCGGACAATAGGTACCATAAATTTATTTATTTATCTTATCCGTCAGATCAGATATTTATTTATTTATCTTATCCGTCAGATCAGATATTAAGTCAAAGTTGTCTGTGTGCAGATTCTACTACTGCTGTCAGATTACTAAAAGGCATGGAAGTAGGAATAGTTGGTCTAAAGGCTAAAAGGCCGGCTAAAGGCTAAATAAATATAATAAGTTTATGGCCGTAAATTGGTTATATACTCAAAGGCCGTAAAGCAAAGCCGTAAAGTGACAATTGGTAAAATTTTAGTAATATGTGATCTTTTTCTCTGTCTGTCTAGGTTATGCTATACTAACCCGGCGTACTTTTGTGCCGCCAACTTATCTATATAAATAAAACAAATACTACTACTACTACTATTACAGCTACTACAACTACTACAACAACTACTACTACAACTACTTAGGGGTATAAAAATAGTTTACGACCTATTCTCAGACCTACTACACAAAAAATTTCATAAAAATCAGTCAAGCTGTTTCGGAGGAGTTTTGGTTACAAAAACTGTGACACGAGAATTTTATCTGTGATACAGTGACTAAATAAGTACACCTAGATGATTATTTAAATAAGTCGACTTTATCGATTTTTTAGATTTCTAGAAATCAATTTCCAGGTTTTGGACAAACTCAAACATAAGTATTCTCACATTACAGTCTTTTAGTAATCGGACGGCAGACTATGTCGGTGCCTTGCAACGCAGTTAAAATATTTCGCTATACTTAGTGTAATTATTGTAAAAATTGTATAGTCGCCATATTATGAGTAAAAATTGCGGTTGAATACGCGATAGCTAGCTTTTTGGCAAGTTTTTGGCTGATTGGGTTACTATTTGTCGTTTTAATTCCCAATTGGCATGGTACAGTTTGTTGTACTTACCGTATTTAATGGCACGTTAAAAATCGTTTACTAGTATCTAATTAGTAAATGGTATTTGTAGGTAATACATAAACGCAGTGTATCTTAGGCCCATCTTACATCGTCATAATTAATGCATGACAATTTAGCACGTTAGATGTACCTAAACATTATAATTTGGCTACAGTTTTTAGGACTGTATCTCAAAATTATCTCGATATTTCACGCGATGAAAATATTGTTTTAAAAATGTTTTAGCAGTTACATACATATAATATGATAAAAAATGTTTATAAAAAAGTTTTTAAGGGTCTAATTATGCTAAAAAGAATTTTAATAATTATATTTAAGGCCCTTTTCGCCGTCTCCAAGTATGTAAAGGACTGTTGAAAAGTTTGGCAGCTTAATAATTCTTCGGTCGATAATAATTTATTCGCCAGATACATAAAGTATATAACTATATATATATATATATATATATATATATAATTAGTATATACGTAGAATGTAAGGTAAACCTTATTAGTAGGTAAGCTGTTATAAATAAAATAACATAAATATTAAGTGAAACAGTTAGGATAGGTACCTACACCTACTGAGTACTTGTTTCTTCCAACTATAGGTACCTACTCACCTACTTGTTTAAGAATCTTTTCTGTATTTCCGTCCTGTTTATAAAAAATAATCTAAGTATATAAGTAAGATATACCATACTATAATATATGACGGGATTATGTATGTAATGTACGTGACAATTTTGGATAACTTATCCAGTCAAGTCACATCGTAGTATTGCCAGGTGGTTGTGATTATTCTTAGGTAACAATTTCAATTTTCAAGCAAACAAACAGACATACGAATTGTTAAAAGATACGACTAACCAACCGCCAATAATATAAATACTAAGAAGGTCGCATTGAAATAAGTCTTCCAATAATTTGGAAATTTTGTTCGAAACAGTTTTTAGAATATTTAGTTCCTTGGCGGTTAATTTGGGAAATTAAAATTTTTGGGTCATCCGGTAAATGGGTCGTGCCTGGCCTATGTAAGGCTGGACGTGGCTAGTCGTCTTTTCTGAACCATATCAGAAAACATGTACACATACATCTCTTGGCGGTGCGCTAAGGAGTACTGATAAGGGGTATCGATTTAATTATAATTGTCAAACCCCTTCCGTACAAGTTAGTCCGCTTCCATCTTAAGCTGCACTCGCCCTCATGTGAGGTTGCAGACTTATAACATAAAATATAACAAAAAGCTAGATCGGTTTCAAACCATTCGGTTCCACCTTGTACTCTCGCTAATAAAGGAGATCAATTTTAGCTCATAAATACCAACCACCTGGCAACACTAAGCCCATACTTGAAATATTCACCCCCTATTCCTGGACGCTGCCAGTGATCATCAATGAAAACAACAACACAAAGAACGCGGCACCGCCTGCGGACCCGCCGCCGCCCCCTCCGCTCGACATGGGTGACTCTATGGACAGTCAACCTGATTTCAGCTTTAACCTAGAACTTAGTAGAAATCAACACGATCAGTATGACACACAGTTCTCAGAGTCACCGACCTCGGCGCTTCCACCCGTCACTATAGTCGGTAAGTACCAATTAGTAGATATATTACTATACTGAAATACATTAAACTCTCCTTATCCGCAAGCTAGGTATGCGTTACGAAATTATACTGTGGATACAAACAGTAACTAAGAAATGAAAATTGGTATGTGGGTACAAGAATTTATGTTCCCACGGAAAATACCAAAGATCACAAGAAGTTAAATTGATACACTCAAGATGTCGGCTCGATCTAGAGGTAGTTAGGACTTGCGAACAATGCCCCAGGCCCCTACTGCATTGGTGGTGCAAAAAATGGTAGCAGATACAAATAAACCATTTGTTCTTAATTGTCGCTTTTAAAAAGACTAAAAATATTTAGTCACCTACCTACAAACGAGCAAAAGTTCGTTTGTAAGGTGGGTAAGGTCAGGTGACTAAATATTTTAGAAAAAGTGATAAACTTAAAATTGGAAAATTAAGAAGAAATCATTTTTATGCAGAAGAGCAAAACCTCATTTAAAATAATTATTGGGTGTACCCGGTATACCCGTCCCATATACCAAAGCATATACCTATCGTATTACCGTAGTCCAGAAACAGAAATTTTAAGGGCCTGTATAACTACCACCTTCTGATAAGTGTGGGATAGCCTAACCGTAAATTTTGTCACTTTCTTACTTTATGTCAAGTGACAAAGACAAAATATGCGAATAAGCTATCCGACACTTATCAGAAGGTGGTGAAATTGGCCCTTATTCTTTTTTTTAATTTATCGTAACACTCCAAAATACTTAGACATTAGCTCGAGACCTGAAACTGTAATTAATTGTTACTATAAAATTGACAAATAATAATCTGAAATGAATTCTTTTTCATGCTTCAGTCGATGAGGTTGTCGGTGAAATATTTGAGGACGAGGTTTGCCTTTTAATAGCTATACTATATTTATACACCTTTATAATTTATAGCCTGAGAGTTCGTAGCTCGTAGGAAGTTTTGGGAAGTCATTTGATAAAAGCTGAAAGTTGGCTAAGTAGTTCATCTGCGTCAGCTGAGTATGGTACCTACTAAACTCACTGACCTCTATATAATTCTAACCTGATGCTCGTGTAAATTCAAAGCGCCACACCAAAGATACTGGGATCTAAAAACATTTTATTACAATATATAACTATTCACATTTTAGTCTCACTTCTGTTAGTAACAACGCAAAAATCATACGGACTAGTCTAGGAGCTAGTCAATATGATTTTGGCGTGGTGCTTTCAGAACTTACTGATTGTTTACGCTTACGGTGGACCTTTGAGCTTCATTTTACCATAATCAGGCACTACAAAAGTATCATTAAACCTACTTCCCGTTTTTATTGAAATCTTCTCATTCCTGAAAGAAAGAACTTAAGAGCCTCTTTCTCTCTCTCTGGCTCTCGAGTCATATTTCTCCGCTTCCTGAGGCGCTTTGCCAGAGTGTAAAAGTAAAGCTTGACTCTTGATTCACATGACTTATGCTTTTATAATTCAAGCGATCGGACACAAAGTAATAATGACTTGAATCCTATTACTTGGGAAACTTATGTTAACTACTATGTTATATATAAAGTATGTTACGTTACTTAAGGTCTCAGCTTTTGTAATGGAGATTCATTAAAAGCGTTATATTTATTGATATTAATTAAGAAAATGCCATGTTACTTATATTTTCATAAATGAAATAGAAGAAAAAAATGTTTTATTATTGCAACCTATACCTATAGAACTTAGCTCAGCAATACGTATCGTTAAGCTTCTATTGTTATATGTGGGTCGCTTATTATACTATACACTATAGCTGTTGTACCACACAATTAGTACCTACTACGCAGTTGTACGTAGTTCCTAGGTAACTATGTAATATTGTTATTTGGCATTTGTGGCCGATCGTCTGGTAAAAGCATGGTAAAAGTTACAAACGTCTCTGCTGTGTGTTTCACTGCTTAGATTGTGGTTATTATACTCGTATAATATTAAAATTTAGATATAAGAAGGTGCCCACTCATACGAACAAAATAAGAATGGTAATTAAGAAGAGTATTATGTTGATCGCATTTACCTAAATCATAAATAATTATATTTATAATTATATTTTAAATATAATTATTTATGATTAATATGATATAATAATTATATTATATTTATAAACTTATTATTGTTCGCTTCCAGTGCTCGCTTCACAAAGTTGTTTTTACCCGACTACGGGAAAGCCAAAAGAGGGTTATGATTTATAAGCTCTTGAGGACTTTTTTATAAAACAAGTATTTTGTAAAAGTATCTCAACATCATAATTTCATCATCGGCATGAAAGCTTCATTTGCATGGAAACAGCTAATTAGAAAGCTATTTTAATCATAATTTTATTAAACTTACCTTCTAATTTGCAGTATATTATGTTTATTTAGCGACTTGAGAGTTGATATAAGAGTTTTACTTAGTATTAAATATCTAGAGGTGTCGAGAACGTAGGTAAAGTAGTACATTACAATTTGTGATGATTAAAACTGAAAATGAGTTTAATCAACAGGAGTTTTTCTTTAGTGCACTCCATACAAATTAAGTTTGGTTCTTACGGTCAGTTCACACCAAGACGAGGCGGGCACATTTCTTGATAGCGATAACAATATAGAACTTGTTTACTACACAAAAAGGTACAATTTTAGTGGGAGCGCGAAAGCGACCTAGATCCGTGTCGAAGCTTGGCTCGTCACGCCGTCCTACTACTGCTGTCAATTACCACCAGGACATAGAAATGACTTGTTGAATTGCACTTGAGAGAAAACGTGATTCTTCGAGCAGCGTCGCGAGGTGCATCGTGAAGCTTCCGCCGCGCCATGTCTCACCACAATTCCAGTCCAGATGTTTGTTGCTGTTTAGTTGTGTGCTCGAATGATAGATTGGGATCTTGTTGTAATTTCACTTCTTGTAGAAGAAGAATATAACAATAAAAAGAAAGGACTAGTGACGCGTCGCGACCGCGACGCGACGCGTTCCGATACGCCGCGCGCTACCGCGTTGTGTAGCTCGACGCAGCAGTGTCTCAAAATAATACACGCCGCGTGAATCCACAAAAATACGCTTCGCGGCGCGGCGCGGCGTCACCACGTACCTCGCGGCGCTGCACGGGCTTTCGTGCATCTTCAAGCGTCTGCGCGCCTCGTTGCGTCGCGTCGCATTTCGGTGTGAACAGACCCTTAATTGAATATTCACCAACCAAAACTTCCTAACGATATTTTCTCAACTTTGCGTAAAGATAGAGATTAAGAAGATTAATTGGTTAGTTTAAATAACACGTGCTTATTTAAATATTTTCTACTTTCAATTTACCTACCTATTTAATTGTATTGGACGGGTTCTAGTGAAAATGCGCTAAGATGACTTCTATTAAGATAATACATATTTCGCCACCAGGAAGTGGAGGAGTTGCCCCCCGCCCCGAAGCCGAAGCCTGCGCCACCCAAAGTTGAAATAACAAAGGAAGAATGCGGGCTAGGAGTGGCGCAGATCGTGATCACAGCAGCCACCCCCATGATGGAGGAGCCGGAGCAGCCTTTCCCCCCACCCGAGCCCGAGGCCGAGCCGGAGACCGAGCCTGCGCCCGAGCCGCAGGTCGAAGAGCCCGAGCGCGTCGAAGACATCGAAGACGAAGAGTCTTCCCTCTCCGAACAGACTGCTGTGTGCCTGCGCGATTCGGAAGAGGGCCATGCCGACTCCGCTCCCCATCCCGCCTCGAGCTCCACGGCCTCTGAAGGAGAGTCCACAGGGGCTTCGGTGGCATCAGGCCCCCCCACCGCCCCTCAATCCCCTCCGTCGGCGCCCCGGGCTGGCCGGGCTTCTATCCCTGACGAATTAGAACCAGCGCAGCTAGCGAGGCTCACAGATCTCAAAGAGTCCAACGCTTAGCCCTAAATTGTTTTTCTACTGAAGACAGTTACCATCCAGATCATAGACCACAATTGTTTTAGAAAAACTATGCATTTTATATACATTATTATTTCTCGAAACATCATAGCATGTTTAAGTTTGTTAACAAATAAGACCGTTTCTCACACATGAATATGTCCGTATTATAATAATTTTTGGTGCGGAATGCGGAATGGTTTGATTCCATATTTTATTAATCTACATAATTAATTGATTTGTTAATATAAATTAATGATAAATTAACCTAGACAAATTCATAGGTACAAATCCAAGATATTATGTATTAATAACACAATATGCTTCATTATTTAACTAGGTATTGGCATTGCATTTAATAAAATGCCCTGAGGTGTTTCCCTAATAGCCTCCTAGCTATTCTTGCATAGTATATTCGTTTACCAACTTACGAGTTTACTTAGGAGTAGGTACATTTATTATTTATTTTAATATTAACCTTTTATAAATGAAAAAAGTATCAAAATTTTATATTATTGCTGTTCAAATAATATTTTATTTTGACTGTTGTAAAAATATCACTAACCTCGTTATCGTTATAAAATTATTATGTTATGATTTATGAAAATGTTGAAAACGAATTATTACTATCATATTTATTAATATTGAGTTAAGAATTTTGACTTGCATAGAGAGCTCGTACAATAATTTTAAAAATCATGAATACCTAATATATTTAGATACTTTTAAGACTTAATGCCTTAGGTACTTTTTACTACCTACTCTACATACAATGTCGTGCCTGCTCGGTGGGATACTTTTTGTATTGCTCTTTGTACACATTTGTATGAGTAAGGTATAGACTATAGTTATATCGATGCAAAATATTTTGTAGGATGTTAGGTACCAGTTTCATTTCTTGATATGCTAGTCACAGAATAATATAAATAGGTAGTACCCACTATGCCTAGTACACTCTAGTATCGATCATCGATCGATCAATCTAGTATCGATCGATCTATTGGATAGTTACTTTACCTTAGGATCTATATCCCAAAAATATGCATTGCTTAATATTGTATTTTCAAAAGTAAGGCTGGTTTATGCTCATACTACGGATTTCATAATAGTACATACATATTTGATAGCTAACATTGTTCTCATTAGAATATTCCTTTTATGAAACTAGGAAAATATCTAGAAAAGTTTTGTTAATTGTAAATTAAGTTATGGAGTGGGAAGCGGTCACATTAATATAGAACTGTGTATATAATTGTTTAAATGGCAAAGTATCTATATTTTAGGGCCTTTACTAATAAAAATTTCAAACTGCTTTATACAAGTGGATTAGGTACACACGCAGACAAATGAATGATAATTATATAATCTGTATAAGTCAATGTATTCGCAGAGTTTAGATTTTTATTAAGGCCTGTAAATTAAAACTAGTCATATTTAATTGCTAAAGTTCGATGTAGAATATTTGGATTGAGTAGGTAGATTTCGCTTGTTGGTCGGAGACAATACAAATTACTACCTTTTCAAAAATTTCAGTTAGGTACTACTGTATGAGATTTAAATGCACTGCCGTCATCACACCAGCTTAGAAAAAATACACTTAGAAACTCAATAGTTGACGCGCGATAAGCCATTTTTAGGAAGCCGAAAGCATGTTCCTATAATGCAGTATCGTCGCGTTAGTACGACGAGCTCGCAGAAAATTATTAAAAAATAACGTACGGTGCTGCGAATGGGTGTCATATCATCAAAATAACCATAAAAACGCAATTAACAGCACCAGTACTGAAAATAAGTACCTACATGGCACACACACATTCATTGCTTGTTTTGAGTCTATGTTTGGAGCGGAACTTTGTTAGAAATTTCCGATCTATGAGTAATTAAAATTAATCTAAGCATCTAAATTTTTTTCCTATTCCTATCTGTGTTGTATAGCACTGCAAAATTCGTACATAGGTAAATCGAAATTGTGTGGGCCGTTGGGACAAAAGTGGCGAATACTTAGAAACATTGATAGGCAATACATATTTTTTCTGGGGACCGATAGGACACGAATTATGCACATCGTAACGAAGTTCAGTTTCTAATAAGATTAGACATACCTAATTATAAAATTACAATACAATTATAGGTACATACATAAAAAGTGCATTTTATTAAACTTGAAACTATTTATTCAACGATTTTCCATTTCCTTGAGAAGTTTTCACATTAGCATTTCCATCCAATTAATGTTTTCTGTCCCTTTAGACCCAATCATACTGCGGGCGATATCGACTTTAAACGGAGTCGTTGGGCTGTAGGAAGAGTTATCAGATACGTATATTAACAGGTTTTCCCATGGGTTTTGCCTACTTAAGTCAATGTCAACTGCGGCTGCGGGAAAGGATCGCAAAAATGACGTCAGAAGGAGGCAACACCTCCCGCCTGCGTCGCGTAGCCTCGCGCCCGCGCTATCGACCGCAATGATAAATAAATAATTACTTAGTATGCCTGCTCAGTCCGCGGGCGACGCGACGGTCGCCAAGCTCGCGGGCAACCGCGACCCGCGCGGTTCTACAGCGGGCGCCGTGAGCAACCGCGCCGTGTACCTAAATTGCGCTACTTCATTTTCCATACAAATCTGCATTCTACGGAGGCCGCGGGCCACAAAAACAGCTCCGTGGGTACGGGCGTTAAGTCGTCACTGGCATTCAATCATTGTTTTTTCTAAATTGTTAATCATTGTTAATCAATTTCCTCTTCAGACACAGGTTTTGGATGAGAAGACATAACTTTCACTCTACTTCTACTTTTACTTTTTTAAAACAAGGTATCTACTTTAACAGGAATGGCCTAAAGCTTTAATATATTCAGTCTAGGACTGAATAGATAGGTAGTACTATGTATTTAATGGCTTGACTTCGACCAACTTGTCGGATAGATGTGATTATACACTTAGAATGCATTGTAAAACTGTTTTCTCGGGTTTCCATAATCTTTTCAATGAAATGTTTGACGTGGCCGTTAAAAGTTAAATAAATAGTTTGTTGTACAAAAATAGGTACTACTTTAAAGATAAAACGTTTATTATGGAATTCATACTAGATCTTCATGTGCGTAGGTACAGTTCGACCATTTTAATAAGTTACAACGATATGCCTGCTCAGATGTATTTTTTTGGTAAGCGTGAAAATATTTTTTGCGCGATTAGTTGTTCCGTTCAGGTGAGATTCTTTATATATTTAAAAGCGAGATTACTCCTTCCTGCTTTTACGAATATTGTCCATGTAAGTATGTACTCGAAGGGAGTTATTTCAAGCCTTATTCAAATACAGCGCAAGACTTATTGCGGCAACTTCGAAACGCAACGACGTATTCTAAAGTACCTACTGACGTTCTCCTTCACTGCGTAATGAGGGGAAATTCCACAAAAGCATACCTAATTATATTTCAACACATGTTAAGACGGGCAGACAGAAAGTAGCCCCATTCCCGCCAGTGGAACCCGTTCACGAGCATGTCGCATAACCCAGCCATTGCTTCGCTCAACCATATTTGAGGGAACGTAATCGAGGTGGACCTTAGCTATAATTTATGAAGATCTGCTCAGGCGTTTGAAGATCATCAGTTCATTTCCTTCTTTCACGGTGCAATTGATTTTAAATTTGGTGTAGGTACTGTTACTTCGGATTATTTCCAAGGCATGGTAATCTTGAGCTGATGCTGCAGCATCAAGTATTCTGGGGGCTATACAACTCCTCAGCAACTTACAGCATAAATACATAGTGTAGTTGGGCTCATTAGAATGGTCTCAATGAGTAGGTAAGATAGATAATGATCAAGGATCAAGGAGGAGGATCTGATGATGGAGCAAAAAACTGGGTAACAGGATGTCAGGTATATAATACATAGTCCGGCCATAGATTCACATGTCGGTGGTGTTTTAAATTTTTAATTCACACTTGTTTCCGTTGATTTTCAGGTTTCGGAAACCTGAATTCATTTGATAAATTTACTCAACCAGATTAAAGGTCACACGTTTTTTAACCTAATTTGAAAGCAACGGATACACTTTTTGATTAAAAAGCTGCTCTAGAAAGACACTTATTTTAACTCCAACCACTAGTAGGTACTACTAGTAAAGTGCGAGTCGGACTCGCGAACCGAGGGTTCCGTACTCTAGAAGTAAAAGTAAATCGATAATATTACAATAATTGGCTTATTAATCGTTAAACACTTTGTTTGTAGAGGTTTATTGTTAATATAAAAAAAAACTATGCTAGTTAGAACATTGGTTTTATTTTTCCTGTAAAATATACATACAATTCTATTGACTATAATTATTTCTGATTTTTAGATTGGTAAACTTCGGAGATAAGGGGGGGGGGGGGGGACGCTATTTTTTTTGACATTTTGCCCAATTAATCAAAAACGATTATGTTTAAAAATAAATAAAAATCTGTGTTAGAATGTACAGGTAGTAAAGCCCTTTCATATGATACCCCACTCGGTATAGTTATCTTACTTTGAAATTTCAAACTCCCGATTTTCCCCCTTTTTTAATTAAACTAAAAATCATTTTTGTTTATTTTTATTCCAATATTGTTATACACTACTATTCCAAATTTCAAGTCGATAGCTGAAATAGTTACTAAAATAATCGACTGTGACAGACGGACGGACGGACAGACGGACGGAGAAAGTCTCTCCATAAGGGTTCCATTTTTACCATTTTGGTACGGAACCCTAAAAAGGCAATGCATCCATTGGCGGAGAATTTAATCCATACAAAATATTATCTTCGTAGTGAAAATAAAATTCAGTTTCTTTGATAACCGTTGAGAAAAAGCGTGTCGCTTCGTCTTTGCCACAATATGTCTTGAGCTTCCGTAATTATTTCACACAAACGAAAGCTAAAGACATTCGTTGCAATTTGTTGTCGAGTATAAATACGCGTATGGACCCAGCCTAATCTTAGATTGTACAGGGTGTTACTACTTTCTCATCTCTATTCTCAAACTGCCAATATAACTTATAAACATTGCCCCAAAAGTGATGTTTGTTAAGTGGACATTTAAATGTCGTCACCTGATATTCAAATGTTCTTTATAATAAGTTGGATCAGAATACCCAAACATGTTCTATTACTTTTTATAAGATTATCTTGTAATGTACCTAACGTTCAAATAGATTTTGATAAAACTTTTGATTCAAAGTTTCCCATGATAAGACGTTTACCTTAGCACTGAATTACCTACCTAGTTTATAATAATTTTTATATCATACTTGCTCAGTAACTAGGGATTACTATGGTGGAAAGTCTCCTTGTAAGTTGGTGTTTGCAATTAAAGGCAACATTACGTCGCACTATGCTTGAATTGTAATGTTCACATTACAGTTCAAGCTATGCAAAACTCCTTGGTAAACAATCTCTTTTCTTATAAAATGGTAAGAAAACTTTTTACTGAAAAAAAAACACTGAACATGGCGGCATTTAATTTCCATACATTTCAAACTATGCAAAACTCCTTGGAACTCAGAGCCGTAAAAAAAAATAGAAAACTATTTACGAAAAAAAAAATGGAAATGGCGGCATTTCATTTGATCTGAAAGTTTGTGAAGTTTGTTCGTAAAGGGATTTAAGTTATTTACAACAATGTCAAGCACTTCATCAGATGATGAAAAAGGAGGAGAGCCTGATTTTTGTTTGCTTGAAGCAGAACAAATGATGCAAAACCTTTTGCCGGATAAGTCCAAAGAGCGCTACGTGAAAACTTACGAAGAATTCAACAAATGGCGTGCAAAGAAAGGAATTACATCTTTGGCAGAATGTGTTTTGCTTTCTTATTTCAATATGCTGTCAAAAAGCTACAAACCACCGTCATTGTGGTGTTTTTACTCTATGCTAAAAGCAACTTTGCATTACCAATGTTTTATTTACCTCGCAAGAATGATATAAAGTAGAATGCTTACCTCGGTTGCAAGTAGCTATTACACCCTCGAACTATATTCACCCTCGCTCGCTGCGCTCGCTCGTGTGACTAAATATCTCGGGTGCACGCGATCCATTAGCGCCCTATGCGAGCTGCGCTCGCACTGGCGCCAAATTGGATCTTGTTCTGTAATAGCTTACTTACGTCCCTTGTGTAACAATCTACTATTAACACAGTATAGATATGACATGGTTAGGTTCAGTGATAATTATTATTTCTGTGAGTGAATAGTCACGTTTGCACATATTTTTGTTATAATAATTAAAATACATTTATATCCATGTTTTGTACCATAAAGGTAATAGGTAAGTATTATAAATGTCGAAAAATATTTTATAGTTTAATTAGTTAATCTGTGGAGTTTTTTTTTTAATTCAGTGGCTATAGGATGACAGTTCTTGGTAACTTTCCATTGTTTTCGATATTTGTTAAATACCTACCTACTCAAAGTTTTCGATAGCCACTAATAAATATCAAAAATAAGGAATACGGCAGCAGGTTATATATATATATATATATATATATATATATATATATATATATATATATATATATATATATATATAATTTTTATTATATATTGTATTTTTTTTTTTAATTTGTGTCAAGTCCAGATGCAGACCAATGATCTTTATTAAAATAAGAAGATACGTCGGACGTTCTCCTTATTGTGTTTAATGGCTTTCTCAGTGCCAAACCAGCACAAGACATTTCGTGGGTGTCAAGTAGTTTAATGAAGGTAGGTACCAGCTGATTCTCGTGCTGATGTTAAATGTTGCATCGAATTTCCTTCTTCTTCTAGGTACTTCTTCTTTATCAACCGGTAGACGTCAATTGCTGGACAAAGGTCTTATACATGGACTTCCAAGGTCCCATGGACGCCACAGTCTTGCGCCACCTGTATACAGCGGAACCCTGCGACTTGTCTAATGTTTTCAGCCCACACCGTAATGGGTCTACAAATACTTTGCGGGGTCGCCGCTCCAGCACCTTGGGGACGTACGAACACGCTAGCGCAGCGCAATCAGTGCCAAAATGGCGATCTTCAAGTTTCTTCATTTTACGGCGCCTATAAGCCTGTCCAGTGTACCTACTTGTATTATGTAAATGAGGTCAGTGGTCCACACATACTATCTTAATATATATATTTCTTGTGTGCTTGTGTATGTCACTGAACTCCTCCTAGACGGCTGGACCGATTTTGATGATATTTTTTGTGTGAGTTCAAGGGGATTCGAGGATGGCTTAGATTCACAATTTGGTCCACTGGAAAATGTTTATTTAACTAATTTTTCATTTATAAGTAGTGGCGGTACGAAGTTCGCTATAGTTTCTATATAAAGTACGTCAAAAACTTACAGGTTACAGTTACCTACAAAAAACTTTTGCTCGAGGGTGAAAGGATTTTTTTTTCATTTGACATTAGGCTTGTGAAGTGCCGTTGAAATAAAACTTTTAAACAGAGCACAAAACCATTTTATGATTTTTAGAGCAGCACTCCAATTGTTTTTATTATTGGTGTTATTTAAATATGTTATACTAGCTGATGCCCGCGACTTAGTCCGCATGGATTTAGTTTTTAAAAATCCCGCGGGAACTCTTTCATTATCCGAGATAAAAAGTAGCTCTCCCGGTCTGAGGAACCACTACTACATCCATTACTATACCCATGCAAAAAATCGCATCAATCCGCTGTTCTGTTGCGACGTGATTGAAGGACAAACCAACAAACAAACACACTTTCGCATTTATAATATCAGTAATGCTTTATTATAACACTTTTTATAATTGTCAAATTTTAACAAAGACAAAATTACGTTTAGCTGTCATTTGCGTTTTGTTATTCCATGTCAGCTACCTATGCGTTTTTGTTATACCACGTTTTATAGTGACTTGACGGAAACGCGGTCGAACGGGATAAAAAGTATCCTATGTCCGTCTCCTGGTTCTAAGCTACCTCTCCACCAATTTTCAGCCAAATCGGTTCATCCGTTCTTGAGTTATAAATGGTGTAACTAACACCACTTTCTTTTATATATATAGATATACCTAACCCAGTCTTTTACATTTATCTACCTAATAATAAATATAAGGTACCTACAATTAACAGTTATCCGCCTAATATTAAACTATTGTAATCATTACGAGGTATCGTATTATTACATATAATTATTAACTGTTGATAAAAGGATAATATACTATATTCATATTCATCGAAACACTGATCTATCTGGGCTTTAAAGTTTTTAATAAAGATGTACCTACCTATACTATTCACGAGAGAGGGCTGTAGCACTCTGTTGACAAATACACAATTAAAATATATAAGTATTGTACCTAGGTATAAATCAAATGCTATCAGGCAAAGTTTGACCTCTCGCTAACTGCGCTCATAAATGACAAAAATGTATACAGGTAATGTCCTTCGTTACCCGTGTTACTACCAGTCTTACTACCAGTAGTATAGTAGCACAGGTAACTTTTTTGCCCGTATTAGGTACTACCACAATGCGTTTTCAACATTACGAAGTTGAGTTTATACTATGTACCTACCTATAATTTGTAATTATTTGTAATTTATAGTTTGTAAGAGTCGTGAAACCTTTCGTAAAACCTATAAACATAGTATTACCTAATACATACTACCGTACAAAACTTCGCCTGTTAGCATTCGAAATTAGAATAGAGTTAAAAATAATTTGATGTTTACAATAACTATTACGTTGTATGTAATATTTGACTTATAGAAAAACCTATATGTATAAACCCTACACCTATATAAAAAAATCTGTTGCATTTCTTTAGGAAATCTGAAAAAATGTTAGGTCACTATAGCCTAAGTACAGGAAACGCTGAATGAATTTCAATATATTTAAATACTCACTCTAAAATTAGTTTTATTTCAACTCTCCAAATCTTTCTTCGTCACATGATTTCCTGATAATAACACAATCGTTAGCAAATTGGGTACCAACTGTCTAAAAGTTATTCATTCCATTGATCGTATTCGATGACATTAGCGTCAAAGTAAAATAATCCTTGATTGTATTAATTTAAAGTCACAAATTCAGTACAACCGATTTTAACATGGAGCGTTATGGAGCGTATCGTACATGCCTAAACATATCGATACCAGAAGTATCAATTAACGTAAGGGACATTTTGGCCAAAATGAGTTATATATATCATTGGATTCGTAATTTTGCGCTCTATCGACTGGTGTACTTGAAATTTCGATATCGTTCAAAAAAATGTCCCTTACAGTAACATTTTCGGATATTCTAAACCGATTTTTGGTAGAAAATTTAATTTAAGGGACTTTATTTTTTATTGTAAAATGAGAATTAAAGTAAATCTCATTGATAAATTTTTTTGTTCATTACATGTCCCTTACTTTACTTAATAATTAGAGCTTTTTCAGAATTAGTCCCTTACATTATTCTGTTATGAAAAAAGGTAAAGAATGCGCTCTTTTCTCTAATGGAATATGCATATAAAATATCCCAATTAATAGGTCTCTTATGTTATTATTATGTATATACAAAATGTAAATTAAATCTAAAAAAATTGGTTGTCTGTAAAGTCGGTTTACGGACGATAGTTTTACGTGATAAGGTCATAAAGAAACATTGATGAATAAATTTTAATGTGTCACAACAAGCTAATGCTTGGGCCAATCGTGCCTCTCTATCGCTTGTTCCGCGCTCTTGCCTGCACGCAGAGGCTCACGCAGAACGTGACACTCTTTCGTGCGGGCAGCCGGTGTTCATCGATTTATAAGACGTTATCACGTCAAAATTGATTGGTTAACAAATTAAAATGTTCTATAATAACAACAAAATTAAGTCTGTAGGAATCAACGTTACAACTACCCTAGTATAGTAAACACAAATTACTAGGATAGTTGTAATGTTGATTATAATAGGCGTTGAACTGGTATGGCCCAAGAATTCAGGACAATCAGTCCTTCGTCATTTTATAAAAGCTGATAGTTTCTCTGCGTATGTCCCCAGTACCAGTTAAGAACGATCCCCGACTATGAAGTTTGGATCATGGTGGCTTTGGGAGATATCAGGTAGCAAAGGTTTATACACCTTTGCTACTTGATTTGGTGAACCATGGATTTTACGGTATAAAAAGTAACCTATGTGTTAATCCAGGGTATAATTATATCCATTCCCAATTTCAGTCAAATCAGTTCAAGAGTTGTGGCGTGCAGAAGTAACACGTGAATTTCGGTGTTTACAAAATCCTGCGGGAGTCAAGAATTTTTTCGGGATGAAAAGTAATTTGTGTATTAATCCAACGTATAATCTATCTACATTTCAAATTTCAGCCAAATCCGTTCAGAAGTTTTGCGTGAAAGAGTTACAAAGATAAACACACACACACACACATATATTATATATAACTAAATTTTAATAATTAATTGGACAGATTTTACTGAAATTTGGAATGGAGATAGATTAAAGCTTGGTTTAACACCTGAGCTAATTTATATTTCGTAAAAATTCTTGGTTCCCTAAGGATTTTGAAAAACCGAAATTCACTTATTACTTCTTAATGCCGCAACTAATGCAGCGATTTGGCTGAAATTTGGAATGAAGATACATTATACCCTGGACTAACACATGCTACTTTTTACTATCCCCTAAAAATCCATAGTTTACCAAATCAGGCAACAAAGGTGTATAAACATTTGTAACCTGATATCTCTCAAAGCTACCATGACCTAAACTTCATAGTTGGGGATCTTTCTTACCTTTGCTGGGGACATATTACGCAGAGAAGCTTTTAACTTTTATAAAATAACGAAGGTCTGATTGTCCTGGGCTCTTTCGCTGACTGTGTATGACAGAGTTAGCCACTTAATTTAGTTACTTAGTAAATTTATTAATATACGTCTAAATAATATGTTTAGATTTATATAAAAAAGTAGCCTGAGGATTTATCTATCTATGTCTATCAATTTTCATCAAAATTTATTTCCTGGCTTAGCCGTAAAAACATTACAGAGACACACATTTATTTGGAATTAAAAATATTAGTGTGAATCAAACATAACTTTAGCTCCTATATTAATAAGGTTCTAAATATCATTTATTTAGGTAGATATAGGCATGCTTACATCAAATTGCAACACTAAAAGAGTCCGTTACCTATGTCTGTTACTATAAAATGTTCTATTTTTCTTGCTGCTTACATTTTTGCCTACGGTTTACATATAAAATTTGAGTAGGGTAAGGTACAACTCAACATTTTTTTTAATGTAACGGACATGCTATCTTCTAAACTACTAAGTTTTCATCAATTTTGCAATTATGATATGAAAGAATGGAAAAAACTAAGAAACTTTGCCCTAGACACCATTAAAATTGAAAAATTATTACAAAAGATACAGACAGATTTCGAAAAAAAAACCAGTTTTTTGGCTGAAAAACCTTCCTGAAAAACCGTGTTTTGTCCCTTACGTTAATTGATACTTCTGGTATCGATATAAGAATGCATACAAGAAATTGAGCTCTAATTCAATGATGTCATGGTTTATTTTACTTTGACGCTAATGTCATCGAATACGATAACGATCAATGGAATAACTTTAGACAATCGCACCTCTGATCTAAGACGACTCTAAGTTGAGATTCTGTTTACTAGGTATATTCTATTAGCATAGCCTAGTGGTTAGGACTGCGGCCTCCTATTCTGGTGTCGCAAGTTCGATCCGGGGCACGCACCTTTGACTTTTAGGAGTTATGTGCGAATAAGCAAATAAATATCACATGCTTCAACGGTGAAGGAAACATCGTGAGGAAACCTGCACGCCTGAGAGTTCACCATAATGTCCTCAAAGGTGTGAGAAGTCTACCAATTCGCATTGGGCCAGCGTGGTGGACTATGGTATCAACCCATCTCTGAGAGAACTGCGCTCAGTAGTGAGACGTTAATGGGTTGGTTTATATTCAGTGGTGCGTAGGAGCGACTGCCAATTTTCGGGGGTAACAAGCGAGTTTCTTGAGCTGCATCGTCACTCACTATCAGGTGTGATTATAGATGAGCACTAGCTTGTCATCAATTAAAAAAAAGTCTCAATTAATTGCCATTAAAAAAAAATTGACTAGTTTGCAACATCAAAATTGAAGTTGTATATAGTTATGGTCCTAATCAAATTATTACTAAAAAGATTGATAGTAACGTGGGCAATAAACGCCCTTGTATAGCCTGACTGAATAAAAAACATCACCAATGAAATTCCTCTGCTGATAAGGTAAAGACAATATAAAGACTGGAAATACATTAAAAAAAGTAACATTATGTTAATAAATTTATTTACTCTAAGAGGTAAATTGGTTAATTTTTTGTTACAATTAATCACAATATTTATGGACATTTAATAACAATTTAAAACTTTTAGGTTAATTAAACTTTATTTTGTACATGTTTGACTAATTTAATAGAAAAATAAACGCAAGTTCCAATGTTGCACATAACATTTTGTACATTAGCATTAATGACCAACTTTTAGCATCTCCGATTCGTGATTTTGAAAGTTTATCGGAAGCTGGATGCTACGATTGCAATTTTAGCTCCGCACATTAGATCGTTTATTTCGGAATCTACATGCTGTACAGTCTAAATTATTTATACACTTGTTTTATATTTTATACTATTTATTATTTATTTTTAAAAAAAGGCACGACAATACGCAAATCTATTGTCTGATATCCACATTGGAAACGTAAAGTGTATCTTAATACTGCACTTAAATATTTATATTTGTACATATATTAAAAAATACAAAAATAATATTTTCTTACATTACAGTAATTAGCTTTGAGTTTTCCAACCTATTGCTATTATTCAGCTATGTATTTGCTAAAACATAATAAAATTAAAACTGTCAGATACCGAACGAATAAATTAACAAAAATTACACAAACTAAACAGTTTAATTAATATTGATTCAACTTCAAGACATTATCATCAAAATTGAAATGAGACACCATTATCTTTAATTCATCATACGCATAATATTATATAATAGAAATAGTCGTCACTATATTATATTTAGTATTGTGATAATCATGAATATCACTCGGAAGTTTAAATGCTAAAAGTTATAAAAAGAGTGTTTTGGTACACTTTAACTTCATTCTTACAGTAAAAACATGATATTATTGTTTAGTTTATTAGTTATTTCCATAATTCACCACAAAAACACCTAAATGCCTACCTAATTTAATATAATATTTTTTATTTACGTACTAAGTGTTACGTAATTGTTAAAAATAAAAGTCGAGTCGCTAATATTTATACACAGCCATAAGCGGCGGATTTAATAGCGCCGAGTTTAATTTTTAACATAACGCATGTTCACAGTACATATTTTTAATAAATTTTTAAGTAAAAGCAAAAAACATACTCCATCAATGATGTTGCCGGGTAATAAATAAAATAATAATTTATTTTTTATCTATTTCATCATTACTGTTAATCTGCGCTATAAAAATATTTAATGTTTTGATGAAATAAATATTTATTTAACATATTACTTATTTTATTTATTTAAGGTACATAATGAAAATTATTATGTCAACGTTTTATACTGTTGATAAATCTCTTCGAACATATTTCTACAGTTCATTTTAACCTTTAGTTTTGAACAGAGTAGGAAGACCCCAGAGAGTTTCCTGTGTAAGGAGTATATTTCCTCCGGGGGTGGACATAGCCTGTGGGTCAGTATTGTCGGAACCATAGCTTGTATGCGTCTGGTAGTATTCTGACCACCAAAGTCGAACTCTCCAGAACCTTTAGTGGTGAAAACTTCTCCCATGATGAGCACTGTATCCACGTGTGTGTCTTGCATTATCTAAAGAACAAAAACACTCATCAACGAACATTAAGTAAGGTTTAGATTAATTCGAGACGTTCAAATGCAAATTGTCAAAACTACTATTTAATCTGTAGACGTCTTGCTTAACAATGTTGCTATGTCAAAAAGTCAATACAATGTTTTCCAATGTTTCACAAAGAATTAAATAAAATCCCAGGAGATATTCAATAATATGAAATTCTCAGGAGACACTGGACGTGAAATTCTCAGATTTTCGGGTCACAGACATTAAATATGAAATTCTCAGTAGAAGAACAATGAGTATGAAATTCAATAAGACGGATATCCAATGCGAAATTCTCAGGAGACACTGGATGTGAAATTCTCAGATTTTCCGGTCACAAGCATTTAATATGAAATTCTCAGTAGAAGAACAGTAAGTATGAAATTCAATAAGACAGATATCCAATATGAAATTCTCAGGAGACAGACAGTGAATATGAAATCCTCAGACTTTTAGGTGAACATTCAATATGTAATTCGATATGGTTATCAAATGACAATTAATGAAATTAATCTTTTATTATTATTATTGAAGTAAGTAGTGGGAGTGAACTGTTTGTCTGTCCCAAAAAAACGCTTCCCAAACGATTAGAAGAGTGACTTTAATTGTCAACTGCATAACCTAAATGCAACTCATTTAATTACTTCCCAAAAAAACTAGTGAACCTTACCTTCGACTCATATCCGGTCAAAAATTTCATCTCGAGTGATTTTTTCAAGATGGCGTCGCGATCATCATCCGCAGCGGCTTTAATTATTTCGATATATTCATCCATGAACTCCTTGGAATACTGACGAGTAGCTCCAAAGTCCAGCAATACCACCTGTGATACATTTTATTATTGATAACAAATTTTGCATTTGACTGCATTCGTTATATTTCTACACATAAATATAGAATGGACAATATAATATCTATGAGCTACACAGCCAGGCCTGATTTATTGAGCCCTGCCAAAAATAAGCCAGAAGTCGTATTTTTAAAAAGAATTTTTTATATTAAATTATTTAGAATTCGTGATCAAAAAGAAAAATTTTTCACCTGTTTTGTGTTGGTGTTATAGAAGAAATTGGCCCAATTCGGATCGGTCTGCATGCAGCGCAATACGAACATCTCGCGCAGGCAAAGCTGCATAACGTTGTAAGCGATGTCGTACTTGACTTCGTAGGGAGCGTCGAAGAGTTTCTCTATCGGCGTGCCTTCTACCAACTCTGTGGTTATAACTTCCGAGGCGCAGAGCTCACCTGTAATAACAATTTCAAGAAGATTTTCAGTCTGTGTAACCGAGGAATTAAATTTGATGATGACAGTTTTATGTTGAAAATTTGTCAGAACGTCCAGTAGGAACATTTAATTTATTCACAGGTTAAACGGTACTCAGCGATGGTAACATTGGCACTTAGAAGGTAATCACCATCACCATCTGCTATACCTTTTTTCACATGGAGTGGAAAATATTACCAACTTAATTAGCGGTTCAAAAACATGCCATCTATAGATCGTGAGGACAAAGCAAAAGCGGAAATTCCTAAAAAAAGATTTTATTATACCACTTTATAAATTTGGCAATTTTTTTCTATGTTCCATTTTCTATGTTGTATGAGAACCAAAGTCACCGACATAGCTCAGCGAGTCGCGAAACTGAAGTGGAAATGGGCGGGAACTTAGTTCAGAGCTGATGGTCGTTGGGGAACTAAGGTGCTGGAGGGGCGACCCCTCACCGGGGTCACCCCGGCACCCCCCACTACGTGGACCAACGACATCAAACAAGTCACTGGGAACCGCTGGATTCAGGCGGCGCAAGACCGAGTTTTTTTTTCCTCTGCGATAATCTGCAATCAGTGGCAACTTTTAGCAGATGTATTCCTTGATGTTTCACATGTTGAGTGAGTCCTCCAGTGAGAACATCTACTCTTGATATCAGAATATGTTTTTATGGTTTTATGTGGTTAGTAGCATAAGAGCAAGCTCGTTAGGCTGGTTGTCCAGTCTCCCTTTGTATTTCTGGCTTATACTGTTAATTTCTTGTTTATTTCATTTGGTGGTTTGCCTGGTTTAACAATAATTAATATTTGTGACACTTTCCATTGCTGTGGAATATGTAGCACTTTCAAAATTCCATTGTATTTTGTTAAGAATACTACTGCTTATTATATTTGTGTGTTGTTAAGAATACTACTGCTTTTCTTGGGAGTTGTTTCAAGACTTCTTTTGTTATCAAATCGAACCCCGGTGCTTTTTTATCAGCCAATTAACCTTTTTATTGTTCCCCATGTTTCACGAACTGTTATCGCATTTGGCGGAATTGTCATTTGAAGGTCCATGTTTAAGGTTTGGGTGATTAGTTGTTCAAATTCCGGATCAAGGCCATCATTGGGACGGAAAACTTTTGCAAAGTGATCAGCGAAAATATCAGCCTTTTCTTGAAAGGTTTTTGCCCAGTTTTGACTCATTCTTATAGGTGGCTTAGCAGCTTGAGGTCTGTTATAATTTTTGGTAAACTTCCATAATGAATAATTAATAGCAGATGTTGGTGTAAGTGACTCGAGCTGGGCTTCGAAGGTAATATCATGCCAGTTCTGTAAAATTTTTGTAAAGACTATGAGATTCATAAGGGTACTCATTTGTTGTAAGATGATATCAAAATTCTCCGATTGTTTCAGGAGTATTTGTTCTAGAGTGGAACATGCTCTGGTGGGATCTTTGTTTTCTAATGGAGGTTGGATATGGTCTCTTAATGCCTCCGAATATGATTTTTTCTGTTGATCTCATTGCTAGCATTCTTAGTTTGCTGTGAGTTTTAAAAAATTTCTAGTTTTGTTCGGTTGTTGTCGGCAAGACTGAGATCTGTGGAAGTACATGTAAAAGACCTTTGTCCATCAGTGGACGTCTGTTGACGAAGAAGAAGAGATACCTATATATATTTTTGTAATATGTATGCAAAAAACTTGTTGTACGCACCTATAACATCAGGGACGTAATACTCCGGATATGGTTCAAGAAGCTTCTTGAACAGGCGCGTGCATTCCGCCTCGCGTATGTAGTCAACCTCCCACGCCAACTCCTTCTTTGCTACTTCGACAACGTTGTCAATGAACATGCCCTTTGGAAACATGTTCCATACCTACAATGCAGACGTTTCAGTGATATAACTGACTTTGATAATAACAAGTGCGCTGGAGAAGTTGATGAAGCGATTTGACTATCGCCACTTTGACACTAATTCTAAGACTGGTGTATGGTAATCTGTTATGTTGAGAATCTGATAATATGATAATAAATAATAATCTGTCCCTATAGGATAATAATATGTCATTTTGTGAATCACTGGCATAAAATAATAAAATATCATAAAATTTTTAGGCTGATTCATTTTGGATGGAGGCTTACTTTCAAGACTCCAACGAGGTTGTCTATGTCACTGTCGATACCCTTCGCCACTCCTGGATATTGCACTTTCATAGCAACCTCTTGACCACTGTGAAGAACCGCTAAATGTACTTGACCTGACAACAAAATATTTTTAGTTCAGAACTCGACAGTACCGGATTCAGGCGGCGCAAGAGGCGAGGCTTCTGAAAATCCACGCAAGAATCTTTTGTTTATCAGTCTACTATCAGTTGTTAAAGAAAAAATACTGATAATAAATATTACACATTAGATAAGCAGATCCATAGATACTTACCAATTGAAGCAGCAGCAAAAGGTTGCTCCTCAAAATGTTTTACTCTTCCACGCCAATCGGGGCCAAGTTGCGAAGACATGACTTTTTCGACTTGCCACGTCGGCATAAAGTCAGCAGACTGACGAACGCGGTCGAATATACGCTGCAAGTCAGATGGTATCACGGACTCATCTTGGATGCTCAACAGCTGACCGAGCTTCAATGCTGCACCTGTAATTATATTCCTAACTCAATTTTTTGTATGACCCATGAATCATGGTCGTTATTTAACTATTGTGTCTGCTGTCTGGACAGGTAACCATTATTATGCCATCTCTTTATACAGCGGCCACATTGTCGCGATAAGATGTTGCGACACGTCTGAAAAAGCAATCCTACTAATATTATAAACGTGAAAGTTTGTGAGGATGGATGTATGGATATATGGATGGATGGATGGATGGGTTTATTACTCTTTCACGCCACAACGAATGAACCGGCTGAAATTTGGAATAGAGATAGCTCATAACCAGGATTAATATAACCACTACTACTACTTTTACTCCCCTTTTTATCCTGGAAATTACATAGTTCCATTGACTCATAGTTCCTTAAAAACCTTAATCCATGTGGACGAAGTCGCGGGCATCATTTAGTTCGTTATAACGCGAATTATTCAGGCGAACTCGAAAGCCCTTTATGTGGCTGTCGGTAAATTGCTGCGAATCAATCAAAGGGTTTGTTGGCAAAAAAGGCAATTGTCTATGCTTCACGTGCTCTCTGTTTACAGCAAGAGCTTGACCAGTGTTCAAGTATTTGTGTTTGCAATGTTCTGATTCTGTCGTAGGTAAAACTTGAACCGGAGAAATGAAAAAATTGTGTGAATCACACTTCCATGTTTCATACCACTTATAAATGGAGTAACTTCAGACAAGTGAATAAGCATCTTATGTCATATAACATCATAATTGCCTCACTTCAGGCATGATTTTTGTAAAGCGCAAGCCTATCATGCAAGAAAGACATCTGTTTGCATCAGGAGTTGAAATGTTTAAAACAAATGGTTCACTAACCTCTTACTTCACACAGCGTGTCAACTATCCTCTCAGCGTTGGCAGGTGATAGGAATATATTAGAGGTCTCGTCTGTACGTCCTGTGACAGACTGTATCGTGTTTCGTGCATACTGCGCCACTGTTCCCACTCCGAGACCAGCTGCGAGCGAGCCAAAGGAAATCATCCGACCAATTCGTGAAGATGGCACCACCCGTGCCTTCGAATTCTCACTAAGCTGTAATCCCACAAAAAAAATGTTAATTATAAATGACCATGCCAAAAATCGTCCCCACCCACCAATGACCGAACGAACCAAAGATATCAAACTTATATCAGCGTCATGGCAGCCTCATGATTTTTTACTTTGACAACATACACCATAGGATTGGGGTTTTCATGCAAATAGAGTTAGAATTATTTATTTATTTATATTTCAGAGAATTTTTTCATTTTTGGATTGAAAATGGTTACTAGCCTTTTTATGGAACTTCACAATAGAATTAAAAATAGTGCCACATCTGTTGGGGGGTGAGCGACAATGCTTATACATGATCCTTTAATCAAGCAATGCCTGTGTATAATCAATACACTTGACCTCTTTCCTGCTCCATCCTCAACTAAGCATGAATCAATTTGTATTGAACCTCTGCTTTCAAATCACATTGACCCAATGCAAATTGGTAGATTTCATACATCTTTGAGAACATTATGGAGAACTCTCAGGCATGCAGGTTTCCTCATGATGTTTTCCTTCACTGTTGAAGTGTGTTATATTTAATTACTTAAACGCATGTAACTTTGAAAACTCAGAGGTGTGTGCCCAGGATGGAACCTGCAACTCCTTGAAGACGAGACCACAGTCCTAACCACTAGGCTATCACTGCTTTTGAGAATGTAATAGTAAAAATATTCTCACTTTCAGTTTTTTCTTAGCAACTGGCTTAGGAATTGTACCACTTGCATTGGTGTCCACGCTCGGCGCAGGAGATATACTCCCTTTAACATCTTTATCTTTCTGTGCTCTATTATCTGATTTATCTTCAGCTTTTCTAATTACATTCTTCTCTACAGGCTTCATAAGCTGTTCCACTGATGGTACTGTGGTGGTGGAGACAATTCTTTTCTGTGTCTGTTTTAAGCTCTCAAAAGTCTCATCAAACTGCTTATTAAGAGTTTCAATGTCTTCTTGCAATTGTGGATCCATGGTAACAGCACCGTCTACATTACCGTTGAAACTAGGTTTATACATAGTGACATATTGCTTAACACCTTTTACCACCACCATAGTCCTTTCAAAAATGTCGCTCATGTTATCAGGGTTAGGTTTGTAAGTTGAAAGTGGGTTAGTTGAGCAATTCTGCAGAGATAGTCTGATGCTAGAGTTATTCCATATTAGTCTAGTGCTATCTTGCTGCAGCTTGATACTTGCATCAATCACCTGACGGACACCTCTCATTACACCTAAGAAGTCATTTATATGTGACATGGCCTGGAATGTGTGTTACGTTAGTCTTGTTTTATAATTGTTGTTATTCAAAAATTTTAATAAAATAAATAAATTTTATATATTATATAAAGAAAATTGTGATATATGTGATTATGATTATAAATAATATGAACAAAAAACTAAAAACAAAAAGAAATTGTTTTTCTGTAAAGTCGGTTTACGGACGATAGTTTTACGTGATAACGTCATAAACAAGAAACAAGCCAACGCTTGGGCAGATTGTGCCTCTGTTGCTTGTTCTGTGCTCTTGCTTGCACGTTCAGGCTTAGGTGGAACTTGACACTTTTTGTGCATGCAGCCAGTGTACATCGATTTACAAGATGTTATCACGTCAATAAAAGCAATGAAGGTTGTACTCTGATTTTATTTTTATTGGGAATTTGCCAGTTTGCCAGCAGATTCAGCATTGAATGTGAAATGATGATTTTAAGATATATTACTAATGTTTCTATTTATCACCTTACTAAGCCTATTAGGTAAATTTGACAACTATTGTGCAATAATTCCTATGAAAAATATTGCTATGAACCACAATTGAATTCCTTAACATCCTTCAGTATACCTTACTGTTTGTTATACCTACTTATAACTACTTTTAAGGCATTTCTATAAATTTTGGTTATCATTAAAAAGTAGGTGAGCTGAAGAAATACTTATGTATAATATTTTTTAAATTTAATTAACATACAAAACTCAACTTTGATCGTAACCAATATTAGTCGGTTTTTAAAGGAAATTTAATATTGGGACCCCAGATTCTGGAAATACATTCTACTTCCTATTGCATAACCTTTTAAATTAGGTATGTATTCCAAATTTAAAAATAAAGAAACTATGTTTTCAGAATATTATATACCTATTTTAAATACCTACTATTAATTGTTATCCCATTTAAATATATTCATCTTTAGGATTTAAACAATATTAAGAGTTGTTAAAAGTTTGAGGTTGTTCCTACCTTTATGTTTGAAACAAAAATGGATTATATTACGTAGATAAAATCTTACTTTAGAAAATTAGAAACTTTTAATCAATTCTGACCAAATTAGTGCAATGCAATTATCAAATGCTTTTAAGTTACAATTTCTTCTGTTTTGAAATTTTATTTTTTTCAGCTTTGGATTTGAAGATGAAATTGTCAATGTCAAATGGACATTTGTCATTTAGCCAAAGAGCTATCTATAATACAGTGCAGTTGGTTGATTGGCAAATGCTGCCTCAATCATTGCAATCAGTTGATTGATGATGATAACAATTATTGAGAATTAGCCTTTGAGTACACACACAACACTTTAACACTCAAAGGAATATGCAAATAATGTGGATTAATTTATAGAATTCTTACTACAACAATGCGTTCTTGTTGCAGTAAGAATTGTTCTTACAGACCGTTCACTATAACTTGTCGGTCAGAAGTTAATGAAACTGGGATGTTGTATAGGGATGGTTAATTAACATTTTCTCAAGTTTTGGACCTCGAGGACCCTCTACACAAACATGTTTGTATGTTAATTCATTGCTGAAATATGGGTCTTTGAAAAATTAGTCCAATCGACAGGTAAGTACCTAAGTAAGGGGATAGGTGGAAAAAGGTCGGAACTCAATGAAACTTTGGGATATTGTCCAGGACATTTTCTCAAATTTTGGACCTCGAGGACCCTGTGCTAAAAGAGGAGGGTGGGGGGAAAGCTGCATTTTCGACCTTCCTCCGGTTTTTCCTCTTACGTCCTACGGCAAAAACATTTCTATACATTTTTATAGAACGTTAAATTTTCTACAAGTTTGATAACATAAAAATTTTTGTATGTCAATTCGTTTCCGATATGGCGCTTTGAATAACAAAGAATTTCAATATGGCGGTGACATTTTTAATTTTTGCATCCATTTCCTCCTTCTTGACCCCAGGGAAGCCTAAATATCGATTTTGAACGAAATCGGTCCAGTAACAAAGAATTTCAATATGGCGGGGACTTTTATAATTTTGGCAACCATTTGCTCTTTCTTGACCCCAGAGAAGCCCAAATATCGATTTTGTACGAAATCGATCCAATAACATAGAATTTCAATATGGCGGAGACTTTTATAACTTTGGCAACCATTTCCTCTTTCTTGACCCCAGTGAAGCCTAAATATCGATTTTGAACGAAACCGGTCCAATAACAAAGAATTTCAATATGGCAGGGACTTTTTAAAAATTTTGGCATCTATTTCCTCTTTCTTGCCCCTAGGGAAGCCCAAATATCGATTTTGAACCAAAACGGTCGAATAACATAGAATTTCAATATAGCGGTCACTTTTTAAAATTTTGGCATATATTTCCTCTTTCTTGACCCAAGGGAAGCCCAAATATCGATTTTGAACGAAATCGGTCCAATAACAAAGAATTTCAATATGGCGGTCACTTTTTAAAATTTTTGGAATCATTTCCTCTTTTTTTGACCCCAGGGAAGCCTTAATATTGATTTTGAACGAAATCGGTCGAATAACAAAGAATTTCAATATGGCGGTGACTTTTTAAAATTTTGGCATCCATTTCCTCTTTCTTGACCCAAGGGAAGCCCAAATATCGATTTTGAACTAAATCGGTCCAATAACAAAGAATTCCAACATGGCGAAAAAGTGCACCTGTGTTTGCACACATCCTTGAGAAACTAATTTCACCGATATATCGATACTTTTTGGCACTTCATGCATTGCCATATTTGCCAGTTAAGACGCTTTCGCACGTGTAAGGATCCTTACGGATCCGTAAGGATGCGAAACGGTATCAACCAAATTAGAGCAAAAATATATATGTGAAAAAAGCCATTACCGACCTAGAACAGTCTCCGATCACCATGTCGGAGGAAAAAAGGGAGGAACACATTAAAAAAAAAAGGATGCGAAACGATCCTTTCGCATGCGAATCGTGAGCTACACTTGTAAGGATTTTAGGCAATTTTAGGTACAAAAAATGCGAAAGCTGAAAAGCCGAATTGATCCCCACACGTTTCTATGGAAAATGACAGTTTTGTATGGGCGTAATCCGAATCGAACCTCACAAATGTGGTTTCACCCGTGTAGAACACGAGCCTAAAGTGAAAAAAAAAACATTTTTAATTTTCACAATAAACGCAATTATACCATAAATTTATCTATGACTATACTCAAAGGCCCACAACTGATCCAATATCCAATATTCCATAATAATAATTATATATATATATAATAAATAATAATTCCATATAAATAAGATCCAATATTGAATTTTCAAGATGGCCATAGAGTTTATAAATTTGATGACCGAATTAGTTCCTCAAAACGCCACCGCCAACATATACTTGTGGGCTGTGGCACTGTATTTAATTAGTTCTTGCAATTCACGAGTATGCGTGGCTATGTGGCATAAGTTTGTTTTCAAGTCGAAACTGTATAAGTGTGGGCGAGCGCAATGCTCGCGCCTGGCCGCTCCCACGTAAGGCTCCGACAGGCACACACACTTACCCTGTGCACTTACCTACCTAAGGATTGTGGATGAACACGACGTAACCACAACCACGAGTAAAGTTCACGCGCGCTCGCAACGTGAATTGCAAAAACTATAGGTACCTAATACATACCTGTGCAATGGAATAGGTCCTATTCCATTCCAATCCTATTCAATAGGATGTATATAACCGGAACTGCACTGTTGTTAAGGTGGAAGACACGGTTCTGCCCGTGAAATTCAAATTAAATTTGGTTTTTCGCAATTTGTAACCTAATACACAGAATATATAATAGTACTAAGTAATACGACAAAGTAGGCTTATGGCATTCTAATTGCGACAATGGCAGTATCATCTTCACAGGTTTATATAAAAATCTTTACTTGAAAGTGTCCAGTTTAAGAAATTAATCAAAATATCGACTATAAGGGCCGATTTCACCGACCAAACTAAACGCGATTAGTTCACGCTAAACTCGGTTTACGAGCTTAACTGAGTTTAGGGCTATAGTTTGCATTTCATCGACGTCAGTTAAACGCCGTTAAAGCTAAACTCGGTTTAAATTCTAACCGCCCAATTTTCGACGTTTAGCTCCCTAAAACCGAGTTTAAAGAGCTGTCAAGTGCCAACAGTGTCATATTGTTATTGAATGTTTGCTGATCAGCATTTAGCAATTAATTGGGATAAGCTATTGAAGATAGTGATGAGGAAAATGTTGTTCGTCATCCAAGATGGTTACGGGAAAGAGAAGAGCACTTCGACACCCTTGATGATAAGGACTTCGTAACAAGATTTCGTCTCACGAAACCCACAGTTCTGTCTGTATTGGAGTCGATTGAAGACAAGCTTGAGTTTGTGTGTGTATTTATGTGTGTAGAGCGCTTGCTTGGAGTCTGGAAAAGACGTTTCCCAGCCATGGCCATACAGTGAAACGACACCACCAGACGATAGTGTAAAAATATATCCAGCTTCTGGGATCCTATATTTAGCTAAAGGCAATATTAATATTGGAAATATGAATGGTGCACGAACACAAATAAGGAATCCAAATCATAGAAGATGTCATGAATTTGTGACAAACTATTTTGCTCAGTAAGTTTATAGTTTGTTTTCTCAACTTATTTGTAAATTTACTTATTAAAAACAAGTTTTTGCCCACAATTTCGTCTGCTTGGAATCAGGCTCATAAAATTCAGGCCTTTATTTTTCTGGGATAAAAAGTAGCCTATGACATCCTATAGGTACTCGCTCAACTATACCATGCAAAAATAACATATGTTCCATTTCTACATGAATGAAGGACTAACACACTTTCATATTTATACTATTACACTCAATTAAAGCTAATTGCAGGCTGAATATTATTTATATAGATTATTTATTATATTATTAATAATTTATTTATTTTTATTTTCAGATTGGCAAGATAAATAATTTCAGGACTAGCAGACCTTCATCTTCTGGAATAACCAGGCTGTCGACCATAACATATTTCAGGTGCACCTTGGAATACTTTGGATACATTGCCCGCTGAAGCAGAGGATAAACATCATATGTGAGGTGATCTGTGCCAAGGATCGCAACCCTCATTAATGAGGATGACTATGCAGAGAGAGAAGATAAGTAAAGTGGGAAAGGGCTGCCCAGCGAAAGCCTCAAGACTCGTACCCTGTATGCAGTGTATAAATAACTGAAACCCCTATCAAGGAAGCACTTATTATATTTGATTTATTCTAAATTTTGATATTATTATAGTATAATACAATTATTATGTATAAAATGAGTTAATGGGTTAAAATAAATGAATAAAATAATCATAAATCTTTTATTTATTGTACATTTACAAAGAACCAAATTCTCAGCAGTAGCTCTTTAAAACAAAATGTTTCAATATCTATTATAATGTAATAAGTTAGTATACAATCATGTGGACAGCTGGATGATAAGGTGATAGCTCCCATGCAACTTTATCTATGTAATAACCCAGACTAATGCTGGATTTCATGGTCGAGTGACATTTATCCGAGGAATAAATTGGATGTTCTGACAGTTTTTGTATGGAAAATACTGATAAAATATGAAATTTAAGCTCGGATAAGTCTTATTTTACATAGGTGAAATCGGCCCTCAATGAATGTATTTTTATACATGGTTTAAAGTAGACAATGATATGCATTTCTTCAGAATCAAATTATTATTAAAACATACACAAGTTTCAAAATCCTTATTTGAATATCATGTTCTTGGGCATGATTGTTAGCCATTGTTAATGTTTTTATTCTTTCAAGAGTAAGATGTGGTAAGACTTGGATTGTAATCATGTCTCAAAACTAGCCTCCTGCTTCTTGTGGCTGCAGCTTGTGCTGGCGCATGAGTATGGATCCTGCAATATAAAAAAATGTTTAGTACTCTGCACATCACCTCTTAAGATCTACACAGTGCATAGCAAATTCCCTTATCATACTATTATTTGACTTCATTAAAATGAATAATGCAGTTTGTGATCTACTGGTTTCTTTTACTGTTATCTAGTAATTTTGGTAATTCCCTTATGAAATCTAGGCATAATATTATAATTATAAATGTTCATATAAATCCTCTTGATGGAAATTACAACCCTACTTATAAGCTACCACTACTGGTTTCCATTCCTAGAGACATGAATTATAGAGCAGCTAATATAGTACACAGAACAGAGATGATTAGGTAATACCTTGATGATGTTGTGTGTGTTGAAGATCTTGAATCACATTCTGCTATGCTAGCTGTTGGTCTGTTTGCACATCAGGTAATGGGCTTGGTGATCTGCCAAGAATAGGTTTTCTTGGCTCCCTTAACATCACCGGCTTATACTGAGACCAGTCCTGCATGAAAATAACTTAAAAAGGCTTCGGTCTTGTGCCGCTTGAATTCAGCGGCTCCCTGCGAGTCATTTGACGTCCTTGGCAAGCATTAATGGCAAATAGTTCTCCGTAGTCCGCACTAACTTTCTAGTTTTCTATCATTTTCTACACCACAGATCACTATTAAACTAGTTCTACACACACGAAACAAAGAAAAACACCAAACCACAGAAAAAACGTCAAATGTCATGTTATTCGAGACAGTGATCGAGAGTTTTGCTTAGTCGTAATTCCTAGTTCCATGGTTTTGCTTTATTAATTCCATGGTTTTGTCTTGGTTTTGTCTATGATCGTGACAACCCTACATGTAAACTCAGTTTTACTAAACGCGATTAGTTTAGAGCTCGTGAAATCGGTTTGACTTAAACCGAGTTTAAATTGCACGTTTAAACTCAGTTAAACTAAACTTGGTTTTATTAAACTAGGTTTCTATAGCGAATGGTGAAATTGGCCCTAAATAATTGTTTCGATTATGAAATAATTTGTAGTCAATGATGTTATAAAATCTTAAATATAACGTATCTAAACTAGCGGCACGCTATGATGGCCGGTTTGACACATTACAATAGTGATGTGGAATGTCAATTTATTCTCGAACAAAAAACAATTAAGTTTTGTTTTTGTACCTGATTAAATAAGTTTAATAAAACAAAAATGTATATGTTTATTTAATTTATTTGAACGAACTGAATATTTGAATGAAAATGAATATACATACTTTATATGCACACAAGAAACATATGAATACAAAAGATACCAAAAAAGGTGCCACAAAAGGCCATAATTAATCAGATTCGTCCATACTACTATTTTCACTGTCGTCACTGCTATCACGAGCAAGGGTCAACAGTAATGCAGTATCAATATTTGAAATCCAAAGCCAGGTCAAAACTATATCACAATCGCATTGCACTGACAGTTTATACTTTTCGAAGCAACGTCAATTCGAAACTGCTTTGTTTTGCATTGAGCATTGACGCGAGTTTGCCGGAGGTAGTAGTTGTGCTAGCCAGCGATCCTATGTGACGATCGTATTAGATTCCATTTTTAAAAATTTTCAATTTAGAAAACCAAATGCCGAGTTGTGGTATATATCATATAAAAATAAAAATTTTACCTTTTGTATGAAACAGCTGATATTTTTTTGCGATTTCAGAGGTTTGTCCACATAGTGAAAATTGTTCATATTCACAAGTACATTCACCCCTTAAATGGTGCAAACTGATTTTTCTACACTTGTATACATTTTAGAAATCAATTTAATAAATAAATTTTGAGTCCTAAACCTAAAACTACATTCGATAAAATTTATGAATCTCTGCACATCACTATCGTCAATAAAGTAATACAATTATTTCCTTCAAAGTCGTTATCAATTAATACGGAACTTCATGAGCGGACAAACGTCAAACCGGCCATCATAGCGTGCCGCTAGTTTAATTTGTGAGTAACTCACGTCCAACTCAGTATTTTGATTAATTTCTTAAACTGGTCACTTTCAAGTGAAGATTTTTATGTTAACCTGTGAAGATGATAATTCTACTGGCGCAATTAGAAGGCCATAAGCCTACTTTATCGTATTAGTTTACAAATTGCGAAAAACCAAATTAAATTTGAATTTCGCGGGCAGACCCTTATCTTCAACCTTAATAACGCGAGCCGCAACGGATTCACTAAACTAGCGGCACGCTATGATGGCCGGTTTGACGTTTGTCCGCTCATGAAGTTCCGTATTAATTGATAACGACTTTGAAGGAAATAATTGTATTACTTTATTGACGATAGTGATGTGCAGAGATTCATAAATTTTATCGAATGTAGTTTTAGGTTTAGGACTCAAAATTTATTTATTAAATTGATTTCTAAAATGTATACAAGTGTAGAAAAATCAGTTTGCACCATTTAAGGGGTGAATGTACTTGTGAATATGAACAATTTTCACTATGTGGACAAACCTCTGAAATCGCAAAAAAATATCAGCTGTTTCATACAAAAGGTAAAATTTTTATTTTTATATGATATATACCACAACTCGGCATTTGGTTTTCTAAATTGAAAATTTTTAAAAATGGAATCTAATACGATCGTCACATAGGATCGCTGGCTAGCACAACTACTACCTCCGGCAAACTCGCGTCAATGCTCAATGCAAAACAAAGCAGTTTCGAATTGACGTTGCTTCGAAAAGTATAAACTGTCAGTGCAATGCGATTGTGATATAGTTTTGACCTGGCTTTGGATTTCAAATATTGATACTGCATTACTGTTGACCCTTGCTCGTTAATTTGGACTCTGTTCAAGCCCTTTGTTGTGGATTTCGTCGATATGACCGAACGTACGCAGAGAACTGTTCTAAATAGTCAGACACGTGAGTTCGTAATACGCCTTCGTAACTATTTCGATCGTGAAGCTCAAAATGGAGGGCCAATTTTACCTATAACGTCAGTGGTTGAACGCGTAGCTGATGCGCTTAATATTGGACAACGAACTGTTAGACGGATAACTAAAAAAAAATATGGCGAGACTGGCACAGAAGAAAATAAACTTCACACACCAAAAAAGAGAAAACGAGCAAAACCAGTCGTAGGCATCGATAGCTTTGATGCCGATGCTATCCGAAGACATGTTTACGGCTACTATTTACAGAAGGAGTATCCAACAAGAAAAAAGTTGGTGCATTCACTGAAGGAAGCTGGATTATTCTTCGGTGGGGAAAGTTCTTTAACGAAGATTTTGAAGACCATTGGATTTCGATACAAAAAATGTAACAAACGCAAAATATTGATGGAAAGATTTGATATAGCGATGGCAAGGTATACTTTTTTACGGCAAGTGAAAGAAATCAAAAATTGGCAAAATGTTGTGTTCTTGGATGAAACATGGCTTAATGCTAACCATACTGTAGGCCGTTCTTGGAACGATGACACAGCAGCATCTACTTCCAAAGTTCCTGTAGGAAAAGGATCGCGACTTATAATTTGTCACGCCGGAACCATCAACGGGTTTGTCGAAGGTTCTCTCATGGCTTTTGCGTCAAAAACCACTGGAGACTATCATGAAGACATGAATGGAGAAAAGTTTACTGAATGGTTTACCTCAATGTTGTGTAGCCTCCCTGAACCATCTATTATAATTATGGACAACGCCCCATACCACTCGATGCAAATTGACAAGCCACCTGCCCAATCCCAAAAGAAAGCTGATATCGTCGCATGGCTTCGTAAAAATGGCGTAGATGCAAACATGAATATGTTAAAAGCGGAATTAGTACGTCTTTTAAAAGAAAACAAACCAACCAAGATCCGATACGTCATTGACGAAATAGCATTAGAACATGGGCACAGAGTTATACGGTTACCGCCTTACCATTGTGAGTATAATGCGATTGAGTTGGTGTGGGCTCAAATTAAGGGATATGCTGCAAGACACAATACAGAACCCCCATTTACCACAAAAAAAATGCTAAAATTATTAGAAGAAGCTTGTGAACATGTGACTAAAGGAGACTGGGAAAAGGTTGTGAATAGAACTGTTAAATTAATAAGGGAAGATTATGAAAGAGATGTGAAAATAGATAATATTATAGAAAACGAACATATAATTATTAATGTAGGTGATGATAGCAGTGACGACAGTGAAAATAGTAGTATGGACGAATCTGATTAATTATGGCCTTTTGTGGCACCTTTTTTGGTATCTTTTGTATTCATATGTTTCTTGTGTGCATATAAAGTATGTATATTCATTTTCATTCAAATATTCAGTTCGTTCAAATAAATTAAATAAACATATACATTTTTGTTTTATTAAACCTATTTAATCAGGTACAAAAACAAAACTTAATTGTTTTTTGTTCGAGAATAAATTGACATTCCACATCACTATTGTAATGTGTCAAACCGGCCATCATAGCGTGCCGCTAGTGTAATCCGTAGAAATGTAAACTATGTACGTTTGTGCTGTAAGGACTTACAATGGGATGGTTCTTTTAAAAAGAAATAAATGTCTCAGTAGTACATATTTAATTTTTAGCATTTACTACTTCTAATAATACAATAAGAAATAAGAATATTCAATATCATGACAAAAATATACAATATACATCCATTATTGATACATTATTTCATTATTATTTTGGATTATTTCATTACTTCTTATGTACCTATATTTAAATAAATGAAAGGTCTATTTATTTATTAGACCATAGGAAACATTTTAAAAACCAAAAATATAATATACAAATTGTGATAATCATGGTACGAATTATTCGCAAATATGAGTATAATGTAGACACCGACTTATATTGTACCGTAGGTACAATATAAGTCGGTGAATGTAGATGTCAGAAAAGTCATGGCAGAAATTAATTCATTAATAGTCCAGTAAAAAGTTAAATGAAACCATGATCTGACCAGTTTTGGCGCAATGAGTAAAAATGTGTTCATTAATACTTAAATAATGATATTATGAAAGAAATTTTGATTTAAATTTAGGGGAAAGGGATGAAAAAAATAAAAAAAGGGTTGAAAAATGCCTTTTTTTAAAATAACTTAATAACGGTAGGAAATAGAAAAAAAAGTTTCAAGTAAAAGTTGTAGAGAAAAAAATTCTACACAAAAAAGTTCCTCTTCATTTTTTTGTTATCTGCTTTAGTTTAGCTGCAAAAAATAAAAATTAAATTTGCTTTAATTAATTATCTTCTTCTTCTTCTTTATCAACCTATAGACGTCCACTGCTGGACAAAGGTCTCCTGCATGGACTTCCACAGGCTTCGGTCTTGCGCCGCTTGAATCCAGCGGCTCCCTGTGACTCGTTTGATGTCGTCGGTCCACCTGGTGGGGGTCTGCCAACACTGCGTTTCCCGGTGTGGGGTCGCCACTCCAACACCTTGGGACCCCAACGACCATCAGCTCTTCGAACTATGTGCCCCGCCCATTTCCACTTCAGTTTCGCGACACGCTGAGCTATGTCGGTGATTTTGGTTCTCCTACGAATCTCCTCATTTCTGATTTGATCTCGCAGGGATATACCGAGCATAGCTCTCTCCATCGCTCGCTGAGTGACCCTGAGCCTTCTTATGAGGCCCATAGTTAGCGACCATGTCTCAATTAATTATAAAGATGTATAAAGGCGGGAAACATAGTGCCTATCTCAATTAATTAAGCTTTGAATAACGGTAGTACAGTCAAATTAATAAGGTATTTTTTCGAAATAGAAGATACTTCCTAACATCATCCAACAGTTTTCAAAATCGGTCATCGTAGCTATTAAAACTCTAACCTGCGTGATGTCAGATTTCAGATTGAAACTTTTTCGCTTTCTATATTAAAAAGTTAGACTTTAGACTGTTTGACTTTAATTTGATTTAACGAATTTAAAAAAAGGAGGAGGTTCTCAATTCGTCGGAATCCTTTTTTTTGTGTATGTTCACCGATTACTCGAAGACGCCTAAACCGATTTGCAAAATTCTTTTTTTTGTTTCAAAGATATACTTCCCAGGTGGTCCCATTTAAATTTTATCGAAATCGGTCGAGCGCTTTTTACAATAACAACAATAAATTATATACTTTGTAGTGGCGCGGGCGTTTGAAGTCGGTTTTTTAAAAAGTATTTTTTAGTATAGATTATAGCGGCAGTGATCGGCCTAATTTAAGGCCTATATTTTACCAATATAGGCCTAAAATTATACGCATAATATTGTGACTGGCAACTACGGAACCCTACACTGCGCGTGGCCCGACACGCAATTGGCCATTTATTATACATTACAAATAAAACTAAAAACATACTAGTTTCCAGAGCATACAAACAGAATTCGATAACACAATCAAATAAGAATCAAACTTCGTTTGTGTGGGGCTCGCTCGCTGAGTCTTCTATTGCAAACTTCAAAAATCTAGATACTCTGATACAAAAATATAGGCCAATTATTTATACCTTTCATCCCATTTTTCATGACAACGGAGATTGGGAAAAAATTTGTTAGTTAACAATTGAATAATTTTTTGAAAAATGGTGGTTAAACTTTAGTTTCTTCAGGGCTCGATTCTTTCAAGTGTTAAGAAGATACTAGAATTTTTTCAAATTTTTAAAATCACATCTTATGTTATAAAAAAAATATTTTTATTGCTGAACTTTCTTTAGCGGGGGCGCGCGCATGCCGTAACAGCCGCGCGGAGCCCTATTTTCAACGTCAAATTAAAATTATAAATAATGGAGATAGAATCCCGGGAGTTGGGACTTTTTATTGGAAATTTCCTCCTCTTAACGAGCTTTTTTCAAAATTGCTTAAATGTTAATATTTTTCGAGTTATTAACAAAAAACGAAATATCATTTTTTTTTCATCTTATTTTGTTAATAACAATTGCAATTTTTTACCTGCACCAAAATCCTTCAAAAACATTTTTTTAGAGGTGATTCCGAATCGAATGAGCCATCGCTCATATTTTTAGGACCTTTATCTCTATTTTTCACGTTTTTGAACTTGTTGACTAGACTAATACGTAGGTATGTATTTACGAATTCAAATAAATATTGACGAATTTCAAAACATAACATTGACATAACATTTGACGACCTCCCTGGCTCAGTGGTGAGCTCTGTTGTCTTATAACTGGGAGGTCTCGGGTTCGATTCCCGGCGGGGTCAATTTTGGAATTTATAATTTCTGAATTGTCTCTGGTCTGGTCTGGCGGGAGGCTTTGGCCGTGGCTAGTTACCACCCTACTGTCAAAGACGTGCCGCCAAGCGATTTAGCGTTCCGGCACGATGGCGTGTAGAAACCAATTAGGGGTATGGGTTGAATATTCACTGCCATATACCCCTTCGAAGTTAGCCCGCTACCATCTTAGACTGCATCGTCACTTACCATCAGATGAGATCGCAGTCAAGGACTAGCTTGTCATCGAATAAAAAAAACACTTCGGCGATGAAACTTGACAACATAATAGTGATGTCAATAAAGAGAACAATTAGTTCAGTTTTTACACTTTTTTGCCAAGTTGTACGAAATTAAAAATCACAGCAGTGTGAATTTGCAGTACGCATGAGGCGTAATATAAAATTCGATCCGTAGTCAACCCAAGTCAGTTGACTTGTATTAGAAAAATACCTGAAAAATACGGAGGTATGACAAAATACGAATTTCATACCATATCAAAATACTTTAAGTATATAATAATAATAATAATAATAATAAAACATTTATTCAGCAAGCATACAACACAAATTTAAAAAAAAACTTATAGTTAAACAAACAAGAAAGGCCCCTTAAGCTTTCGAAAGAACCGAAAAAGAGAAACCCAATAATCGGCTCTCTGGAAAACTAGGAATCGGCTCTCTGGAATGTTATGTTTTGTAAAAATATGAGACGTGTCCATGCTTAAAACTAAGTATAAAAAGTCATGCGTTTCATCAAACTATTGTCAGGTTTTGTGCTGTGCAACTCAATCATATTTTTGTATCAGAGTATCTAGATTTTTGAAGTTTGCAATAGAAGACTCAGCGAGCGAGCCCCACACAAACGAAGTTTGATTCTTATTTGATAATGTTATCGAATTCTGTTTGTATGCTCTGGAAACTAGTATGTTTGTAGTTTTATTTGTAACTAGCTGATGCCCGCGACTTCGTCCGCGTGGATAGAATTTTCTTTGCTATAAACCTCACGGAGCCCGAGACCTTTCCAACGAATGCAAAACCGTGGAAATCGGTTCGTGCGTTCTGGAGTTATAGCGTCAGGAAGGAAAACCCGACTTATTTTTATATAGTAGATGTAAAATGGCCAATTGCGTGTCGGGCCACGCGCAGTGTAGGGTTCCGTAGTTGCCAGTCACAATATTATGCGTATAATTTTAGGCCTATATTGTACACACTTCTAAGTAGAAGTGTGTAAAATATAGGCCTAAAATTAGGCCGATCACTGCCGCTATAATCCGCACTACAAAAAATATAATTTATTGTTGTTATTGTAAAAAGCGCTCGACCGATTTCGATAAAATTTAAATGGGACCACCTGGGAAGTATACCCTTTGAAACAAAAAAGAACTTTGCAAATAGGTTCAGGCGTCTTCGAGTAATCGGTGAACATACACAAAAAAAAGGATTCCGACGAATTGAGAACCTCCTCCTTTTTAGGGTTCCGTAGTAAACAAGGAACCCTTATAGTTTCGCCATGTCCGTCCGTCTGTCTGTCTGTCTGTCTGTCTGTCTGTCTGTCTGTTTGTCTGCCTGTCCGCGGTTTAGCTCAGAGACTATTGGTACTAGAAATCTGTAATTTGGCAAGGATATAAATATCAATCACGCCGACAAAGTGGTGAAATAAAATTGTGAAAAATAATTTTTTTTAGGGTACCTCCCCTACATGTAAAGTGGGGATGAATTTTTTTTTCTCGTCTATCCCATAGTGTGGGGTGTCATTGAATAGGTCTTTCAAAAATATTGTGGGTATGGGAACACCATTTTTCAATTCAGGGATCCGTTTGTAAAATATGATATTTTAAAGTGCTAAATTTTATTAGAGTCAAGTGTCCCCACCCTCTGCCAGCTAAATGGTTGTATAAAGAATACAAGAAAAAATTCACAGCAGTAGTATATATAATGAATTTTAAAGGAAAACTATCACGGCTAAGTAGGGTTCATTAGTTAAAGAGTTATATCTGTTTTGTCTAAGTTAGGTATTACACGTAGTGTATGTTGCATATTTTGTAATATATTATAGTATTTAAACCATGGAACTCAAAATGTATTCAATATTCATAAATAAAATAAAATCACTATCCTAGGTCAGCAATAATATTTGAGATTATATTAATTTTTAGTGTAGGGTTCCGTAGTTGAAAGCAACTACGGAACCCTACACTGCGCGTGGCCCGACACGCACTTGGCCGGATTTTTTTTAAATTCGTTAAAAACAAATTAAAGTCAAACAGTCTAAAGTCTAACTTTTTAATATAGAAAGCGAAAAAGTTTCAATCTGAAATCTGACATCACGCAGGTTAGAGTTTTAATAGCTACGATGACCGATTTTGAAAACTGTTGGATGATGTTCGGAAGTATCTTCTATTTCGAAAAAATACCTTATTAATTTGACTGTACTACCGTTATTCAAAGCTTAATTAATTGAGACAGGCACTATGTTTCCCGCCTTTATACATCTTTATAATTAATTGACACATGGTCGCTAACTATGGGCCTCATAAGAAGGCTCAGGGTCACTCAGAGAGCGATGGAGAGAGCTATATGCTCGGTATATCCCTGCGAGATCAAATCAGAAATGAGGAGATTCGTAGGAGAACCAAAGTCACCGACATAGCTCAGCGTGTCGCGAAACTGAAGTGGAAATGGGCGGTGCACATAGTTCGAAGAGCTGATGGTCGTTGGGGTCCCAAGGTGTTGGAGTGGCGACCCCGCACCGGGAAACGCAGTGTTGGCAGACCCCCCACCAGGTGGACCGACGACATCAAACGAGTCGCAGGGAGCCGCTGGATTCAAGCGGCGCAAGACCGAAGCCTGTGGAAGTCCATGCAGGAGACCTTTGTCCAGCAGTGGACGTCTATAGGTTGATAAAGAAGAAGAAGAAGATAATTTATTAAAGCAAATTTAATTTTTATTTTTTGCAGCTAAACTAAAGCAGATAACAAAAAAATGAAAAGGAACTTTTTTGTGTAGAATTTTTTTCTCTACAACTTTTACTTGAAACTTTTTTTTCTATTTCCTACCGTTATTAAGTTATTTAAAAAAAAGGCATTTTTCAACCCTTTTTTTATTTTTTTCATCCCTTTCCCCTAAATTTAAATCAAAATTTCTTTCATAATATCATTATTTAAGTATTAATGAACACATTTTTACTCATTGCGCCAAAACTGGTCAGATCATGGTTTCATTTAACTTTTTACTGGACTATAAAATCTAAGATCAGTAAAAATATATCCAATAATTCTATATTAATTAATTTAAAAATAGATAACGTATTGTAATTCCAGTATCTTCGATTCCATGGCTATAAGCCAGTGTCATAAGCTAAAATGAAAAATTTACAAATAATTAAGTTTCGGTCGCAAATATCAAACTACAACCAGCTTTTTACTAATATCTATTTCGTCCATAATTTCAACAATTTCGTAGGACTCAAGCTAAACATACAATTTTACAGTTTTTTTTTGTTATTATAAGTACAGTACACACACTAAACATTAAGTAATTATTATTATTTTAAAAGCTTATTTACATTTTTGCACGACTGGCGAATTGATAGGAGAAAGATGGCCAGTAGGGCTAATATAAAATTTTGTCTACTCATTTACTCGTGAATCTATAAGGGATATCACGAGAAAACAGTTTTTTTTACTGGTAATATAGTCTGTTCACACTTCACAATAACAAACGGCCTGAAATTGGAGGGCGCAGCTGTGCTTATTTACCTTTTTTGTTAAGTGGGCAATACAATAGCCAGCTCGATTCCGTAACTTCGGTATCAAATCACTGCATCAATGTCAAAATCATAGATTTAGGATCATTGCTACTAGATACCGCCCTTCCTAGAAACAATAGCTCCATAAATGCGGCAGCGTAATATCAAACATTACTGCTACATGCTATTACGTTACCGCAAGTTGGTAAGCCAGTTTCGGCTTAGGTACTATGAATTGCCGCAATTTTCTAGTACGCTGACGGTACCTAGTAGCGACTAAGCTACCAATCCTAAAATCTATCATGAAAGTATGGTTTTCGCTGCACTTATCATTGCGACTGTCTATTAGGGATCGATGTTAGACAAAAATATTTTATGACAGCTCAATGTCATAAATCGAAAAAACTTTTTATATGAATTAAGCGCTTTGAACGCGATTTTGTGAGAGTTATAAAGTTGATTTTATTTTCTGGATCTTGACAAAAATTAAGCTAAACTAGGTTTTCGTCGAGACAACACGCGATCCGCTAAACGATAAGCAACCGTTATCTAAATAAAGTAAGTACCTATTATTCAAGTGATTTAAGTGTTGAAATAGCTCGTATGCTCTGTTAGAAAAGAAAATACGAGTTTCCTTTGCAGGAATAATAAATATTAAATACTTATAATAAAAGGACATAATTTATAAATACTTTATCTTCTTTGGCAGTCCGATTAAGTTACTATAGAGTAAAACCGAGTATATGGAGAAATAGTTTCAGATTAAAATAAAAATATTAAAATACTTTGATTACATACGTAATACGTAAAACGAAAATAAAATTGTTTATCATTTTAAAAGAAACCACAGACTTTCAATAAATATCAATAATGCAGTCAAGTTTAATGAGTACTATGCCCATTTGTAATGGTGCCACGTGGGTGCCACATGCGACATGTCATTTTTAGAGAATCGAAATACTGCTGAGTTTATTGTCAAGTAAAAATTGTAGCGTTAGTTCACTGTTTGGCCACGACGCTTCTTATTGTGAAAATACTATTTATGTATTTATTTTGTAGCACCCTTTAACACTAGCAATTTTGATAAAAATTAAGCTGGCTTAAGCGCGCTGCATTTGTTAATTGTTTTCTATTGAATTTAAGTTGAAATAAAGTGTGAATTGGAAAACCTGGATAAGCGGCTTCCTAAACGAAAGAAAATTCGTCCCGCAAGGCTGTGTACTGGGGCCGATATTATTCACATTATTTTTAACTGACTTGCAAGATGATATAAGCCTCCTACTCTCCTTATTCGCGGATGTTCTTTGGGAATCCTATACATCAACAGAATAACATACAACAAAATTTAAATGCAAAAGAATGGTTAATTTCATTAAATGTCAATTAGTGCACTGTTTTACATATTAGCAAAAATATTCCTCGAATTCCATACTTCTTAAGCAATAAAAAATTGAAAGTGGTGGACACTCAAAAAGACCTGGGAGTAATCATTATCAGCGACCTCAAATGGGAAGCGCACTATGGGATGTATTTGTTTACATTAAAATTTATTTAAATGATTTATATGACAAATTAATCATTAAATTTATATTGAATAATAGATAGCGCGACAAAAAATAACATGCCACTATTTAAAATAATAAAATTAAAAGCAACAGGACAGGGTATAAGGCAATCCTGCAAATGTCATGTTTACATGATTATCATAAATTAAAATTAATTATTTATTATTATTATTAATACTATCCATAACAGCATCGAAAATATCCTCTGGCAAAAGAGTGCAGTGGGTCGACCGAAAGTCACGTGAGTACATTGATATCTAGAAATAGAAATATTTCAACATTATTGTTCGTTCACATTCAGTCACAATATACAACATAATATACAACTAGTTTCTGGATACTTACCAGTTTTAGAATATTTCGTTTATCGTCAGGGAGGTCTTCCCTCGAGAGCACTATTCGTTGCTGCTCAGACAAAGCAGTGTAAGTTATTAAGTGCTTCATTGCCTCATCTTCACATAGGTAGGGATGTCGCTTCTGTAACAAGTTGATGAGCAAATCGTTCCCACGGTTTGTAGACAGTTGTGCGGGCCTACAAAGATAGAAAACATTTGTAGTGATAGTGGCTCCGGGAAACATTAAGAACCGGTGGCGGCGGAATTCGGCAGGACGCGTACGTTACAGCTCTTTCAATGATCACGGCTGTGCTATGTATAGTTCACGATTCACGAGTGCGAGTGGCTCAAGTTGTATCTGTATAAGTGCGAGCGAGCACAAAGTTTGCACCTAACTGCTCCCACCTATAGTTTCCGACAGGCACACACACTTACGCAATGTGCATGTACACAAAGTAACCAAGAGTATAGTTCACGCGCGCTCGTGAATTGCAAGAACTATGCCATGCGATTGTAGGGAACCTTTCCGAGCAATGCGTCATAGATGGTCGTCGGCGAGCTGCAATCCAAGTCAGAGTTGCAAACAACGCCCCGATAAACTGTACCCACAGGTAGTGTAGGGTGGTTTGGGTAAGTATTAGCCACTTGCACCCTTCTTGCACCAGGTAAAAATATATTATTAAAACAGAAATATACATGAAAAAAAACCAGATTTCTCTATTTGATATTTTTTTAAAGTTACCGCCCGCGCCATCCAGTTAGTTAGCCAAGTGTCAACTTGTCATCAAATTAAAAAAAAACATATTCACCTTATGCAAATAACCTCATCTTCAGTTCTTCGTACTAATTGGACAGGACCAGAATATTTATTTAATAACTCGGATATATTCAGGTCTACAAAAGACCGGACCACTTCTTTTACTAATAGTGCCCAAGATTGGGGCATCTGATTCCTGGCTAATGGCAGCAAATCATCAAATGAAGCATCCAAAATCTGTTAAAATAACATCAATCCTTTTATGCAATGGAGAAGTTAACAATATTTTTGTTGCAAAATGAAACAGCAGTGAAATAAATATTAACCTAAGTATATCTTTAAACACAAAAGTTATAGCATGATGCCATAAAAGTTTTTTACGAAAAAATAATATTAAGTATACATTATGTTAAATGAAATGGGCAAAGTTGAAGCTTATCTCTAAAATTTGAATTTAAAAAAATGGGTTTTATGACCGCGTTATACACTCTGCTTTTCACTTCGATTGCGAGGAAATAAAACAGTGATATTTTTTTTTCCTACCACAAGGCACCATTACGTAACGGTAGCCTTATTAGGGTTCCGTACCAAAATGGTAAAAATGGAACCCTTATGGTGAGACTTTCTCCATCCGTCCGTCCGTCTGTCACAGTCGATTATTTCAGTAACTATTAAAGCTATCGACATGAAATTTGGCATAGTTGTGTATAATAGTGGCCCAACATCATTGGAATAAAGAAAAATCGAAAATTATTTTTAGTTTTATTAAAAAAGGGGGAAAATCGGGGGTTTGAAATTTCAAAGTAAGCTAACTATACCGAGTGGGGTATCATATGAAAGGCCTTTACTTGTGCATTCTAAAACAGTTTTTTATTTTCGGCCAAAATGTCGAAAAAAATACCGTCCCCCCCCCCCCCCCCTATCTCCGAAGTTTACCAATCGAAAAATCTGAAATAATTATGGTCAATAGAGGTTTATGTATATTTTACAGGAAAAATAAAACCAACGCTCTAACTATCATAGTTTTTTTTATATTAACAATAAACCTTTACAAAGAAAGTTAACGATAAATAAGCAAATTAATATAATATTATCGTTTTACTTTTACTTTTGGAGTACGGAACCCTCGGTGCACGAGTCCGACTCGCACTTGGCCGGTTTTTTTTTTACTGCAATCTAGCCTAAGGGCTAATTAGCAATATTATTTTAAATTAAACTTCTACTTATAATTAAATTCTATATCTAATTTACAGTCCAATAACTGTCCTTAGTTTATTCTAAAAAATAATATATAAGTTCACTATGTTTTTGTGACCTAGTCAAATAACACAAGCACTGCACTGACACTGCACTTATGCACTTTTAAACACTAGTTCCAACGGTTTTGTTCTTTTAAGTCTTCTTTTAATGTTCGTGTTATCGAGAAGCTTTACAGCTTCCGGATTCACATGATGACGAAGTCGATGTTGGTGAGCTTCTGCGTAGTTTTGTATAATCTTGTTCACGAACTCCATCTTAAGGTCCCTGTGGAGATCGTGATTTCTGACGTACCAGGGTGCATTGGATATTTCCATGAGTACTTTGTTCTGGAATCTTTGTATTATTTGGATATTGCTTGGTTTAGTACACCCCCAGAGTTGTATACCATACGTCCATACAGGCATCAGAACTTGCTTATATAGTGATGTTGAATGTAAATGTATCTTTTTGTCGTCAGATCCTTGTTTAGTCACTCAAAGAGCTTGCCCAAAGAGTACTTATGTAATTCACCGAGCGAAGCGAAGGTCCCTGAGTCAACTTGAGAGAATTTGCACTTGTCCGTCCGTCCGTCTGTCAGAGCCTTATAACTTCTGAATTACTGAACGTAATTACTTCAAATTAAAATATAATATGTAAACAGATGGCCTTCAGCCGAATAAAGTTATAAAAATCTTTATTTGAGGGGGGCTCTCATAGAAGCGAAAGCGAAGTAAAATATTTTTTATTTTAATTTTATTTTCAATTTTTCCATTAAAATTGACGAAATGGGGGCTTTCAAAGTGGAGATTTAATACGCTCGCTTGAAGACGCTTTCCGGCAAAATTGGCTATAAATTTTGAAGCTGAATTCAATTAAAATTATTCTTTAGTTAAATATCAAACATCAATAAACTATTAATTACTACATTTTGTATATTTTCTATTCGTGTCGATAGATGAAGCTTTGTACAGACGTTTTCACTCGTTAGTACACAATAATTCAATGTTTTCACTGACGTTCCCTAACCTTTACGGGCTACAGTTAAGTTAGGTGATGCTTTCTGTCAACTTCGTTATCACGGACCTGTACGGGACACCTAAAAGGACATTGGGACGGATGTTAGGACTTAGGATTGTATTAATTACTACTCCCGTTTTCACCAAACATACCTAAATCATCCCGATTTAGATATGTTTGGTGAAAAAGGGCATAATAATAATGTCAGTTTTGGTCGTCATGTATCTGTCGCAGTAAGATAGTTGAAGCCGTATTATCTCCCAAAGCCACCATGATCCAAACTTCATAGTCGGGGATCGTTCTTATCTCAATCGGTGACATACGCAGAGAAACTTTTAGCTTTTATAAAATGACGAAGGTCTGAACGGTCTCGGCTCCCAGTCCAATAGAAGTGTTCTCAGGTAACTTTCATGTTGATAGCACTGAATGTTCAATTTAGTCAGCGTTATAACTTATAATGTTGGTATTGAAGAGGTACGTACAGAGCTTTCATAAATATTTCTCTTTTGTTTTGAATGTCACGTCTCTTAATAACCTACGACGTAGGTGATTATTTTATGACTAGTGGTTCGCCCCGAACTGAGACCTCACGGTGACGGTATCCCATAATTATTCATTCAATCGATATGTCGCAGTAAGTTAGTTGAAGCCGTGTTTTAGCTATAAACCTAGGTTTATAGCTATATTCCGGAATATAGCTATACGAAAGCGATTCATAGCTATCTTACTAGGAATATAGCTATAATACGAAAGCGATCTAGTAATAAAGCTATCTGACTAGACTAATCTAGTAAAATGGGTAAAGATTAAAGAAGTATTTTACCTAGGCTAAACTTAGTTCTTCCTATACAAGTACCTACTATGTTTGTCAAAATCTAAGGTTAGGTTAGGTAAGGGTTCGACACGAACAGTCAGGTTCCCGGCCTTGGTATAATCAGATATGCGTGCATACTTAACTTAGGTATATTGACCAAATGGAACATAAGTGCCCGGTCCGCGGCCGGGCTCCTGACTGTTCATGTCGAACCCCAACCTAACCTAACTAGATTTTGGCAAAAATAGTACTTGTTAGGCAAGATTCGGTGATCAGGTGCTTGGGAATTGCGTGAGCTGATGATCTGCAAACGCCTGAACAGATCTTTATAAATTATAGCGAAGATCGATGTCGATCACGATTCACGTCAGCTTTCAAACAGGAAAAATCGCATCAAAACACGCCTCCTTTTTTATCGGGGCTTAAAAACGAGTAACCAGTTGTGCAAATCAAAGAAAATGTATACCTACTTCTATAACCATATAAACTAGATCGCGTTCGTATTATGGCTATATTCCTAGTAAGATAGCTATGAATCGCTTTTGTATAGCTATATTCCGGCATATAGCTATAAACCTAGGTTTATAGCTAAAACACGGCTTCAACTATCTTACTGCGACATATCGATTGAATGAATAATTATGGGATACTGTCACCGCGAGGTCTCAGTTCGGGGCGAACCACTAGTCATAAAATAATCACCTACGTCATAGGTTATTAAGAGACGTGACATCCAAAACAAAAGAGAAATATTTATGAAAGCTCTGTACCTCTTCAATACCAACATTATAACACTGACTAAATTGAACATTCAGTGCTATCAACATGAAAGTTACCTGAGAACACTTCTATTGGACTGGGAGCCGAGACCGTTCAGATCTTCGTCATTTTATAAAAGCTAAAAGTTTCTCTGCGTATGTCCCCGATAGAGATAAGAACGATCCCCGACTATAAAGTTTGGATCCTGGTGGCTTTGGGAGATATCAGGTAGTAAAGGTGTATAAATATTGAGTATACTTTCGTCATAGTATAAAAGCTGAGTTTTATATATGTTACTTGGGGAGCTATCAAAAGATGTTTCCTCTGTAGTCAGACACTTAGCATGGTTCCGAAGTAGTTTAAGTGTGTCTGACAGGTTCTTATCTCTATCGGGGACATACGCAGAGAAACTTTCAGCTTTTATAAAATGACGAAGGTCTGAACGGTCTCGGCTCCCTCTCTATATGCACAAGAGTGTGAACACCTGTTTTAGTCCTCTTACACCTATCATAACAAGAACTATATGAGCATGAGAAGTGAAAAAGTATTTAACTTCGTTACAAAGACTGCTATCTTACCAAGCCTTTGATGTCTGGATAGTTGACGGCCGCCCAGGCTGCGGGATAGCCCCCGATACTCCAGCCATACATTACAATATCTTTCACTTCAAAATTTAACTCATTGATGGCGTACTGAACTACTGCGTCTATGGCATTCTGTTCTTGATGTGGAAAAGGCAGTCCCTATAAATTAAACTTTAAGAGAAATCTCTTCCGGGCTCGCCCCATACAAACGAAGTTTGATTCTAAAATATTCTATTTAAAACTTATCCATCAATGAAACTTTGCAGACTAGCTTTGCGTCTATGGTTTGTCAGATTTACGTTTAATTGACGAACTATTACAAATATAGTTGCAGTTAGAATCTTCGTGCTGTCATTTTATTTATTTCGCAACTTTCTTCTATGTTGGAGCACGCTTGCCTAGAAGATGCTTAAGATCTTCCCTTGACGTTACTCAAGTTGAAATATTCATATAGAAAGCTGACAAACCACAGACATTAGAATATGAAGCGTCTACTCATTGACTTTGATTGGTTAATATTAAAAATAAAACTAAACTCCACTCAAGAGTTCAATATAAAGCTGTTTCGTCTGAATTTGATAACCTGAAAAGTTATTATAACTTACAGTGCTTCCACCAAACCCAGGATGGTTCCAACCCAATGCAGAATAACCTGCTTTAAGGGGAGTTGTTATAAGTCCAATTTCATAAAAGCCTGCGTTGCCTTCACAGCAAATTACAAGTGTTTTTCCCTTTGGCGAGTCAAGTCTGTTGTCTACAAACATTGTATCTATAGCATTTCCATCTGCTGTTAATATTTTTCCTCTCTTCCCATTGAAAGTATCCACGAGATATGTTCTGCCTTCAAATAATGGCATCCCTAAAATATGTTTAGAAATTTGAGTGTAATGTTATTTGATCAATAATCAGAAATTAGCAAAATCTATGTCAAAAATGTCGTAAATAAGAGAGGTCCAAGTATACTCCCTTGAAGTACACCGTACAATATAGAGCAAAGTTAAGATTTATAAATTACTAGATGTTGCCCTCGCGACTTCGTCCGCGTGGAATTAAGTTCTTTGAAAATCCCGTGGGAACTCCTGGTGTTATCAGGATAAAAGTAACCTGTAACACTGCATTTCTCCAACCACTACAACCATACCCATGAAGAATCACGTAGATCCGTTGCTCGATATAACTAACTGGAAAAATTATGGACTTTCATACAAACATTCAACCAAATATTTAACCCCTTTGGGGATAGAATTTTCAAAAACTGTGAAATACGTACTTACGAAACAAACACGTGATTACCATATAACAATAATAATGTTATATTACTGCGTGGAATTCGTTTTTAGTTAATATTCGAAATTATGATTTTTAGTAGTAAAACATATCTTATTAAATTATTATTTTATCCAATTGGTGATAGACATTATGTATACCTAATGCTCGGGCAATATCATCGCAGTCCAGAACTCATGGTCACCCGAGCTTAGATACAGTTCACAATCTTGCGCCAGTTTATAATCTGACTAGCTTCTTACTAGTCATACTAGTATTATAAATGCAAAAGTGTGGTTGTTGGTTTGTCCTTAAATCACGCCGCAACAGAGCTACGGATCGACGTGATTTTTTGCATGGAAGTTGAAGAAGTTGAAGATCCGGAAAGTGACATAGGCTACTTTTTATCCCGGAAAATCAAAGAGTTCCCGAGGAATTTTAAAACGAATTCCACGCGGACGAAGTCGCGGGCATCAGCTAGTTTGTTTATAATCTAACGATTTTCACAATCTTACGGTGACATATACATACACTATCATCACGAAATCACAAATATTTAGCGCGACGCAGTAAAGTACACAGCGGGTCACAGAAGTCGCGTGGCCTTCAGCATGACCGGCCGGAGGCCTCTTTGTGTCGGCTTTACAAAGCGTGCCAACCATCTGAGCGAACGAACTTTTGATCCATATCCAGATGACGTCATCACATGGCGTATAGCGTATACGCGCGGTTTAAAATACAATTTTTAAAGTCATTTTTTTGGTACTTAGCGATTGAATAAAATTTTAGTAAAAATATTAAGTAGGTATACCTTAGGATCCGACACTTCAAAAAAGAGTAAAATACCCTATTGTGTTGACAGATGGTACTAACACCAAAATCTTGAAATTATTATTTTAGCACAGGTCCACTGGTATAATAAAATTAACATTAAACTTACACAACATATTCTGGATAATTCCAAGACTCCCTGGATATATGAGACGTAGAGCGAATGTGTGAATTGCAATATATGCAAGTAGTTGAATAGTGACTCTGTGATAATATGGCAAATCTGGATTAGCACATTTACTAAATGGTTTATTCTTAAACCAAGCAGAGCTGAAAAAATATCATTATGACGCAAAATTGACTTAATTTGTTTATTATGCAAGCAATAAGTTTCCACCTGTGAGATATAAGCAAAAATACATTTTCTTTCTAACTTCATAATTTTTTTTATTATTGCGATTTTTTAGTAAGTAAAAATACAACAAATCAAGTGAATTATTTCTTGTTGGTTCAAACAATGAAACCTAAAAATACACATGAAACCTATCAATATAAAATTTCTTACCTAGTTATAGGTTGCATAGTAAATGATGTGGGCCAAGCTTTAAAATCAAAATCATATTTCCTTACACTTTCAATAAATGCCTCTTTATCTTCAACTGGTCTATAGAGAGTATTAACAAACTCAACATATTTTGGATTGGACACCCTTCCAAATGCTCTAGCCAGGTAAGAAAATGATAACATACTGCTCATGCTACCGAATAAATATGCAAGAAAGTTTATTTCTTCCCAAGAAAAGAATCCTCTCTTGTAAATGTACATGCAAATAATGGGATATGTGTAGATGCCTATGTTCGCTATTGTATGCATCTGAAATAGATATTGATGAAATTAGTATTAGTATACTTGAGCCATTACAAACGTGCAAACTGAGTCATATATGTATAAATCATTAGGATCATAGGATTGTGAAAATACTGCACAAGTCACTATCGATAAAAGCGATGCCACTCGGACGCAGGTAGATAGGACGACGACTATCGATAAATCCTTTTTACTGTTACACACAACACCAGGTCAGTTCCATAAGGCCTGTAAGTGCGAGCGAAAGGTCCGATAAAAATGATCTATGACTCAGTTTACACGTTTGTAATGGTTTAAGTATAGTCATGCATGATCATTGATCACAACTGGTCAGTGGTCATCATCACATTTGTCAAATATGTGCCGCCAAGCGATTTAGCATTCCGGCAAGATTGCATGTAGAAACTGTTGCTGGTATGAGTTTAAAAAAAATCTCCCATACTCCATACCAAGTTAGCTCGCTAACATCTCAGACTGCATCTTCACTTACTTAAGTGAGATCGCAGTCAAAGGCAAGGCAAGCCTCAACCAAGCATTAAAAAAAACATACTTAACTCAAACAAACTCTTTAAAAAGTACAAAATATTAGGTCACTATTATTCACTGTTTAGATTATATATATTGTTTTTATTCGATGACAAGGTAGTCCTTGACTGCAACCTCTCTTCTAATGGTAAGTGATGATGCAGTCTAAGATGGTAGTGGGCTAACTTGGAAAGGGTAAGGCAGTGAACATTCAACCCCTATCCCTAATCAGTTTCTACATGCCGACCATTCATACAAAACTGTCATTTTTAATGGAGTCATGTACGCATCAAAAAGCCAATTTGATGCGTACATGACTCTATGAAAAATGAGTTTTGTATGGACAAAATGCAAATCTATGCGCACAGATGTAGTTCCAGCCTAAAAATCCAAGATACAAGCTATCTTTTTACCCAATTTCAAGATATGTTAAGCAGTAAGGCAACAAAACTTTAACTTAAGGTGGAAGACACGATTCTGCCCGCGAAATTCAAATTTAATTTGGTTTTTCGCAATTTGTTAACTAATACGACAAAGTAGGCTTATGGCATCCTAATTGCGACAATGGTAGTATCATCTTCACAGGTTTATACAAAAATCTTTACTTGAAAGTGTCCAGTTTAAGAAATTAATCAGAATATCGAGTCGGACGTGAGTTACTCACAAATTAGTTGATATTATGACTGTGTCTTCCACCTTAAGATGTCAAACTTTATAATATACCTTATAGAATATCCTTACTAATATAAATGAGAAAGTTTGTTTTTGTTGGTTTGTCCTTGGCTGTTTATTTATGTCGTGCGTATCGAATTTTATTGTTTTGAGGTGTTGAATCGATAGCGGGTAGTGACTTTTCATAGCAAACTGCTTTTCTTTTTCCGCGGAAATGCGTACTTTTTGTGAAAATCGACAATGAAAATTAAATAATTTAAGGTTATTTTTTTTTTAGAAACGCCACTTTAAGTAAAATCTAAAGTCATTATCGTATCAAAAGGTCTAATTATCCCGCACACATGCAATATTATCACATAATTCACTATTATTGTGTATTTTTAGTCAAAAATGTTGTCGGAAGGTTCCAAAAACACTAGAACCATAGAACTCCAAGTTATGAACATAGACACTAGCATAGACATTAGACAATATATCATGGAACTAGGAATTACGACTTACGTCTATTGCAATAAAATAAACATTCTAAAAATTGCTCTTCACGTTGGCCAAAAGTCGAATGTGTTCCAAGGGTTGGCATTTGGAATAAGTGAGGCATGGATTAGTAGTTTGGTCCAAGAGCGAGCGAAGCGAGCTCGGGACTTGGGGCACTCCGACTTGGATAGGTTAGGTTAGAAGAGGGATGGCGGGGTCTGCAAGACCCCGCCATCCCTCTTCGTTGTTATTTCTTTTTAAAACACCCAGAAAAAGGAGCCCCGCGAAGCGGGGCTCCGTCGACCGGGCCTCACTAACCATTCGCCACAGTTTTGGTCATAGTCGTAATTCCTAGTTCCATGTCCAAGGGTTGGCATTTGGAATAAGTGAGGCATGGATTAGTAGTTTGGTCCAAGAGCGAGCGAAGCGAGCTCGGGACTTGGGGCACTCCGACTCGGATAGGTTAGGTTAGAAGAGGGATGGCGGGGTCTGTAAGACCCCGCCATCCCTCTTCGTTGTTATTTCTTTTTAAAACACCCAGAAAAAGGAGCCCCGCGAAGCGGGGCTCCGTCGACCGGGCCTCACTAACCATTCGCCACAGTTTTGGTCATAGTCGTAATTCCTAGTTCCATGGTTTTAAGATAAACATAACCTCAAATTGTGTGAGTTGTAAATAATTTTTTTTTTCAAAAACTATACATTTCCTCGCCAAAAAAAGGGTACCAGTGGAGAAGGGGGGCCCTCCCCCTCCCCTCCCCCCTACCCTCCCCCCCAAATTCAGTACGCACGATTCAAATATTTAACCTTGTCCTTCAATCATGTAGCAACGGAGCAACATTTTACACAGGTACAGTCGAGGACCTGGAGAGTACACAGACTACTTCAAATAATAAACGTCCCACAGGATTTTTAAAACTAAAACCACACGACGAAGTCGTAGGCATCAGCTAGTATGGGATAAAGTAAATCATTCCATATATCACATATAGGTAGTGTGTGTCAAAGTGTGATCTGTACAGGTAGAGAGCAGCCTGTGAAATCACAGATCAACAGGTTCACAGTTCTTGGAAGGTATAGAACTTAAGGAGACTAATAAAATGAAACATCTTGTTTCAAATTTTTTAATGAAACTTACCGTTGATATAAATTTATCTGCAATTTTCTCTGTCCTATTTTGTTCATATTGAACCTGTAAAATAAAACTTTTATTACCTCTGTAACTACTTTTTAACAAGCTTGAAATATTATCTTTATGGATGTAGATGTATGACTTTGAGTATTAACATATCATTAGACCCGAAAGAAATTGGCCTATTTCTAGCTCTATACTTCCTGTATATCAATTTTGAATACTCAGTGTTATTATTATTCAAATTTACCAAACACCAAGTAAAATTGAATTGCAGATTGCAGACCAAATGCAGTCTATCCATCTAAACTAAGAAAAATCAATACAATATGACATTGATTGTCTATATAACATGTTTTCTGAAGATGCTATTATAAACTCAAAATACTCTTTGTAATAATTTAATAACATACCTAAGTAGCTACTTGTTGTATTATGTTAATTTTTTTTTTATTTTAATGACTTAATAAAATAAAACAAAATATTATAGTAATTTGAAATTAAACTTACCTCGCCTGGAGTTTGACCATATATCCTGTATAAGCGCGGCGAAAAAACACATCGGAAGAATAATTTCATCATTTTGATTTTTGTTTGCTGTAAATAAAATAAAGTTTACACTAATATTCATTTAATATTCTTCAAAATAACACCAATGCCTACTTTGCTTTTTTATCGCATAGAAGGCATTTTGTCATGTGAAACTAACTTTGAATTACATAAAATTTTAAAAGCTTAAAAATTAAGTAATTTTTACTATTTTAAACAATAAGCCTTGCCACCGATGCCTTTTTCTCGGTCACACCACACGTCTGACTTCACAGATGACAGATTGACAGATCACTATACCATAGACTGCACTATACTAGTTCTCGGTCTGTGTTGCTATGCCACATTGTTTATTAGGTCCATGATGCCACATGCCCACAGAATATTCCTACCATATTCCTACTTCCGTACATGGACATAGTACTCAAACAGGATCGAGTACTCGCAGCTGAAAAGCGAGCCGACCGAGATAGCTAGTACAGAGGCCGTGTGTCCCTTTCTAACAGGGTGACAATAAGATTTTCGATATGTGAGACAAATTCAATCTGCAATCTTCCTACTAATTAGTTTATAATAAACTGATAATAGGAAGATTGCAAGTGTTTATAATAAACACAGTTATTGAAGTTTTTCATTAGCAATGGAAAATTTCTTAGGGATTAGGGATGGATAAGAGATAAATAATAAGATAAATCTACACTAATATTATAAAGAGGAAAGATTTGTATTTTTGTATTTTTGTATGTAACGAATAAACTCAAAAAGTACTGGACCGATTTTAATAATTTTTTTTTCATTAGAAAGCTACATTATCACTGAGTAACATAGGCTATATTTAGTACTAGATTACTATAGAAATCTTTAGAAATTCCTATTAAAACCAACCGAAGGTGTAAAAAAATTAGCCATAAAATGTCTTTCATCGCATACGCTGCGAAGAGTATTAATGATAGGACAAAAAAATGTTCGACAATATTATAGAATATATCAATATCTACAAAAAACTTCGCGAGACCATGTGTCTAACTATTGTAGTTACGTCACTATAACTACTTTTTTACATTTAACAAATTGATAGAAATGCCGATCAAAATCAGACCGTGTTATCCATACCATTTATAAATTTTTATCCAAATAAATAATTTAATATTCAAGACTGTCTCAATACCTGATGATTACTTCTTGAATTATTGAAATCGGACATTCCATTCAAAAGATATCATAAAATTAAAATAAAAATACATGCCGGCGGCGGCCGCCACGCAGCGCATCGAGTAACTATTAACTAACTCTTCGTGAGAGGGGCAGTGTCGCCAAACTCTACCAGTTGTAACAAAAGGTACACGTGCCGACGTTATTAAAGCGTGCCTCAAATCATCACCTTTGTGGCTATCAATTAAAACTCTCAATTTGCGCACGAATATGAGAGCACATTTATGCAATAACCGCGGTGGTAATTTCTCAGAAAATATACTTAAATTAGGAGACGGAAAATTTACTACTCCAATTGCAAACAGCTCCCAAGTACTGTTGGATATTGAATTGGCTCAAACTGTTCACAGTCTAGAAATCCTTATAGACACAATCTATCCCGACATCAACAATCTTACAGTAAGAAATTTCCATTGGCTCTGTTCGAGAGCGATATTGTCACCCAGAAACGACTCAGTAAATGAGATAAACAAAATTATTATTGAAAAAGTACCAGGTGATTTTAAATGTTACAAATTTGTTGACACCGTGTGCAACATCGAAGATACAGTGCACTACCCACAGGAATTTTTAAATTCCCTCAATCCTGCTGGCTTGCCACCTCATGAACTAAAATTAAAAATAGGTACGCCTGTTATGCTTTTAAGAAATTTAAGCCCTCCCAATATGTGTAATGGTACAAGACTATTGATCAAAGAATTAAGAGATAATGTGATTGTAGCAACTATCATTACGGGTCCCGCGGCCGGTCAGCTCGCACATGTTCCGCGAATCCCGATGATACCAACTGATTTGCCCATATCTTTTAAAAGGTTACAGTTCTCTTTAAAAATATCCTTTGCCCTAACAGTAAATAAATCCCAGGGACAAACTTTTTCCATAGTTGGTATCGACTTAAGGAAAGAGTGCTTTTCCCACGGGCAATTGTATGTGGCACTTTCTCGAGTAGGATCTCCTGAAAATCAATACGTTTTGTTGCCACCTACAAATACCACAGCCAACGTAGTGTACAGGGAGGCTTTAAAATAAGCATACAATTTTTTTCTAATTTAGTGATTCATGGTCGTTTTAATTAGCATGCTTATAACTTAAATATCTGTACCTATTTATGTCTACCCGTGCGAAGCCGGGACGGGCCGCTAGTAAATCTTAAAATCAACGGAGAATATTTAACAAATTTAAGGTTCGCTGATGACATTATTCTCTTTGCTAAGTCTTCACAAGAATTGCACGAAATGCTAGCAGATCTAGACGCCCAAAGTAAGAAAGTTGGTTTAAAAATGAACATACTCAAAACTAAAGCCATGACAAATAGAACGGAAGAAACAATAACAGTAAATAATAATAAAATTGAGTATGTAAATGAATATATGTACCTTGGCCAACTGATCACTACAATGAAAATATCAACAAAAGAAATAGAAACAAGGATAGGGAATGCCTGGAAACAATATTGGTCATTCAAGGAAATAATGAAAGATCCCAAAATGAGTGCAATAGTGAAAGGAAAACTGTTTAACACCTGTATCCTTCCCATACTAACATACGGGTGCCAAACATGGGCGCTCACCAAGGCTCATGTAGCTAAACTCCGAACCTGCCAGCGGAGCATGGAAAGAAGCATGTTGGGCAAGCGTAAACTGGACAAAACACCCCATACAAATATAAGAAAAGTTACGCGAACCCAAGATGCAACGCTTAAGATAAAGCTGCTTAAATGGCGATGGGCTGGCCACACCATACGGGGTGAGGATAAATGGAGAAAAGCGGTCAGTGCTTGGTACCCCAGAGAGGGAAAGAGAAGGAAGGGGCGACAAAACAAGAGATGGCGAGACGAAATTGCGGCTATAGCAGGAAAAACATGGACGAGACGAGCAGCAGATAGGAAGGATTGGAAAGGATTGGAGGAGGCATTTGCCAAAGAGTTAAAATAATATTAAAACATAATATAAGTGTCTCAACTGAGTTTTTTGAGCCAAAATTTTTGATCAAAATCATTTTTTTAGGCTGGCAAGATGAAAGAACGAGACGGCCTCCGTTATTACTATCCCTCTCGGCTCGGATTAGCCTCTGTGTAATGCGCAACAGGAAATACACTTTATCTACTTGCTATAAGGTTCATTTTCGTAAATACAAATTTTCCGAGCTATCAGTCCTGTTTGTTTAATATTAAGTTCATGCTTCCGTAGACATCTTGATAACTCTAGTGTTCTGTGGGCATGGTGTTCTGACCATAGAGTAAAGTAATCAGTGTTGCCAGAATGTAGGCTTATGGCCTTCTAATAGGCTATTTGACTACTTTTATTGTTAATAATGCTATGCTGAAGCTAACAAAACATATATTTCGGCATAATTTTCATTATTTTTCATAAAAATCAAGAAATAAATTCAAAAAAATAAATTGCCGCCGAAACGTTCCATTTGCTCTCATGACGTAACAGTTCACATTTCAAACAATGACAATTTTATAATATGTGTTTAGGCCGCGTGTCGCATACTATTTGGTATTTAATAAAATAGTAACGATGAAAAACAGACGAAATTAGCCTATTACGCCGCACAAACACGTCGAAATGTATTGACAAAATGAGAATTCCACAGGTGGTGTGGACTGTGACGTCATTCGAGATCACGGAACGTTTTCGATCACGTGACCATGGCCAGAATTATAGCAATTTTATTTAATGTTTTCTAATTAAATAAAGCTTTATTTTTTAGTTTTGTCGTATGGAATAATGTTTTTAGATAATAATCTTTTAGGATGACACCAGTTGAAACGATATTTTTATTATAGTCAAATACCCTATTGCGCCAGTGGAATTATCATCTTCACAGGTTTACTTAAAAATCTTTACTTCAAAGTGACCAGTTTAAGAAATTAATCAAAATACTGAGTTGGACGTGAGTTACTCACAAATTAGTCGATATTTTGATTAATTTCTTAAACTGGACATTTTCAAGTAAAATTTTTTATATAAACCTGTGAAGATGATACTGCGATTGTCGCAATTAGAATGCCATATGCCTACTTTGTCGTATTAGTTTACAAATTGCGAAAAACCAAATTAAATTTGAATTTCGCGGGCAGACCCTTGTCTTCAACCTTACAAATGGAATCGTTAGAAGTTTCATCGTCCGCTGTTTATGGCTTTGGGACGTCATATTAATTTAATGTGGCGCGCGCTAGAGGCAATAAGGCAATGAATTAAAAAAAAAAGTGTGTGTGTCAGCTCCGACGCACGACTGGAGTTTACTCCTTAAATACGATTGTCTAAACATCGGTCGTAATGCATTCGCGGCGCTCGCTGCGTCTCGGCGCCGCTCGGACCCGATCGGTACGCGCGCGGCTTCCCGAAGCGATCTTTCGCATTCGGACCATAGACACAACTCAAGCGAAAACCAACCTTATGTACTCAACGTTAGGGTAGAAATTTGCATCGTTGTGAAAAACGTAACGAGGTCATTCATAAGTAGATTTTACTCCTCGAATTTTTCTCATACCGGGCGCCTTATATATGAAAATCGATTCTTAAGGAGTAAACTCCAAAAAATTGGAAGGTACCGTGTAGGCCATAGGCCGTAGGGTATCAACTTTGAGTACCTATTAAACCAAAGGCAAATGTAAGGGCTTAGGCTGGAACCACATCTGTGCGCATAAATTCGAATTTTGTCCGTATGAAACGATCATTTTTCATAGTCATGTACGCATCATCGGCTTTTCAATGCATACACGGCTCGTATGAAAAATGATGATGAGGTCTAGGTTGCAGTGCGCTTGCCTAGAATATGCCTATTCACTCTTGCCTTGAAGGTACTGAGGTTATACGTGGCCGGAAACACAGATGTTGGAAGTGTGTTCCACACCTTAGCGGTTCGATTCAGAAACGTTGAACTGAAGCGTTTTGTGCGAGTAGGTTGGATTTCAACCACGTAATTTCCCTTTTTAAAATTAGTGAAACGTCATAAAATGCTAATAAAACTATTAGATTATTAAAATAAAATCAAAAGTGAAGTGCTCCGGTGTTTACAAACAAAATCAACAGTTAATAACAGTGATTTAGTGAAAAGAACCCCAAAGGACGCGGGAGCAACAAGTGTTAAATTGCGTGTGGAAACCAACGTGTGGAGTTTTCTTTCACTACGGACATTTAACCGGAAGCACAGAGGATTAAAAAGCAAGTAAGAGAAACTCCAGATTCAATAGTTAGCATTTCTGGCAAATCATCATAACCTCAAAATAAAAGTTTACAATACCATTTGTATACCTGAAAAATTGCCAGCGCCATCTATTGTCGAGAGGCAAGACACATTTATATAACGGACGCTTAGAAGTTCTCGAACTGTCTTCACAGCAAATCATACGCATACAACTAACGCCATCTGTGTACGAGTAGAGGCAAATTTGGTACAGCGACATCTAGTGACCAGAGGTAGAACAGCCCAAAGCGGATAATATTAGCGTTTCAATTCACGCATGTCCATAGTACGTCTATTCCAAAGTTCATACAGCCCCATCTAGTGTGCAACAGTAATAATAGCTTATATGACCGATACTGTTTTTTATTGAGGGCGCGATATTAATTGATATAGTATACCTATTACCTACCTAGCTTAAATAATAATAAGTCAACAAAATCTTCCAGTTTTACTTTCGGTTACAAAATCCAAGGAGAAAACATGGAGGAAATTAAGGAAATTTTACAGAAAATGCAAGAAGAACAAAAAAGACACGAAAATCAACTAAAAGAAATGGCTAGAAGCATAGCTGACCTGGTTATTGAAAAAATTGGTCAGAAAATGAACCAAATAGAAGACCGACAAAAAGAGATGCAGGCAAAAATGGAAAGGCAAGAAACAAGATTGGACTTTCTAAAGAGACAAATTAGACGCAGAAATTTAGTGTTTTTGGCGTAGAAGAGCACGAAAAAAGGTATGAGGACCTCGAAGACAACATACTTAACATAATAAACGATAACATTGGAGTAAAATGTGGCAACATTGAAATAGTGCAAGTAAAAAGATTAGGGAAAAAATCTGATAGAGTCAGGCCTGTCATTGTAACATTGACAACACTGGGAACTAAAATAAAAATCTTACGCAAGAAAAATAACTTAAAGAATACAAACTATTACATAAAAGAAGACTTCCCGGAAAAAATTTTACTACTAAGAAGAAAGTTAAAAGAACAAGCAAAAATAGAAGAGGAAAAAGGTAATAATAGAGTCTTGATAAAGTATGATAAGTTAATAGTAATTGATAAGAAGAATACAAAGACTAGCGATGAAAGTAAAAATATAGAGCAAGAAAATTTTCAAAAGAAGAAACGAATTTTATAAACATCACCAAACGAGTCACCAAAAAATCCCAAACGTCCGATACAGAAGCATAATACACCAATTACGCAATATTTTCAAAAAAACTAACTGTGAGCGCCCCCCCTACCATAACTCCCCAACACGGCCGGTCACCGCGGAGAGCTCAGACCAAAACCCTCCAAACTTCACGGGTAACTAATAAGAAACAAAAAATTATTATAGGAACATATAATGTAAGATCTCTGCTATCAGAAGAAAGGATAATTAAACTAGAATACTCACTTAAAACAATAGCCTGGGACTTACTGGGGCTAGGGGAAACAAGAAAAGCTGACTGTTTCATCGAAGAACGTGACTGGTGCATACTATGCAACTCTGGAAAAACACAAGGTACGAATGGAGTAGGTTTCTTAATTAAAACAGAATACAAGACTATGATAAAAGAATTTATAGGATTTTCTGATAGAGTCGCATTATTAAACATCCAATTAAACAATACGCACATCTCATGTATTCAAGCATACGCCCCTACTGAAAAATCAAGCGATGAAGAGTTAAAAAAGTTCTATGAAGATATAAGGCGAGCAAGAAAAAAATCTTATGAACATATGAAATCCTAATGGGAGACTTCAATGCGAAAATTGGTACATCTAGACAAAACGAATGCCTATAACTAGGTCAGTACGGATCCGGTATACGAAACGAGAGAGGAGAGAGCCTCATTCAGTTCGCTCTGGAACAAGACCTCTTCATAATGAATACATATTTCAAAAAAAGATATCTCAAAGATGGACATGGAAGTCTCCAGATGGGTTTACGACAAATGAAAAAGACTACATTCTCACTAATAAAAGAAATTTCTTTACGGACATAGAAGTAATAAAAAATGTACAGTTTCCATCTGACCACAGGTTGTTGAGAGGCACCCTAACACTAGAGAAAAAGAAAAAAAGTAGAAAAAATTATGGCAAAAAAATACCTGCTCTACAATCGGTAGAGGAAAAGAAATTGTTCCTGGAAACTCTATCGTCACAATTAGAAAACATTATTTATTCATCATCTGTGCAAGAATATTATGACTCTATAGAGTTAGCTATCACAAAAACACTAACAAAGGTCCGGAGTTTTGACAAAAAAACTAAAAATAAATTCCAAATGTCACATGTATTACAAACATTAATACTTGAGAGACATCAGTTGCAGAAAAATAAAACTCTACAGGATTTCGAAAAGAACAGATTGGGCTTTCTCTACAAAAAGATCAATAAGCAGCTCTATAAGGAGTAACATGCATACAAAGCAGGAACTTACGAAGAATGGATTGATAAGACGGGCGGAGTTAAAAAAGCTAATAAAATACTAACAACTAAGCGAGATTGGATACCAAAGTTAAGCATCAATGGAAACTGCACGGAAAACAGAGACACAATTATACAAATAGCAACTAACTTCTACCAGGATCTATATCAGAACAAATTTAATATCAATACTCACTGGGAGTATGATTTCCCAATTATGATAGAGTCACAAAGTCATAATTTTACTCGCACAGAAATAACTCACGGAAAAAACACTTACAAAAAGAAAAAAGCCCGGGCCCAGATAAAATTGTAAACGAAGTTCTCAAAGTAGGCGAAATATATCTCACTGCACATCTATGTATGCTCTTTAACCTTATTCTAGAAAAAAAAGTAATACCACATCAATGGACGGTGTCCGAAATCATACTTTTATATAAAAAGGGGGACCCCACTAACGTTAGCAACTACAGACCTATAAGCCTAATGTCTTCCATATATAAACTTTTTTCCAGCACAATTGACCATCTTCAAGTGGTAACTCAAGTCGTAGAGAAATTTAAAGAGTACAATACCCCGCTCTACATGGCATTCATTGACTATCAAAAAGCATTTGACACAATTTCTCATGACTCTATCTGGCATGCTTTAAAATACCACCAAGTCAACTGGTATATACATAATCATTAATCTGTGACGACAGTTATATTGAAGTTATCAAAAGTATTTATAAACATAGTAAAAGCAAAGTTAAACTAGATAAGTCAGGACCGAGCTTTAATATTGATAGAGGCGTAAAACAGGGAGACCCTATGTCGCCAAAGCTTTTTATAGCTGTGCTAGAGCTGATAATTAGCCAGCTGAATTGGAGAAATGGCGGTATCACCCTTAATGATGAAAAATTAACCCATTTAAGGTTTGCAGATGACATAGTCATGTTTGCTAACTCAGCTGGAAAACTGCAAATCATGATAGAGGAACTAAAAGCACAAAGTTTAAAAGCAGGACTCGAAATGAATCTCGAAAAAACAAAATTGATGACTAATTTTACGAAAAACCCTATACGACTAGGTGATTGTACAATATCCTATGTCGAAGAGTATATCTACTTAGGAAAATTGCTGTCCTTCAGGGATGTTCACAGTGAGGAGATTGATCGCAGGATTGTAAGTTCTTGGAAAAAATATTGGTTCATGAAAGAATTATTTAAAAGCAATATGCCGCTCCGGATAAAAAAGAAAGTGATGGACTCTACAATCCTACCCACTTTGACATATGCCAAACATGGACTTTGACTGTCAAAAACTCACAAAAATTGTCTCGCTGTCAAAAATCAATGGAAAGAAGCATGCAAGCATGCATGCATGCAGCAAGCAGGTATAAAACTCCTTGACAAAATAAAAAGCGACGCCATACGAAAGAGAACAAAAATTATAGACGTACTAGAGTATGTAAGAAGAATGAAATGGCGATGGGCAGGTCATTGTATGCGTATGGCAGACGGAAGGTGGAGCAATATCGCTACTCGGTGGAGTCGGTGGAGAGGGCCGCACTTCGGGCAACGCACGACAGGCAGGCCGCTGAAGCGCTGGGCTGACGACATCGTGGCGACGGCAGGCCCAGAGTGGGAAAAGAAAGCACTAGACAGGAAACTATGGGAGAGTTTGGAGGAGGCCTATACCCTCTCGGGGCGCAAAATTTTCCTACTATTACTATATATATATATACTTAAGTTATTATGTAAAATTTAGCAATAAAGGCTTTATTATTATTATTTTATTTTATTATTAAGGGTGCCAACGCTCACGTTTTCTCGATGTTCTGTGGAAAAACGGTGAAGGGGGCACAAGGTTGTGAAGTTCTTGAGCGCACTCTCCAAAGTATATCCGATAGAAGACCGATAGACAGGCAACATTGCGACGGTGCTGTATACTGAGCACCTTGTTTAGGATACCAAGTTTTTTGGCTGCTGTTTTGGCCTTTGACTCGATGCATTTCCCGAAATTGAGATTGGGCGAGATGTCAATGCCCAGGAGTTCAATATGGTCACTAATCGGTATGGATACACTTTGGAAAGTAGAAGTCAAGGTAAAGGGACTGCTTTTGGCGGTGAATAAACACGCTTGAGTTTTAGTGGCATTAAACTTAACTAAATTGGCGTCGCCCCAATCGGACACCTCCTTCAGAGTTAAGTTAATGCGATTCACCATGGCCTCTCTATGCTCAAGGATCTCAGTAGCAATGGCTCGAGAGCTGGACATGTATCTGTCCGTAACAGTGCTGTCATCAGCGTACCCAAAGATACCGGGTTTAAGAAGATCGTTGATGTGCAGCAGGAAAAGTGTTGCGGACAGAACAGATCCCTGAGGAACACCGGCGTTGACAGCCATTAGGTCAGATGAGCAGCCGTTAATGACAACTCTAAATGACCTCTCACTCAGGAAATCAGATATCCAGCTACATAAGCCAGTGGGTAACCCGTATGACGGAAGCTTACTGAGAAGACTGTCTTGCTTGTCATCACGTATAGCTTGTTTAGTTTTTGTGTATTATAATTTTTAGTAGTCACTGTATTATGTTTAAGAAGCTAAAATCTGACCATGTAACACTTTCACTTTTTGCCATATTAATTGAATCGTCGTTTTTCGCATAAAATAATAGTGGAGCGCCTGGGGCGTTAAAAACATGAAAACCTCGGATTTCAGTTATAGTGAACGAAATTTAATAATTCAAAGTGGAACGTTTAGCTTATAATATGTACAAAAAAGTTGACCCATTAAAAAATTGTGATCTCAATTAAAAATATATAATTTCGATAATTTAAATGGTATACTTAATAACTTTATTATTATAATATTACTAGCTGATGCCCGCGACTTCGTCCGCGTGGATTTAGTTTTTAAAAATCCCGCGGGAACTCTTTCAATATCCGAGATAAAAAGTAGCTCTCCCGGTCTGAGGAACCACTACTACATCCATTGCTATACCCATGCAAAAAATCGCATCAATCCGCTGTTCTGTTGCGACGTGATTGAAGGACAAACCAACACACAAACATACTTTCGCATTTATAATATCAGTAATGCTTTATTATAACACTTTTTATATTTACCATACTTAACCAAAGACAAAATTACGTTTAGCTGCCATTTACGTTTTGTTATTCCACTGTCATTTGCGTTTTGTTATTCCATGGCAGATGCGTTTTTGTTATACCACGTTTTATAGTGACTTGACGGAAACGCGGTCGAACGGGATAAAAAGTATCCTATGTCCGTCTCCAGGTTCTAAGCTACCTCTCCACCAATTTTCAGCCAAATCGGTTCATCCGTTCTTGAGTTATAAATAGTGTAACTAACACCACTTTCTTTTATATATATAGAAGGCTGTAGAACATTTTTATATACCAAGTTAATATAAATATTTATATAGAAATAGTAATCGTAAAAATTTAAATGAAGGAAAATGCAATAAAAAAACCGGCCAAGTGCGAGTCGGACTCGCGCACCGAGGGCTCCGAACTCTAGAAGTAAAAGTATTTAAGTAAAACGATAATATTATATTAATTTGCTTGATTATAATATTTTTTGTTGAGGTTTATTCTTAATATCAAAATAAATATTTTTTTTATTTTCTTTCACACAATAGCACAATTTTATTTATTTACCTTATTTGAGGTTATGGCCAATTAAGCTAGACCTCTAAATTGTATGAGCGCCCATACAACTCAGAGGACTATCTTAATTGGAGTAAACTATGTATGCATGGGGACACCCTTTAATTAACACTTTCATGCGAACTTACGTTTAAATACGTCTCATGTTGGGAAGTTGCTGTTGCACAACGTAAAATCACGTCCAGCGAAAACTTGATTTATTGAGCACAACGTTATAGTGCGGCGACTGGCTATTAGTCTAGTCGACAAGTTGAAAATGGTACAAAATATAGATACTGTTCTTAAAATTATATGCGATAGCTCATTGGATCCGGAATGACGCCTAGAAAAATGTGCCAAAAGCGTGTATTAGCACATAAAAAATTGCAAAAGTTATAAACAATTAAAGATGAAAAAATAATGGCATTTCGTTTTTTGCCAATATTTCATAAACTATTACTTAATATTTAAGAAATTTCAAAAAAATATTCTAAAAGAGGAGGGAATTTCCAATAAAAAACTCTTACTCTCGGAACTCTATCTTCATTATTTATAATTTTAATTTAACGCTGAAAATAGGTCTGCGCGCGACATTTTTAGGTTGCGCGCGCGGCGTCAAAAGCGAGTACGGCACATTAATTAATTTATTTAAGGTATTGAATATTTTTTTTTAAATTTGAAAAAATTATGGTGTGTTCTGAACACTATAAATAATTTATTCTCGTTGGAAATTTTACTTAAAATGAATTTTTCAACAAGTTAAACAATTGTTAACCAACAAAATTTTCTCGAACTTCCGTCTTAATTGTAAGTGAAAAAAAATGTTTAATTAATTGTCGTAAAAAATTTTCGCTTCGTAGAGCCTTTCTTACATACATATTTAACAAGATCGCGCCATAAAAGTTAAATAAATATTTATAATTTGTTTATAATATTTTTTTTACTTTACAACATTACTTGGATTTTTCAGTTTTTGTTCAAGTTCAAAAAATTATTATAAACAAAGTATAAATATTTTTTTAACTTTTATGGCGCGATCTTGTTAAGTATGTATGTAAGAAAGGCTCTACGAAGCGAAATTTTTTACGACAGTTAATTAAACATTTTTTTTTCACTTACAATTAAGACGGAAGTTCGAGAAAATTTTAATAGTTAACAATTGTTTAACTTGTTGAAAAATTAACTTTAAGTAAAATTTCCAACGAGAATAAATTATTTATAGTGTTCAGAACACACCATAATTTTCTCAAATTAAAAAAAAAATCAATCTTCTTTTCTTCTTCTTCTCTTCAACGTCAACGGGAACTACCATATAGGTTTTCGACCCAAAACCTAAAGGGTACTTCCGGTTGACCTAGAATTGTCAATTTTGGTTAAAAGCAAGGCCTTAGAGCACAAGTAAAGGGAAAATTCCGAAAATTCCGAAAAAAGTTGAAAATTGAAATTGAAAAGGTCAAGTTTTCGCGAAAATCTAAATTTGCCCATATCTTTTTATCGTGTTGACTCAGGACCTTAATTTTTATACACCTAATAGGGACTATAGACCTCAGTATCGGGTATAAATTTCAACTTGCTAGGTCCACCCGTTCCTGAGAAAATCGGTGGTGACACACGGACAGACAGACGAACAAGAGAGTGATCTTGTAAGGGTTCCTTTTTTACCTTTTCGGTACGGAACCCTAAAAATGTTCTTCTATGTCTCTTTAGGTATTATTCAACGTATAGATACGAGAAAAACAATTATTTTAAATAAAACTATATGCTCACATATTAATTTTTTTTACAGTTTTTGTTTAAATAATAAAAAAAACAAAAGCACAAAAAATTTTGGGTAAACATTGCAATTTATAGTTTAAAAAACAATATCCCACATCGATCATATTAATTCATTTACTATGACTATAATCCGAGGTGAAAACCCCCAGGCGCTCCACTATAAGGCAATGTTACTTTTCTCGTGAAAATGTTACTTTTTGAGCTGTCTTACGTTACATTTGACTATCTGCCACTGGCAACACTGAATCAACACTGTTCTGACCACGTACACTTACGTAGTAACTAGTACCTAATCTGTGGTTCTGACCACGTTCTGACTTGTGCTACGTGATCTGTGATTTAATTTAGCCGTTAACACGATTCTTGTATTTAATTGAAAAGATTCATTAGGTAATAAAAAAGTTTACAGTAAAAATTATTTAAGATGTATTTAGCATCCGCAAGTTCCGATTTGTTAATTCATGACACAAGCACCTGGGATTTAAAGATATGTAAGAAGTCCGACGCTTGGGAAGGTACTATGAGAGATTTAAGATGGAGCGACGACAGTAAATATATTGTACAGGTAAAGCTCTTAAATTTTAGTCATATATCAATGTCAATGGTCAAAACTTCAGTCTCCTTTTCGAGGCCTATGCCTTTGAAGCAATAATTAAATATCACTTGGTTTAAAGGTGCAGAAAAACATCGTGTACGACAACATAATTCACACCTAACTACCTTGGTACCCATTGCGCACGCAATTCTCATTCTTATGGCCTGTTTCACTACTTGCTGATAAAGTACCTGATATATATCTAACAGATAAAATACCTGCTGGTTAAATCTGTGTGATATCTTTTTGAGTTTAACTGGCAGATTGACTTATCAGATACTTATTAAATAGATATTTGAATGCTATCCATCAGATAAGTTGTTGATAGGCTATCAGACCTTTATCAGCATGTGGTTAAACAGGCCCTTAGCCTCAATGGTGCAACTGTCAGTGGCGGACCGAAAACCAAAAGGTCAATGCTTCATACTTCGGTTTCACTGTTGTTCCTATTCCTAACATTAACTGTAGGCTTAGTTGAAAGAGTAAGGGGTAGTCAAGTATAGAATGGCTATTCTTTTAAAAAAAAGCGGAACCATGTCCAATTGCGGATCAGCAACTCTATTAAGATAGTGAAAATGAATATTGTATTGTTCCTTATACTTGGGTAAAGATTCATTAGTAAATTAGTGATTATCATTACACATTAGTACATTAGTATTATTATCAGAACCATATGCTCCAATAATGATATTGTCATTGATTCACAATCTATGGTATGGAAAACATTAAATGAAACTAAAATACAATAGTTATTTGTTCAAACAAAGTTTTTTTTTGTGAGAGCATAGTTTGAATCCTGAGTGTAGTGAGGGATTCAAAGGCACAATAAACAAAAAACTTTGCTATAGTAGATACATAGAACTTTTCACCTCAATAGCGAAAAAAAAAAAGATATTGTAAGAAAAATATTTATATCCAACTATTCATCGAAAGGTCACAAAATTTTATTTTTTGTACAGGTCAGTTCATCAGGGCTTACTGATATATTAAGTGCAACAGACAGTGAAGTCCAAAGTGTACAACCCGTTGCACCAATTAATGACCATTGGTCAGCAAGCTTTCACCGCAGTGGCCACAGAGAAGTTGCCGTAGGTACAAATTTCGGCAAAGTCAAGATATGGGATACTGAGCTTAAGATGATTACTAAAAATTTTCTATATCCTTGCAAGGAATCATGCGTAAAATTCTTAAGCTATAACGTTAACAATACATGTCTAGCTGCAACTATGCTGAGTGGATACACAGTTGTCTATGGGCTACTTTCAAATAACCCAGAACTAATTCTAAGACTAAGATGCTCAAGAAACATTTCTGCTATGAACTTCCACCTTGCATCTTTAATTGTACTGGCTACCTATGGAGGTCATGTTGTCATCAGAGACATAGCCACTAGTGAGCAGAAAGCATTTTTTGAATATATGTGCCTAGGACCTGTCAGTGACCTTACATTCTCACCTATCAACAAGGATTTGATGCTGTCAAGTGGCTATGACAAAATCATGAGAGTTTATGACATAAGAAAACAAAAAAATGCTTGTAAAACAAAAACTTCTCATTACCTAACATCAATAGCCATTAACACAGATCATCAAGTAGCACTTGGAACTAGAAGTGGTGAAGTGTTAATTTATGACCTTAGAAATTTAAGTGGGCCCTTTAGAGTTCTAAAAGGACACAATCATAGAGTCAGTAAAGTAGCGTTTCAGCCTGCTATAAAAAATATATTAACAGATATAAGCCTTGAAGATGATTTATGCTTCGAAGAAGTTGAAACTATAACTTATCAAAAGATAGAAGAAACTGCCCCAGTATATCCTGATTCATCAGATATTGAAAGTGATATTAGCCTTGAAAAAGTTGAAACTGCACCTGTTCAAAAGACTAAAGGAACTGGTTCAGGACTTCGTGATTTATTTAATAAGATTTTCTCTAACATCTCATTACCAAGACCAAGCCACAATATACAAATTGCCCATTCAGGTGCTGAAAATAGAGCTGATGAGAGTTCATTGAGAGTTTGGAATTGGTTGGAAGAATCCAGTAATTTCCAGAAACATGACATGATAGTCAATACAGAAAAGAACATGGTTTCAACACCAATAAAGATCAGTGACAATGACAATAATCCAAACAATACTCAAGATGATAAGAAAGAAAGCGACATGAATTCAACACTAGAAAATAATATTATGGATTTTAAAATTCGCTTGACTTCACTTAATAACGAGTTGGAACATTGCTTAAAAAGCGCAATGGAATCAAGAAAACAAAAATTACTTTTAGCAAAAGAATTAGAAAATATAAGTCAGCATTTAGACGAAGTGATAAAGAAAGCGGAAGCAAACGACCTTCGTCTCCTACAACTTGAAAAGTTAAAATGCAACAATAATGTTAATTATACTCATTAATAATTAAGATAATAAATAAATAACTTTAAAAAAAATTAAGTTAAAAAACTTTATATTAAAATAAGCTTAAAAATATTGATTTAGTCACCTGGGTGATATTATTATGTTTATATATACTAACAAATGTTCATAAAAAAATTTGAGTGTGTCTTAGTATACTATATATTTAATTAATTAATTAATATTTTGTGCCATCTTACTAGACTAGATAATTATAAGTTTTAAGTAAATAATTAAACATTGTACTGTTAATGTGTAGTGAGAAAAATACTTAATTAAGTATTTATAATAATAGAGTATGTGTTTTGATACAGTATTTTGTTTTAAACTTAAAGAGAGTAATAATAGATTTAAGTAAACAACAATAATTTTTAGAAAAACAATTTAAAAGTATGTCAGTGTTTAGACAACTTGGAAAAGAAACACTCGAACCAAACAGCTGTCTTCTACAAGTTGATAACTTTAAATAATAAATAATGTTAATCATACTCAATAATAATTATAATAATAAATAAATAGCTTTAACAAAGTGGTCAAGCAAAATAAAAGCTTGTAAAAATATACTAAAAACCTTTAAATTATAATAAGCTTAAAAATATTGAAAAATGGATTTAGTCACCTGGATTTTTTATTATGTTTAAATTTTAAAACTTGTATACTAACAAATATTCATAAAAAAAATTTGAGTGTGTGTTAGTATATTATATATTTAATTAATTTATTTATATTTTGTGCCATCTTACTGGACTAGATAATTTATTTATTTAGTTTTTAGTAAATAATTAAACATTGCAGGGTAAATGTGTAGTGAGAAAAATACTTGTTGATTAATAATAATAGAGTAATAGTTATTTTTAATAAATAGAGTTATTAGAGAAATAATAGAGAAATTGATTATTTTGTTTGAAAATTTGCCGTTTGTGTTAATAAATAAATAAGAGTTCACAAGTTTTTTAATACGATACACTTTAGCTAATTCTATTGTACACAATCTCTAAGTGCTAACCTTTTCAGCAGTAGCATTATGATAGGAATAGCACAAGATTTAGGCATATTAATTTTGTTTAGAAATTTTCCACACAAGCCACATTGCAGTAGCCATAGTATAAAGTGGTCAACACTCAAGCACGATTCCCGAGGGATGTGGGTTCGATCCCCACTGGCCCCGAAATTTTTGAACCTATGTATTTAAAATTTATTCGCATATTTCCTCTATGTGTAGAATAAATAAAAAAACCGCTCCAGTGCGAGTAGGACTCGCGCACCGAGGGTTCCGTACTCCAGAAGTAAAAGTTAAAACGATAATATTATATTAATTTGCTTATTAATCGTTGACTTTGTTTCTAGAGGTTTATTGTTAATATCAAAAAATCATGCTAGTTAGAGCGTTGGTTTTATTTAAACCTCTATTGACCATAATTATTTCTGATTTTTCGATTGGTGAACTTCGGAGATAAGGGGGGAACGGTATTTTTTTCGACATTTTGCCCGATTAATCAAAAACTATTAAATATAAAAATAAATAAAAATGTGTTTTAGAATGTACAGGTAAAAGCCTTTCATGTGATACCCCACTCGGTATAATAATCTTACTTTGAAATTTCAAACCCCCGATTTTCCCCCGTTTTTAACAAAACTAAAAATATTTTTCACTTTTTATTCCAATGATGTTGGGCCACTATTATACATAACTATTCCAAATTTCATAGTTACTAAAATAATCGACTGTGACGGACGGACGGATATTTTTACCATTTTGGTACGGAACCCATGGTTTTCGTAGTCTTAAAATCAAAACAATAGGGTATTTGACTACTTTATAAAATCATATTAAATTGTTAATGCTATTCTGAAGCTAACAAAATGTATATTTCGGCATAATTTTCAGTATTTTTCATAAAAATCGAGAAATAATAGTACTTCTGCCCATAGTACTTCTCGACCTCTCCCAAGATCTCAGGTCGAGAAGAGACGAGACGACCGTCATCAGTTTTAAGCCGCGTCAGCTGGCTCTGTCCGATAGACATCTCTCGCGAACACTTTTGAGCCTTTGTTCCGCTCGATGGTATCTTTACTTAATACCAAGTGTATTAAAGACACGAAGGTCGCGAGTTTGTGCCTTAGAGATCTGCCTATTAATCCGCCGGTAGGCAGCCGCGTCTACCGATGACTGCAGCCTCATCTCTTGTCTCCCCTCCATGAGCTTGAGAGTATGGTCAGAGAACTTTTCGGTTCTTTTCCTGCGATGGGTCTTAAAGAAATTAGACCCCAAAGTATGGACAGTTTCGACGAACCTGTTGTTTAGATCTTCCACAGAAACGCAGTCTGCTAGGCAATCAAATCGGTTCTGCAGTTCGAGTTGGAAGTTTTCGGGGTTTTGGATATGAGCACGAGAGGGTCGGAGAGCTGACTTCACCAGTCTAGCCCTTTCCATCTTCACATTAATATTCAATGTGCCTCTTACCATACGGTGATCGCTCCCGGTTTTCACCCTGTTGATTACAGAGACATCGTTGAATATATGGAGCTTGGTAGTCATAATGAAGTCAGTCTCACTTCTCGTAGAACCATCGAGGCTCATCCAAGTCCATTTTCTGTGTGGCCGCTTCCTGAAGAAGGAGTTCATCATAAAGAGGCCCTCCTTCGCCATGAAGTCGGCCAGCATTTGACCCCTCTGGTTCCTTCGCCCATAACCATATTGCCCTACCCTCGTCTCTGCACCGCTTCGTTCACCCAGCCTCGCGTTGAAATCCCCCATCACAACATTGTAGTGAGTGGTAGAGGCCTGTATGGCTTTTGATATATCCTCATACAGCGCCTCCACCTCCTCGTCATGATGTGCCGATGTCGGTGCGTAAACCTGTATAACCTTCAACGAATACCGATTGGTGATTCTGAGTATAAGGTACGCTACCCTGCTCGACACACTTTTGACTTCGACGATGTTGTTGACGAGGGACTTGTGGACGATGAACCCGACACCACCCTGGGACTGTTGATCGCCCTCCCGGTAGTAGAACAAGTTGCCGGAATTGAGGATTATCGAGTCCTCCCCCTCTCTTCGGACTTCAGACAATCCTATAACATTCCAGCACAACTTGCTCACTGCTTCTTCCAGCTCGATGATCTTCTCGTCAGTCCTCAAAGTGCGTGCGTTATATGTCGCCAGGTCCAGTCGTCGGGGTTGGCAGCGGAATCTCATCCGGAGATTCTTAGCACCCCCTGCCCCGACATTACCGTGACCGCTGCCAGGGTCAGGCACAGAGAGGCCGCCGGGAACTATGGGCCTTGGCCTTTTGTCAGTTACCATTTCGGGTTTTGCCCATAATGACCACGCTGGGCAGGCGTGTTGGTCATCGCAGGGCTAGACTGATCGCGCCGATTTCGCTGCTGCCCGACACCGGCCTGTGCCATTTGTTCAGTCTAGCTAGTATGAGATGGTTATACCACCATCCGTCGGTCGCCAGAGCCTCGTCAGTAAACCAGCAGGGGGCACTGCGGGCAGGTGAGGTTGACTGTTGGAGCGCTAGATGAAGGTACTCGCTCCCTTACCCCTTATATGATTATGCAGAGTTTAAAAAGGCAGTATTGATCTCATTTTTAGGGTTCCGTACCCAAAGGGTACCAACGGGACCCTATTACTAAGCCTACGCTGTCCGTCCGTCCGTCCGTCCGTCCGTCCGTCTGTCAGCGGGCTGTATCTCGTAAACCGTAATAGATAGACAGATGAAATTTTCACATAATATGTATTTCTATTGCCGCTATAACAAAAAATAATAAAAATTAAATTAAATTAAAAAAATTAAATTAAAATATTTCCATGGGTACATGGAAATATTTTTATTTAATTTTTTTTTAACGGAACCCTAAAAGAGCGAGGCCCGACTCGCACTTGCCCGATTTTTGATTACTTTTATAATAGTATAACTATTGTTTTTTTATAAATATATATAGAAAAAGATGTGTAAATTAATATGAATAAATTTTTTTAAGTTATTTATTAGTAGTTTTATTTTTTCACTAGCTGATGCCCGCGACTTCGTCCGCGTGGATTTAGTTTTTTAAAATCCCTCGGGAACATTTTGATTTTCCGGGATAAAAGTAGTCTATGTCACTCTCCAGGTCCTCAATTATACCCATGCAAAAAATCACGTAGATCCGTGGCTCTGTTGCGGCGTGATTGAAGGACAAACCAACAAACAAACACACTTTCGCATTTATAATATTAGTAAGTATGATTAGAATATTAAATTACATAGGAAAACACTGTAATATTACGTCCATACGATGTATATCCATACCTACTATGTAGTGTGTAGGTATAATGATCGTTTGGCAAAATCTGACGCCTTTGGAGTAGTTTGACTTTGACAAAATAGTATCCACGATGGCTATATACGATAAATTACGCATGCCAGCTTAAGATGAGCCGTTCATTCAAAGTATCCTGTAGATTCCGGGGTTCAAGTTATTTGGACCTATACTGAAGATTGTGATGTCTATAATTTCTGAACTACGAAATTGACGACTTTGAAATAATTACAGGACAATCTGTAAAGAATCTGCTTTCTAACAAAAAAAGAATGGATTAAATCGGAATACGCCTTAATGAATTACAGCGAAATACTCATTTTGACTTTCATCCCCTCTCCCAAGGGAACCGTGCTGAATTTCGGGATAAAAGTATCCAATATTATACCTCGTAGTATTAACTTAAATCGTGCCAAGTTTCATTTAAATCCGTCCAGTAGTTTCGGCGTGATGCGCGGCCAAGATACAGACAGACAGACAGACAGACAGACAGACAGACAGACAAAAAATTAAAAAAAAATTGTTTTGGCTTCAGTATCGATTATAGAGTGCCCTCAAACAAAAATTTTCAAAATATCTTCAATGTACAGAATTTGACCTGTTACAGTTTTATTATATTACTAGCTGATGCCCGCGACTTCGTCCGCGTGGATTTAGTTTTTAAAATCCCTCGGGAACACTTTGATTTTCCGGGATAAAAGTAGCCTATGTCACTCTCCAGGTCCTCAATTATACCCATGCAAAAATCACGAAGATCCGTGGCTCTGTTGCGGCGTGATTGAAGGACAAACCAACAAACAAACACACTTTCGCATTTATAATATTAGTAAGTATGATTAGAATATTAAATTACATAGGAAAACACTGTAATATTACGTCCATACGATGTATTACATCCATACCTACTATGTAGTATGTAGGTATAATGATCGTTTGGCAAAATCTGACGCCTTTGGAGTAGTTTGACTTTGACAAAATAGTATCCACGATGGCTATATACGATAAATTACACATGCCAGCTTAAGATGAGCCGTTCATTCAAAGTATCCTCTAGATACCGGGGTTCAAGTTATTTGGACCTATACTGAAGATTGTGATGTCTATAATTTCTGAACTACGAAATTGACGACCTTGAAATAATTACAGGACAATCTCTAAAGAACCTGCTTTCTAACAAAAAAAGAATGGATTAAATCGGAATACGCCTTAATGAATTACAGCGAAATACACATTTTGACTTTCATCCCCTCTCCCAAGGGAACCGTGCTGAATTTCGGGATAAAAAGTATCCTATATTATACCTCGTAGTATTAACTTAAATCGTGCCAAGTTTCATTTAAATCCTTCCAGTAGTTTCGGCGTGATGCGCGGCCAAGATACAGACAGACAGACAGACAGACAGACAGACAGACAGACAGACAGACAGACAAAAAATTAAAAAAAAATTGTTTTGGCTTCAGTATCGATTATAGAGTGCCCTCAAACAAAAATTTTCAAAATATCTTCAATGTACAGAATTGGACCTGTTACAGTTTTATTATATATTTTTTCATTTTTTCATAAAGATTTTGCTAAGAGTTCATGAAGTGGAGCCTTACCGAGAAACATCATTTTATGTCAATCTTATTGAGAATATTAAATATCAAAAAGGACCCAAGCCCCTTTTTTTCTGGAATATTATTTGAAATATTAAATCAAACTTGGAAAATTTGATGTAAAGTTAAAATATAAAAAGATTTCCTTCTAATTCTAATAAAACCAACCAATTTACAGCACCGCATCATAGAAGAGATACGATGTAAACTTTAAAACGAAATATCTCAAAACTAACATAATGTGAATTGGATCCTTATCGAGTAACTACGTCCAATTCAAAAAATAAATTGTCGCGGAAACGTTCCATTTGTTTACATGACGTCACAGTTCACACACAGTTCAATGACAATTCCAAAGCCCAAAGGTGGCGTGAACTGTGACGTCATTCGAGATTCAAGAACGTTTTCGATCTCGTGAACAAGGCCAGAATAATGTTTTCTAATTAAATAGAGCTTTATTTTTTAGTTTTGTCGTACATAATGTTAATAATCTTTTAGGATGACACCAGATGAAACGATATTTTTAATATAGTCAAATACCCTATTACTATCTCCAATGGTTTTCAACCAACTTCAAAAAAGGAGGAGATTATAAATTGGACGCGTAGCTATAAGTTTGAGCGGGGGACCTAGTCACCACCTGAGGTATCTCTATCTGGGTGGTGAGACGGGGGAGGGTGCGATTGACAAGACGTTGACTAGACGCACATGTGATATTTTAGGGCAGATAAATCTCAGGATAACATGTCGGAAAATGTCTTAATAAATGTAATGGGTAATTATAACAATTAAAAAAAAATATTTCCTGGTTAAACAAGAATAAACGCATATCTAAAATGAGTACATTTTATTATTTACGATACAAAACAGTTGCAATTTACCATTTCTCACTAAGCAAATAAAAAAAAATTTTCACTGCCACCGTTACAGTACAAAATTAATTCATATCTTCTTCTTCTTCATTATTGTCGTCAATTTTTCTTCTTTCTTCCTCCTCAGAATCTGACTCGTTTCCTATATTTATGATCAGCTCATCTATCACATTGTCAAACCTCATGTCGTGGTTCCAATATTGGTTCTCGATTTTTTGTACATGGTCGTCACACTTCTGCCATTTTTCAGGAGTGAATTCAGAAAACAATCTTGTGATGATTGGAATTTTTTCGTCCAATGAAGAATTTATGTAATTTGAAGCTTGTTGAAGTTGTTCTTTATATCGGCCCACACAAGCTCAATGGGGTTGAGATCGGGATGATACGGCGGAAGGCGAAGAACGATGTGGCCTGCAGCCTTTAATATTTCGTCAATGGTGTAAATTTTTTCGGACCCAACACTTTTTATCAGAGAAAGGAGTTTGGGTTTAGTATTGTCTGATGTAAAGTCAACATTATGTTTTCGTAACCAATCTTGCATGACTCTTTTTAAACTGGACATTGTTGGTATTTTCTCAACCTGTACACAATGGTAGGAGGCATTGTCCATAACGACCACTGAGTTAGGAGCTAGTTTATTTTTCAATTTGTGACTAACCCAGTTATGAAAATTTGTGGCATTCATATCGCCATGGTAATCCCCGCATTTCGAATCTGATTTGAAAATTGTTAAGGCACCGTCAACTAATCCGTCTCGGCTACCAGCATGAACAATCACTAAACGACGCCCATTGCCAATATCAGCATAAATCCCGGGCTCCGATTCAGATTGCCAACACATATTGGAGTTGTGGATCTTGTGTAAAAGCTCCCGTAAATAGGTATAACCGCAGTTCACGATGCCATCTTCTTTTAAAACTGCTAGCAATTTACGAATACTTGGGATTTTTTTATCAACTGTATAAAACTGATGAATTTTTCTTCTTATTACTCCCATATCGAAATCATCAATGTGGATTCTCTTTTTAGGGTTCCGTATTTATTTCTTTAGGTTTCCGTGGAGATGAAAATTTTGGGTTTACAATGTTTGCCGATTCGAATTCCCTTCAGCTACAATTGTCATTGCGCTTCGAGCTGACACTCCTGTAGCCTCTGCCACTAATTTATTAATGTTCATATCATATTTATGTTCTATACTTTCCTTGTCACCCTTTCGTTTGAGAAAAAAACTGCGCACAGTGTAAATAACATTTTTCACATTACGTGGAATTGGCGGACCCATCTCAGGATATTTTATCTCGTGTGTGTTTGGGACAAAGGGGCGCAAACAACTAAGACGTGTAACCGTCGCCGTGGTCGACGGCAGACTGAGTTAGCTACAAGATTGTTTACCTCTCCCGTCCTGCCTCTCACATACCTCAGGCGGTGACTAGGTCTTGTTTAAAACTTATACCTATTTTTTTTTGTAGATGTTACTCCATTACTCCGTCCAATCTGAACCGATTTCATTTTTTTTTTATTACTTGAAAGGACACCATCAGGTTGGTCCCATTTAAAGGTGAAGATCTGATGAATATCTTCGGTGATGGAGTACGGAACTCCTCAATGAATAAGAGCAAATCGTTCATGATCAGAGAATGTGAAAATTGATCCTATATGAAATAATATAAAAATTCTTATAAAAAACAGACTAAACGCCCCTTCTTCTTCTTCTTTATCAACCTATAGACGGCCACTGCTGGACAAAGGTCTCCTGCATGGACTTCCACAGGCTTCGGTCTTGCGCCGCTTGAATCCAGCGGCTCCCTGTGACTCGTTTGATGTCGTTGGTCCACCTGATGGTGGGAGGCCTGCCAACACTGCGTTTCCCGGTGCGGGGTCGCCACTCCAACACCTTGGGACCCCAACGACCATATGTCAGTGACTTTGGTTCTCCTACGGATCTCCTCATTTCTGATCCAATCCTGCAGGGACACTCCTAACATAGCTCTCTCCATCGCCCGCTGAGCGATCCTGAGCCTGGAGTGCTGGAGTGACGACCCCGCACCGGGAAGCGCAGTGTTGGCAAACCCCCCACTAAAGTGGACCGACGACATCAAAAGAGTCGCAGAGTCGCTGGATTCAGGCGGCGCAAGACAGGCCTATGCAAGCAGGAAGTCTATGCAAGAGACCTTTGTCCAGCAGTGGACGTCTATCGGTTGATAAAGGAGAAGGAGAAGAAGTGGCGTTTGGAGTCGGTTTAAAAAAAACGGCCAATTGCTTGTCAGGCCACGCGCGGTGTAGGGTTCCCTAGTTGCCCGTCAGTCGTCACGATATGCGTACCTACTTAGAAGTAGTGAAGAAAGATACTCATGCCCGATTCTACCAAACGTACCTAAATTATCCCCTAAGTAGGAGTCTCTTTACGTAGGTATCCCAAAAAGTTAGGGAACGATCAACGATGGTGAAACTCTTTTTAATAAGCCTTAAAAGACTCATACCTGAGTCTTAAAAGGCTTATTAAAAAGACTCGCCTCTATTTTACAGGACTGAACTCTAAAATGAAGACCTTTTATGTGTGTAGAAGAAGATTAATATCCTGGTTGAGCTAGCAATTAAAATATCGATGCCATCATCGAACATCCCTACCTAGGAGTAATAGTGTTCTGTGATCCCTACGCAGACAACAATGTTTAAAGGCTTTCGCCTCCTTACAAGTGTGTCTCAAACCATCGGCATAAATGCGATCCTCACAGGTGTGGTTCCACCCTTATAGAATAGAATAGAATAGAAATATTTTTTGTGTGTGCTTTTGAATAGTCGATGAATCTACCACTGGTTCGGGATGCCTTTCCTGCCGAGAAGAACCAGCAAGAAACTCGGTGGTTGCTCTTTTCAAAACACAATACAGTAAATACTATGCTATATAAGGAGTGTTTCCACAATGAGGAAAGTTCCAAAAATGCATACCGACTAACTTCTATCTTAAGATGATCAGACATAAAGTAGCCCCATTCCCGCCGGTGGAACCCGTTCACGAGCATGACGCATGACCCAGCCATTGCACATTGCTTCGCTCAACCATATTTGAGGGAACGTAACTTCTTACAGATCCATGGAACTAGGAATTACGACTACTTCCTATTTCTATGTACTGATCATCACAGATTGTAAATACATTTAAATCGGTATTTACTTTTCTCTATGGATATAATCGTGGAAGTGGATAATTTAATAGGTAATCAAATCTGTGCTGTTCTCATCTCTGGTAAACTGGTAAATATAGTGTATTATCTATGGTTCTCAGAGTTCTCATGGTTCTCTCTCTCAGAAAAAATCATATTAATTTTCGGTTTTTCGAAGGGTGATATTAAGTAATGTCTGATAATCTACAAAGTTTACTGCTGCTGGTGTGTTCATGTATTTAATCAGGTGTACAAAAAAATCAACTAAACACTCACGGAATTTTTGAAATAATAATAATTGGAATCACCCAAAACGCAGTAGGTACCTACTGACTACTGAGTGGGAATCACTTCACCAGCAGACACGAATATCCCAACATTCAGAGATTTTTATTTATTTTAACCCTGATTACCGAGTATCTAGTCATGAAATATGATGGCTGTTGTGGCAAAGGCTTTTGTGATCCTCGTTATTGCTTCATCTGTTACCTCAAGAATCCACAAGCTGCCCCTTACGGTAAATTAATATTAAGTTATTTAATAATCTATACAAATTAAAAAAAACGGAAGTATTTGTATGTAGTTTCAAAATATCTCTTTTAATGTTTTTATGATCAATTGAAAGATAGCATTTACAAAAAAACATGTTATTTTCCCCTCTGTCTGTCTGTCTGTCTGTCTGTTTGGGCTTAACTTTGTAATTGTATGGCTGTGATAGGACTTTCACATGAAGGTAGTCAGACTAGAAGCTGTGATCTAGGCTAATAGTTAACCTTTAAAATCAAATCATACTTCCCACTGATCTAACACAAGCTTTAGGGTTACAGTGCAGAACAGCATGTAGATGAAAAGTAGCTTGAATTGCATAACTAGCATACCATACTCTTACATCGATTCACATTTTGTCCTTACAAAACTGTCATTTTTCAGTCATGTATGCATCTATTCGCTTTTTGATGCATACACATTTATGACTACATAGATAGACAATAAGCATGATAAAAATTAATAGTATTTTTTGCCCTTTTTCTCTATCAAAATCTAGGTATATCAAAATAAAACTATATATCTAAAATATCCGTAACTTAATTGTCAAAGATAATAGGTAATTGACTACATTTTGTCAAATTATCTGAGATTTGTATAATCATTGAAAATATTAGAATGTGCGAAGAGGGATGCGAAACGTAATAGTCCTCTTAACCTCTATAACTTGTGTAATCAACATTGCATTGCGAAAACAGTTTTTTGACCACCTAAGCCGAAGCTGAAATCTTATACAAAGCTTTGTTCCAGGATGACGAACGACACTATGTTGATCTCACTACATTTGGGTTCTTAAAAGGAGGTGTTCTAGATGTGCAAGTGATAAATTTCAAATTACCATCTGGCCCTGTATATGGAGAGGTAATATCGTCACATCTTGCTTGGTACTATTTGATAAAGCTAACTTTGCATGGCATCATGTTAATTCACCTGTATATTATGTTATCTTACATTATGTTCCCTCTGAATGAAGCAATGGCTGGGTCACGCGTCATGCTCGTGAATGGGTGTCGCCAGCGAGGCTACTTTCTGTGTGCCCATCTTAATATGTATTAAATAATTGTAAGTAGTACACATTTTTCGAACTTCCCCTCATTGTGGAAACATTGCATATATAGCATAGTATCTAGTGTATTGTAAGCTTGTTTTAAAAAGAGCAACCGCTGAGTTTCTTGCTGGTTCTTCTCGGCAGGAAGGGCATTCCGAACCTTTGGTAGACTCATCGATGATTCAAAAGCACTTGTAAAAAGTTTATTTGAATAAAAAATATTTCTATTCTATTCTATTGTATAATGTACATGCGTTTTCTGTTTCAGTATGGCTTTACACTCGACCGTACAATTAATGATGCTATCAACCCATACTTAGAAGCACACTCAGACACATGCATTCTCAAAGGAGTTGAAAAGAACCGGACACACCATGGCATTATTTTTCTGAAAATGGATTTTAAAAATCTAAGGTAAATATATATTTTTTTAACATCAATTAGCTTACACAAATATTTGGCTCATGTAACTCTGTTATGTAAAATTGATTTAAATATAAACATTTTTCTATATAATTATCTATGTTTTCCTAACATTATTTTAAATGTTTGCATTAGTTTATGAGTGCTCTCTTCCAATATAAGAGATAGTTGTACTTTTGGTAACTACCTATCTCTAGGGAAGTTGATTCAGTCTTTAGTAGATGTACGGGCTACCTATGTTAAGTTAGGTGACGCTTTCTGTCAACTTCATTATCATGAACCCCTATGGGACACCTTAGGATGAAAATGGCATTGGGACGTTAGGATTGTATATAAAATGGTCACACCATAATCACAAGTTCAGGTGATTATGGTGGTGGAGTATATTCATTCATTCATTCATTCAATATGGTCATAACTTCCATAGCAACCCTTTAGCATTCTGATTGAATTAAACCTTATATTATGATGATGACATTAATTGAAATCTGGCTAAGTTTTAGATCTAAAAAGATAAAAAATAGACTTGTCAGCGTAACATATTTGTATGAAGAATCGCCTAAAAGTAACCTTATTTTCAAACTTAATTTAGTAACTATTTAGTATGTTATGGAAGGTCTGTCATGGGAAGGAAGCATTCACCTTTAATGTAACAGTTAAAGCATTACATCAGTGGGTGAAGAACTGAGCATTACAGTGCACAACCTGTAATGATACAATTTGTAACACCCATGTGTAACATCAATGCCATAAGCCATCTAAAAACAACTGATTTGACTGCAGGCGAATGCTCAAAATCGAATCTTGGTTTGTTACCTTAAAAGAGAATGCTCGTCAGTTAGTTAGTGAGACAGTATTATAACATATTATGCCCAAAATCGAATCTTAAGTTTGTTACATTACTGGCGAATGCTCTCCATGAGGGACTACCTTTAAATAGCGTTGCGACTATATTTATAGCATTTTTTTGTCTTTTATCACTGGTTTTATAGAGTTTAATGTGAATATGTCGCTCATATAATTTGTAACAATAAAGATAAGATACCAAGGGGCTTAATTTGTGTTCCTCATGGCTCATACCTACTAGATAAATAACCTGTTTTGTAGATTTATTATACGAAGGAAAAACTATCTAATATCTTTAAACGAGCAATTCTTGTATTTCTTGTACTTGTAATTCTTATATATGTATATATGTGTGGAATTTTTCCCTAATTTTTTATTGTATAAATTGGATAAAATGTTATTGTACTACTAACGCCATCTGTTAAAAAACCAGAGTAATTCTTTGGTTTTGTATATACATTGCTGCAATAGAAATAAACTAAATATAATTCATCGTAGTTAATCAATTTAATACTAGATGACACCACTAGGTTATTACAATTACTTCACTATAGTCGGAATTTTAATTCAATTCCAGATTTGACAATTTCAGTGTTGCAACGTTATGACAAGTACTAAATAGTGACGTTACGAAATTATTCGATACGGAAATGGAATATTTCCGAATCGATTCCTCTCGTTTATAGTAGTATATCTAAACAACTACTACTTTAATAGAAACTAAGTATATCAGGAAATTAAATATTTCTGAACGGATAATTTAGTTATGACGATTAATTTTATTAAGGATCTGAGAGTTTTCTTTAATAATTGTGTGTGAAATAAATAAAAAAATGTGATCATGAAGGAACATGAGAAATAAAACAAATAGATGTATTATGGTAATATTTTATTTTATAAATCGTCGCCGTCTTCGCTATCGCTATCGCTGTCACTTTCTGTAACATGTATTATAAATGTGTCTGTGATATTGTCAATTAAAATATCTAGCCTACTCATTTTTTCCTCTTCTTTGACAACATGGGATACGCATTTAGACCATTCGGTAGCCGTAATTTTTTGAAAGCCTTCCTCAAATAAATTTCTCACGTCTGTCAATTTGAAGGTTTTATTATTTTGTCTTTGAAACTTCGCTTTGGTCCAGTTTTTTTAGGAGGAGTTGGCGCCGCACCTTTATTTACTTCCTTCAAAACGTTACAAACAGAGCGTGAGGTTATTCCCAATGTGTCAGCAACTTTGCTCATACATTCATTTTCTTCCACTACTTCAAAGGCCTCCAATTGCGCAGAAGTTTCATTTTTCACGTACTTGTAGGCATTGCGGATCATTACTTTTTCAGTAACAGTGAAAGCTTTTCGTGGATGTTTTTTTCTTGGGGACAAGAAAACATCCACGTCTTTTTGTGATGTACTTGGCTGAGGATCCATTTTGATGGAAAACCAAAACAAATAGATTCACTCAAAGTTCACAAAAAAACTATAAACGTAACAACAAACACAACGTAACAAAACTTTAACCAAAACCCAACAAAATAACAAAATATCGATTCGCAATGAAACAAGATATTCGTGCAGTCAGACTAGGAGAATGAAGCCGAATGACAAGATAAACAAAATGGCGATAGCTACACGAGCGCGCACGGGTTGCCAATACAGAAAACTATCTAGGTTCTTTTATTATAAGTTTTGTTATTAATATAAAAAACAAAAATATTAACTTTTTATAAAATAAAGCAGCGGTTACTAATTAATAAATAATTATTATGAGTAATTATGTATTTATTTAAATAAAAATCAATAATTTAGTCTTTAATTGGCACACCAATATTATGATTACATAAACATAAATCGCGATTGTTTATCGATTTTTGTGTTCATCACTACACTATTATATGTGGTATCATTATTTTACAAAATGACAGTAGCTAATGTCAAACGTGGAATCGAATTATAATTCCGACTATAATTAATTGAAAGGAACTTCGTTCCATCCGGGGTGTCCCTTGACACCTCTCAAGTTTTTTATGTATTGCGTTTGATGCGGTTGGTGTGTAAAGATGACGTCTTAGTGAAAAAATTTGCGCATGACTTGTTATAAATGCGATCCACTATAACTATGTAAATTACAAACTCTGTTTCACAAATCATGTGCATTTGTATTCTTACATAAAACGGAACAAAATATTCTTTTTGTATAATACCCAGTTACTTAATTTGACTGTTACAGAGTGAACATTACGTGCGATGGAGAAATCTTAGCGTTAAATCTGTACCAAAATAAGTCGGTGATACCTAGCATTTGGGACAAGTTTGGAGATGGTAACTCTCTTTTTTAAATTAATATATATATATATAATAATAATTAATTTTTATTACAATCTATAAGTCTACATGAAACAAAGATGTGTTAGTTATAATTTCACTAACCCTATGTTAATAAATTCTCAAAATTAGTAAATTTAACTCTTCTGCCGAATCTCCAAATGTTTTCCGAACCGGTGGTTAATTCTTGACTTATCGTAGGAGCCACCAGTTGGCGGTCATGAAATAAAGTATTTTGAATTTGAATATTTGTATTTCTTTCTATATTTGCAGAAGTGAACAGTGGGGGTTCAAAAAAACATTGCTCTGATGCTGAATTAAAAATCACGAAGGATACACACAATGGCTTCGACTATTATAATACCAGCGTGAGTGTAATTTACTTTTTGTTGCTATTATATCATTAAAGTAAAATAAAAATCTCCATTTTTTAAATTATTTACAAGGGAGATAGCCAGATTTTTCCAATACGTCCCGCATGTCTTCATTTTAATAAATTGCTGTCCCATTATATTTATTTATTTATTTATTTATAAGCCTATATCGGACATAATATAAAATATTTTTAATAGTTTATTGCTGTTTATATTTGCTAGTCCGTGTGCCCTTTGGCAAAGGCCTCCTCCAATCCTTTCCAATCCTTCCTATCTGCTGCTCGTCTCATCCATGTTTTTCCTGCTATAGCCTCAATTTCGCCTCGCCATCTCTTGTTTTGTCGCCCCTTCCTTCTCTTTCCCTCTCTGGGGTACCAAACACTGACCGCTTTGTTCCATTTATCCTGTCCCATTATAACAACAATTTAAATTCTGATTTCACAGAAAAGTTACTTATCTATATATATAAAAATCTCGTGTCACGATGTATGTTCGGGATAAACTCGAAAACTACTGAACCGATTTTGATCGAACTTCGTAACTATCTGTAATTTGGTACAACTTAAAAGATAGGATAGTTTTTATCTTAATTATTGACATCAATATTTGTTATTGCAAATTAAAATATGTTAATTACACGACATACTCGTTTAGACAGTTCGAGATTTAGGTTTAGGTCGAACGATGTTAGATTGCGGTTGTTTAGATTGTGTTATAATTTTGCATTACTGATATTATACATGCGAAAGTGTGTTTGTTTGTTGGTTTGTCCTTCAATCACGCCGCAACAGAGCTACGGATTGACGTGATTTTTTGCATGGGTATAGTTGAGGACCTGGAGAGTGACATAAGCTACATTTTATCCCGGAAAATCAAAGAGTTGCCGAGGGATTTAAAAAACCAAATCCACGCAGACGAAGTCGCGGGCATCAGCTAGTTTATGTATAATTATTGTATTTACGGTTGCATATAAAATCAAGATAAAATTAAAACCCCGTGAATCGGGTATTGTCGAGTCTCATGTATGTATTATCAAGTGCTATGTATCTTTTCAGTTTGCTATGTATGTGGCATCAAGCGAGGAGGAAGGTCTCTACAATCTGTATTTCCACAGTTGCCCCCAAGATGGTGCTCCACCGATACCTATTAATGCAGTGGTAAGCTTCGATACCTTAGAGCTCAGTAAGCTCTATAATAAATAAAATTAATCTATGATTATTTATTTTTTATTAAAGTGTTAACCTACGCTTAAGGAAATATCTGAATAAATTTTTAAATATTTACATAACAGGCCGGCGGGGTTCGAATCCATATCTCTTGGGAATCGCGCCTTTACATCACAGCCAAGAACGAACTACACGTCAGTAACGAAAATTAGTGATATCCGTTAACGACCTTAGTGATCTTTTTTTCAATCAGTTTTAAGCAACTGTTAGCGACATCTAGCAGCAACACATTACAGTTGACAATGTAGTTTTCCAAGACCCCATATTACAAAGGAGCTCTTTAGAAACTAGAGATGCCACATTGCTTTTTACTATTTACTTTTTATTAAAGTTTAAGGGCCTGTTTCACCACTTGCTGATAAAGCGCCTGATAACCTATCCACAACTTGTATGACAGATAGCATTCAAATTACTGTTTCACAAATGTTCGTTAAGAAAATCTAGCAGATAAACTCTCTGATAATACACTAAAAAATATCGGAAAAAATTGTCTAACAGCTATTTTATCTGTTAGATATATATCAGACACCTTGTATATGTCAAGTGAGCACAGTTTTGAACCCAGAACCTGATGGTGAAGAGGATACTGAAGTTATTCTGTCTTCAGGGGATACCATATTGCTATCCACGAATACAAAAGAACTGGAAGCTCTCCAATGCGTGGACGCTCCATACATACTACATAGTACTACCCTAATGAACCGAAAGGTGGCGGTTCTATCCTTTCCTTTCCACCACAAAAGCATTCCCAAGGAGGGTTGACGTCAGGCAGGCGGCCGGTCGTAAAATGTCAAGCCGAACCACTTACAACATGGCTTACAAGCCATGTTGTCCCGACCCCACATAGCGTGGGAAAAGGAGAGCGAGATGATGATGAGATATATATCAGACACTTTAAGGGATATTGGTGAAACTGGTCCTTAGTAATGTAAAGTCAACACACTTGGGCGCGATTCCCAAGAGATGTGAGTTCGAACCCCGCCAGCCTCGAAGTTTTTGATAAGTATTTAAAAATTTATTCTTATCTATGATTAACACTGGTGATGGTGCCATCATATTTTTTGAAAAGACATAGTATAAAATTAATTTCATTGTTCTCGGACAAACACAAACTTTTTGATCATTTAAATTATTTTTATTTCAAAATTTGTAAAGTTTTTGCTGAGTTCTATTTTCTACGGAAAAGCGGGACATCCTAGCACAGGTAATACTTACCTAAAAGGATGTCCCAACGACGGATTAATGTTTTTATGGTAATTTTTCATGAATAAATCATTTTTCATTACAGATCGAAATCTACGAAAGCAATAAGAACAACTTCCTATCGGCGGGTGAAATGCCTCTCCCGGCGCTTTATAGCATGATGTCTCTAACATTTTTCCTGAGCGCCGGTTTTTGGACGCTGATCTTAAAGACTAGCAAACACAAAGTGTATAGAATCCACTACATTATGTGTGTGCTGGTGTATTTGAAAGCCATCTCGCTAGCATTCCATGGGATAAACTACCACTTTATACAGACAAGAGGGGAGCATGTCACAGCTTGGGCTATACTATACTATATCACTCATTTGTAAGTATCATTCTCTGCTTAAAACTATCCTTAATTATAAAACATTAAATATATAGCACTAGCTGATGCCCGCGACTTTGTCCGCGCGGGCAGAACCCCCTGCAAAGACTCTGGAAGTCTCCAGCGACAGTGACAGGGTCACACGTATACAGCATTCCTGTGATCAGAAATGCGATTGTCTAAAAGTTGCCGATCAAAATGTTATTCATTTGATGGCATTAGCGTCAAAGTAAAATATTCCTTGATTGTATTGATTTAAAGTCACAAATTCAGTACAACTGATTTTAACATGAAGCGTTACGGAGCGTATCGTACATACCTAAACTTATGAGAATGTATACACGAAATTGAGGCCTAATTCAATGTTGTTATGGTTTATTTTACTTTGACGCTAATGCCATCAAATGAATGAGATTTTGATCGGCAATTTTTAGACATTCGTTGGCCCACACAGATTAACAGAGATTGGCAGACTTTTGTCGCATTAATATGAATCCTAGCCAATTATCATACTAATATAATAAATGCGAAAGTGTGTTTTTGTTGGTTGTGCTTGGTGAGCAACAGATAGACGTGATTATTTTTGAATGGTTATAGTTGAAGACCTGGAGAGTAACATAGGCTACTTTTTATCCCGTCCCCCGAGAGATTTAAAAACGAAATCCACGTGGACGACGCAGAGGGCATCAGCTAGTTATTAATAATAACCACATTTATTACATTGCCCAATGTAATATGTACATTATTATCGCTCTCCCTCATGCGCCTATATCATTTACTGTGTTTGGAGTTTCCAATATGTTCATAAATAAAAAAATAATTAAGTGGCACTCGGGGACTGCCGCGGTAAAGCTATTGCATAGCATTTTTTATCAACTTATGCAATTATAATATTTATGCAATATTTTTTTAGCATAATAAAAATTATGCAAAAATATGATTAAAAAACAAGAAAAGCGCACTGTCACTACTTCGCGAGTGAGATTCGAACCTGCGACATCTAAAGAAAGCGGCCGCTCACCCACTGCGCCAAACAGAGCCAAATGTGAACCTCTAAAATATTGAACGCTTACTGAACGACGGTGTTAGGTTTATTTTCATTACGGAATTTCTTGATTCGGTCGCCGCGCTCAAACTGTTTGTCCTAGTTTAAAGCCCGCGATAAAAGCTATGCAATAGCTTAAAAAAATAATTAATCACACATAATATTTCAGGCTAAAGGGAGCTGTACTGTTCGTTACGATAGTTCTGGTCGGCACTGGCTGGAATTTCATTAAACACATACTTGCAGACAGAGACAAGAAGATATTCATGATCGTGATACCGTTGCAGGTTTGTGTTGATTTTTCAGAACTGTTTAATGATACCTTTGCCAATATAAATTTGAAATTGTTTGTGTTGGTATCTGATGCAGTCAAAATCTGGTCACATTACTTTTTTACGATTGAATTTCGACATAGTTTGGCACAGATTTAGCTTAAGTAATTTCTGAAGATGAACTATACAGGATAGGATACTTTTTATCCGAAAAAATAAATGATATCCAATTATTTTAAAACACCCAAGGCACAGGATCGCGTCGGCTTTACGTGCTCTCAATTTATTCGGATGTCCGACAGACGGACAGATAGATGGACTACACGAAACAGAAAACTGTATGTGTTTCTTGTTTTACTTTTCTTCTTCTCCTTGAGTGCTTCTATGGCTAGTTCACTCCCGGATTTTACGAAGCCAGGACATATTTCTGCAAACAATGTATTTTTATCCAGCAACATAATTAATTGATTGGTCACGCTGTACCAAGACCTAACAGGAGCACAACCACTGTCACATTAACACTGGAGCCCTGGACCACTGGAAGAGTGATAGCCTAGTGGTTAGGACTGTGTTCTCCTATTCGGAGGGTCGCAGGTTCGATTCCGGGCGCACCTCTGCCATTTCGAAGTTATGTGCATTTAAGCAGTTGAATATCACATGCTTCAATGGTGAAGGAAAACATCTTGAGGAAACCTGCACACCTTAGAGGTCCCCAAAATGTTCTCGAAAGTGTGTGAAGCCCTCCGATTCGCATTGGGCCAGTGTGATGCACTATGGCCTATAACCCTTCTCTTAGAGGAGACCTGCGCTCATTAGTGAGCCATTGATGGGTTGCTGATGATGATGATGATAACACTGGAGAAGCTGTCAATTTTTTGGACCTACTTGATTGACGTCATTTTGGCGCTGTACGCAGTTAAACGAGTGTCTTTGGAACTAATAATATTGCAAATGGCGCACCAACCTCTTAATCAATCTATGATTTCATTATCAATCTCTTAATCAATCTATGATTTCATTATCAATCTCTTAATCAATCTATGATTTAATAATAATGAACCTCTTTAATTAATCTATGATTTCATATGAAGAGTAATTGTAGAGTGAGTTGTGTAGGTGCGCCATTTGCAATATTATTATTTCCAGTCACTCGCATGTCAAATGTGGCGCTTCAAATTGATCCATTATTATGCTGTCATTTGTATAGGGACAGCTGCAGTGTTAATCATAGATTCATTTATAGAGATCAGTGGACTTTGCTCATCTTCCGATTCGCATTTTACTGTTGTTGTGTGTCGTTTCATGTTTTGTTGTTGTCTAGTTCCATGTTGTGTTGTTGTCTAGTTTTACTACTTTTTTTCTGGTGGGAGGCTTTCGTTGGCCGTGGCTAGTTACCACCCTACCGTCAAAGCCGTGCCGCCAAGCGATTTAGCGTTCCGGCACGATGGCGTGTAGAATCGAATCGAATCCAAGGCAAAAACTGCTGGCAAGAAACTTGGTATCCTCAATAAGGTCAAGCGCTACTTCACGCCGGAACAGCTTGTTTCAAGCACAAGTTCGATCGTGCATGGAGTACTGCAGCCATTTATGGGACGGCACTGCCAAGTACCAGCTTGCTGCATTGGATTCGGTGGACAGACGCGCCAGAAGACTCATTGGCGCTGGTCTATACAGGGTGGGCCAGACCAGGGGGATATAAAATTTTTTTTAGATTGTTCACTTAGGGGCCTACCAGGACCCGCAAGGAAAAAAATCGGTTCCCACTCGATTACGAGAAAAAAATTTTTATTTAAAATTTTGGAATATCATTGCCTTGACGAACATTTAATTTTTTTTTTAATTTTTCCAGTGATAATTTCAACAATTTTTTATGGAATATCTTTACCTATTAAGTCTACTCTCTTAGAAAAAAATTTCAGTCTGATTGGCTGGTTTTAAGAGCATTAAATTTAAAATTATTTCAAGAAAATTAAGTTCATCCAAAATCTACAGAAAACTTTAAAATTCCATTAAAAATAAAAGAAGAGGTTCATTGCACTGGTGATTTTTTAAAAACTGTAGCAACTTATGTTCTTTTGATTGCTAAAAGAAAAATCGCATGTCAATGTGCCGGATAAAAAGTTATGATTTTTCAAAGGTCTTCGTTCCTCATTCGTGTAAATAACGACATTATTGAAAAAAATGTTAATTGTTTGTGGAGACTGCAGTATGACCTTTAATTTTAACTGCCTCATTGGTCTCGTGTCCGACTGCGGCCGACGAGGTCCCTGGTTCGAGTCCCGGGTCGGACCATATCAAGTATTGGGGTTTTCCGTAAGAAATTCTCAGTGCTAGCCCGGAGTTAGGAAGTTGGCGTCGTTTCACCCCCGTGCCTTGGAGAGCACGTAAAGCCGTTGGTCCTGCGCCTAATCTCTCTCCGATCGTGTCGAATTTTCCTTCCTATCGGGCTATGAGAGTAAAGAAACAGAGAGTGCACCTGTGTTCGCGCACACACTTGTGCACTTTAATATCTCTCGCACAGATGGCTAATCTTTCTGAAGATAGGCCGCTGCCGTGGCCGAAATTCGGAAAAATAAAACATTGTTTTATTTTTCTTTCTCTTAAAAATGTAGATACCGTCAGTCATCATTAAAGGATTAATGTCCTCCCGACCAAATTTCGGCCACGGCGGCGGCCTATCTTCAGAAAGATTAGCCATCTGTGCGAGAGATATTAAAGTGCACAAACACAGGTGCACTCTCTGTTTCTTTACTCTCATAGCCCGATAGGAAGGAAAATTCGACACGATCGGAGAGAGATTAGGCGCAGGACCAACGGCTTTACGTGCTCTCCAAGGCACGGGGGTGAAACGACGCCAACTTCCTAACTCCGGGTTAATACTGAGAATTTCTTACGGAAAACCCCAGTACTTGATATGGTCAGACCCGGGACTCGAACCAGGGACCTCGTCGGCCGCAGTCGAACACGAGACCAATGAGGCAGTTAAAATTAAAGGTCATACTGCAGTCTCCACAAACAATTAAAATTTTTTTCAATAATGTCGTTATTTACACAAATGAGGAAAGAAGACTTTTGAAAAATCATAACTTTTTATCCGGCACATTGACATGCGATTTTTCTTTTAGCAATCAAAAGAACATAAGTTGCTACAGTTTTAAAAAAATCACCAGTGCAATGAACCTCTTCTTTTATTTTTAATGGAATTTTAAAGTTTTCTGTAGATTTTGGATGAACTTAATTTTCTTGAAATAATTTTAAATTTAATGCTCTTAAAACCAGCCAATCAGACTGAAATTTTTTTCTAAGAGAGTACACTTAATAGGTAAAGATATTCCATAAAAAAATTGTTGAAATTATCACTGGAAAAATTTAAAAAAAATTAAATGTTCGTCAAGGCAATGATATTCCAAAATTTTAAATAAAAATTTTTTTCTCGTAATCGAGTGGGAACCGATTTTTTTCCTTGCGGGTCCTGGTAGACCCCTAAGTGAACAATCTAAAAAAAATTTTATATCCACCTGGTCTGGCCCACCCTGTATATTAAAAAAAAAAAAAAACGATAAGGGGTATGGGTTGAATTTTCACTGCCATACCCCTTCCAAGTTAGTCCGCTACCATCTTAGACTGCATCGTCACCATCAGGTGAGATCGTAGTCAAGGACTATCTTGTCATCGAATAAAAAAAAGCCTTAAAAGTAGTACTATGTTTCAGGTGGTGGCCAACGTGGCGGAGATCATAATAGCGGAGAGTGAGGAAGGCGCGGCGGAACACAACGTGTGGCGGATCCTGTTCATACTCGTAGACATGCTCTGTTGCGGTGCGATCATGTTCCCTGTCGTGTGGTCAGTATGATTCATACATTTTTTTTTCGGGATAGGCTTGCGCTTGACGACAATCAATGCTGGACAGCACTGATGAGGTCTAGGTTAAAGCGCGCTTGCCTAGAAAATGCCTATTCACTCTTGCCTTGAAGGTACTGAGGTTTTACGTGGCCGGAAACACAGATGTTGGAAGTGCGTTCCACACCTTAGCGGTTCGTTTCAAAAACGTTGAACTGAAGCGTTTTGTGCGAGTAGGTTGGATTTCAACCACGTAAGGGTGCCAACGCTTACGATTTTTCGAAGTTCTGTGGTAAAACGGTGAAGGGGGCACAAGGTTGTGAAGTTCTTGAGCGCACTCTCCAAAGTATATGCGATAGAAGACCGATAGACAGGCAACATTGCGACGGTGCTGCAGACAGCATTTTTGCCTGCGTTAGTGACTGATCACCTATAATTCGGCCTACTGATCACCTATAATTTGAACATTTGTTCATCTCAACCCAACGCGGACTCACAACGAACCACAGGAAGCTTCAGGTGGTGAGTCACCCCCTTGCCTTAGAGAGCACGTTGAGCCGTCGGTCCTGCGCCTGATCCCTCTCTGGTCGTGTCGGATTTGGAATCGGATGGTGAGAGTGCGTCTGTGTTTGCGCACACACTTTTGCACTATAATATCTCCCGTGGCTGTACTCGGTCGGGAGGACATTGCTAATACACGCCGCCAAAATTTGGAATGTTGGTTACCGTTTCACCAACTTAATGTCTTTGTTCGTAGGTCAATACATCACTTAGAAGATTCTTCAACTACGGATGGCAAGGCGGCGGTGAATCTTCGTAAGCTGAAGCTGTTTCGACATTTCTACGTCATGATTCTCTGTTATATATACTTCACGAGGTTCATCGTTACCATCTTAGAGGTAATAAACATCATCATCATTAGCAACCCATCAACGGCTCACTACTTAGCGCAGATCTCCTCTCAGAGAAGGGTTATAGGCCATAGTCCACCATGCTGGCCCAATGCAAATTGGCAGACTTCACACATCCTTGAAAACATTATGAAGAACTCTCAGGCATGCGGGTTTCACGATGTTTTCCTTCACCATTGAAGCATGTGATATTTAATTGCTTAAACGCACATAACTCCGAAAAGTCAGAGCTTGCCTGGGATCGAACTTGCGACCCCTTGCGAATAGGAGACCAAAGATCTAACCACTAGGATATCACTGTTATTGCAAACAAGGCATAATATACCTTATATCATATATTATTATGTGTTTTATAGAGCTATTATTTACGTATATATACGTAATATACGTAACTTAAATGTTCGTTAATAATAAACTGACGGCGGATCGTGAACGCCGCTGTTCCATAGATTAAACTAGCGGCACGCTATGATGGCCGGTTTGACACATTACAATAGTGATGTGGAATGTCAATTTATTCTCGAACAAAAAACAATTAAGTTTTGTTTTTGTACCTGATTAAATAGGTTTAATAAAACAAAAATGTATATGTTTATTTAATTTATTTGAACGAACTGAATATTTGAATGAAAATGAATATACATACTTTATATGCACACAAGAAACATATGAATACAAAAGATACCAAAAAAGGTGCCACAAAAGGCCATAATTAATCAGATTCGTCCATACTACTATTTTCACTGTCGTCACTGCTATCATCACCTACATTAATAATTATATGTTCGTTTTCTATAATATTATCTATTTTCACATCTCTTTCATAATCTTCCCTTATTAATTTAACAGTTCTATTCACAACCTTTTCCCAGTCTCCTTTAGTCACATGTTCACAAGCTTCTTCTAATAATTTTAGCATTTTTTTTGTGGTAAATGGGGGTTCTGTATTGTGTCTTGCAGCATATCCCTTAATTTGAGCCCACACCAACTCAATCGCATTATACTCACAATGGTAAGGCGGTAACCGTATAACTCTGTGCCCATGTTCTAATGCTATTTCGTCAATGACGTATCGGATCTTGGTTGGTTTGTTTTCTTTTAAAAGACGTACTAATTCCGCTTTTAACATATTCATGTTTGCATCTACGCCATTTTTACGAAGCCATGCGACGATATCAGCTTTCTTTTGGGATTGGGCAGGTGGCTTGTCAATTTGCATCGAGTGGTATGGGGCGTTGTCCATAATTATAATAGATGGTTCAGGGAGGCTACACAACATTGAGGTAAACCATTCAGTAAACTTTTCTCCATTCATGTCTTCATGATAGTCTCCAGTGGTTTTTGACGCAAAAGCCATGAGAGAACCTTCGACAAACCCGTTGATGGTTCCGGCGTGACAAATTATAAGTCGCGATCCTTTTCCTACAGGAACTTTGGAAGTAGATGCTGCTGTGTCATCGTTCCAAGAACGGCCTACAGTATGGTTAGCATTAAGCCATGTTTCATCCAAGAACACAACATTTTGCCAATTTTTGATTTCTTTCACTTGCCGTAAAAAAGTATACCTTGCCATCGCTATATCAAATCTTTCCATCAATATTTTGCGTTTGTTACATTTTTTGTATCGAAATCCAATGGTCTTCAAAATCTTCGTTAAAGAACTTTCCCCACCGAAGAATAATCCAGCTTCCTTCAGTGAATGCACCAACTTTTTTCTTGTTGGATACTCCTTCTGTAAATAGTAGCCGTAAACATGTCTTCGGATAGCATCGGCATCAAAGCTATCGATGCCTACGACTGGTTTTGCTCGTTTTCTCTTTTTTGGTTATTAAGTTAAGTTTATTTTCTTCTGTGCCAGTCTCGCCATATTTTTTTTTAGTTATCCGTCTAACAGTTCGTTGTCCAATATTAAGCGCATCAGCTACGCGTTCAACCACTGACGTTATAGGTAAAATTGGCCCTCCATTTTGAGCTTCACGATCGAAATAGTTACGAAGGCGTATTACGAACTCACGTGTCTGACTATTTAGAACAGTTCTCTGCGTACGTTCGGTCATATCGACGAAATCCACAACAAAGGGCTTGAACAGAGTCTAAATTAACGAGCAAGGGTCAACAGTAATGCAGTATCAATATTTGAAATCCAAAGCCAGGTCAAAACTATATCACAATCGCATTGCACTGACAGTTTATACTTTTCGAAGCAACGTCAATTCGAAACTGCTTTGTTTTGCATTGAGCATTGACGCGAGTTTGCCGGAGGTAGTAGTTGTGCTAGCCAGCGATCCTATGTGACGATCGTATTAGATTCCATTTTTAAAAATTTTCAATTTAGAAAACCAAATGCCGAGTTGTGGTATATATCATATAAAAATAAAAATTTTACCTTTTGTATGAAACAGCTGATATTTTTTTGCGATTTCAGAGGTTTGTCCACATAGTGAAAATTGTTCATATTCACAAGTACATTCACCCCTTAAATGGTGCAAACTGATTTTTCTACACTTGTATACATTTTAGAAATCAATTTAATAAATAAATTTTGAGTCCTAAACCTAAAACTACATTCGATAAAATTTATGAATCTCTGCACATCACTATCGTCAATAAAGTAATACAATTATTTCCTTCAAAGTCGTTATCAATTAATACGGAACTTCATGAGCGGACAAACGTCAAACCGGCCATCATAGCGTGCCGCTAGTTTAATAACTGTATTGGGTTTCTTGAAATTCAAATATAACTTATAAACGAAATGCAATCACCCCGATTCCGTGCAGTTTTGTCTAAGCCTATTCCTAGTGTTTTTAAAAAGAAAGGCCCGAGGGAAGTAACTTGAAGTTGATGAAGCTGAATGAAGGGACGATGAAGCGAGTCTTCTGGCGTAGCCTATTGCATTTTATAACTCTTAGGGCCTGTTTCACCGCCTTCTGATAAGTGTCGGATAGCCTAACCGTAAATTTTGTCACTTTCTTACTTTCTGTCAAGTGACTAAGTGTCAGTTTTAAAAGACAAAATATGCGAATAAGCTATCCGACACTTATCAGAAGGTGGTGAAACAGGCCCAAAGGTTTTTAAAATTATACATTAATATAATCATAATCATAATTATATTAATATATAAATAATTATATATTAATATAATCTCGCGGGGGCCCTGTGTTTTTGCGGGGCAAAGTCTATGCGTGATTGAAGGACATATCAACAAACAAACACGCTTTTGCGTTTATAATATTAATAACGATGGACCATATGTTTGAAAAATCGGTAAGATTTTAAAACTGCAATGATTAGTCTTAAAACTACATTAAATTTATCCAAAATCCAAGGCCCAAAATATTGTGCTGTCCCTTTCATAAATCTTCCTGCAGATTAAGGTAGGGACAGTAGGATTTTTCTTAAACAGGTATTTAATTTTATATAAATAATTATTGAGTAGCATGTTCTTCTTTGTCAACCGATAAACATCCACTGCTGGACAAAGGTCTCTTGCATGGACTTCCACAAGTCTCGGTCTTGCGCAGCCTGAATCCAACGGCTCCCTGCAACTCGTTTGATGTCGTCGGTCCATCTAGTGGGAGGTCTGCCAACACTGCGCTTCCAGGTGCTGGGTCGCAACTCCAGCACCTTGGGAATTAGGACCTACGAGCAGCGTCAAGTTTTGATAAAATAAGATAATTTAATAAAGCTTTGTTCTGTCTCTATTTAGAACACAGTGCCGTTTCAATACTCGTGGGTTGACGAGATGTTCCGTGAAATGGCAACTTTCGTGTTCTTCGTGACGACCGGCTACAAGTTCCGGCCGGCGGCTGCCAACCCCTATTTCACCCCTACGCAAACAGACGACGATGAAGCTAAAGTGTGAGTAACAGTATGGAAACATGCATAGCGCAACACTACTCCGAACGCTTAGAGCGTGGCTACACGCTCCGCCTACCATGTGCGTTTTTAACCGAGAATTGCGCAGTCCAATCTTGCCCAAGTCAACCAATTGCGCGGGCTACCTACGGTATTGTCGTCCACACGCACCCGTATAATCATCGTTAAGGTCGAAGACAAGGGTCTGCCCGCGAAATTCAAATTTAATTTGGTTTTTCGCAATTAATTGTAAACTAATACGACAAAGTATGCTTATGGCCTTCTAATTGCGCCAGTGGCATTATCATCTTCACAGGTTTACATAAAAATCTTTACTTGAAAGTGACCAGTTTAAGAAATTAATCAAAATACTGAGTTGAACGTGAGTTACTCACAAATTAGTCGATATTTTGATTAATTTCTTCAACTGGACACTTTTAAGTAAAGATTTTTATATAAACCTGTGAAGATGATACTGCCATTGTCGCAATTAGAATGCCATAAGCCTACTTTTTCGTATAAGTTTACAAATTGCGAAAAACCAAATTAAATTTGAATTTCGCTGGCAGACCCTTGTCTTCCACCTTAAGGAAAACATTTATTGTATATACTTTATCGGAATATTGTACGAAACACACGATCTCGTATGTGCATTCTTTTTGTCAAGACAACCTTCTTTATCTACGATACCTACGATATACACCAGGGATATTGACTATTTATTGGCTTCTTAGGAAGTTATCATTTAAAATCCCCATTAATACTCATCCTCGAATCTTCTCAATCTTTCAAACGCCACACACACGCATACCAAGTTCCGCAAAAACTCGTTTATGCTTAGATCTGCTTTATCTTTTAATATAACATTTGTAAAAATAATAAAAATTTGGATCCTTTTTGCATCTTTTTGCCACCACTATTCGTAGAACGCTGGCCAACGAGTTCTTCAACTCACACTTTGCTTGAATAATTCGTTGACCAGATTACGTTTTTTCTCTTCTTGTTTTTTACCGCATATTGTTATTGTCTTTTTTCTCCCCCCATTCTTTTTTCTTCCCAGTTGAGTTTTTGTTTTCCTTAACTTATAATTAGCTATAATTTTCTTCTGTTCTTATCTATTTACTTTTTTATATTAGCTGTAAGTTTTCCCCGTAAAATAAAATAAAAATATATTATCTCTGCTGTAGGCAATATATATGTGGCACCACACATTGGTGTATATGTCTCAGGGAAATGATATGATATAAACCGAGATTTGATCAAATCCCAAGAGATGTTGAAATGACAATTTGATTTTGACATTTCCCTGAAAAAAATGCCGGCCAGCTCCAACGACAGTACTGACTGAGCATTACATTAGCAGTATATAATCTAGCAATGTCAAACTGTTAATTTAATTCTTAATTTAGAATATTACTTAAAAACGAAATACAAACGCTCCGACTCCACGCAGTCTTCTCTGCCCTATTTGAAAGCGCGTAACCAGAATATATATAAGTATATAAAATAATAGGTGCATTTGATTTTAATTGCAGTTTATCGGACATCGGCGTGCTAGATGGACTTACGAATAGAGAGAAGAGACGAGAAGACATGCAACCGTTAATGCAAGATAATTCAGACTAGGTTTATTAATGTTACTATTAATTTTATTATAATATCATCGATCGTCAATTTTATTGTTATGTATGTAGTGCAAACCTACTTCAGTGTGGTCCACTATTATTTTAATTTAAGCTGCATCTACACTTATTGAGCGAACGGAGCATGTAACGAACGAACACGCCTCGAGCATACGGCCCGCGCTCCACGTATCAATAATATGACTTTTGCAAAAACAAAAGAGATAGTTTCCGTGTATACGAGGAGCATACATATAGTATGCTTGTTGCGAGTCCGAGGGTACAAATTAAAAAAAAATTATTCATTTCATCTAGGACATGTTTACACATTCCTTGACGTCACATTTGATTGAATCTAACCAATGACGTGCGTTTTGCAAATATCCTGTTGATAAAGATTAAAAAAATATATATTTGAACCCACATTACACATATTACACAATCCCCACTGGATTTGAATGTAAAACCGATTGCTACGGAAACATGCATTCGAAAGAGGTTCGAGGACAGTGCTTGACAAGCACTGTCCTCGGTCAAGCACTGACCTCGAAGCACAAGCACTGCTTGTGCTTAACTCGCCAAGCGTAGACGCAGCTTTACAGTTTCGACAAATTTTAAAGGTGCATTTTGAGTTGATAAGTTTAATAATAAAAATAAAAATAAACATTTGTCTAAAATACATGTAACATAATATAAACATTTTAAATGGAACAAACTAGTACACATTTAACTGCAAGAACATAACTCATCACCGCGAGATCCATTGCATTATATTCCCTTTCATTCCGCTACATGGTGTCGTGGCGAAGATGTGCTAGAGGTCTAAACGAGTATTTTTTGTTCTTTATTTTGACGAATGACTGAAGTTCAGTTACTTAATATTAATTACTACATCTTTTTCTTTATAAAATACTTATATTGGATAGTGAGACGAATGGTCCAAGGTTGTAAATAATAATTATAATAAAAGGAAAATTTAAGATTTGAAAAAATATCTGTACCTTGTTACACAGCGGGCAAATTATTGGGAACTGCATTTGATGCCAAAGACAGGCAAATATTGTCTATATTTGTCTATGCTTTTTTTTATCTGATTCAAATCTATCGTTAAAATTTACAAAAAAAAATCTACATTCCTGTTTTACAACAGATTTGGATGTAACTCAGAGATATTTCTTGCTTATAACACGCTATTCAGCTTCTTAAAAGAAAAAAATTTTCTTTCTTTCATCTTAAATCCCTTAAAGTCTTCCATCAACATACTATGCTGTGTTAGAATAGCGCTGGACTTCCGTGAATCCATTAATTACAAAATGATAGCGAACATAGAAAACATTCTTTAATAACAGATTCTATAATAATCCTAGATCAAACATAATAATATACTGCTTTGACTGTGCGTTTTTATAGTTATTGTACACGTCACGTTATTGTATATGACACCTACGATTTTATCACTTTAGAAATTATATAAACGACTATTGAAGTACTTTAGATAATGTAACTTGAATGTATTAGGCTAGGTTACTTATACCAATATTATAGTAGTTATTATCGTTTAGTTTTAATATTTTGGATATTATTATAAGGAAAATTCATTCTTACTGCATCTATTTTGTATGTTGAACGTTCAGTAGGTAAATGGATGTAAATAATGAATTAGTAAAAATCTTATCTGATATACAAATAAATAAGAATGCAGTGTCTGTGCTTTTTGATGAATGCGTGTAATGAATAATTTCAAACCTTATACGTTACGATTATTATTGAAATGTCTTAACACATTTTTTTTTAATTTTTGTCTGTTTGTTCGGGCTTATCTTTTGAAAAGCTGAACCGACTTAGATGGGATTTTCACAGGCAGGTAGAGTATTATAACATGTGTAATCTAGGTTACTTTTAATCCCGGAAATATATCGAGAATCTGTAAAAAGGAAAGTTGATCTAAACGATTTTAAAACTCGAGTATATGAGCACTATCTTAATCTATGTAATTTCATAAATTAGATATAGTTCCATAATATTTTAATTTACATTGCATATAATTTTAATACAGAAGACTATCAGGCTTGTCATGTGAAATTCAATTAAAATCAACGAAAATAATAGGCTAATTACCTTTTCCTTTTTATCATATTTCAAATAGGTACATTAAAATTTGAAACATGTCATATCGTAATCGTATATTTATTTTGATTCAGTTATTTTGTTGGTCTCATTTTCAGAATTTGGTGAGGGCGCATCACTATAAATGTCACCTTTAAACTGTCAACCATATAGCGGTTTCGGTATATACGGTAATTACGGTAACGGTAATGGTAATTACGGAAACAATAACGGTAATTACGGTATCGGTAGCCGCTAACGGTAATCACGGTGTCTTGAAAATAGTACCTATAGTTTTATGTAAGCCCTTTGCAAATGTGAAATAGATTCTTTGGTATAACGAAATAATTATTATTTGCGAATTTATAACAATATGTAATAAGTTACCCATTTAAGATTTAACATATTATTTTGTAAAGAAATATTGGTACATTCAATATTCGTATATGTATAATAGTGATTTAATATTAGCTTACCTAACAATTTTGGTGATATCTCAATTATTTACTATCATTGCATGCGTGGGTATTACTTTATTTTCTTAGGATGTTTTCAGTTAATGCGTATTTCGTCACGTACGGGAATTAGAACCACAACTTCAACTTTACACATCAAAAATCGTTTCATACAAATTTTAATATCGTTTGCAATTGCTGGACGCGGGTTATGAAGACTTGAAGTGAATGTACCGTTGAGGGGATAATTTGCATGCGTGACGATTGCGCACATCTTTGATAGGGCTCTTAGTGCAAGCGCACATTAGGGTCACCCGCGATTAGATATTAACCGCAAGCGTCGGGGATTAAGAGGTAAATATATTAAGCGAAAGACCGCGACCGCAAATACTCTTAATTCCTTACATTTTGGCGATATCAATCATTACGTCATGAGCTTACAGTAATATGTTTGCGGTCCGTAGTAACAACCGCACGCGGTAGAAAACCCTAATGTGTGCTTAGGCGGTTTTCATATTTCATTTTGTTATTTTAATTAACGGTAAAATTCTATATGAATATAAGCTTACCGCTTACAGAGACAATTGGGTATTTGACGGATATTTTTATTTATTTTAATATAATGTTTTTAAATATTATAATACAATGCCATTTTTCTTTTTAATATCTAATATCTACTAGTCTCGGAGTTATAAGCTATTTTACTGTGATTGTTGTCTCTTTCTAAAACAAAATTTTCTATGGAGCGTATATGGAGCTGCTGATACCCAATTATTGACGTTTGTATGGCTTCATATCCTATTATATATGTATTCATATCATCTTATATTATGGTTTCTGTTTGTACACAACACTAAAAAAACTAAACTAAATTGTCAACTCTAAATCTTAAGCTATCCTTTTCCACAGGCAGCATTGTTAAAAGGATAGCACGAAATTTAGTGCTGTCAGTTTCGTTTATTTTAGAGATTGTGTCCGTACAACAGAATTATTCACAATGTAAGGCGCAGCGCAGACGACAGACTATCCGTGACGCACTTTTTAGTCTGTGATAATAGAACCTATGCAAATATATGCAGTAACGCACACGACGCGCAAAAAGTCCGGCGCTCAAAAAATCCGTGTAATTCGGGCAGACCGCACCGCGCCGCGCCGCGCCGCTCCGCACAAAATGTGTGCGAAAAAAATTGAACGTTTGCTTCAACGCGCGCTAACGCAGACGGCGCACACTTTAGTCTGCAATCTGCATTTGTTAGGGGTGGACGTAACGCGACGCGATCTTTACCATGGCGCCAGAGGTCGATGTAACGATCTTAATTCAAGATATACAAAACAGACCAGCAGTTTCTGAATGAGTCAAAGCAGGTCTTAAAATAAATAGCAACTCATTAAATGGAGTAACAGACATTTTATTAAATTTGAAAAATTTATCCGGATGTTGCTTCAGAGTTGAATGTTTAATATGGAACTGTCCCTTCAGTAATCTTTCCGAAAGTATAGGATGTACCCAAAATTCTCTATTTCTTCTTCTTTTTCTGTACTTCAAGTACAAAATAATACTTCGCGATCTCTGCACGATTTCCATAGCGTCTACGTCCCTAAAGTTCTGCCGACAGAATCAAACAGAATGATCGAAGATGTGCGTCGTGTGCGTTGAGTCTGTGAAAAATCGGCGACCGACTTTTTGCGCGCTATGCAGACATTTTGTGCGCCGCAGACTCGATCACACAAAAAGTGTGCCGTCTGCGCTGCGCCTAAGGTTTAAATAAATTATATAGTTTGATAAGTAATATTGTTAATTTTTAAAAAATGTGCTAAATGTATATAATATTCATTAATAAACTAAGAAATCAAATAAATACCTGATTGACATGTAATAAAATTGTTTTTTTTTTTCACTCATTACACCTAAAATTTAAAAATTTAACAACAAATATAAAGATTATAAAGGCAAATAATTATTTTGCACAAACCATAAACAACTGAATTGGTAAATGACTCGATTTGGTTGTAAATAAAGACTAACATTAAACATGCTGGCATCCTCCCAAGTCAGACAGTTTTTGAGGTCATTACAAAATGCTCATCATGGTCTCTATTTATCAAGACTACTCACTACGGATTACGTTATTGACTTGAGAACAAAATGCATCCATAAAATATCTTTATATTACTTTACTAGCTGACGCCCGCGACTTCGTCCGCGTGGAAAAAGAATTAAAAAAGAATCGCTTTGTGTTAATCGCGAGGTTTTTAGACGATTGTCCTACGCCACTATATTATATTTTAGAGCTACTTGGTACCTACAAACCTACAATTACACACCATACAATCGAAATTACGTAAATACCCACAATTTAGGTGAGCAGTACCCAGCAGCATCAGGATTGAGGAGTTGGTAACTGGTCTTCAATGATGTAGTACAGTGATGCAGGGTGGGGGAGGGCGATTCCCAATACAAACCGAACGGTAGTGAAATTAGTTGAATATTAGGTGGCATCTATAAAACACACAGCTCTAGTGTAGGAAGTTTCGCGAGCGAAGCGAGCGCGAAATTTTTTTGGACTGCACTACTTAACTATGTTATTCATACTTGGTTCTTACAACACCAATTCAGAAAAGACATTTTCGCGAGCCAAACGAAAATTTGTACGACTACATTGCATCACTATGTAGTCTTAACTGTGCACTACATAACTGTGTCCTTCATACTTGGTTCTTACAATAACAATTAAGAAAAGATACATTTACGCGAGCGAAGCGAGCGCGAAAATTTTCGATTGCACTCCGCTTCTGTTTAGTTCATATTTGGCACCTACAGACAACATCAATTCACAATCGATAGTTTCAAAATCCCCACTTATTAGGTGGGCCTCACCCAGCAGCTCCAATATTTAAGGGTTGGTACCAGCACTGTCCATACTTGGCATCTACATTTGCAACATAAAACCGACGCTGTAGCGAGCGAAGACTACACTAAGTACTTAACTATGTACTTTATACCTGGTTCTTACAATACCTATCAAGAAAAGACATTTTCGCGAGCGAAGCGAGCGCGGAAATTTTGACGATTACATTGCATCCCTATGTAATCCATACTTGGCAATCCAAAACGGACATTTTCGCAAAATTTTTTTAGGGCTGCACTACTTAACTGTGTCCTTCATACTCGGTTCTTACAATACCAATTAAGAAAAGACACATATTCGTGAGCAAAGCGAGCGCGAAAATTTTCGGTTGCACTGCGCTTCTTCGTAGTTCATACCTGGCGCCTACAGTAGCAATTGAAATTGATATTTCCGCGAGCGAAGCGAGCGCGAAAATTTTTTGATCGCACTACGCCTCTTTTTAGTGCATACTAATTGGTATTTACAAAAGCTATCTATAATCGACATCATCGCGAATAAAGTGAGTGCGACATTTTTTACAATTGCACTACGCCACTATGTAGTCCATACTTGGCACCTACAACAGCAACGCAAGACTGACATTTTCGCGACCGAAGCGAGCGCGTTTTTTAGGACTGCACTTTTTAACTGTGTACTTTATACCTGCTTATTACAATACTAATTAAGGAAAGACATTTTCGCGAGCGAAGCGAGATCGAAATTTTTTACGATTACATTGCATCACTATTTAGTCCATACTTGGTCTTGGTCGGTTCAGGCGTCTTCGAGTAATCGGTGAACATACATAAAAAAAATTAAAAAAATGATTACTCCTTTTTCGAAGTCAGTTATAAAGAAATCTACAAAATTCAAAAAATTCAAAATTCAAAATCATTTATTTCATGTAGGCCAACCTGTGGCGCTTATGACAAGTCATGACTCTACCTACAATCTACATTATCGCGAATGAAGTGAGTGAGACATTTTTTACGATTGCACCATACCACATGTAGTCTACACCTGGTACCTACAATATCAATTCACTATCGACATTTTGTAAACAGCCACTATTTAGGTGGGTATTATCATCAGCAGCATCGGGATTGAGAAGTTGGTACCAGTAGTTCAATGTTGTAGCTTACTGGTTTATTGTGGGTAGGAGGATGATTCCTTAATCGAACCGAGCGATAATGAAATTAGCTGAATAGATTGATGCCATCTATGAATTTAAAGCTATGGTGGGAAAATTTAGTAAACGGAAAACGGAGACGCGAAATTTTTTTCGGCTGCGTTATGCCACTACACTACGTAGTTCATACTTGGTACCTACCATTGGTGAGCAGTACCCAGCAGCATCAGAATTGAGTCCTCCACTACAGCATTATATTTGAAATATTTGGCACCTACAATATCAGTCCACAATCGACAGTTCGTAAATATCCATGATTAATGTAGGCAGTTCACAGCAGCATCAGGACTGAGGACCTAGAGCCTGGAGTTCAATGATATGGCTATGGTATGGATGTAATAAGATCTATACGTAGTATATATCGTATGCGAGTGACCTAGAAACCCGAGAGAAGTTCTGTCCTCTATCTCCGATAATATTTAGCAGATCTTCACCAAAATTAGACAAAATATTTCTTAGAGTACACACTTTCTAATAAAGAAAGAATTATAAAAATCAGTTCATATTTGACTGAGTTATGGAGTAAAATCAACGAAAAATTTCCTCCCCTATCCTGGAGTAGCCTTATGCTTTATCGGGATAAAAACTATCCTATATGTTGACCCGGAGTATCAGCTATCGCTATACCAAATTTCGTTTAAATCCGTTCAGTAGTTTTCGCGTGATGCGCGAACAGACAGACAGACAGACAGACAGACAGACAAAAATTAAATAAAAATCTGTTTTGGGTTCAGTATCGATAATAAAGCATCCCCCGGTTAAAATTTTCAAAATATATTAAATGTACAGAAATCTTCCAGTTACAGTTTTATTATAAGTAAGTATAGATAGATATAATAGACCAATAGAAGCAGTAATATCCTAGTGGTTAGGACTCCTATTCGGCGAGGGGGTTATGTCATTATGTGCGTTTAAGTAACTGGAACGTAGTTCCTTATCGCGCGGTGCGGAAGGGGGCTAGACGGAAAAAATTAAGACAAAATTGAACCGACACTCGACACTGATCGACACTTTTTTGAAACCGACACTTTTTTGAATGTGAATTTGGCATTCGAGTGTTCGGTATTTTCGCGGTACAATATTGGGTCTCCGTAGCCTTGTGGCTTCTGCAGTCGCCTAACAGTTAAAAGTCGATGGTTCGAATCCCAGCTCGACAGACCGAATTTTCCATTTTCAATTTTATTTTAAACAATTTCTACATGTGGAACCTTTCGTTATAAGTTAAAAAATTAGGGAAAAATTCCAACCGAATACTCGAATGCCAAATTCAACTACGTTCCATCCGGGTGTCCCTTGACACCTCTCAAGTTTTTTTTATATGTTTGTGGTAATTGACCGAGCGAAGCGAGGTCTCTGAGTTAACTAGAGCGATTTGCACTTGTCCGTCCGTCCGTCCGTCCGTCTGTCAGAGCCTTATAACTTTTGAATTACTGAACGTAATTACTTCAAATTTAGATATAATATGTAAACCGATGGCCTCCAGCCGAAAATGGCTTAAAAAGTTATAAAAATCTTTATTTCAGGGGGGCTCTCATAGAAGCGAATGCGAAGTAAAAAAAAAAAAATATCGCGTTACATAAAATTGTTACGTATCATTTTAAAGATAATTTTGAACTGAGTACAAAAATATTTTTTTTTAAATTTTTCCCTTAAAATTGACGAAATGGGGGGCTTTCAAAGTGGCGATTTTATACGCTCGCTTGAAGACGCTCTCTAGGAAAATCCGCTATGGATTTTCAAACTGATTTTATGTTTTTAGGTCACTTATATCCTGTACTTGAACAACAAATACTAAAATTATATGAATATTATAAAGAAACGAGATTATTTAATTTTTAATGTACATCAGTAATTCATATAGCATCAACATAGCTTCACAATAATGCTAATAGATGGCGCAGTCAGTAACTATTCCCATGGAACTACGAGTTACGACTAACGACCTATCCCAAAAACAGTTTTGCGTCGACCATTATTATTTAGTTACTTATTATAATACAATAATTGTATTGTAATTTTTTTTGTACCATATTATTCAATTAAAATTATTTTTTAGTTAAATTTTAGTTAAATATTGTATATTTTCTATTCGCGTCGATAGATGACGATTTGTACAGATGCCCGTAACCCGGTTTCACTCGTTAGTACCTACATAATAATTCAATGTTTTCACTAACGTTCCCTAACCTTTACGGGCTACCTATAAGTTAGGTGATTGATGTTTTCTGTCAACTTATTTATCACGATCCTGTACGGGACACCTAAAAGGATATTGGGACGGATGTTAGGACTTAGGATTGTATTTAGGAGCTACCTACGTTAAGAGACTCCTGCTTAGGGGATGATTTAGGTATGTTTGGTGAAAACGGGCATAATAATAATGTCAGTTTTGGTTATCATGTATCGATTGAATGAATAATCATGGGATACCGTTACCGCGAGGTCTCAGTTCGGGGCGAACCACTAGTTACATACAAATGCTTAAACTGTGAAGGAAAAACATGGTGAAGAAACCGGCACGCTTGCGAGTTCTCTGTAAGGTTCTCAATAGTGTCTGAAGTCAACCAATTCGCATTGGGCCAGCGTGGTGGACTGTGGCCTATAAGCCTTCCCTGAGGCCTATAATCCTTCCCTGAGGGCTATTACCCTTCTCAGGGAGGGTTCTCCCTGAGAGGGAGACCTGCGCGTAGTGGTGAGCCGTTGATAAGTTGCTGATGAAGACTTACGAAACATAAACGATTACCTTGGCCAGATCATACAACTGGGTAGAAACAATTTCGACGAAGAATAGAGAAGAATACGGCTGGGCTGGGCGGCATTTCTTTAAGTCAGGTCTTCTCATCGTCATTACCTCAATGCCTGAAGACGAAAGTCTTCAGTCAATGTGAATGTGAAAAATGTGAAGCTTATGGCGCTGAAACGTGGACACTAACAAAAGGCTTGATCCACAAATTTAGTCACTCAGAGAGCTATGGAGAGGGCTATGTTAGGAGTTTCTCTTAAGGACAGGATTCGGAATTAAGAGATCCGTAAGAGGACCAAGGTCGTCGACATAGCCCAAACCATTAGCAAGCAGAAATGGCAGTGGGCAGGCCATGCTTGTCGCAGAAGCGATGGCCGTTGGGGCCGAAAAGTTCTAGAGTGGAGACCGCGAACAAGTAAGCGTAGTGTGGGGTGCCCTCCAGCACGTTGGATCGATGATATAAAGCGGGTGGCGGGAAGTGGCTGGCTGAGGAAGGCTGAGGACCGGGTGTGGTGGCGTTCTTTGGGAAAGGCAATTCAAAGAAACAAAAATTCAAAGTTCAGCAGTGGACGTCCGCAGGCTGAGATGATGATGATGATGACTGTGCGAAAAGTTATTGACAATTTCTGTCGGTATGGTCACTTACCCACATGTCTGATGTCACTTCACTGTTGGTAAGTAAAACACACGTAAAATAACAGTGATTCATTAGACAGAAGTTGTATTTACATTTATTTAAATTTTATATCCACTATTGTAACGGCATTTTAACATTTAATTGTACCTACCTGTTAAAACGAATTTTTGGCAATAAGATAAGATAAGCATTCCGTTTCGGCTTAGTTACATCTGTTGACAAAAATTTTGAACTTCGATTGGATCAAACATATAGATCCTATTGCATAGTCTTTGATATTATTTTTGGGTATCCATAATCCACATACTTCAAGTAGCCCGAACATGTTTTTATAATCTCAAAATCCTCTACCGTGTGCGTAGTTTTCTCACCACTGAGACTCGTCTTAGGGTCTGTGCGTTAATTCGCTCCAAGTTGAATTATGCTGATGCACTGTACGGACCAAGGTTGTTGAGCGACTCAGCGACTCGTGCAAAGAATACAAAATGCCTGCGTACGCTACTGTTATAATGTACCCCCAAGATCCCATATCTCACCATACATCAACAAAGGAAACCTGTTAAATATGGAAAACAGAAGGAAGCTGCATCTGGCTTCATTATTGTTTGGCGTGATTCAGTCTCTAAAGCCCCCATATCTCTTCAATAAACAAAAAAAGCAAAAAAGACTGATACACCATCAAATAGGGTCTGGACTTTAAGAACTCCTCACTATGCAACTAAAGCATTTCGTGGTAGCTTTAAATTTGCTGCTACGAAATGCTGGAACGATTTGCCTCCTCCCATGCGCGATGTAAGCAAATCTAAAGCAAACTTATCATTAACTAACATCCAACTAACTCGCAGAAAAACATTTCGGATAAACGCGTAACCGACGAGCGTAGCCGGCGTTTATGACGTTCTTGAGTTTGGTTTTTCACTTGTACGATTTCATCGTTAATGCGGTTAGAACGCCCTATACGATGTGCGTAGCGAGTCGCTTACACCTTTCTGCGTAAATAAACCTCAGACAGCTATGGAAAAATAGATTATAGTATATTAATTATCATTATTGATCGTAGATATATACGTACAAGTCAAGAGCCGCTTACGGGGTTGGCCTGTCGCCACGGCCACGTGGTGCGAAGCGTCAGGAAGCTCGCGACGTAAACATGCCTATTTGCATGATCTTGGCCAGATCTTGACCCATTAACACGGGAGCCCATGTCAGAGCAGTGTCGCTTTGTATATTTTTAGCTGGTAGGCGGGAGCGGGGTTCTCGCCGACTGTCGAGTGCGCCGCGCGTCAAACGCCGTTCGCCGAGCGTTCGGCGAGTTTGCCGCGACGAGTAGGTAATGCGAACAGGAAAATGACATCGCGAGGCATAAGACGGAAGAAGTCATCGCTGTCCGAAGTGAAAGTGGCCGTGGTAGGCGCACCATCGGTCGGCAAAAGCGGTATGTGTGCGATGAGCTGGTACTTAACACGTGTAACTTAAGCCATCAGATATTAGTTTGTTGCTAATCTCTACCTGAGTGCAATGGAAACTTAAAGATAAGGTACAAGTGTTTTTAAGTATTGTAACGAATTGTTTTTAATGGCAATATTTCGTAATTTAGGTAAAAATGAAGAGGAATTGAGAGTTTACTTTATACCAATACTATTTTAGTTAGGTACCTAAGTTACCTATAATATATTGAACAAAGTTAAAAAAAATAACTGCATAGCGAATGTTTACAAGTTAAAACGTAGTAGGTATCAATAATAATTTTATCCCCCCTACCGTTCGGAAAAATAACAACTAACTTAATTTTATAACTAAGAAATGCATTTTTATCCCACTACACATTACACAATGCTTAAATATTCGTCAGTCTGTATTGTTTATTTGTTCGTTCCTTTGTAGCCCACCAGAGAATATACAAGTGGACCGATTTTCATGATTCTTTCACCAATAGATAAAATAATAATGAATAGTATTAGATTCAGAATTGAGGCAATGTTATCACGAAATATAATACTCGTAAGTAGGCATGTACGCTAAAGCGAAGTGGTGCGAAAGTATGAGTTGCGAAAAGCCGCCCTCACTCCCCGCATACGTCGATTAGTCCTATATCAACGCATGCGGGGAACGCATTTCGAAAAACGAACAAAAAAAATTTGTTTCCACATTCTTTACATACTTAGATACATGTTATTCCCAAAATGTACATTTTAATATTGTTTAATTCACACATAAAATGAAATATACTATCTTTCTACTACGCAACCGCACGCGACCTGCCTATATTATTAATTATTTATTACTAGTTAATGCTCGCGACTTCGTCCGCTTTTAACGAGGTTTGTTTTTACGGCATAAAAAATAGCCTTGCACTCTCCAGGTCCTATACCGATAAGAAAAACACATCGAATTCGTTGTTCCGTAGCTGCGTGCGTAGTGGACACACCAATAAACAAAAACACTTTCGCATTTATATAAGTAAGTATAGGTATTCTTTTTATAAATGCGAACTAGCCATTATATTATATAGTATAAAAATAATTTTTGTTTGTATACCTACGTATGTTAAACTCGGACAGTCATCGCGCGTCGGTTTCGTCGTTCTATTTAGGCCAGAGTTTCTAAATCCCGCAGTTTAGGTGTGCAGTTCTCTGCAGCATTATGATTGAAGTGTTGGTATCTGGAGTTCAATTGCGTCGTCTATACTTGGCACCTCAATTCAAATATAAGATGGCATATTCAGGGCTTGAGTCAAGTCCGAAGAGGGGGGAGATCACTACGATCCTAGAATCAGGCTATCTTCTCTACCATCGGCAAGGAGACAGCCTATCGCAAGGCGGCGTCGAATTCCTCGTCAATAAGGTCCGGCCGTTACTGATAACGTTGTCGAGATATCACGAGTAGCTTATAATATTTGAACTGACCACCACACACACTGAATCACCACTTCGAATTATTTTCAATCGATGGCGGGAGCGAAGCTGCAGGTAAAAGTTAGTTTTGTACTGAGCGAAAAGGCTTTTCCTTATAAATTTTAAACATCAAAGATGACCCTTGACGGATGATGAGTTCACCCTTCAGGCATTCTACAGTGGTAAAATGCTCAAGTTCAAAATTTCTACATTATCGTTAGAGTAGGTAGCTACCCCAGCATCATCGTCATCAGGAACCCATCAATAGCTCATTACTGAGCGCAGCAGGTCTTCTCTCTTCACACACCTTTGAGAACATTATGGAGAACTCTTTCCAGGTTCTGGCAGGTTTCCGCACTACGTTTTCCATCAACGTCGAAGCATGTGATAATTTTTAACTGCTTAAGCGCACATAGCTCCGAAAATTCAGAGGTGCGTGCCCGGGATCGAACCTACGGCCCTCCTAATAGGAGATTGCAGCCCTAACCACTAGACTATCACTGCTCTTACAGTAGGTATCTATCTACCTTTAATCAAATAAATAAGGATTAAATATTACCTAACTAGCTGATGCCCGCGACTTCGTCCGCATGGATTTAGTTTTTAAAAATCCCGCGGGAACTCTTTCATTATCCGAGATAAAAAGTAGCTCTCCCGGTCTGAGGAAACACTCCTACATCCATTACTATACCCATGCAAAAAATCGCATCAAAACCAACAAACAAACACACTTTCGCATTTATAATATCAGTAATGCTTTATTATAACACTTTTTATATTTGTCACATTTTTTACCATACTTAACCAAAGACAAAGACAAAGACGTTTAGCTGTCATTTACGTTTTGTTATTCCACTGCCATTTGCGTTTTGTTATTCCATGTCAGATGCGTTTTTGTTATACCACGTTTTATAGTGACTTGACGGAAACACGGTTGAACGGGATAAAAAGTATCCTATGTCCGTCTCCTGGTTCTAAGCTACCTCTCCACCAGTTTTCAGCCAAATCGGTTCATCCGTTCTTGAGTTATAAATAGTGTAACTAACACCACTTTCTTTTATATATATATATAGATAAAGATAATCAATTCAACTAAATTATTGAAATCATTTACCAACATTTTCATAAGTAACTGTTTTACTGTAAGTACAAAAGGATCAACAAATCGTGTAAAATTTTAAACCACAGATTTTTATAGCAGTACAGAATTCTATAATTCTGTATTTACTTACGTGAAAAATAAGCACCTTGTTTGTCATAGGTATACTAAATTCTTCCTTTGTTAAAAGATTAGAGCGGTCTGCTTTATTTATTTTATACTAGCTGATGCCCGCGACTTCGTCCGCATGGATTTAGTTTTTAAAAATCCCGCGGGAACTCTTTCATTATCCGAGATAAAAAGTAGCTCTCCCGGTCTGAGGAACCACTACTACGTCCATTACTATACTATGCAAAAAATCGCATCAATCCGCTGTTCTGTTGCGACGTGATTGAAGGACAAACCAACAAACAAACACACTTTCGCATTTATAATATCAGTAATGCTTTATTATAACACTTTTTATAATTGTCAAATTTTTTACCATACTTAACCAAAGACAAAATTACGTTTAGCTGTCATTTACGTTTCGTTATTTCACTGTCATTTGCGTTTTGTTATTCCATGTCAGATGCGTTTTTGTTATACCACGTTTTATAGTGACATGACGGAAACGCGGTCGAACGGGATAAAAAGTATCCTATGTCCGTCTCCTGGTTCTAAGCTACCTCTCCACCAATTTTCAGCCAAATCGGTTCATTCGTTCTTGAGTTATAAATAGTGTAACTAACACCACTTTCTTTTATATATATAGATTTTGTATAATATTATAAAAATAAAAAAAAAAGGTATTCTTGTAAGATTTCAGTTATACTAAAGATCGCGTAAATAGTGCCAAAGACAAGACAATGACGTGCTTATAAGATCGACCTCTAGTGATCTAAAAATATCCTTAGAAATATGTGAACTATTTCTGTAGATATATACAGGGCCGATTGGTACAATATGTCTGATTATTACGTCAACCACGCAAATCATCTTGCGAATCGACAGGAATCATTTTAATATTCATGAGTAACTTTATTTTAGTTTTGCTGGCGATAAAATCTATATTATGATGAAAGCCACATGTTAACTATTAGAAGGTGAATTTTATAACATCAATATTATTGTTTTTATTGCGAGATGTGAGAGCAACACCAAATTATTTTCATTCCGAAAAATAAATATAGAATAATAGAGTGTGAATTAAAAATTTAAATCATCCCCGACATATTAGGAAATCTATGACATCGTATAAAGGCCAAGTTTACGTATTATTATTATCGTCAAACATTATCCAATTTACCAACTACCTACTTATCAAGACCTGGGTATAAGTCTTATGTTTATATAGTAGTGTATATTATAGTAGTTTTTATATAGTTTTACAACCTCTATACGTGTATACGTATTATTATACGTAGCTCTATTGAGCTAAGTGCTTTTGACCACCTGCCCATTAGACCCTGGTCAGTGTCACTCTCTAGTATCTATGAGCCAACGTACTCATCACGGAAATATTGTGATAGAATCTAGACGTGTCATAAAAGCTGCAGGTTGGCTTAAATGAAATAAATAATTTTGAATTTGAATATAAGTAGATAAATCGAAGAGTTGGGTAGTTAGCAAACTGCCCTGGTTGCATCATATCAAGGTTGCTTTAAACTAGTGCATCGCATAGGTTATTCTTACTTGACCAAATTACAATTAGATAGGTGGAAGAAATATAAACATCAGGTACCTAGGTATCTAATGTATGACCAACGTCTCTACGTCGCGTCGGCTGAAAAAAGAGAAGCTAGTCCAGATTTTTAGGGATACAGACACACAGACGCATAAAGACATCCTTCCTTCCTTTTCCTTTAAAAAAAATTTAAAAAAAAACTTATTACACTCTTTTTCCGTCAGAAATTAAAAAAACATTATGAAATCCTTGATCATTCTTAACCGCAAAATCAATAACAAAAATAGTTTCTTGTTTGTACAAACATTACAGTTTGCACGCAAAACATATTTTATATATCTAAGAGGGTATTGCATTGCACTTTGGAACCAGGTTGCGTCCATCGGTGTATTTTCTCTCGAAATAAAGCACTCCAGATATGTACTGCGTTGTATTGCTTTCGTTGTAACTTGTAATGTAGCTGTATATAGACGGTCTATTTTAAAAGTACACACAGAAGTGACGTACACAGTATGCATGTACCGACTAGGTTCACTTCAGCCGGCCTACAACCAGGCATGGGTCGCCTCTCAGTATGACAGAGCTTAGGCCATGCTCCACCAGCAGGAGAAGTACTACTGATTGGTAGACTTCCCATACATTTGAAAACATTATGGAGAACTGTGGGGCATACAGGTTTCCTCAAGATGTTTCCTATCTAATAACGTATAAGACGCATAGGTATAACTCCGTTCCGTAACCCTCTCGAACAGGCGGCCGAATTTTTGACCATTAGGCTCAGTCTTGTACTAAATTGTACCCGTTTGTGCACTGTAATATGTACATCTCGCGCAGATAGCTTATCTCTGTAGAAATTGACCGCCGTGGCCGTAATCGGTCGAGAGGACATTATTATTTTTACAAAGTAAGTACAATGTACTTACTTTGTAAAGGTATATCTAAAGTTAGAAGACCCGATAAGAAGGTTAGTGATCTTCAAAAGTAAAACAAAAAATTTACCTATAAACAAAATAGTCATCCATCGTTGGACATCTGGTGAATTTCTTTTGATGTTGTGCCAGTCCCATCCAAATCTTCGCTACCTACAAGTTTGATGATATCTTCGAACCAGTGAGATAGTTTCATCATCATCATCATCATCATTAACAACCCATCAACGGCTCACTACTGAGCGCAGGTCTCCTCTCCAGAGAAGGGTTTAGGCCATAGTCCACCACGCTGACCCAATGCGAATTGGCGGACTTCACACACCTTCGAGAACATTATGAAGAACTCTCAGGTGTGCAGGTTTCCTCACGATGTTTTCCTTCACCGTTAAAGCAAGTGATATTTAATTGCTTAAAAGCACTTGACTCCGAAAAGTCAAAGGTACGTACCCGGGATCGAACCTGCGACCCCCCAAATAGGAGACCACAGTCCTAACCACTAGGCTATCACGGCTTATTTGTGTGAGATAGTTTAGAGGCAGTTATAATGGATATTTTTCCTACCTATTTATAATACTAATTTTAAATTTATGTGACGAGTAAAATAAATACGTTTTGTTAATAGGTATAATAAGAAAATTCTGTTTCAATCATTCTTTCTACCACTTCGAATCAGATAAATATTTGAGTTGCCGTCAAATGCCGTCGAAATGAAACATGTGTTTAATGTGATTAGACATGCTTTGTTAAGCCGTCTACAGGCTCTTGCAGGAATAATCTGAGAAGTCTTTTAAATTATGAAGTTAAGGCACGTCTGGCACTGTTGTCGTACCGCCGCACTATTACAGCCCGTATTCACGGTGCGGTTCTCACCCGCGCCCGCAGCGGTTGCGGTACAGTGTGGTTATGCCAAGTTTTAATTCGTTTGGTCGTAAAAATTAACTATGACATTAGCATCAAAGTAAAATGAACCATATTAGTATCACATTAAAGTCACAAATTCAATACAGACGTTTTTAATTTGGAGCGTTTTCGTTACGTAAATGTCTAAGAATACATACACGAAATTGAGCTCTAATTGAATACTATTATGTTTATTTTACTTTGAAGGTAATGTCATAGTTTACTATGCATAGTTAACTATGCAATCTTGTACTAACCCTACAGATACTCACGACACCGCAGTTTTATGCGGTCCCGCAGCCACCGCGGTTGCGGAAAAGGATCGCAAAAATGGTGTCGGAAGGAGAGAACACCTATACCGCCTACGTCGCATTGCCACGCATTCGCGCGACTGATCTCATTTTCCATACAAATCTGCGTTGTACGCAGGCCGCATGCCGCGGGCCCACAACCGCTGCGAGCGCGGGTGAAAACCGCTCCGTGATTACGTTTTTTCGACGTCAGTCTGGAGCAGGCTTTAACGTCAGTTCATTTTCCTACACGTGATATTGTTTTTCGTTAATTAATGTGTATTTAAGACTATGTTAAACGATTATTCTTGGGACAAGTCTACTCTAAGCTTCCAACTGCATCAAACATTGGCTGAAATGTAGACTCCATTCCATTTCATTAATGATTAAAGCCCAATGTAAAAGGGTTTTTTTTGGATTTCCACCTTTTTAGGGTTCCTTGGTAAACAAGGAACCCTTATGGTTTCGCCATGTCCGTCCGTCTGTCCGTCCGTCCGTCCGTCCGTCCATCCGTCCGCGGTTTAGCTCAGAGACTATTGGTACTAGAAAACTTTAATTTGACAAGGGTATAAATATTAATCACGCTAACAGAGTGGTGAATTAAATTGTGAAAAATATTGGAACGTAGTTCCTTATCGCGCGGTGCGGAAGGGGGCTAGACGGAAAAATTAAGACAAAATTGAACCGACACTTTTTTGAAACCGACACTTTTTTGAATGTGAATTTGGCATTGTGTTCATTATTTTCACAGTACAATATAAGATCTCGGTAGCCTTGTGGTTTCGACAGTCGCTAAACAGTTAAAAGTCGATGGTTCGAATCCCAGCTCGACAGACTGATTTTTCTATTTTCAATTTTATTTTAAATAATTTCTACATGTGGAATTTTTCCCTAAATTTTTATAACTTATTTTTAAGTTAGAGTATATACTAACTTATTTTTAAGTTATTAGGGAAAAATTCCACTGGTAGAAATTATTTAAAATAAAATAGAAAATAGAAAATTCAGTCTGTCGAGCTGGGATTCGAACCATCGACTTTTAACTGTTTAGCGACTGTCGAAACCACAAGGTTACCGAGATCTTATATTGTACTGTGAAAATAATGAACACAATGCCAAATTAATTAATCGAAAGGAACTTCGTTCCATCCGGGTGTCCCTTGACACCTCTCAAGTTTTTTTTTAGGGTACCTCCCCTACATGTAAAGTGGGGAATGATTTTTTTCTCGTCTATCCCATAGTGTAGGGTGTCCTTGAATAGGTCTTTATTTATTTATTTATTTATTTATTTAGGAAAGCCAACAGTTGATACAATAATACATTTATAATTAAATAAACAACTTATGAGAGTCACTTGATTAAATGCTCAACTAATTATAGGCTATCACAACATGCTTAACAATTACTTAACCTGCATACAATAAGAATAATTACATAAATTAATTTGCTAACCTATCCAAGATATTAAGTATACAATTTAACTACATACAAAATGATATTTATGAAAATATGAAAATTTAATTTTATGATTAAAAATGAAATATATGATTAAAAATTCATCAGGTCAGTTAGTGGAAATAATGCTGTCAATAATATTACGTCTAAACTGAGCATAACTATTATAAAATAAATCTATTTCTTTCTTTCGTTTCACAATTGATTGAATGAGTTAGAAATTCTAGGTATGGGAGAATATTTACCTAGCTTAGTTCTGCATCGTCTAACATATAACAAATTACAAGGATGACGTGGATTATTACTTCGTGGTGCTTTAAGTGGAAATCTATCGACTAACTCCGCACAATCAATTTTATTGTTAAATAATTTGAACAAAAACATCAATGACAATATTATTCTTCTATCCTCAAGTTTATGTTTCTTGAAAAGGGTTAGTCTTTTTTCATAATTATTAAGCTTTTTTCTGAGACGGAATGAAAGCTGACGCAAGAACCGTTCCTGTGCTCTCTCAATTCTTTTAGTGTGGATTTTAGTGAATGGAGACCAGATAATAGCACAATATTCCAGTCTACTACGCACATAACAATCAAACAGCTTTATTACAGTAGAATATTGCTTAAAGTTTTTTGAACACCTAAGAACGAATCCAAGTGATCTATTTGCCAGGCTTAAAGTTTTATCTATGTGAGGTATAAAACTTAGTTTACTATCTAAAATAATACCTAAATCACGAATTTCATTCTTCTGCCAAACTTCAAACTTCTGCCAGTCGCTTGTCGTCAATGTAATACATAGATGATATCTTATTAAATTTTCGAGTAAATTTTATATGAAGACATTTATCAACATTTAGGAACATTTTATTTGTTTTACACCATTTACTTAATCTGCATAGATCGGCCTGTAATAATTGAACATCGCTATCGCTATTAATAATACGTGTCAGTTTTAAGTCATCCGCAAAAAGACTTACATTGCTATTGTAAAACATTCTCGTTATGTCGTTAATGTAGACATTGAAAAAGAGAGGACCTAAATTGGATCATTGAGGCACCCCCGATTGAGCTATAAACACCCTGGATTGGTGGCCATTTATAACTACCCTAGATTTCCTATTGGTAAGATACGATTGACTCCACATTAGTAAGTTATCAGATACTCCATGCGCATGTAGTTTATTTAGTAAGATACGATGATTGACCTTGTCAAAAGCTTTTGAAAAGTCGGTATATATGGCATCGATTTGCTGCCCGTTATCAATACATTCCGCTAAATTTGTAGTATGAAGTAGCAGATTGCTAGTTGTAGAGCGTTTACTCATAAATCCATGTTGCTTTTCACTAATATATTTATTCAAATGGTTGAACATATGCTGGTACACCAGCGATTCAAAAACATTTGCCATGGTAGATAAGATAGATATTGGGCGATAGTTTTGTACTTCTTTCTTTTTGCCAGACTTAAAGACTGGAACAACTCTCCTTCCAAACATCGGGAAACTGACCATTTTCTAAGGATTTATTAAAGATCAATGTAAGAAGTAGTGATATTGGCAATGCACATTTGATTAAAAATATCGGGGGTATATTGTCAGGACCAGCGCCTTTATACTTAACCAGTCTTTTTAGTTTCTTAAAAACAGTTGATCGGGAAAGTTGAAGATAGTCAATTTCATCGTGCATATCAGGAACGTTAAAGCTGAATTCATTAGAGACATCATTATCCGTTTCGTAAACAGAAGCAAAGTGAGCCGCAAATAGTTCACAAGCAGCCGCAGTGTCAGTGGCCTTTTTACAAAGCCTTTTTATCATTTAGAACCATGACAGGTGGGTAAGCACTATTATCTTTACGGATGTTCTTTAAATGGGTCCAAAAATATTTAGGATTTTCCCCTATTTCAGTCTCTATCTTACAGACGTATTTATTGTAGCTTAATAATATTAACCTATCACAATCTTTGCGTAGATATTGAAACTCAATTAAATCTAATGGATTTTTATATTTCCTCATCTTTGCGTGATGCTTGTGTTTTAATTTTAGTAGCTTATCTTTCAAAAATATTGTGGGTGTGCGAACACCATTTTTCGATTCAGGGATCTGTTTGTGAAATATTATATTTTAAAGTGCTAAATTTTATTAGAGAACAATTTTATATTGTATATTAATACACTCTATATTTTGATCATAGATTGAAATAAAATTGAATTTGAACGAAAATGGAAACCACGCCTCTTTTCGAGATAAACAAGATGCTGATTTGAATTAGTTTAAGTAAGTAGGTGTAAAATTTCACTTTCTGTTTTGCAACGTTGATTGATTGTCCGTTTTAAACTTTGATGTTGCGCCAAAAATTAAATTTTCCGCAAAGTAGATGCGGTACACAAACTGCACCGTCTCTAATGTTGGCAGAATTTAAAATATTTCTAAAGTATGCAATCTTAAGTGGTGTTTCGGGATTATTTCGAAACTGCTCAAGTGCGTGTCAGACTAGTGTCAGACTCAACCGGGTGGGTTGAGTTAAAATAAATTGAATAAAGAAGAGTATTCGGTGTCTTTTCATTTACACTAGCGGCACGCTATGATGGCCGGTTTGACGTTTGTCCGCTCATGAAGTTCCGTATTAATTGATAACGACTTTGAAGGAAATAATTGTATTACTTTATTGACGATAGTGATGTGCAGAGATTCATAAATTTTATCGAATGTAGTTTTAGGTTTAGGACTCAAAATTTATTTATTAAATTGATTTCTAAAATGTATACAAGTGTAGAAAAATCAGTTTGCACCATTTAAGGGGTGAATGTACTTGTGAATATGAACAATTTTCACTATGTGGACAAACCTCTGAAATCGCAAAAAAATATCAGCTGTTTCATACAAAAGGTAAAATTTTTATTTTTATATGATATATACCACAACTCGGCATTTGGTTTTCTAAATTGAAAATTTTTAAAAATGGAATCTAATACGATCGTCACATAGGATCGCTGGCTAGCACAACTACTACCTCCGGCAAACTCGCGTCAATGCTCAATGCAAAACAAAGCAGTTTCGAATTGACGTTGCTTCGAAAAGTATAAACTGTCAGTGCAATGCGATTGTGATATAGTTTTGACCTGGCTTTGGATTTCAAATATTGATACTGCATTACTGTTGACCCTTGCTCGTTAATTTGGACTCTGTTCAAGCCCTTTGTTGTGGATTTCGTCGATATGACCGAACGTACGCAGAGAACTGTTCTAAATAGTCAGACACGTGAGTTCGTAATACGCCTTCGTAACTATTTCGATCGTGAAGCTCAAAATGGAGGGCCAATTTTACCTATAACGTCAGTGGTTGAACGCGTAGCTGATGCGCTTAATATTGGACAACGAACTGTTAGACGGATAACTAAAAAAAATATGGCGAGACTGGCACAGAAGAAAATAAACTTCACACACCAAAAAAGAGAAAACGAGCAAAACCAGTCGTAGGCATCGATAGCTTTGATGCCGATGCTATCCGAAGACATGTTTACGGCTACTATTTACAGAAGGAGTATCCAACAAGAAAAAAGTTGGTGCATTCACTGAAGGAAGCTGGATTATTCTTCGGTGGGGAAAGTTCTTTAACGAAGATTTTGAAGACCATTGGATTTCGATACAAAAAATGTAACAAACGCAAAATATTGATGGAAAGATTTGATATAGCGATGGCAAGGTATACTTTTTTACGGCAAGTGAAAGAAATCAAAAATTGGCAAAATGTTGTGTTCTTGGATGAAACATGGCTTAATGCTAACCATACTGTAGGCCGTTCTTGGAACGATGACACAGCAGCATCTACTTCCAAAGTTCCTGTAGGAAAAGGATCGCGACTTATAATTTGTCACGCCGGAACCATCAACGGGTTTGTCGAAGGTTCTCTCATGGCTTTTGCGTCAAAAACCACTGGAGACTATCATGAAGACATGAATGGAGAAAAGTTTACTGAATGGTTTACCTCAATGTTGTGTAGCCTCCCTGAACCATCTATTATAATTATGGACAACGCCCCATACCACTCGATGCAAATTGACAAGCCACCTGCCCAATCCCAAAAGAAAGCTGATATCGTCGCATGGCTTCGTAAAAATGGCGTAGATGCAAACATGAATATGTTAAAAGCGGAATTAGTACGTCTTTTAAAAGAAAACAAACCAACCAAGATCCGATACGTCATTGACGAAATAGCATTAGAACATGGGCACAGAGTTATACGGTTACCGCCTTACCATTGTGAGTATAATGCGATTGAGTTGGTGTGGGCTCAAATTAAGGGATATGCTGCAAGACACAATACAGAACCCCCATTTACCACAAAAAAAAATGCTAAAATTATTAGAAGAAGCTTGTGAACATGTGACTAAAGGAGACTGGGAAAAGGTTGTGAATAGAACTGTTAAATTAATAAGGGAAGATTATGAAAGAGATGTGAAAATAGATAATATTATAGAAAACGAACATATAATTATTAATGTAGGTGATGATAGCAGTGACGACAGTGAAAATAGTAGTATGGACGAATCTGATTAATTATGGCCTTTTGTGGCACCTTTTTTGGTATCTTTTGTATTCATATGTTTCTTGTGTGCATATAAAGTATGTATATTCATTTTCATTCAAATATTCAGTTCGTTCAAATAAATTAAATAAACATATACATTTTTGTTTTATTAAACCTATTTAATCAGGTACAAAAACAAAACTTAATTGTTTTTTGTTCGAGAATAAATTGACATTCCACATCACTATTGTAATGTGTCAAACCGGCCATCATAGCGTGCCGCTAGTGTAAGTACTTATAATTTGAACTTTGATACTCGATGATACTGCAATACTTTTGCCTTGAAGACCTCTCTAGCGTAGTGCTGAGTACCTAGGAGGTTACGTTTCCCGGCATATATATATATTTCATAATATATAATTTGTGAAATATCTGTCTGATCTGGAGGGTGGCTTGGTCTTGATTGGTCTAGTTAGTTGCTAGACAAATTGGTTTATATGTGATGTTGGAGTAGGAAGGTGGTGTAGAGGTTGGGCATAGATAATAGATACATTGTACATAGACCGTTTCTAGATACCACTTGTCAGGGGTGATTCAATTTCCACTTGTACCTTTTGTAATCCAGTACCAACAAATATTGCAACTCACTTATTGCGCATTGCATTCTATGTGTGATTCTATCGACCGATAAAACTGTGTGGGCGGCTTTAAATGATTATACCTATTAACGATTATTACTGCAGTATTGATACAGGAGGACATGCAAATAACCCGCCATTTGGCCTTCTATCTAGGCCTAACCTAAGCCTGGCATATAGCCAGCTTTATAATGACATATCAATGTAAGATTAAGTAGGTATATATGTTCTGTATTTGTAAATAGCATTAAACAAAATCGATATCCGTCTTCTGTCTGTTTGTGAGCTTATTTCTTCTAAACTGTGTTACGCAGAAACGATTTTGTTGGGTAAAGAGAATAGAGACTGCTTCTAGACGAACATAGCATACATCTTATCCCGGGAAATCAAGAGTTCCCACAGGAATTTTAAAAACCTAACCTAATAAAGTGTTGATTTAAAAAGCCGAAAAATTTAAAAAAATATTTTTAATATAAAAAATTTTATCGCCGTTGTGGATATTGATTCTATTTACAGTGTATTCGACAGGAAGCTCTTCTCTTTCAGAAAAACACTGCGCAAACAACTATTTTTTCCGAATCGATCACGAATACCTACTTCCCAGTGGAAGTAGGCAGTATCACACAGTTGTGATAGGGGATAAAATTTTCCATCACCTCGTGTATTCGCGTATTATATTATTGTATGATTTTGTGAAAGAGAAATATCCTATCAAATACACTGTAACTAAATATCAATCCGCGATGACGGTGAAACGTATTTTGCATTTAAATAATTTTTTTTTAACTTATACTTTTTAAATTAACGCATACCAAGCTTATTTTGTTCATCTAATTTTGAGCTATCAATTCACATAAAAAATCATCACGCTTAATTACCGCTAGGAACGGCAGCGACTACCAATCCTAAATCATCATATTTATATTACAATTAAACACGAGTTATTCTGTTAATGAGATGTTGTTTTCGCTAACGCTACTCGTAGGATTCCCTTACAATATTCGAACAAAGCAATAGCAAATATGACTTCAGAAAAGAAATACCTACCTACGTAGGTTAATACCTAAATGCGGGGGAGAAATCGTGGAGTACCTAATGTTTTGTAAATTATGTTTATTGACATATACTTGTTTCATAAGACCGCTTTCAGACATGCCACAACTAGAACCAAATCACTAAAGGAGGAAGTACAAGGTACAAGTATACTTATTTGAGGCAACTGAACACATGTGTCTGTTAAAATAAATACATTTTAACCGACATCAAAAAAGGAGGAGGTTATCAATTCGTTGAAATCTTTTGGAACGTAGTTCCTTATCGCGCGGTGCGGAAGGGGGCAAGACGGAAAAAATTAAGACTAAATTGAACCGACACTTTTTTTGAATGTGAATTTGGCATTGTGTTCAATATTTACACACTACAATATTAGATCTCCGTAGCCTTGTGGTTTCTACAATCGCATAAAGGTCGATATGGGTCGATGGTTTGAATCCCAGCTCGACAGACTGAATTTTCTATTTTCTATTTTATTTTAAATAATTTAAACATGTGGAATTTTTCCCTAATTTTATTTTTATTGAACCATCGACCCTTATCGACCTTTATGCGACTGTAGAAACCACAAGGAGGAACTTCGTTCCAACCGAGTGTTCCACGACACTCACGTCTTTTTTTATATTAAATAATGGTTAGAAGTGTAACGCGTAACGCCTTAAATAGGTAAGCCTCGTGGTACTGGGGCAATATTCTATTGACTACTACTTATTTGCTATTGCATTCAGAGCTATAGCGTAAGGGGAAATGTACCTCTTCTTCTTTATCCATTGAGGTACATTTCCATTGCTAGACATAGGTCTCTAGTAGGTATAGAATTCAAAAATGCTTGTGTCCATTATGTTGTGTGTTGTGTTGCGTGTGCGCGCGCGCGCGCGCGCGTGTGTGTGTGTGTGTGTGTGTGTATATTGTGTGTTGTGTTTCGTGTGGCTCGTTTGATGTCGTGACTCATGACTCCAGGGTGAACCTACCATGGTGAAGCACCATGTGAGCGCTGAGCAATTCGCGAATACCTATTTCCCATATATAGTTAGCGTATCCATACATTGACAATGTGTTGTGACTGGTGTGGTCCGCCTTAATAGACTTTAACTGTAATCGCTCCCCGGCTAATTTAAGCCAATACTGGAATGTGCGAGCTAACATGAAATAATTAGTTAGAAAATAGAGCGTAACAATAGACTCACATTTCGATCGTATGGAATTTTTTTTTCTGTTGGGATCAAGACAAAGTATTTTCACTGCAGACTTGTAGATTCTACAAAAGTAGTTATGTTATTTTATCCCACAAAATAAATAGATTTAACATGTCAGAGGTAGGTACCTACCTATTTTTTAAATTGATAGCTGTTGATAATATAAATAAACTTAAAACATGCTACTTTTTTAATACTTTCGTGTAATTTGAACAGCGATCGAGAATTAGGCATTGCGTTCAAAACCAACAAACTAAATCCAATATTATGACGGATGCCGATCGAGTTAAATCGTTTATTTTTGCGAGCTCTCGCGGTTGTTTGAGCTATTCACAGTGGTTTGAAAACTGAAGTCTTTCAACGTGTCAATAAGTAATTGAAAAAGATTCTTGTTACTCAAGACACAAGACAAGGTTTTCCTGGTTTAAGAGGACTATTCCGTTTCGCATCCCTCTCTCATACATTCTAATATATTCAATGATTGTAAAAATCTCAGATACTTTTGAAAAAATGTGGTCAACTATTATATTCGACAATTAAATTACAGATATTTTAGATATAGTTTTACTATGATAAACCTAGATTTTGATCAAGATTGAGATTTTGATTAATCTTGATTGAGATTTTGATTTTGCTAACTATGGGCCTCATAAGAAGGCTCAGGGTCACTCAGCGAGCGATGGAGAGCTATGCTCGGTATATCCCTGCGAGCTTAAATCAGAAATGAGGAGATCCATAGGAGAACCAAAGTCACCAACATAGCTCAGCGAGTCGCGAAACTGAAATGGAAATGGGCGGGGCACATAGTTCGAAGAGCTGATGGTCGTTGGGATCCCACGGTGCTGGAGTGGCGACCCCGCACCGGGAAGCGCAGTGTTGGCAGACCCCCCACACCAGGTGGACCAACGACATTAAACGAGTCGCAGGGAGCCGCTGGATGCAAGCAGCGCAAGACCGAAGCCTGTGGAAGTCCATGCAGGAGACCTTTGTCCAGCAGTGGACGTCCATAGGTTCATAAAGAAGAAGAAGATTTTGATAGTGAAAAAGGGCGAAAATTACTATTAACTTTTATCGCTCTTATTCTGTACCAAAAATTAGGTACATAATATATGATAATTTGTTATATCGTTTTCGATTAAAGGTCCCAGGCAACTTGACTTTTTCAGACATTTTCAACAATTATCGTCATATTTCAAATAATTTACACAAAACCGTAACAAATTATACACTATAACCTTCCTCATTAATCACCCTATCTGTTGGTGAAAACCGCATGAAAGTCCGTTCAGTAGTTTTTGAGTTAATCGCGAACAGACAGATGCGGCGGGGACTTTGTTTTATAATATTACTAATGACCCGCCCCGACTTCGCACGGGTAGTACATAAAAGAAGTATCGCTCGGTGTTTTAATACGTATAGCAACAACGCGGCGCGCGCGGGGGTGGCCACTGGTCTTGAGCGAGTCCCGTCACGTCATCGCCATCGTCGGGTTGAAATTCGCGTATAGTATTTATATTGGCGCGCGTTCGTTTTTATTTTGCGATAACTCCTAAGATATTCATTTAAATTGTATGTTGTAAAGGATTATCATAAAGTGCATGAAATGCTTACGGTAACTAACGTATGTTGATAAGGATTAATACTGTATCCGTCTAAATAGATTTCCAATTACCGCATGGTATGTGACCATTTTTTAGGGTTCCGTACCCAAAGGGTACCAACGGGACTCTATTACTAAGCCTACGCTGTCCGTCCGTCCGTCCGTCCGTCCGTCCGTCCGTCCGTCCGTCCGTCCGTCCGTCCGTCCGTCCGTCCGTCTGTCAGCGGGCTGTATCTCGTAAACCGTAATAGATAGACAGATGAAATTTTCACATAATATGTATTTCTATTGCCGCTATAACAACAAATAATAAAAATTAAATTAAATTAAAAAAATTAAATTAAAGTGGGTAGGTGGGTAGATGGAAATCTTTTAATTTAATTTTTTTTAACGGAACCCTAAAAGAGCGAGGCCCGACTCGCACTTGGTCGATTTTTTTAGAAGTTAAAATGGGTACAGTGAGCTATCTATGCCATTGCGGACTTTTCTGTAACTTATCCCACCATACCACAAATATAAATTGTTTTGTTATATGTCAAAGGGATTAGGCAGCGTTTTCGATGAAAGCTCCCAAGCGGCTTGAATTTTTCCGACATCGTCGTCAACAATTATCGTCATATTTCAACTAATTTACACAAAACCTTAACAAATTATAAACTTACACCTTCCTCATGAATCACCCTATCTATTGATGAAAACCGCATGAAATCCGTTCGGTAGTTTTTGAGTTTATCGCGAACAGACAGACAGACAGACAGACGCGGCGGGGGGGACTTTGTTTTATAATAATATGTAGTGATGTACTCGTAGTTTTAGTGATGCAAAAGTCTCCCTTTCTGTTACTTTTTTACGCTTAATCTGCCGAACCGATTTGAAGCGCACTTACCTTGACGATTTGATTTAAATTTTAATCCTACAACAACAGTACTTACGTACTTACAGTGTTACAAAATGAAAATGTGTCTTGTCACCTTTCCATGGCTTAGCCACTGAACTGATCTTGACGAAATTCGGCACCAAGATAGATCGCAACCTGGAGAACGCAACCTGGAGAAGGAAGCTGGAAAATCTAAGAAATTTTTAAAATCTTTTTAAATCCACTGGGACGTACCTAGTCGCTGGAATCAGCTAGTCATTAGATATTATAAAACAAAGTCCCCACCGCGTCAGTCTGTTCGCGATAAACTCAAACCCTACTGAACGGATTTTCATGAGGTTTTCACTAATAGATAGGGTGATTCATGAGGAAGGTTTTAGTGTCATAATTTTTAGGGTTTTGTATAATTTAATTAAATTAGCGAATTTTGAAAATTATTTTTTTTCGAAGCGCCATATTTCGGGAACGAATTGACATACAAAAATTTTTGTGTTTTCAAACTTGTAGGAAATTTAACGTTCTAAAAAAAATAGAAATGCTTTTACTGTAGGACGTAAGGAAAAAATGTTATTGAGGAAAAACCGGAGGAAAGTCAAAAATTTTGTAGCTTTCCTTCCACCCTCCTCTTTTAGCACAGGGTCCTCGAGGTCCAAAACTTGAGAAAATGTTAATTTATGATCTCTGAACAATATCCCAAAGTTTCATTGACTTCCGACCTTTTTCCACCTATACCCACTTTTTCCTACCTGTCGACTGGACTATTTTTTCAAAAAGCCATATCTCGGGAACGAATTGACATACAAAAATTTTTGTATTATGTAACTTGTAGGAAATTTAACCTTCTACAAAAAAGTATAGGAATACTTTTGCCATAGGACGTAAGAGAAAAAGTTATCGAGGAAAAACTGGAGGAAGGTCGAAAATTTTGCAGCTTTCCCCCCAACCTCCTCTTTCAGCACAGGGTCCTCGAGGTACAAAACTTGAAAAAAATGTTAATTAACCATCCCTGACCAGCATCCTAAAAATTTCATTAACTTCCGACCTTTTTCCACCAAACCCCATTTTTTCCTACCTGTCGACTGGGCTATTAGGAGTTATCGCAAAATAAAAAATGAACTCGCGCAAAAATTAATAAAAGCGCCCGCGCCGCGGGTCTTCTCAAACTCTCAACCCCGCGCCGCGCTTTTGCTATACATAAACCGAGCGATACTTCTTCTATAAGCCTACGTACTGTTCAAAGTATAACTTATGAAACATTCCAAGGAGTTGGCAAAGTATAGGCGTAATATGCTCTAATACCCGTGCGAAGACGGGGCGGGTCGCTAGTGTAATATAAAATAAGGCATTTAATGATTTCGTATTCGCGTAACATTGAAGGTTACGGCCATAGTTTATTACAAGACCGGTAAAATGTCGGATTCCCTCTTTATAAACAGTAACACCCGCGTTCTCGTCACTCAGCGTATTCAGATAGTTATACTTATAAATTAACAGGCCGATCAATCCGTATCATGTGATACTTTAATCAAATAGAAGTGTTGGTCTGTGCTCGAAATAGCTAAGTATCTTCTGAAGCTAGCACAATTAGAACACAACTACGTACATGCACAGTTTATAACCACACATGTTTTTAAAGTGTTGTCTTTTTGTCGGTCTGTCTATTTATATCTACGAGCTAATATTCGGAAAGGCTGTACCGATTTTGACTAAATTTTCATAGATCGTTAGAGGAAGAAATCCTAACATTTGAGTTTAAGATTTTAGGATTCCTTCGTAAAAAAATAAAAAAATATTAAATTAAATTATGTTGTATTTTTTGATTCCAACAAAATGATAGATTATTCCGTAACTAACAATTCAGTCTCGGCACAGCCCAAAGACGCCTCCTGATGTCTTCTGTAGGTGTAATTTATGTTTAACTAGGTAATCCAGTTTTATAGCATATGTTTTTCTATTTATAATAAAAATTCTCTGCCCACATGTAAAGACTGGCGCATAAGAGTGGCCGCGCCGCGCGCCGGTGCGCAGTGTCTTTTAGTGACAACAATAGTAGGGGAGCCGAAGAGGGGTATAGGATTTACTAGAGCGCGGCAGATGAACATAGGGGGGGATACCTTGCATCCTGTTGAGTACCTTTACCAGCCCTTCATATAGGATCCTGAGTCCAGGGCAGCCCATCAGAATAGTAAAAAAAATCGATCGTCAGACAAACTCGAACGCGTCAGATTAAGGTAAGTTTATGTTATTACTTGTTAAAAAGTGTCAATTTCAATGATCTGACGATTTTTAGCGAAACGTAAGGGTCACAAGTTTGCAAAGAAAAACGTTGCCTTGACATTCTCGAGCGCGCCAGATTTTTTAATACTTTGAAGGAAATAATGCAAGAATAAAGGAAAAATTTTATCTGACAATTTCCGCAAGCCGAAGTTGCATATAAATCTGTTTATACAAATTAAATTCGAAGTCCTGACTGATTGATATATCAACGCACAGCCTAAACCGCTGGTTCTAGAGACATGAAATTTTAACAGTAGGTTCCATTTATGATGTAAGCACCCATTAAGATCCGATGTTTTGAAATTCCACCCCCAACGGGATTAAATAGGGGATGAAACTTTGTATGAAACTCCCTCATTTTTCAAGTTATCTCCATGAAACTTAATGAAATGATTAAAAATAAAGAAATAATTATTTCACAGTTTTTAAAGGCTCTATCTAACCTCAAAGGCCTTAAATATGAGGTAAAAGTTTGTATGATACTCTTTCATTTTTTCAAGTTATGTGTAAGAAACTTGGTATTTTATAAGCTCTTGATTAAAAACAAGGAAGTACATGTTTCACAGTTATTGAAAATTCTACCCCTAAAGAGGTAAAATAGTGGTTGATAGTTTGTATGTATGAAAGTCCGTCATTTTTTTATATCCATGAAACTTGGTATTTGGACTTTCTATTAAAACAAAGAAGTACATGTTTCACAGATAAACTCCTCGGATAAAATAACTCTGATAAAATGCACTTGTTTTACAATTTACTATATTTTCCACATTGTTATTTTGTTTTTCATATTTTTAGGGTTCCGTACCAAAATGGTAAAAATGGAACCCTTATGGTGAGACTTTCTCCGTCCGTCCGTCCGTCTGTCACAGTCGATTATTTCAGTAACTATTAAAGCTATCGACATGAAATTTGGTATAGTTGTGTATAATAGTGGCCCAACATCACTGGAATAAAGAAAAATCGAAAATTATTTTTAGTTTTATTAAAAAAAGGGGGAAAATCGGGGGTTTGAAATTTCAAAGTTAAATAACTATACCGAGTGGGGTATCATATAAAAGGCCTTTACTTGTGCATTCTAAAACAGTTTTTTATTTATTTCTATATATAATAGTTTTTGAGTAATCGGCCAAAATGTCGAAAAAATAACCCCCCCCCCCTTATCTCCGAAGTTTACCAATCGAAAAATCTGAAATAATTATGGTCAATAGAAGTTAATGTATTTTTTACAGGAAAAATAAAAGCAAAGCGAAAATTATTTTAGTTTGATTAAAAAAGGGGGAAAATCGGGGGTTTGAAATTTCAAAGTAAGATAAACTATACCGAGTGGGGTATCATATGAAAGGCCTTTACTTGTGCATTCTAAAATAGTTTTTTATTTAATTCTATATATAATAGTTTTTGAGTAATCGGCCAAAATGTCGAAAAAAATACCGTTCCACCCCCCCTTATCTCCGAAGTTTACCAATCGAAAAATCTGAAATAATTATGGTCAATAGAAGTTTATGTATATTTTACAGGAAAAATAAAACCAACGCTCTAACTAGCATAGTTTTTTTTTATATCAACAATAAACCTCTACAAACAAAGTTAATGATAAATAAGCAAATATAATATTATCGTTTTACTTTTACTTTTGGAGTACGGAACCCTCGGTGCGCGATTCCGACTCGCACTTGGCCGGATTTTTTTTCTTAACAAATTACAGTTCACAATATCTACATCGTGTTTTCATTTGTCACATTTGGTTAAAAAGCATTAATAATACCTACATACAACATAAAAAAACTTGAAAACTTAACTCAGTCTTGAGTCTGAGTTGAGTGAGAGTGCCATATAGATCTTACCCTTATGAGTTGCGGGCCTGGGATTTGAACCTCGTATCCTCCGAAAAGGAGGCTGAAGTAACCGAGGCTTAACTAACCTTAACCTAACCTTAACCTCAACGTAGGCTGTCACTGCCACATGAAGTATTAACATAAGCTATCACTGCGATATGAAAACAAAAAACTTGAGAGGTGTCAAGGGACACCGAATTCGATTAATTAATTTGGCATTGTGTTCAATATTTTCACACTACAATATTAGATCTCCGTAGCCTTTTGGTTTCTACAGTCGCTAAACAGGTCGATGGTTCGAATCCCAGCTCGACAGACTGAATTTTCTATTTTCAATTTTATTTTAAATAATTTCTACATGTGGAATTTTTCCCTAATTTTTTGAAACGTTAGTTCCTTATCGCGCGGTGCGGAAGGGGCTAGATGGAAAAAATTAAGGAACCGGCACTCGACACATTTTTGAAACCGACACTTTTTTGTTGAATGTGAATTTTGCATTGTGTTCGGTATTTTCGCGGTACAACATTGGGTCTCCGTAGCCTAGTGGCTCCAGCAGTCGCTTAACAGTTCAAAGTCGATGGTTCGAATCCCAGCTCGACAGACTGAATTTTCTATTTTCAATTTTATTTTAAATAATTTCTACATGTGGAATTTTCTATGTGTGGAAAGGTTCCACATGTAGAAATTGTTTAAAATAAAATTTAAAAATGGAAAATTCGATCTGTCGAGCTGGGATTCGAACCATCGACTTTGAACTGTTAAGCGACTGCCTGAGCCACTAGCCTACGGAGACCCAATGTTGTACCGCGAAAATATCGAACACAATGTAATCGAAAGGAACTACGTTCCATCCGGGTGTCCCTTGACACCTCTCAAGTTTTTATTTTTATTATTAGTTTATTAAATAATAAATTAATAAAAAAAATAAAAAATCGGCCAAGTGCGAGTCGGGCCTCGCTCTTTTAGGGTTCCGTTAAAAAAAATTAATTAAAAATATTTCCATGTACCCTTGGAAATATTTTATTTAATTTTTTTAATTTAATTTAATTTTTATTATTTGTTGTTATAGCGGCAATAGAAATACGTAATATGTGAAAATTTCATCTGTCTATCTATTACGGTTTACGAGATACAGCCCGCTGACAGACGGACGGACGGACGGACGGACGGACGGACGGACAGCGTAGGCTTAGTAATAGGGTCCCGTTGGTACCCTTTGGGTACGGAACCCTAAAAAGATAGGGAAAAATTCCACATGTAGAAATTATTTAAAATAAAATTGAAAATAGGAAATTCAGTCTGTCGAGCTGGGATTCGAACCATCGACCCTTATCGACCTTTATGCGACTGTAGAAACCACAAGGCTACGGAGATCTAATATTGTACTGTGAAAATATTGAACACAATGCCAAATTCACATTCAAAAAGTGTTGGTTTCAAAAAAGTGTCAGTTCAATTTTGTCTTAATTTTTTCCGTCTAGCTCCCTTCCACACCGCGCAAAAAATCTAACCGTCAGATTGAGAAAACCCCTCCGAACAACCATCATATTTTGGATTTGCACGACTGGGACACCCATCTGAACAGTCTGTTAATTATCCGACACGCTCGAGTATGTCAATATGACGATTTTTTGGCATTTTCAAAAATGCGCTACGAGCTTGCGTCACATTCAAATCGTCAGTCTTTTGAATGAGAGCATTTTTGAGTGCATTTTATAGCGTAATTGTATATCTGACGCGCTCGGATTTTTTTTAATTTTCTACCCTTCCGTACGGCCACTTCTACTATTTGAACCGGCTTACAACTTAACTAACATTTTTTGTTACTAGAGACGCATTGGCTCACCTCAAATATCAAATCTGACACGCTCGAGTATTTACAGGTGATAGATTTTTTTTTAATTTTTGAAAACCTGTAGACGCTTCCCCCACCACTGAAAGGGGAAAGTTTATATAACCTTTTATTTTTCCTATCATCACCTTTCAAATCCAATATTTCCCCACGACGCGCTCGAGTAAATCCCAATTTAGCACCGTTGCCTCCCCTACCACTACAAACAACATCTTTGACTAATCACTTTGACATACGCTTGAGATTGAAAACAAAACACGGGCCGTCATTAGACGCGCCAGGGTGTAGTGTGGAACATCCCAAAGTTTCATTAACTTCGGACCTTTTCCCATCTGAAACTACCTGTCTACTGGACTATATCGCGCGGGGCTTCCCGCGACCGTTGTGTGTTAGGCTTTAGGTTAGGATAGACAAGCGGGTTCCTGAATCCTGATTAATCCAAACGCATAAAATATTTTGACGTCATGTCGCGTCGCGATATTACTCACACGTGGGAAAATAGCAGCAAACGTGACATAAATATTTCGTAAATATCGCGTCGGTCCACGAGTTCTTTAATATGTAGGTATAACCTAATTTGAAGTGAGGACCTATGTAATACTATAAATAGATATATTATTTTAGATATTAAATTGGTATACTTTTATGTATCAACTAATAATATAAAAGTGAAAGTGTTTTTCCTTCAATCACGCTGACAATGGATGTGTTATAGTCGACGATCTGGAGAATAACTCCGCACAGGAAAAGTCACGGGCAAAAGCCAGCTTACTAAATACCTACCAGTAGGTACATGTGGGCGCAATTGATTTCCGTTTAATTTATATTAATTAATTGGGAGTATTGTTTTGATTTCCGTATCCTTTTATTTTATATTAATTATTTAAAAGTATTGTTTGACTTCCGTTTCCTTTTATTTATTGAAATTAATTTAGTCAAATTAACATTTGACTTTGACAGAGCGGGTACGCCATCTTGCCCGCCATCTTGAATTATTAGTATAAAACGTCTGTTTTGACGATACGAATTCAGTCTCTGCCCAGAGACTCATCCGACTAGTAGATGCTTTCGCGTCTAGGTCGTTCTATTTGATTGAGGGATTGCGATAGCAATCGCTCCCTAATCGAATAAAAATTGTCTAGATTAGTGTAAATGATTAATTTATTATTTGATATTATTATAACTACCCTCATGTTTAGATATTGGTTTGATTAATTAATATTTTGTTGTTTTGATAACTACCCTCACGTTCAGATGTTGTTTTGATTAATCAATACTTTAATATTTTTGATAGTTACCCTCACGTTCAGATGGTGGTTTGTCTGTCGTGCTGTGGTTATTAGCTGAGTGGAAAGGGGCCGTTATTGGGGATGGTGGCGACGGCTTTAGGTAGGGTTTCAGCGTTTTAAGAGACGCGTTCTCTTAAAGTCTGATTAGTTTTGAGTAATAATTCCCGCTTCTGGTCCATGGCTAATAAATGTAAAAGAGGGACTTTTGAGGGTACTTTGTTCGAAGAATAAACATCCTAAGTAATGAAGTTATCTTTCCACGCTACCTACCCTCGGCGCGCAACAAATGTGTCTGACTTTGTCGCCGACGAGGATACCTGCTCCGACAGCAGCGGTGGGATCCACCTCTCCCTTTTGAAGATTTTAATACTGTTCAATCATTATGTGAGTTAAGGATGGACGAGCGATAATTTTAGGAAATTAATCTTATTTGATTTTTGTTTTTAATCCACTTTTCCAACCTAGACATTTGATGATCACTAAGCGTATCCTTTTTCCCGGTCTTAGGGCTATATCCCAGGCGGGTGATGCCATGAAATGATGTGGCTAGATCCAAGGCGGGTGATGCCGAGTTGTCCAAAACATCCTTCCTTAAGCGCCTGGCTCTTTGCTAAGCGTATCCTTTTTCCCGGTCTTAGGGCTAAGGCGGGTGATGCCATGAAGTGATATGGTTAGATCCAAGGCGGGTGATGCCGATTGGTCCAAAACATCCTTCCTTAAGCGCTGGCTGGCCACCATGCGTATCCTTTTTCCCGGTCTTAGGGCTATATCCCAGGCGGGTGATGCCATGAAGTGATATGGCTAGATCCAAGGCGGGTGATGCCGAATTGTCCAAAACATCCTTCCTTAAGCGCCTAGCTGGTTACCAAGTGTATCCTTTTTCCCGGTCTTAGGGCCATATCCCAGGCGGGTGATGCCATGGAGTGATATGGCTAGATCCAAGGCGGGTGATGCCGAGTTGTCCAAAACATCCTTCCTTAAGCGCTGTCTGTTTGCCAAGCGTATCCTTATTCCCGGTCTTACAAGTTATCATGGATGATATCATTCGGATACTAATCTACAGCGCAGAGAGCGCGCTGGATCAGAATGGCCGTGTGGGCGCAATTGATTTCCGTTTAATTTATATTAATTAATTGGGAGTATTGTTTTGATTTCCGTATCCTTTTATTTTATATTAATTATTTAAAAGTATTGTTTGACTTCCGTTTCCTTTTATTTATTGAAACTAATTTAGTCAAATTAACATTTGACTTTAACAGCGCGGGTACGCCATCTTGCCCGCCATCTTGAATTATTAGTATAAAACGTCTGTTTTGACGATACGAATTCAGTCTCTGACCAGAGACTCATCCGACTAGTAGATGCTTTCGCGTCTAGTTCGTTCTATTTGATTGAGGGATTGCGATAGCAATCGCTCCCTAATCGAATAAAAATTGTCTAGATTAGCGTAAATGATTAATTTATTATTTGATATTTTTATAACTACCCTCATGTTTAGATATTGGTTTGATTAATTGAAACGTTTGGGTCCCTTCCATATCATGACCATATTCTATTACTAGGAGATTTCAACATTCTTTCTTGAAACAAATAATTCAAGTACCATTATATTTAAGGACTTTTTGACGCTTACTAATATGAAACAATATGTAAATAATCCCACACATTTTACTAGTCATAATGAAAGTTTGTTAGACCTCATATGCTCAGATGCAAATTTGGAAGGAATTTTGGTCGACTACATATGCACGCTTAGCGACCATGCGTTTCTATCGCGTGAACTGAAGATTCCTAAGGAGAAGCCAATAAAACGACGAGCTTATATTCGACACATAAAGGAAATTGATAATGATGAGCTAAAAAAGTATTAAACTCAATTCCAAATATAAATGAAATGGTTGATGCATTCAATAGTTGCGTTATATGGATCTTTGATGTCCTAGCTCCTTTAAAGCCTTGTTTTATCAAAGACGCCCACTACTCATGGGTGACATATAATATTAAACTCATGATGAGGCGACGAGATGAGGCGCACGCTAAATCACGAAAAACAAAAAATGATGTTCATATTCAGTCGTATAAAGATTTAAAGTACTCAGTTGAAGAAGCAATATACAGAGAAAAAGCCGCATACTTTACAATATTTATAAATAATAACGCTAGAAATTCGTTCTATTTATGGAAAAAGCTTAAACGTCATATAAACATAAAAAGTAAAAACGATCAAGTACTACCGGTAATTTTCAATGATCCTGAGAATATTAATAACCACTTTCTTAATTTTCCTGGTAGATGTCAAGCTTCTCCTTCAGACATTGCTTTCTACAATTCTAATCGATTTGGAGAACATACTTTTTCATTCAAAGCTGTCGACAGTACAACAGTGTCTAAAATATTACGAAATCTCAAATCAAATGCTGCTGGGGCGGATGAAATTTCTCTCGACATGTTACTGTCTATATTTCCTTTTACAGTTGAAGTTATTACAAACATTATTAACAAATCTATTACTACAAGTATATTCCCTACCGCATGGCAAAAAGCTTTAATCAAACCGATTCCTAAAAAAGATAACCCGTTAGAATTAAAAGATTTACGCCCTATAAGTATGTTGCCTTGTATATCCAAAATACTGGAAAAAATAATTTACAACCAGCTCTCCGATTTCCTTGAAAGTAACAATATACTACCTAATATGCAATCAGGTTTTAGGAAAAAACGAGGCACAACTACTGCTCTGGTAGATGTCGTTGACGAGATCTTAGGTGCACAAGACGCAGGACAGGGCACAATACTTGTTTTGTTGGATTATTCGCGTGCATTTGATACAATAAATGTGCCGCTTCTATTAGCTAAATTACAATACTATGGACTAAGTGCTGAAGCCATAAATTGGTTCGCCAGTTATTTAAGTTACAGAACCCAATCAGTTGAGCTAAGACGCTCTGACGGATCTACTTCTAAGTCAAAATATAGACCAGTTGTCAGAGGTGTACCTCAAGGTTCTATACTAGGACCCCTTTTATTTATTTTATATAGTGCAGACGTCATTAACACGATCAGTCATTGCCGGTATCATATGTACGCAGATGACATCCAAGTTTATATATCCTTTCCCCCAAATGAAACCCATGAGGCTGTTGAAAAGCTTAATGAAGACCTTTAATAATATAGCCTCTTGGTCTGACTCAAACTGCTTGTTACTAAATCCTACTAAAACGAAATATATGATATTGGGCAGTAAAAACCAAATACAAAAGATCTGTAATAAAAATCCAATGGTAAGAGTGCAAGGTGAAGATATAGAACGAGTAACAGAGGCACGTAATCTTGGCGTGGTGATGGATGAGAGTCTGCGGTTTGAAAAGCATATTTTAAATACAGTTCGAAACTGCTTTTATCGGCTAAAGGTTCTGTATCGTATCAGGCCATATATAAAAACCGAAGTACGCATTCGGCTATGTGAATCCTTAGTTTTATCCAAACTCAACTATGCAGATATTGTTACCGGTCCAAGACTATTGACTCGCACTAAGAACCTCATACAAAAAGTACAAAATGCTTGTGCTCGCTATTGCTTCGAAATTCCACCTCGTACCCATGTAACTCCTTTTTTAAATAATGCTGGAATAATGAAAATGGAGTTTCGACGTCAATTACATTTTGCTACTTTGCTATTTGGAGTCGTAAAGTTTAAAGTTCCACAGTATCTTTTTCATAAACTTCAGTGGGCGAGCGATGTGCATACCACTCACAACACAAGGGCAGCCTCATATCTAATCCTCATGCCACGTCATACATCTGCTGCTTTTCGTGGGAGTTTCAAATATAATGCAACAAAATGTTGGAATAACCTCCCTCCCCCTCTCAGAAATCTTAATACGATCATATGTTTCAAATTTAAATATAAAAAACTACTTCTGAATGTTCAAAAACAAACTTAATATCACATTTAATCGGACCTTGCCTCGAGTGCCTGTTTCTTTAATACATATTTTCTATTTCCACAAAAATAGATAAGTTATTTTATTCTACAAACTATAGCATAGTCATAAATAATAATAATCATTACCTTTTTATATCTTTCTCTCAAAATTTATATTTTATAATATAAATTTTACATTTATAATTTAAAATTTATATTTATAATTTATATATATATATATATATATATATATATATACATATATATATATTATATTGCACTTACTTAATTAATGTTCTGCCAAAAATATAATACAAAACTATGCTATTGACGTTCGCAATTCAAGGCAGTCACTGAAAATCAGCGTTGGTACTCGTGGCGTCTCGGAGGCGAGTCCTGGCGGCCACGCCGCGGGTCTTGGCTCTGAGGGGCCATCGGTCCCAGCACAGGCTGAGTGACTTACCTATTTGTAGCGTTGCACTGCTGTACAATAACTGCTCCAATACATTTTACTATAAATATAACTGATTTATGTTTTGTGCAATAAGTGTTTTTGCTGCAAATAAAGATATTTCTATTCTATTCTATTCTATTCTCTATTCTATTCTAATTAATATTTTGTTGTTTTGATAACTACCCTCACGTTCAGATGGTGGTTTGTCTGTCGTGCTGTGGTTATTAGCTGAGTGGAAAGGGGCCGTTATTGGGGATGGTGGCGACGGCTTTAGGTAGGGTTTCAGCGTTTTAAGAGATGCGTTCTCTTAAAGCCTGATTAGTTTTGAGTAATAATTCCCGCTTCTGGTCCATGGCTAATAAATGTAAAAGAGGGACTTTTGAGGGTACTTTGTTCGAACAATAAACATCCCAAGTAATGAAATTATCTTTCCACGCTACCTTTCCTCGTTGCGCGACAAACGAGTCTGACTTTGCTGCCGACGAGGATACCTGCTCCGACATACACATCCCTTGCTCCAGTGAACATGGGTCGGAAAATTTTATACATAGTATCATTACCGTTTTAGGGTATTGTGGGATTTTATAGTAACAAAGTATTTGGGCTCAGATAATCATTTTTAGAATTTTGTAGGATTTTATAGTAACTATGATTTAAAGTAGTATATGTGTGCCGTATTTATCATTCCTTCTTTTTTCTTTTGCGATAAATTGAATTACTGTATACCTACCTGACTTCAAATATTTTGAAACCTATAATTAAAAATTTTAATTTTTTTTTTCCAGCACTGACGGTTCGATTTCTTACGAAACGATACATCGGGGAATACGATCATCAACAGGGTAATTTGATATAATATTTTTAATTTAATAAAAAATCAAATAAATTTTACCCGGGTATCATGTACCCAATTTGTAACTAAGTGTATTTTACTTTCTGAATTCACAGTACGTTTGGATGTCCATCGGCTTCTATTGCCTAAACAGAAAGTTGCTTCTTTTCCTGAGATTCTAACTTTCAGTAGCTGAGCGTCATTTTATTCAATTGTACTTACTTAGTTTTGACCATTTTTTATCCGTGATAGTCCAGTTTTACCACCAGTAAACCAGTACCACGGGTAACTTTTTTGCCCGCGTTACTACTAACTGCCTCAGTTGCACAACATTGACCTTCCTGGCGCAGTGGTGTGTGCTGTGGTCTTCTACGTCGAATTCAGAAATCTTAAATTCTCCAGAATAGGCTATTTGACTACTTTTAGAAAATCATCTTAAATTGTTAATAATGCTATGCTGAAGCTAACAAAACATATATTTCGGCATAATTTTCATTATTTTTCATAAAAATCGAGAAATAAATTCAAAAAAATAAATTGCCGCCGAAACGTTCCATTTGCTCTCATGACGTAACAGTTCACATTTCAAACAATGACAATTTTATAATATGTGATTAGGCCGCGTGTCGCATACTATTTGGTATTTAATAAAATAGTAACGATGAAAAACAGACGAAATTAGCCTATTACGCCGCACAAACACGTCGAAATGTATTGACAAAATGAGAATTCCATAGGTGGTGTAGACTGTGACGTCATTCGAGATCACGGAACGTTTTCGATCACGTGACCATGGCCAGAATTATAGCAATTTTAATTAATGTTTTCTAATTAAATAAAACTTTATTTTTTAGTTTTGTCGTATGGAATAATGTTTTTAGATAATAATCTTTTAGGATGACACCAGTTGAAACGATATTTTTATTATAGTCAAATACCCTATTGTCTTTGATCTGGGCTGGTGATATGCTTTGGCCGTACCGCCATGATGGTGTGTAGAAAATAATTAGGGGAATAGTTTTATTAGATACTACCATAGTCCATACCACTTCCAAATTAGCCCGTTACCATATTTATAGAAGAATTGGTTATTTCATTAATCACTACGTCATAAAAACACAAGATTTATCGCAATAGCATATTTTCGGTTCTTGCATGGCTTCTTTTAAAAATTCTTTTAATCATTTTCAGATAGCAAATACAAGCACGAAGCACTTCTAGACGGGGAGCCGATACTCTTTGAAATATTGGACACATGCCCAAAGGTACGAAGTTAAGAGCCCACTTCTTGAGATGAATATTTCTTCTCTTCTTATCTGTCTGAGCGAATTATCAGAACCATCGCACGAGTGAGAACTAACCAGTACTTTTAGTACCACCGCCGCGGCGCCGCTAACCGAATTCATTTCAGTTAAGGCTCCTGGTATTGATGCTGTTTCCCTGATATGACACGGAAACGCACGTTGTGTTCCACAGTCCCTATACCTACAGCCTTTTACCATCTTTTACCATCTTCATGATTAACCCCTTTTGACCCGTCTTTATCTTCTAATAAGTACCCCATTTTAATCTTTTGAATTTCAGAGTTTGAACGAGCTACCTGGCAATGAGATCGCACAATGGGCCGACGGCTTATTTCTGGTATACTCTATCACGGACAGAGAGTCATTTAATTACGTGCGGCGAGCGAAGCAGAGCCTGCAGCCAGAGGTTCCCCTGACCCTCGTTGGCAATAAGGCAGATATGGTACATTTAAGACAGGTAACTCTAACTACCCTATTACTGTACACCTGCCTATTACACCTGCGGGAATGGGGCTACTTTATGTCTGCCCATCTTAAGATAGAAGTTAGTCGGTATGCATTTTTGGAACTTCCCTCATTGTGGAAACACTGCATAATATATAGCTTAGTACTTACTGTATTGTAAATTTGTTTTGAAAAGAGCAACCGCCGAGTTTCTTGCTGGTTCTTCTCGGCAGGAAAGGCATTCCGAACCAGTGGTAGATTCATCGACTATTCAAAAGCACTTGTAAAAGTTTATTTGAATAAAAAATATTTCTATTCTATTCTATTCTATTCTATACTGTGTTATTCTCATGCATTCATCATAGCTCACGTTGTCAAAAGTCAGAAACGTTTTTAAAATGCGGGATTGGAACGGGTAAATATCTTTTTTAGTGTTCTGAGTAATCATTTATCGTACCAGATTATTTCTTGCCTTCTTGATTCAACAACGATGTCAAGGCCATGTAATAAGGAATATTATACCTACTTTGTACATGGTCAAAGCTGACCTTTTGATTGATTTAGATTTTATTTTTTATAGGTAAGTCCAGAAGAAGGGGAAATATTGGCGAAAGATTTCGAATGCAACTTTGCTGAGGTAGCCGCGGCTGAGCAAGTGAACCAAGTCGCAGAGGTGTTCCTCGAACTCTGCCGTGAAGTTCTCACTCATCGAAGGAGAGCGAAGCATAGCCTGTTAGATAGAATGCTCGGCTCCAAGACAGCATATCGGGTCTATTCCCGCGGGAAAAGTGACAGCGCTCTACCCAAAGACTAAAATAGAATTTAGTTTATGCATTTAGTTTTATTTTTGCTAAGGTATTTTCCAAAGATATATTTCGTTGAGACTTGAATAAGCTGAAGCTATAGTCCATGCCCATGGAGTTTATAAAAAAAACTATTCAGGGGATTCTCGCCTAATTCTTATTTGTTCCTAAATCGTCAGAAAAGGAACCACCTGTCCGCCATATTCCTTGGCCTAAGTGACAAAGTTATACCGCATTTGGGGTATAATTATTGGAAATTGATGGTAAGGATAAGGCAAGTTTCCAGTATGTTGAAATAAGCAGAGTGATGGTAGGTACATTACTTAGTGAGTACAACAACTTATTTCACGCACGTGATGTACAGGGTGTAAGGGGCATGGACGACGTTGACGAAACCATTATGAATAGGTTAGGTTACATAATTATTAAGTACCTATGTCTATAATGAAATTACAAAATAAGTATACCACTTAAATCTTAGAAATGATAGATCACCAATATTGTAATTTTTGAGCACGCAATGTATCATGAACAACAAAATATGTGCGTGGCAAGCGGCGCATTTTATTGCAGGTACTTAGGCCGAGTGTTTTGAACTTTTGATAAATACGTGATCGCACGCGTATCGTACATTGCTGTTTTATGTGTAATATTGTCATGTGTTGTAGTGATGTAACGAATGTCATGTTTTAGACATTCGCGAATGCGAATGCGAATGCGAATATCTGCTGCCAACATTCGCGAATGCGAATGCGAATGCGAATATTCAGTTTTTGGTTAAATTTGGCGCCATTTGTCTATGGCTTGGTGACCTTGGCGGCAGTTCCGGAAATGCGTTCCGTTTGTTTTTTGTTCCGAGAATAGCCGAGTTAATTCGAACCATAGAAATAGGAAGACTAATTCGTAATTCCTAGTTCCATGAACGCATCCGATTGAAGTGTCATTTTGTTCGCGCCGGTGTTTCTGTGGTTTTTGGTTAAGCCAGTTAAATAAAAAAAAAAATTGATTATAAACATGAGTAAATCAAATTCTAGTGAAATATGGACTTATTTTACAGCTTTATTAAAGTAAAAGACTTAATTTTATTTTTGTTTGCTTAAAGTGTTGATTGTTAACTCTTACGTAAAATGATTATATTTTTAGTTTATAGAAGACAGAAGTATTTGTTGATTATTATTTTTAGTTTTCTTCAAGAAAATAATTATAACAATATATAATTAGGTAAAAATTCATAGTAGATTATTTTTGTTTGTTTACATTGCATTTAGTTAGTAGTTTTGTTTGTTTAATTCTTATGAAAATTTGATTGTTAAGCTTAATTGCCCAAAGTTAAATAAATAAATGATACCAAACGATAAAGATAAAACTGATAATGTGATTACGAGGTAAAGTTACTTTTTATTACATAAAAAAACATAAGAAATTAATGGATTTTTTTTTATTAACCAACTATTACAAAAAAAATTTTTTTAATATTCGCAAAACATTCGCAGTAATTTCGCGAATGCGAATGCGAATGCGAATATGCTACGATATGCGAATATCCGCGAATGCGAATGCGAATGCGAATATTCGTTACATCACTAATGTGTTGTATTTGTATTTTAAATTAAAATCGAGTTAAATAGATTGTAATTAAAATCAAGTTAAGATAGGTCGTGTATGTACAGGATTCCATGTTGTAAGTATACCTAAATAAAAAAAACGAAAAAAAATGTCAAGAGCCACGAGAGCGACTCAGAATCATGTATTCCTGCCCCTGGTTTCAGTTTTCGTTAGCATATGCAATGGACATGTATGACACACCCTGTATAATTTATTTGTCATTGAGGTCGCATGCTGCCTTGTAGTTGACGGTTTTAGTGTCGACTGCTGCATTCGACCTTTGTCGTTAGCAACTTGCAGTTCATTTGTTCGCACTCAGTCGTATTCAAATCGAACCCAAGGTTCCGTGTACGTCTTTTTAAAATATTAGTTATTATTTTTATAAGTATAATATAGTTAAAATATTAAGTACTTATTAAAGACACACTAGTAATATAATGTAACAATAAATTATAATGTTATTGAAATGTATCACGCCAATGTAGTGTACTCGTATATCTACTATATGTAGATAAAACACAAACACACACACACGTGCCGCTCTGTCACTGGTAGGTACACAAATGACAAAAGCTATTACTATTCATGTAGGTAGTTCAAAATAGCAGTTAAATGTTCAGAGGATTCAGTTGTTCAGTGAGTCATATATAAATTCATCTTAATTTCTAAAAAAAGTGGTCAGTAGGGGTTTATGATAAAATTCTTTTAACTAGATTATGGCTATGATAGCAACTCTCCATAGAAACTAAATAACTGCGTTGGAGATGTCACTCTCAGATCATAAGTATACGCGCAAACCCTACGCACCCTCTTGGAGATAAACCGCAAGGCTTACAGCTCTATGTGTTCTCCAAGGTAAGTTTTGACGACCTCCCTGGCTCAGTGGTGAGCGCTGTTGTATTATAACTGGGAGGTCTCGGGTTCGATTCCCGGCGGGGTCAATTTATAATTTCTGAATTGTTTCTGGTCTGGTCTGGTGGGAGGCTTTGGCCGTGGCTAGTTACCACCCTACCGTCAAAGACGTGCCGCCAAGCGATTTAGCGTTCCGGCGCAATGGCGTGTAGAAACCAATTAGGGGTAGGTATGGGTTGAATTTTCACTGCCATACCCCTTCCAAGTTAGCCCGCTACCATCTTAGACTGCATCGTCACTTACCATCAGGTGAGATCGCAGTCAAGGATTAGCTTGTCATCGAAAAAAAAAGGAGTGCGGTGTAGTTTTGATAATAATAATAATAAACCAGCACTCGACTGCGAATAAGTGGGGATGCAGCCTTAGATGGCAACGCTTGTCTGTCTTGACTTAGATCCAATCTACACTAATTCAACATTCACATTCTCGGGCTATCAATGATAGTTCGTGACCAAAAAAACTCATTAATTTCGCCCACGGGCCACGCCGGGAGAAAAGCACCCTAGCTTGAAACTTACATATAATAATATTAGAGAAATGCTAGTTAAAAAAAATACTTCGAGTTTTTTTGTGTCAACTCATCCCTATTTTCTTTGGCGCCACATAATTTACATACATCGTTTACCGGAGCAGACAGAATAGTTTTGTTCGTAATACATAAATAAAGTTATCATGGTTATGCTGCAGTAAGATGGCTGTAAGCGTGATACAGTTATATCACTTAAGGATATACTATGCCGTAATATAATTATAAATGAAAGCCATTCGTAACCAAGAAATTTTTTTTACCCAGTAATACCTAGGTTAGGTTATGTTGGAAGTTCTAACTGTAGTAACTGTTTTAACTTAGAACAGTCAATACATGAGCTGAGCTAGCGCAGCGAGAGTGCGGCCGGCCGCAGATTTCACTAGATTAATTTGTAAGATAGTTTTATTACTAGATCACATTTTTATCCTCCATCCATTTATTAATATCCTATATTACGATAAATAGTCCCAGAAGTATAACTATATCACGGCCTCGACCATCTTACTGCAACATAATATATAATATACCTACCAATAAAACTAATTATATTTTTTACTAGCTGACACGGCGAACTTCGAACCGCCAACTTATCTATTATATTTTTTTTTTTGTTTTTTTTTTTTTATTAAATATTAAAACCTTCCGTGGATCTTAAGGAACATACAAAAAAATAAATTAACCGAATTGGTCCATCCATTCTTGAGTTATGCGCTTACCAACATTCATTTTTATTTATATAGAAGAAGATAGATAGATGTAAGAAATGCAATGTATACTACTCTAATTTCTGCGCGTGGGAGTTATTATTATTACCTACACTGCCCAGTCTTTAAGTAATTTTACTATTTTTGTACCTGTGTTGATTAGGAACAAACTTAAATCTTGTGTAAAATATGAAGAATGGCATAATGTAATAATTATTCTAAAATAAAATAAAAAAAATTCTATTCTATTCTATTCTACTATGTATTAAATTTTAATTATTGTAAAACTTTGTTTATACTGTGTACTTTTTACAAAAAAAATTGTGTTGTGGAATACATATTAAATACCTACCTAAAGCCTCAGTTCATGAGCCTCCGATAATGTCACGCTGATGATGGTCACGCTGTTTGTAGGCACCACTCGACGCCATCACTACGTATTCTTTCAGAAAAATATTACGAAAAAAATAGAATACATAGTGGCATAGTGCAGTCGTTAAATAGTACATAGTGCTTTATACTACACCTACGAGGAAAATAACAGGCACATTTTTTAATTATTGAAGTTTACTTTAGAGGTACGCTGACTACTTTAGAGGTACGCAGTCTACTTTGGAGATACGCAGGCTACTTTTAATATACGCCAGCTAGTTAAGTGAGGTACGCCGTCTACTTTAAATGTACGCAGGCTACTTTTAAGGTACGACAGCTACTTTAGAGGTACGCCGGCTACTTTAGAGGTACGCCGACTACTTTAGAGGTACGCAGGTAGCCTGCGTTCCACCAAAGTAGCCTGCGTACCTCTAAAGTAGCCTGCGTACCTTAAAAGGAGCCTGCGTACCTCCAAAGTAGCCTGTGTACCTTAAAAGTAGCCTGCGTACCTCTAAAGTAGTCACCGTAGAGGTACGCCGACTAACTAGATAAGTAAGTATACCGAGTAACTAAGTATACCGAGTGGGGTATCATGTGAAAGGCCTTTACCTATACATTTTACAACATTTTTTTTTTTATTTATTTATTCAATGACAAGCTAGGCCTTGACTGCCATCTCACCTGATGGTAAGTGACGATGCAGTCTAAGATGGTAGCGGGCTAACTTGTAACCCATACCCCTAATTGGTTTCTACACGCCATCGTGCCGGAACGCTAAATGGCTTGGCGGCACGATTTTGACGGTAGGGTGGTAACTAGCCGCGGCCAAAGCCTACCACCAGACCAGACCAGAGACAATTCAGAAATTATAAATTCCCAAATTGACCTTGCCGGGAATCGAACCCGAGACCTCCCAGTTATAAGGCAACAGCGCTCACCACTGAGCCAGGGAAGTCGTCAAACAACAGATTTTTATTTATTTGAAATGTCATAGTTTTGATTAATCGGGCAAAATGTCGAAAAAAATACCGCCCCCCCCCCCCCCCTTATCTCTGAAGTTTACCAATTGAAAAATACGAAATAATTATGGTCAATAGAGGTTTATATATATTTTACAGGAAAAATAAAACCAACGCTCTAACTAGCATAGTTTTTTTATATTAGTAACAATAAACCTCTACAAACAAAGTTAACGATAATTAAGCAAATTTATATAATATTATCGTTTCACTTCTATTCGTTTATCTTCGTTTTACTTCTATCGTACGGAACCCTCTGTGCGCGAGTCCAACTCGCACTTGGCCGGTTTTTTTATAGGATAACATTAATTTGGTGGTCTGTGGATTGCGACTAAAATAAAAGGAACACTTTAACCCCTAGAGACTAAGATTTAGAGACTTTAGAATACTAGAGACTTTTAGAGTATGAAATATTTTAGATGATGAAAAGTATTTTATATTCCGGCATACCTACTTAAAAAACTTCCCAACATCTAAAATCTAAATCAACGCGGTCGAATAGAATTTCCGCTGCCAAAAGGCATGTTCATCAAAAAAAAAAATCGATCTTAGAGTTCATTTATCGTATCGCAATTTTATTGCTGGATTTTTATCTCAGTTTTAGTTAAAGAAAACTAATGTAGATGGCGCTGTATGTTTTTACATCGCGCTTCTTTATATCGATCACTCAAATCATAAAATAAGAAGTTAACGATATTATATAATGGCAGAAGAATGTCGTTTATTAAATATTATAACGACATTCTTGTGCTGTTCTACTCATAAATAATACATTATATACTGGCAGTTCTACTGTTAGTGTTAACAATTTTTACAGGACGGTGTGTATTGTATGCACTTACCTCCCTAAGAAAGTAAGAAATCTATACTTATTATAATAAGACCTGACTCATGACTGACGGATTGACTGACTCAAGTATCAACGCATAGCCTAAAGTGAGATGCCCGCTATTTTGGGCAAGAGACCCCTTTTAGCTAATAGCCAAATTACTTTAAAAATCCGATCTCTGCTTTTTCTCAATGATTCACAACACCAATTTAAAAACTTTGCGGTTGGCTAAGTGAGTAAACTTGACATCATTTTCTCATCAAAATTTTTCAAAATAGACATGCTTCCTACTAAAATATTAATTCTTATAACAAGTTGGTACACGTAACACAACTTATACAGTATCTTGAAAGTTTTAAACAAGAACTTAAGTGTTAATAAATAGGGGTCGATTTTTAAACCCTTCGACCAGAATCAGTTTTCATTTATGTCGACCCCTGAGAATCCGATTTCGACCCTAAGGGGTCCACCGAACCGGGTGGACCGACCACTTTGGGAATCTCTGGCCTAAACCATTGAAGTATGAACTATGTTACGAACTATGTATGAACATGTTATAAAATTTAAATTTTTGATGTCAACTGTCACAACTGAAATCACAGAATTTTGAAAAAATAATTAAGAAAATACTAAATAAATAAATAAAATTCTTGGTATACCTATGAAAAAATATGAATTGTGTTAAGTGCAAGGATATAATTGATAAATTGGACCTTTTGAACTGTATTGGGTGCAAGGGTAGTTACCACCTTTGATTATATAAAAGGTTACCACTATCAATGACGGAATATTGCAGCTGCTGCATTTAGAGAAAATGGTGTGCAGATAAAGCGCACATTCACATGTGAACACTGTTCGAATGTCACCCGGCGCGTTCGAGTATCGGACGATACCCCGGTCCGCGGCGACTACGCAAATGCGGGCAGCAACCATGTGCAGCGGGTGCAAGAGAACCTGAATCAGACGTTTGAAAGTGCTTGCATTGAGCTATCTACGCAGAATACGGATTTAGCACGTAATACAGAGATCGCGGACAGAAAATTTGATGTATCAGCACTTAAGGATATGGTAAATGAATCAGTTGACGGAAAGATAAAAAGCTTGGAGTCAAGGTTAGTCCAAGAAATCCAGGCGGCCGTTTCAAGTATATCACAAAAGGAGATTGATCATCTGCAGGCCGAGTTGAAGGAAGCCAATGAAAGATGTGCACGTTTCCAGGCGGAAGTTCAATCTTTAAAGAAGGAATTACAAAATCATTCCAATAGTAACAAAACTGTGAAACAGGCTAGTCCAAAGACTAAAGGTAATCTAGAAGATGAAGAGATTGAGGCAGCGGTGATCTCTGAAGGAATGTTGTTCGGGACCGAGCCCTGCGCGGTCCAATCTCAACCAACGGGCAACGTGGAAGTCGAAGCCGCAGTGTATAGAGTGGTATCCGGAAAGCAATCCGCGGTCCAAATCCAACCATCAGATGCTCTGGAAGTTGATACAGAGGTGGGATCTGAAGGAAAGTCGTCTGTAGTCCAAACTCAATTAACAACAAGCTATGCGGAAGTGGCTAAAAACTCAGGGAATAGGACGCGTGTAGACGTACAGAATTACTACCAGTCACAGTCAGATGAAAGAGATGGAGATAGATGGATAGAGGTGAAAAATAAAAAGATGCACCCACTTAAAAAAAGGGGGGGAATATGTCTATGATTCCAATTAAAGCAGTTGAACGAAACAAATATCTTCATGTGTGGAGGTTACTTAAAGAAACTACTGAAGATGATTTAACGGAATATATTCGAGCAGTACTGAGAAACGTTAATTATATTAAAGTAGATAAGATAATACACAAAACTGAAAGAAGTTATTCATCATTTAGAGTTTGTGTGAAAGAAAGTGATTTCGAGAAACTGAGTGATCCTGAAATTTGGCCTAAAGATGCAGAGTATAGCGAGTGGACTTGGTTTCGTGGCCCAACCAAAAAATCTTTATAGACAATTAGGTAATAACAATCAAAGTGTAAATATTATTATATTTTATCAGAATGTAAGAGGTCTTCGCACTAAAACGTCAAAATTTTTAACTTTACTCGAAGCATCTGGGGCGGATTTATTTGCAATAACAGAGACTGGCTGTAACGAGTCAATTAATAACGCAGAGATTGCTTTGCCTGGCTATTCCATATTGCAGTGCGATCGAGCGGACGGGCGCAAGCAGGGTGGCGTGCTTTTAGTAGCTACACCGCGGTTCGAGTTGCGCCGAGTATTGATGCCCGACAATATTAATTTAAACAAATATAACTTTGGGCTGATTTGTGCTACAGTCCATAGAAAAAATAGGTTTCTATTTCTTTGTTGCGTTGTTTATATTCCACCACAGGCTGATGAAAATGACTATATGATCATGTTTAATTTATTAGAGAAATTATGTAGTAGGTATAAGTATAATGTCTTAATATTAGGTGACTTTAACTTGTTTTCGTGCAAGGTATGTAATTATTATGAGTATTTTATGGCCTTTTGTGAACTCGCTCAGTATAATGAGGTACCAAACTGTAACGACAGACAGCTGGACCTCGTGTTGAGCGGCCGCGGCACCGTAGAGGTGCGCCTGGGGGACGAGGCCCTGGAACCGGTGGACGGGTACCACCCGCCGCTAGCTGTGTCCGTGCCCGTCACCGCCTCGCACGCCTCGTTCGCCTCGCCCGCCTCGCCCGCCTCGCCCGCCTCGCCCGCCTCGCCCGCCTCGCCCGCCTCGCCCGCCTCGCCCGCCTCGCCCGCCTCGCCCGCCTCGCCCGCCTCGCCCGCCTCGCCCGCCTCGCCCGCCTCGCCCGCCTCGCCCGCGGTAGACCTACTCCAAGAACCTTTACCGTACTTATATAGTCAAGTGACATTTAAACAATGGAATTTCAACAAGGCAGATTTCCAACAGTTATATTATTTACTGGCAATGACAGACTGGACTGAAATATATAGTCTAAATGACCCAGAATCTATTTTGAACCTCTTCTATGCTAAAAAAATGATATTTTTGACGCGTGTGTACCCCTAAAAAGACAACTCCCTAAAAATAGTAGGTATATTTACCCGGTTTGGTATACTTCTGAACTAATTAGAGACATACGACGGAAATACATCTTGCACAAGCGATACAAAAAAAGTAAGTCCCAAAACGACTATGAGGTGTTCGCGCAAGTTAGGGCGAGAGTGAAGGCGCAGACGGCGATCGCACACGACAACTACCGAGATCGCGTACAGAACCACTTGACGACAGATCCACGAGCATTCTGGGGCTACATGAGGTCAAAGAAAGGTAACTCGAACCGAGAAAAGTTAATAAAGAACGGACGAGTGCTAAAGCTAGCGAATTCCTCGGCACACTCTTGGTCTGACCAAGAGTGTGCCGAGGAATTCGCTAGCTTTTTTCAATCTGTGTATAATCCCGAGCCGCCCACCCTGAGCGTGTCGGCGGCGGCCGTGGCGGGCGGCGCGGGTGCGGCAGCGGATGTAGCTTACTTTGATTTTAGGAAGGCATTCGACACGGTCGATAATGATGTGCTACTGGCAAAGCTGGCCCGTGTTGGCTGTACGCCGAAGACGCTTGCTTTCTTCGCTAGTTACCTGCGGGATAGGCGTCAGTACGTTGACTGTGGTGGACACCGGTCACAGCCCTACTATACAAGGTCAGGCGTCAGTCAGGGCAGCAACTTAGGACCTCACCAATTTATCTTGATGGTAAACGACTTACCGGAGGTGGTTACTGAGTCGACGTGCCTGTTGTTTGCTGACGACCTGAAATTAGTTAGGGAGGTGGGAGATATTTTACATCATGACGAACTACAGAGGGACATGGATGCAGTCAGCAGATGGAGCGAGCTGAATAAACTTTACTTTAATGTCTCCAAATGTTCCGACATGACGTTTAGTCGCGCGCGTGACCCGCGCCACCATCAGTACCAGCTCGAGGGGCATCCGCTACGGCGTGTCAAGGAAGTTAGGGATCTCGGTGTCCACTTCAGCACGGACTTGAATTTCCGGCAACATATAGTTAAAGTTTCTAAGAAAGCGTATCAAAATTTGGGCTTTATGTTGCGTCAAGCGAATGCATTCACCAACGTCAAAGCGTTAAGGGTTTTATATGAAGCCCTTGTGAAAAGTCACTTGGAATGCAACGCAATTATATGGTCACCGAGTGAGAATAAGTACAAAATAATGTTGGAGCGAATTCAAAACAAATTTTTAAGGTTTTTGTACAACAAATTGTATGGAGTGTATCCGGGATATCCATTGCTATATCCTACTCTGTTCGTCATGGGCATGGTGGGATATAAAAAACTGGAGGTACGGAGGGAGCTATCTCTGGCGACGTACTTATTTAAGGTGCTACGGGGTAAGCTGCACAATCCGGCTGTCCTGCAGGAATTACGGTTATGCGCACCGAACGAGAGCGTGTCGCGCAGACGTAGGCCGCCACTGCTGGCGCAGTCGCGCGCGCGCAGCTGCTTGCTGCAGCGAGCGCCAATCACACGCGCGATTCGCACGCTCAACATCGTATCGGAGCAAATAGATTTGTTCAGTTGCTCGTTGAGCGAGTTCAAAAAAGTTACTATATATATTCTTTGTAAATAATATTAGGTTCTTAGATTAATTACTCATAGAAACGCAGTAGTCGACGCGGCGATAAGCCATTTTTAGGAAGACGGAGCGTCTTCCGACGCCTATCGTCGCGTTAGTGTTTAATGACAAGTCTTAGTACGATGAGCTCGCAAAATAATATTAAAAAATGCCATACTGTGCTGTGAAAGGATGTAATAATTCATCACAAAGGACTCCAAAACATTTAAAGATCGCATTTCACAAGTAAGTACTACCGAAAAACTAACATTTTTGAGTAAACAGTCTTCAAAACATAAAAATAAATCGTAGGTATAACAGACCCTATTGCAAGGAAAATGTTGCTAGCTCTAGGCGAAATATTTTACCCCAATGTACCTTTTTTTCTCATTCTAAGTAGGTACCTGTTGTTTTTAATCCCGATTCACAGTACATTTATGTAACACTAGGGTGACCAAATATTAATTATTACGATGACGAAGTGGTACTATAGGAAAAAAAATGTGTTGTTTTTTTTTGTTCTGATGAAAACAAGATGTTTTAACTAGTTAAGGGTATGTGTATATTATTAAGGTACTGCCACATTATAAATTTAATAATACATAATAAATTTATTTAAAGATTCCCTTCTGATCCTATTGTTGCTGCCATATGGAATGAAAAACTTAGAATTAATCGCAAGGAAACCAATTGGAAGCCAAGTAAATTCACTGTAATTTGTTCAAAACATTTCGATGACAAAGAAAAGTACACGACTAAAGGTGGCGTGTGCAAATTACGTCAGGGTGCAGTCCCAACAAAGGTTAGTATGAAAATACACTTTCAGTCATGATTTCTCTTCAGAGTTGAAGCGAGCTCATTACATTACTTTCTTATATTATTTACTGTATTTAAGGGTTTTTAGCTAATTAATATGGAGCTGATTGAACATTGTAATAATTTCAGGATTTGCACATGTCTTATTCTGATCAGGACATTATCATATTAGAAAATAAAAATGAAGAAATACCGTCCATGGAATATCAACTACAATCAGTAAGGCAAATAATATTATAGTATGAAGTATGTATTTTGAAAAATCGATATTGATTTTGCTATTGTTTTTGCAGAGTACATCAAGAAAATACAAATGTCGAAGAAATAATGTCCGTTCAAGAAAATCTTAAACCAGTATGGCTAATAATATCGTACAATATTTTTAATTAAATTTAATTTAAAAAGTGATTAATTTAAATTAATTTTTATTTTCAGAGTACACCTCAAATTTTATCTTGCACAGATGACGATTTGGAATCAGTTTTCGATACACCACGCAAAGTATTAAAAAAGAGTAAAATATCCTATTGTCTGCCCGTTTATGAAAGTGCTATCGAAATCGGTTCAGTCCAAACAGACAGACAAAATTTTTTAAAACGTGTATTTGAATTATGATATCTTTCAAATACACTTTTGGAACGGCATTCCAAACCAGAATCTACATTCTTTTAACGATTCGAAAGCACTTTGTAAAAGTTTATTTGCATAAAAATGATTCTGTTCTATTCTGTTTGAATAATATGAGTTTATAAAGAGCCCATTCATACAGAAACGTCAATTTTATATATTAATTTAAAATTGCCGCTCAAGGTGAAATCGGAAGGTGAATTTTCCCTAAATCTAGGGAGAATTTATTTCCGATCGTTCCGCTTATAGCATGACTCACGCACACAAGTGCGTGTCGGTGAATGTAATTACATGAACTCACACATTGTTGTGGTGGTTTTTGAGCCTACGTTTCGAGCGGAACTTTGTTAGAAACTTCTGATCTGTGAGTAATTAATCTAAGATTAGGTTAAAGTTGGTTGTAAGTAGTTAATATAAGGTAGCTATTAATACATAATTATTAGGAAGTTTCTAAGTCATTTACAATAATTTTATCTTATCTGTCGCATTAGGTTAATCCTGTAATGATGGATTATGTTATTTGTAAATAAATAAATAAATGTTTAAATATAACAAAAACTAGTGTATCTGTGTTATAAAAGCTTTACTGTAACAAAGTTTCAAGTGATGTCTTAGTGAGTCTATTAACATTTTACATCCTAATTACGTATTTCACAGCTTTTGTAAATTCTACCCCCAAAGGGGTTAAATAGGGATGGATGTTCGTATGAAAGTCCGATATTATTCAAGTCATATCCAGAAAACTTGGTATTTTGGTTCTTGATTGAAAACAAAGAAATACGCATTTCATAGTTTTTGAAAAATCTACCCCCAAAGGTATAAAATAGGGGATGAATTTTTTTATGGCAGTGCTTCATTTTTCAAGTTATTTTTCATGTTATGTACCTACATGAAACTTGGTATTCATTTATTGGCTCTTCATTAAATATAAATAATAATGGGTTTCACAGTTTTTGAAAATACTACCTTCAAAGGGGTAAAATAGTGGTTGATAGTTTGTATGAAAATCCGTTATTTTTCCAGTTATATCGACGGTACTTGATATTTTGGCTCTTGATTAAAAAGAAACAATTATTAAATACTTCTGTGTATATTTCACAGTTTTTGAAAATTCTACCCCCAAAGATGTAAAATAGGGGATTAAATGTTTATATAAAAGTCCATTATTTTCAAGTTAGTTATATCAAGCAACGCGTTTATACAACCATACGAATGTCGTATAAGCGTTGTGGCTGTTACCATTACATAACGTCATATAATTTCGTTTTATAGACGTTTACTCGACTATTTATTATAACTTAATAGTCGCACGACTAAAAAGTCGAATCGATGACATCTATAGGACGTTATTGTTATCTTATTACCATTATAAGACTACTACACAACATGATGTCGTATAACTTTAGACTTATACGACTTTTTTGGACTTTTTTGCTACTTGGGCGGATCTACGTGATTCTTTGATGGGTGTGGTTGCGGACCTGCAGAGTTACAGGTTACTTTTTATCCCGATAAAACCAGGAGTTCCCACGGGATTTTCAAAGAACGTAATTTCACGCGGACGAAGTCGCGGGGGCAAAAGCTAGTTTTTCTATGTCCACCGTCTTCTCCGGGATTTCAGAACCGATTCGCGTGATTTTTTTAAATGACAGCTTGCTTGAAGAAGGTTGATGGTCACATGAAATTTTTGTTACCTTCAACTCCTCAAGCCTGGTGCTGCAGGGATACCTACTTTCAACCTAAACTGCGGGGATTTAAGGTTGAAGACAAGGGTTTGCCCGCGAAATTCAAATTAAATTTGGTTTTTCGCAATTTGTAAACTAATACGACAAAGTAGGCTTATGGCATTCTAATTGCGACAATGGCAGTATCATCTTCACAGCTTTATGTAAAATTTTTTACTTGAAAGTGTCCAGTTTAAGAACTTAATCAAAATATCGAATTTGTGAGTAACTCACGTCCAACTCAGTATTTTGATTAATTTCTTAAACTGGTCACTTTCAAGTAAAGATTTTTATGTAAACCTGTGAAGATGATAATTCCACTGGCGCAATTAGAAGGCCATAAGCCTACTTTGTCGTATTAGTTTACAAATTGCGAAAAACCAAATTAAATTTGAATTTCGCGGGCAGACCCTTGTCTTCAACCTTAAAAGTTTATTGTCGATGATGGCCGTTATGTCAATTGGTCAAACACAGGCGCGATCTCCGAGAGATGTGGGTTTGATCCCCGCCAGCCCCGGAATTTTTGATAATGTATTTAAAATTTATTCCGATATTTCCTTTAAGTGTAGGTTAAATAAAAAATAAAATAAATATTAAAAAATATAAAATAAAAAATCATGACACCTTTTTATGTCAAATATGTAATTTTTTACAGTAGGTTTAACATAGTGCTATGTTATTGCAGAAGAAATTCAAACGACTGATGGTACCTACCCAAGTAACAATTCGTTGTCGTATAAAAGTCGTGACAACGTTTTTTGTTTACCTTTTAGTCCTAAAAAAAGGTCGTATAAACGTTATTATAACGTTTACTAAACGCGAAAATGGCCCCAGTTATAAGACCATTTGTCGTTTAATCGTCACATAAAGGTCGCGACGATGACCATTTACGTCGTTTAGACGTCCTATAGACGTTGCAGAATAGAACGTTTTGTAGATTACACAACACATTACACAACGTTACGAGATAACTCTTACGTATCTTGCCAAGTTATATAATGGTCATATTAATGTTGTGAAGTGACTAAAACGTCGTATTAACGTTATGCGATTGACTGTTTTATGTGGAAGTTGAAAAGAAATCGTACGTGCTCTTATGAAAAAATAATAAACTAAAAATTTATGGTTCGAAGGCAACTAAGTAAAACTAATTCTATAAAAAATTAATTATTCTATGTTTATATTATATTGCGTAGCGTTGATTTCGACTGGAAACTTAATTTTTACGAGAAAGTATATATGAAAATACTATGAATATTTTAATGCCCCCCGTGATTTTGTGTTTTATGCATTATATTTCAATAATTTCAAATTATGTCTTCATTCAAAACTTCCGGCCATGATGTTTTTAGTTAGTGTCCAACCTCTATACGACGTTAAAATAACTAGATGTCTTGTAAATGTTTTTGTGACGACCATTGAAAACGCCATGTTTTAGACATTAGGGTTCTTCAAGCTTGGGTGTAATAAACACTATTTTAGTGTATAATCACTATTTTTTCTATTATTATGTGTATAGATAAATATTTCCTAACTAAAATTACAATCTAGCCTAATTATATGGCTAATGAGTAATTTTACTTTAACCTAAACTTATAAATATTGCTTGGATTCCAAACAAATATACAAAATTTTGTAGGTGTATGTATATATTATATATGTTTGTTTGTCCACGTATTTCTACGAAACTATTAATCGGTTTGTGATTATTCTTTTTTGTTTGCTTATATTTATTTCAACTTAGGTAACAGTAAAAGTTTCATCAAAACCGGTTCAGTAGTTTTCAAGATATGGACACTTTACATTTTCAATTATATTTTATTTCGATATATTGAAGTCAGTTTATTTTTTCTTTCTAAATTATTGTTTTGGTGTAATCGAGCTGTCGTCATTAGCAACAGGGCAGGGCTTTATTTAAGAACTTTAGTTGAAGATATACCTACTGTTTTTCACTGTTGATAAATTTTATCAATTAAACTTTTAAAAACATTCTCCGATTTACAAAGGAAATAATGAGCCGCGATTAAAAAATGACTAGTCGTCACAAAGGCAACCCCAGAGTCAGACATACAAAGGGTAATCTGGGCAAAGTGGCCCTAAATTAATATAAAAGCGCCTCCCTTCGCCGCAGGGAGCGTAGGGCTTTGAGCCAATGGGGCTGCAGCTTTTTGAATACGTCATTGCAATGACAGTCGTTGTTAATAACAGATTTAAAGATGGCACCGCGATCCTATTGTCCTGTTTACTATTATTATTAATTTTATATCGTGTGCATTAGCTTTCCCCTTTTGCATTATTTTTATTTAAACTATCCCTATCTAAACAAACAGTTAATACCAGTAAGAGTTAGGAAGTTACGGATTTTTCCGTATAAATGTAGCTATTAAAATAATAGCAGCTCATAGATTTGGGATTGGCTGCAAAGCGGCTACCATTCATAACTCTATGTAGCAGCTATTAATTTTATTTAGAAAGAGTACAGCTACACTAATAGAATAGGTAGAGTGAGGATTATTTAGCATTAACATTTTATGAAAGTTTAACAACCAATTATGTATGTGTACGTATTTTCTATCTGAAAACTAATATTTCTGCAAATGGATCAGCAATAAAACACTAGGCACCTATTTCATAAGCCTTGTAAAATGCACGAGCGTGTTATACACGTAGGTAGGTAATATATTTAAATACGTATATATATATATATATATATCTTCTTCTTCTTCTTTCTTCTTTATCAACCTATAGACGTCCACTGCTGGACAAAGGTCTCCTGCATGGACTTCCACAGGCTTCGGTCTTGCGCCGCTTGAATCCAGCGGCTCCCTGCGACTCGTTTGATGTCGTCGGTCCACCTGGTGGGGGGTCTGCCAACACTGCGTTTCCCGGTGCGGGGTCGCCACTCCAACACCTTGGGACCCCAACGACCAACGAACTATGTGCTCCGCCCATTTCCACTTCAGTTTCGCGACACGCTGAGCTATGTCGGTGACTTTGATTCTCCTACGAATCTCCTCATTTCTGATTTGATCTCGCATAGATATACCGAGCATTGCTCTCTCCATCGCTCGCTGGGTGACCCTGAGCCTTCTTATGAGGCCCATAGTTAGCGACCATGTCTCGGATCCGTAAGTCATCACTGGCAACACGCACTGTTCCAAGACTTGAGTCTTCAGGCACTGAGGGATTTTGGACGAGAAGACATTTCGGAGCTTCCCGAACGCTGCCCAGCCGAGTTGGATTCGGCGGTTAATCTCTTTCTCGAAATTGGACCTACCTAGCTGGACTGTATGTCCCAGGTATATATACTCGTCTACAATTTCGAGCGCAGAGTTCTCAACGATTACTGGGTGGAGCGGAGCATGAGCATTGGACATGATTTTCGTCTTGCTCATGTTCATTTTCAGGCCCACATGTTGAGAAACCCTGCTGAGATCATTGAGCATTGTATTGAGATCTCTCAGAGTCTCTGCCATGACTACTATGTCATCGGCAAATCGCAAGTGAGGGATGTACTCGCCGTTTATGTATATATACTCGCCGTTTATATATATATACTATATTATGTGTACTTTGCTGTTAGTTTCTGTCAAAGCTCGCTGCACATGATCGTTTGCCGCTTGAGTCAATCAGCTGCCAGCGACTTGCTAAAGATTGTCCATCCACTTAAATATGGGTGATGGTGGTTTACCGACGCTGCGTTTGCGTTTCTCGGTTCGAGCCGAGGACGCAACCGAGCACCGTTGGACCCAAATTGTACGAGTTATGAGCCTCGCCCATAAAATCAGCTTTTCAACTCGATGAGTTGGTAGCTCTGGTTCGACTATGGACATCCTCAGTTTTGATTCACGCAATGATACTCCGAGCATACTGTCCATCACCCGCTGTGTGACCCTGAGCCTTCAAGAGCGGCTACAATTCGGGATCCGTCATTACTCACTACTGGAAATACGCATGTTTGAAGTCTTCAGGCAATAAGGGACAAAGATTTTGTACGAGAAGCTATCTCTAAACTTCTACTTCTTGAAGCCTGAACGCTGCCCAGCTGAATTTACACTACCCAGGTGGTTGACTCCTTGTTTAAAATTGGACCTACCTTTGAGAATGTTTACAAAGCCGAAATTTACATAAGTTATGTAAGTATGTAAAAAAACACTCGCGACGACTTTCAATTTTTACTTAGGTAGGTATGTAGGTACTTTTTAACCGATAAATAACGAAAGATAAAAAAACCGGTCAAGTTCGAGTCGAACTTGTGCGCCAAGTGTTATTATTATTTCATATAATTTTCAACTTTTTTTACTTTTTGGAATTTTTCCTTTATTTGTGCTGTAAGACCTGCCAAATTTCGTGATTCTAGGTCAACGGGAACTACCATATATGCTTTCGACCCAAAACCTATAGGGTACTTCTGGTTGACCTAGAATTGTCAATTTTGGTTAATAGTAAGGCCTTACAGCACAAGTAAAGGGAAAATTCCGAAAAATAAAAAAAGGTGAAAATTAAGATAAATTTTGGTACTTACAAGTTTTCGCGAAAATCTAAATTTGCCCACATCTTTTTAACGCATTGACTCAGGAGCTTGATTTTTTAAAATCGATGGCAACAGACGGACAGACGGACAGACGGACAAGAGAGTGATCTTATAAGGGTTCCTTTTTAAGCTTTTGAAGTACGGAACCCTAAAAAGGAAAATCTCAGGCTGTCTTCGCTTGAAGAACGGGGCGATTGTAAATAATGTATGTACAACTTCTATAATATAATAAAACTGTAACAGGTCCAATTCTGTACATAATATAATAAAACTGTAACAGGTCCAATTCTGTACATTGAAGATATTTTGAAAATTTTTGTTTGAGGGCACTCTATAATCGATACTGAAGCCAAAACAATTTTTTTTTAATTTTTTGTCTGTCTGTCTGTCTGTCTGTCTGTCTGTCTGTATCTTGGCCGCGCATCACGCCGAAACTACTGGACGGATTTAAATGAAACTTGGCACGATTTAAGTTAATACTACGAGGTATAATATAGGATACTTTTTATCCCGAAATTCAGCACGGTTCCCTTGGGAGAGGGGATGAAAGTCAAAATGTGTATTTCGCTGTAATTCATTAAGGCTTATTCCGATTTAATCCATTCTTTTTTTGTTAGAAAGCAGGTTCTTTAGAGATTGTCCTGTAATTATTTCAAGGTCGTGAATTTCGTAGTTCAGAAATTATAGACATCACAATCTTCAGTATAGGTCCAAATAACTTGAACCCCGGTATCTACAGGATACTTTGAATGAACGGCTCATCTTAAGCTGGCATGTGTTATTTATCGTATATAGCCATCGTGGATACTATTTTGTCAAAGTCAAACTACTCCAAAGGCGTCAGATTTTGCCAAACGATCATTAGGTATACCTACATACTACATAGTAGGTATGGATGTAATACATCGTATGGACGTAATATTACAGTGTTTTCCTATGTAATTTAATATTCTAATCATACTTACTAATATTATAAATGCGAAAGTGTGTTTGTTTGTTGGTTTGTCCTTCAATCACGCCGCAACAGAGCCACGGATCTTCGTGATTTTTGCATGGGTATAATTGAGGACCTGGAGAGTGACATAGGCTACTTTTATCCCGGAAAATCAAAGTGTTCCCGAGGGATTTTAAAAACTAAATCCACGCGGACGAAGTCGCGGGCATCAGCTAGTCTCAAATAAAACTAATATAGGTACGTACTACATGTTACATGTTGTATGTATTGTCTAGATTAGCTGTCGCAAATAGGTAAATCATATTGCGTGAGCGAATTAATTCAATAAAATATAATAATTTCCGCTTATCAATGTTTCATACAATATTACAGGCTGGGAGGCGTATTGTCGTTTTCTTGTACCTACTGTACGACGTACGCGGACAGGATTACGCGAAGCATTCAAACGCAAAACATTTCTGCAGGATTATATATATGTTACGTTTCCGTATTGAATACTAAATCAGTGATGTGACAAAATAATTATATATATACATATAATTCATTATTACATTAGATTAGGTAGAACTATCTCATATCGAAATCCAATCATCCCAAAAAGAGCAAAGCCAAAACTTCTAAACCTTGGGCAGTGTTTTCAATTTCCACCCAGGGTTAAACCTTATTGTGATGATTACAATTTTATTTGATAATAATCGATCCTAAGTATCCTATAAAATCCTACTGGTAATATATTAATACTTGATATTGGAAATCTTTAAGTTCCCTTCGTCTGTTACCTTTTCACCGTAGCGTAGACTAATCATTTTCGGACTCTGTTAGGCCGATACCGCTTCGATTATTTTGGAGAGACCCTGGCTTTATCAAATCCTCGTGAATAGGAAACGCAAATACGCGGCCGGGGGGCGCTTTGGCCCCGCACGTCCCATTGCAAGGGATGAAATCATACGCAGCCAAGCAGGCTGCGCGTGCGTCATTTCACCAGCGGCCGACGTAAACAACGTTTATGTACCATAATAATTATATTATTTAACGCTATTTAGAGAAGTGTTCATACTGTGCCGTGACTTTTTGTGACTGTGATACTTATTTGGTAAGTAGCGAATCTATTTTGCTTTGCGATACTTTTATGGCCGTTGCGCGATTGTTATTATGTTGTGGAATAGCTGCCTGCGAAATTATTAATTATAATAATTATGTATAGACACTGTGATAAACCTATTCTTTGATTCTTCTTGACTAATTGGAAGTTTTTTTGTTCATTTGTTAAGTAAACATTCAGAATGAGAAGAGTTCGCCGTGCTGGCCAAATGCGGATTGGCAGAGGTTCTAATATTCTTGTATATTTAATTAATATACAAGAAATAATATAAAGGTTACTGATACTAGTTAGAATTAAAAAGTACAAGAACGTCGTTAGTTGGTTTTATAAAAATTTAACTATCCGGTTTTCCGAAATAAAACGTAGGAAAGATAAATAAAATTGTATACGTACTTAATTAATTATTTATCTTTTTCGTATAAGTATGAATGGCTGAAACGCCTGAACTTATTTGCGGAGACTTTGGCATGCAGGTAGTGAACTACACAATGATTGATCCTAGTTCAATTATAGGCTGCTATTTATCTTGGAAATCGGATTCCTGTTTAAAAATAGATACCTACTGTTGACATTAGGGACCGTAATAAATAAATATACTACTGTTAATGACAGCTATTATTAGGGAAGACAATAGGTATATTACGATAGGTTGATAAATTTTTACAGTCTAACTGTTGTACGGATCTCGACGTTTGACACGGAGATAGCTTGCAGGGACATTATTAGGTATATTTATTATAATAGACTAGCTGATGCCCGCGACTTCGTCCGCGTGGATATAGTTTTTAAAATCCCTCGGGAACTCTTTGATTTTCCGGTATAAAAAATAGCCTATGTCACTCTCCAGGTCCTCAACTATACCCATGCAAAAAATCACGTCAATCCGTAGCCCTGTTGCGGCGTGATTGAAGGACAAACCAACAAACAAACACACTTTCACTTTTATAATATTAGTAAAGATGATGCCCGCGACTTCGTCCGCGTGGATTAAGGTTTTTTAATTCCGGGATAAAAAGTAGCCTATGTATTAATCCTGGGTATGCGCTATCTCATTTCCAAATTTCAGCCAAATCGGTTCATTCGTTGTGGCGTTATAGAGCAACAAACATCCATCCAAACATCCATCCATACATCCTCACAAACTTTCGCATTTATAACATTAGTAGGAAGTAGGAAGTAGGATATTAATAAATAAATTAAAATGAATTTTTTTTGTTCAAACTAAACGTTGCGGTCATGATCTAGTAATAAGTAAAATAAGATTAATTTCTGAATATGCCTTAGTGTTAAATCTATATATATAAAAGAAAGTGGTGTTATTTACACTATTTATAACTCAAGAACGGGTGAACCGATTTGGCTGAAAATTGGTGGAGAGGTAGCTTAGAACCAGGAGACGGACATAGGATACTTTTTATCCCGTTCGACCGCGTTTCCGTCAAGTCACTATAAAACGTGGTATAACAAAAACGCATCTGACATGGAATAACAAAACGCAAATGAAAGTGGAATAACAAAACGTAGATGACAACTAAACGTAATTTTGTCTTTGGTTAAGTATGGTAAAAAATTTGAAAATTATAAAAAGTGTTATACTAAAGCATTACTGATATTATAAATGGGAAAGTGTGTTTGTTTGTTGGTTTGTCCTTCAATCACGTCGCAACAGAACAGCGGATTGATGCGATTTTTTGCATAGGTATAGTAATGGATGTAGTAGTGGTTCCTCAGACCGGGAGAGCTACTTTTTATCTCGGATAATGAAGACGTGAATGAGAGAAGATAGTTTTATGGAGTTCCCGCGGGATTTTTAAAAATTAAATCCATGCGGACGAAGTCGCGGGCATCAGCTAGTTACTATTAAAAGAGAAGGATGCTGCGGTAGGTCGCTCAGGCATCGGCTCCAATGACAATGATCCTATAAATATGTCGAGGATGCGGGCTTCGAGAGGAACTTACTTAAGAATCCAAATATAAAAAGCCTTAACAGCTTAACAGGCAAGGCGCAGGCGATATTGCGAAAGGTTGGCTGATTCAATCCCTGGAGGGATGACTGTCATTAAAGTGTTAAAGGTATAAGTGAGTATGACAATAGTAAGACATATGACTAAAGATCTATGGCTGACTAGTCTAATGATAATAGAAGCATCTAATTACGTAGTAGGTACTATTTTAGAAAATATTATTTGGATATCGATGAACTACTGCAGCATTGCCTCAAAAATGATTGCTATAGTATAGTCTCAACGTAGTCTCAACTCACTCGCGCTTCGCTTTGCAGCCCGAATGCCATAAATTGATCCAATCACCACAATTAATATGAATTTAGAAACTAGCAATCATGATTGATGAATTGATGATATTATTACCTACTCATCATCATCATCATTAGCAACCCATCAAAGGCTCACTACTGAGCGCAGGTCTCCTCTCAGAGAATGGTTATAGGCCATAGTCCACCACGCTGGCCCAATGCGAATTGGCGGACTTCACACACCTTCGAGAACATTATGAAGAACTCTCAGGTGTGCAGCTTTTCCTCACGATGTTTTCCTTCACCGTTGAAGCAAGTGATATTTAATTGCTTAAACGCACTTGACTCCGAAAAGTCAGAGATGCGTACCCGGGATCGAACCTGCCACTTCCCGAATAGGAGACCACAGTCCTAACCACTAGGCTATCACTGTTTCCATTTACCATTACCTACTACTTACTATTTATTCTGTACCACAACTTGAGTTACGATAATTATTTTCATAATAATTAAAATAAATGAAAATAAAAATTAAAGTTCGGCGCAAGGGGCAAAGCTGCCAGCAACTCGGGTACAATGCCGCGCTGCAGTGACATCGATGAGGTTTGAGGTTTAAGTATATTAGTTTTAATTATAATTAGAAAATATTATTTGGATATCGATGAACTACTGCAGCATTGCCTCAAAAATGATTGCTATAGTATAGTCTCAACGTAGTCTCAACTCACTCGCGCTTCGCTTTGCAGCCCGAATGCCATAAATTGATCCAATCACCACAATTAATATGAATTTAGAAACTAGCAATCATGATTGATGAATTGATGATATTATTACCTACTCATCATCATCATCATTAGCAACCCATCAAAGGCTCACTACTGAGCGCAGGTCTCCTCTCAGAGAATGGTTATAGGCCATAGTCCACCACGCTGGCCCAATGCGAATTGGCGGACTTCACACACCTTCGAGAACATTATGAAGAACTCTCAGGTGTGCAGCTTTTCCTCACGATGTTTTCCTTCACCGTTGAAGCAAGTGATATTTAATTGCTTAAACGCACTTGACTCCGAAAAGTCAGAGATGCGTACCCGGGATCGAACCTGCCACTTCCCGAATAGGAGACCACAGTCCTAACCACTAGGCTATCACTGTTTCCATTTACCATTACCTACTACTTACTATTTATTCTGTACCACAACTTGAGTTACGATAATTATTTTCATAATAATTAAAATAAATGAAAATAAAAATTAAAGTTCGGCGCAAGGGGCAAAGCTGCCAGCAACTCGGGTACAATGCCGCGCTGCAGTGACATCGATGAGGTTTGAGGTTTAAGTATATTAGTTTTAATTATAACTAGCTGATGCCCGCGACTTCGTCCGCATGGATTTAGTTTTTAAAAATCCCGCGGGAACTTTTTCATTATTCGAGATAAAAAGTAGCTCTCCCGGTCTGAGGAAACACTATTACATCCATTACTATACCCATGCAAAAAATCGCATCAATCCGCTGTTCTGTTGCGACTTGATTGAAGGACAAACCAACAAACAAACACACTTTCGCATTTATAATATCAGTAATGCTTTATTATAACACTTTTTATAATTGTCAAAATTTTTACCATACTTAACCAAAGACAAAATTACGTTTAGCTGTCATTTACGTTTTGTTATTCCACTGTCATTTGCGTTTTGTTATTCCATGTCAGATGCGTTTTTCTTATACCACGTTTTATAGTGACATGACGGAAACGCTGTCGAACGGGATAAAAAGTATCCTATGTCCGTCTCCTGGTTCTAAGCTACCTCTCCACCAATTTTCAGCCAAATCGGTTCATCCGTTCTTGAGTTATAAATAGTGTAACTAACACCACTTTCTTTTATATATATAGATTATAAAACAAGCGACCCGCCCCGGCTTCACACGGGTAGTAGAGCATATTACACCTATGCTTTGCAAACTCCTCGAAATGTTCCATTAAAGTTATATTCCGCGTATTTATTTTGGCGCTCGTTCGTTTTTATTTTGGGATATCTCCTAAGATATTCATTTAAAATGTATAGAGTATGTAGTATATGTATGTAGTATATAATGTGTAGAGGATTATCATAATGTGCATGAAATGCTTATGGTATATATCGTAATTAAAAGTTAATAAGGATTAATACAAGGTACTGTATCCGTCTAAATAGATTCCCAATGATCGCATAGTAGGTATGTGACTATTTTTTAGATGTTAAAATGGGTATAGTAAGCTATCCTTAAAAGGTAGACTTATGCCATCGCGAACTTTTCTGTACAAACTTATCCCACCATACCACCACCATAAATTGTTTTGTTATATTTCAAAGGGATTAGGCAGCGTTTTCGATGAAAGCTCCCAAGCGGCTTGATTTTTCCCGACATGTCAACAATTATCGTCATATTTCAACTAATTTACACAAAAACTTAACAAATTATACACTATATACACTTTACACCTTCCTCATGAATCACCCTATCTATTGGTGAAAACCGCATGAAAATCCGTTCGGTAGTTTTTGAGTTCATCGCGAACAGACAGACAGACGCGGGGGGGGGACTTTGTTTTATAATATGTAGTGATTTTATTTGTATATTTATTTGTTTGCGGTATAATAGCCATTTAGAGATAAAGACTTTTGCCTCCTTTTCGGGTGGTTCGAGGTTCGATCCCGGGCACGCATCTCTGACTTTTCCGTGTTGTAAGCAACTACATATAACTTAATTTAACGGTGATGGAAAACATCGTGAGACTTCTTTATTATTTTCTCAAATATGTATGAAGTGTACCAAGTTACCAACCCGAACACGGCCAGCGTGGTGGACTATGGCCTTAAGTCTTCTTATTCGAGAGGAGAGCTGCGCAGTTGTGGACCGGCGATAAAGTTTAATCTACACTAGAACACTAGTGGCACTAGAACATGAACTGCAAAGAATTTTTAAAAAAAATAAAAATACCGGCCAAATGCGTGCCGCGCCACGAGCAGTGTAGGGTTCCGTAGTTGCAAGTCACAAATATTATTGCTGACTTAGGATAGTGCTTTTATTTTATTTATGAATATTGAATATATGTTATATATATATATATATATATATATATGTATACTACAAAATATGCAACTTACTCTACGTGAAATACCTAACTTAGAAAAATCAGGTAATATTATAACTCCTTAACTTATGAAAATTCTTTATATATACCTACTACTGTTGTGAATTTTTTAATGTATCCTATAAACAACCATTTAGCTGGCAGTGGGGGGGGGGGGGGGACACTTGACTCTAATAAAATTTAGCATTTTAAAATATCATATTTCATAAACGGATCCCTGAATAGAAAAATGGTGTTGCAACACCCACAATATTTTTGAAAGATCTATTCAACGACACCCGATACTATGGGATAGACGAGAAAAAAAATTCATCCCCACTTTACATGTAGGGGTACACATTATTTTTCACAATTTTATTTCACCACTTTGCTGGCGTGATTAATATTTATACCCTTGTCAAATTACAGTTTTCTTGTTCCTATAGAATATATTGTATCTTATATATATCTTGTCTTTGAGTTAAAACGCGGACAGCGGACGGACAGACGGACGGACATGGCGAAACTATAAGGGTTCCTTGTTTACTACGGAACCCTAAAAAATAAAAGGTACTTAGCTATGTGTACTTATTCGTCTTTAGAATTCACGAGAATAGGTATTTCAGTTAATGTGATTTTATACTGTTCTCGCGTAGGTACCTAATGGTAATTTCTAGCGTTAAATTAATTTACAATTTTATTGAAATCGATAACTGGTGATTGTGTTAATATTCTAAATTAATTTTCACTCACTTGTCAACTCGTAAATGTTTCGCCAATAATGTGTTTTGGACACGGTTATTGACAGTTAATTTTGTGTTGTTTTAACACAAATCACGTTTGATATCGGTTAGCTCTCATATTATGGACCGACTTTGTCTTGACTTGGACTTTGTAAGATATACTTTTTATTATAAATAGATGTTCATAACCAATTCAAAGGGTTAAAGTATGGTTACGTATGGGTAAGTAAGGGTTAAGTATGGTTAACATATTTTCAATTTTAGGAACGGTATTTATTGTATCAGGTTTCAAATTATAATTGTTATCAACCGCGATATCAAAAATTAAGATTCCTTCTCAAAGTTAGTCAACACGTAGATGGGTACATAGGTTATATAACTTTGTTTTTTTTATTGACAAAATTATATTATTATTTTACAACCAAACAATAAAAGTTTATCAACCGCGATATTAAAAATTAAAATTCCTTCTCTATCATACTTGCATCAATGAGCAAAGTTAGTCAACACGTAGATGGGTACATAGGTTATATAACTATGTTTTTTTTATTGACAAAAATATTATATTATTATTTTACAACCAAACAATAAAAGTTTTAGATAAGTGTAGTCATCTGCACGCATTAAGCTTTTGGCATATTTTTTGTATCGCAATTTTAAAAGCAAGAAGCTACCGACTTTCCGATGTTATTATTGAAGATGCTTTTGTTATAAACCCTCCGACGAACACCGGGCCTATTCGACCCGGCCCGACTCATCCGTGCTTTTGTACTCCCATACTTATCGGGATTATCCCTAGATAATTACCTGTTTTGCGAAACTATAATTATGGATAAAAAAACAACTTTTACATCTCAGTGTCCGACAAACAAACAATGAAGTGCGAAGCTATGACTACTGTGGAATGTTATATGCATAATATATCAACGAACGTCCTGTTGACGCAAACAAGTACAATGTTCTTTATTCACAGAGATCAGTAATTAGAGTATTCGAAGAATTTTTTTGTGGTTAGATATAGTTTCATTATAATTTTACCACCCTTTCATTGTATTTTATCTAATCGTTACACTTATTATCCTTTATTTCAATAGCATAATTATATGACATCAAATTCCACTTAACTAATATCTAAATTGAAATCAAAATCTTAAATAATATCAAAAATTTAAGGCTAAGTTTATGAAAATATAACATCTAAACCACTGGAACGAGGAAGTGTGTAATATTAAGTGCCCAAACGCGTGTTGCGCTACCCACTGAAAGGTCAAACTTATCTGACGAGGACGGGGTTCGATTCCCGACGGAGGCAATTTGGGAATTTATAATGTTTGAATTTTCTCTGGTCTGGTATGGTGGGAGGTTGGTTTTATACTCAAAGGGTTGGAGGCTTTGGCCGTGGCCAGTTACCACTTACCACCCTAACGTGTAGAAACAGATTAGGGGTACGGGTTGAATGTTCATGCCATACCCCTTCCGAGTTATCCCGCTACTATCTTAGACTGCATCGGGCATCGGCACTTATCATCGTGAAATCGCAGTCAAGGACTATCTTGTCATCGAATGAAAAAATTAAAAAGTTCTTGTCATCGAAGAAAAAATAAAAAAATACCATTCCTCCAGTCACCAGTGGACTCTATGAGACGGGATGGCAGATCGTTAAAAAATAATTCAACATCCTCGCTCCATGACCATGAATGACCCCAGAGTTTTCATGCATACCAAACGGCACAATATGAAACTGTTTTCTACGTTTTCATTTCCCAAAATTAAAACTAAAATAAATCTAAATTTTTGATTCGATTTATAACTTACTAGCTGATGCCCGCGACTTCGTCCGGGTGGATTTAGTTTTTAAAATCCCTCGGGAACTCTTTTATTTTCCGGGATAAAAGTAGCCTATGTCACTCTCCAGGTCCTCAACTATACCCATGCAAAATATCACGTCGATCCGTAGCCCGTTGTGCCGTGATTGAAGGACAAACCAACAAACAAACACACTTTCACATCCTTACTAATATTATAAACGAAAGTGTGTTTGTTTGTTGGTCTGTTGGTTTGTTGGTTTGGAAAATCAAAGAGTTCCCGAGGGATTTTAAAAACACGCGGACGAAGTCACGGGCATCAGCTAGTTTATAATATTGTGAGGATGAATTTGTGTTAATTAATAATTAATTTATCAGAATTTAAAAAATAATATAGGTAGATTCTCACACTTATTAATTATTATAATACTTTGGGAAAACTGCAAGTGCTTAAAAGAATTAAGTGTTAGCTACTCGATAGTAAGTACTTAGGGGTAAAAAGCCGTTTAGTTCAATGAATAACCACTAGAACAATTTAAATAATGAACAAAATCACAAGTAGCACTCAGCTTTATGCCTAAAAGATGTCAGCTCACTCGCAGGAACAATAGTTTATTATTTTCGTACATTTTGTTGCGATTACGTTTACTTTTCTTTTTCTTTACTTTGTGTATTTTAAGGGCCCTTATAAACCACAAGGATAGTACGCCACTTGAAAGTTAATTCGCATGCAACTTAGTGTGTGAACACAGGCTATTAAGGGTCTGCCCGCGAAATTCAAATTTAATTTGGTTTTTCGCAATTTGTAAACTAATACGACAAAGTAGGCTATATGGCCTTCTAATTGCGCCAGTGGAATTATCATCTTCACAGGTTTACATAAAAATCTTTACTTGAAAGTGACCAGTTTAAGAAATTAATCAAAATACTGAGTTGGACGTACTCACAAATTAGTCGATATTTTGATTAATTTCTTAAACTGGACACTTTCAAGTAAAATTTTTTATATAAACCTGTGAAGATGATACTGCCATTGTCGCAATTAGAATGCCATAAGCCTACTTTGTCGTATTTGTTTACAAATTGCGAAAAACCAAATTAAATTTGAATTTCGCAAGCAGACCCTTGTCTTCAATCTTAATGTGTAAAAATTTGCCTTGTTATTTAGATTTCTTTGATGAAAATTTTACGACTTTTAGTTGTACGAAACACAGGTTTTTTACCCATAACGAACGGTTGTATTCAACGTACCTAAGATGCGAAAAGTTTGTGCATTTATAATGTTAACATTTTCCTGAAAAACTTTTAGGGTACATACTTATAAGCAGGTTCTTACAGGCCACACGGGCGCACTGCAATCGCTTTTCAACAGCTTTACAATGTTGTCAAAAAGTACAGATCTATTTTGATGCTGCTTTCTGCATTATACAGATATCAGATGTTCTCTGTTATTACAGGCCACCTCAAAGCGCCGTGATGAATAAAATTGTTACTTAATCACTTAAGTGTTATTGAATAAAATAATCAGAAAAAAAACCAATTTAAGTGTTCTTTTGTTACAGATGATGTGAATATAAGAAATTCAAAATGGAAATGCAATCGTTACAGGCGTCTTCTAGTAAGTAAAATTAATAATACTCATTACTTATTTAACTTCCCTCTGAGTATGTAATGTGTCAATAAGTATTGATACCTACATTTAAAATACTGAACACATATAACCTAATCTCGCTACATAAGTGGACCTAAGTAAGTAGGTCTGTAATATCTAGAATTATTCAGATTTTTTTCAACAATATAATAAGAATGAATCTTTCAGAATGTTGTACCGCCCGCCAGTCATCGTCAATGTTTCTTTATGACGTTATCACGTAAAATTATCGTCCGTAAACCGACTTTACAGACAACCAATGTTTTACAGAAGGGTTTAGGTCCTAAACCCTTCTATAAACCCTAAACCCTGACTATTTCCTAAACTTTAGGAAATAGTCATCTAGCTAACTAAGTGCGGATTGGCAGACTTCACACACCTTTGAGAACATATAGAGAATTCTCAGGCATGTTTTCCTTCACCGGTAAAGCCAGTGATCTTTAATTTCTGAAAGCGCACATAACATTGAGAAGGCATGAGATCTATGGATCGTACTCTGGCTCTGCTCAAGACTCAAGATAGAGGTAAAATGAGACACAAACATCTTCCGACATAAATCTGTCTCGTTTTAACTCAGTCTTGAGTCTGAGTTGAGTGAGAGTGTCATATAGATCTTACCCTTATGAGTTGCGGGCCTGGGATTTGAACCTCGTATCCTCCGAAAAGGAGGCTGAAGTAACCGAGGCTTAACTAACCTTAACCTAACCTTAACCTCAACGTAGGCTGTCACTTGAACTTGAGAGGTGTCAAGGGACACCGATTTCGATTAATTAATTTGGCATTGTGTTCATTATTTTCACACTACAATATTAGATCTCGGTAGCCTTGTGGTTTCGACAGTCGCTAAACAGTTAAAAGCCGATGGTTCGAATCCCAGCTCGACAGACTGAATTTTCTATTTTCAATTTTATTTTAAATAATTTCTACATGTGGAATTTTTCCCTAATTTTTTATAGCTTATTTTTAAGTTATTAAATACCTATTAGGGAAAAATTCCACATGTAGAAATTATTTAAAATAAAATTGAAAATAGAAAATTCAATCTGTCAAGCTGGGATTCCAACCATCGACCCTAATCGACCTTTATGCGACTGTAGAAACCACAAGGCTACCGAGATCTTATATTGTACTGTGAAAATAATGAACACAATGCCAAATTCACATTCAAAAAAGTGTCGGTTCAATTTTGTCTTGATTTTTTCCGTCTAGCCCCCTTCCGCACCGCGCGATAAGGTACTACGTTCCAAAATTATATTATTTTGTTCTACACTATAAAATAAAACACTCGTAATATATTGATGATTAGTGAGATGACGTGTGACAGCCAATTTGGCCACAGGTATTCCCACGAGTGTAGCGCATCTGCCTCCCTCTCACCACCTCACCCTCGATCACTCCGCAAATTACCCGATTGATAACGATACCGGCTATTTTTAACCCTCGACGGAAAAAGTGTCGGTGAGGGGTGTTATAAGTTTAACGTATCTGTGTGTCTGTCTGATCCCTCGTAGCTCCCTAACGAATGGACCGATTTTGATGCAGTTTTTATGTTTGAATGCTAACGTGATCGAGATGGATCCTATCTATAATTTATGAAGATCTGCTCAAGCGTTTGAAGATCACACATTTTCTACTTGATTAAAGGGTCTTACAAACTTTCTCTGGAGCGATTGATTTGAAATTTAGTGTACTTTTACTTCACATTACTTCCAATGCATGGTAACCTTGAGCTGATGCTGCAGCATCAAGTAGTCTGCGGGATACCCAACTCCTCAGCAACTTACAGCAGATATAGTGTGTTTGGGCTCATTAGAATGGTCTCAATGAATAGGTAGGTGTAAGATTGATGATGATCGAGGATCGAGGAGGAGGATCTAATGATGGAGCAGAAAACTGGGTAACAGGATATGCTAAATAAACAATATTATATAGATTCACATGTCGGGGTGCTTTAAATTTTTCAATTATTCCTATTCTTTCAGCGATGTGTAATTTTCAATTGCTTACTCCAGGCCGCCCGTACACGTCCCGTAACTTTTAGGTACCTACCTACATACTTTAGCTTAGTGTCCATTGCAGTTGTTGCAATAAAAAAAAAATAAGTGGCACTCGGGGATTGCCGCGGTAAAGCTATTGCATAGCATTTTTTATCAACTTATTCAATTATAATATTTATGCAATATTATTTTTGCATAATAAAAATTATGCAAAAAAAATTAAAAAACAAACAAACAAGAAAAGCGAACTGTCACTACTTTGTGAGTGAGATTCGAACCTGCGACAGCGCTCGAAAGCGGCCGCTCGGCCACTGCGCCAAATAGAGCTACTTGAGAACCTCTAAAATGTTGAACGCTTACTGAACGACGGTGTTAGGTTTTTTTCGTTACGGAATTTCTTGATTCGGTCGCCGCGCTCAAACTGTTTGTCCTAGTTCAAAGCCCGCGATCAAAGCTATGCAATAGCTTAAAAATCTATCTATCTACCTACCTAGCGAATGAAGTCATGGGTATCTGCTAGCATCTAATTAATTATCATGGAATCGTCCCAGCTTAGCGATGGTTATCATCCCCGATAGCTCTCGTCGCCCGTCCCGTGGGACCAGGCACCTGCTGCATCCCATCATCGCGTGACCTACGCCTCGTTAATCGAAACTTATTTTACTATTAATTGCCACCGATAGGGTGCGGGACGCATTTTAAAATGTATTTGGCATTACCGGTGAGTTATTGTTTTCCCATGTCAGTAAAATTTCAAAATAATCGTTTCGAATTCTCTATATTGCATTCAACTCGTATTTTTTCACGATTCTTGAGTGGGTGAAACTGTGAACATGACCATTGCATGGACATTTATAATAATATTACCTACGTGTAGAAACCGATTAGGGGGTATGGTTTTTCATGTACACTGTCATACCCCTTCCAAGTTAGCCCGCTACCATTAGGTGAGTTCGCAGTCAAAGGCAATTTTGTTATTCAATAAAAAAAAAAACCAAAACTGTATTGTAAACATATCGTAAACGTTTATTTGATGTGACTCTATTTGATTATTATCATACGACGATCGTCAATGGCTTTTTGATCCATCATTACAAATTGTTCCCAAGCTCCACTTCTCCTCTCTTGGCTTTTATGCCACCATTGTCTATAGCGGGGAGTTTTGTGAATCTTTTTTTATCATCTTATATTCGACACCGCGTTTCCTGCCTCGCAAGTGTACGCATTCATGTGCAGCGTCTGATTCGGTATGTCTTATTGTATGGAAGTGCCTTTGTGCCTTTTCGACTATAGTCGTGTTTGGAGGTGTATTAATATAGCCATATTATCTGCTCTTGCCTCTTGCTAAACGGTTTGTTGGGCCGTGGGACCGTACCGAGAATACACGAACAAAGCAGATTAAAATGTACGATTTTTTTTTATTTTGTGCGTCGTATTATAGTTAGTTGTTCGAAACGGAACGGTTTCGAAGTCTGGAATGATTTTCAAGGGAGCTACATACGTTTTTGCAATTTAATAATGACGTAGGTATCCTATATTTATATTAGAAGGTATTATATTAGTGAGAAAGATTTATATTTTTAAGCTATTGCTTAGCTTTTATCGCGGGCTTTGAACTAGGACAAACAGTTTGAGCGCGGCGACCGAATCAAGAAATTCCGTAACGAAAAAAAACCTAACACCGTCGTTCAGTAAGCGTTCAACATTTTAGAGGTTCACATTTAGCTCTGTTTGGCGCAGTGGGCGAACAACCGCTTTCTTTAGATGTCGCAGGTTCGAATCTCACTCGCGAAGTAATGACAGTGCGCTTTTCTTGTTTGTTTGTTTTTTAATTATATTTTGCATAATTTTTAGTATGCAAAAAAAATATTGCATAAATATTATAATTGCATAAGTTGATAAAAAATGCTATGCGATAGCTTTGCTGCGGCAGTCCCAAAGTGCCACTTAATTTTTTTTTTTCATAAAGCGCCTCAATAGCTGAACGGTAACAGAGCTGATATTCAACTCCACCTATTGCACTACCCAATGAAGGACTCACACTTACGGCTTACTTATACCCTGTCCAAACGTTTATTTTGTTTTTGTCAGCTGTGAGTGTGAGTGAGACTGAGCTGTCAAAAAGAAAATAAACGGTTGGACAGGGTATAGGTGGATGGCAAAAAAAAAGTTGTACTGCTTATAATGGCTAAGATTTTTTGCCAAAGAAAAGTAATCAAAATGTAAATGAGTGTCTAAAAAGGTGGGTTGCATTTGGTATTTGTTTGTACTAACAATTAATTATATTGGTATTGGTGAAAGTTCCATGTAAATAAATACACTGAATAAAAATAAACAATGGATCATGTCTTGGTACAGTTAGTACAAAGTTAGGGACGAGCCCTGATTTAGGAATCTAAGGAAGTTAATTGGTTGTACCTATATAGCTTAATTTTATTTTTATCATCATCATCACCATCAACACATAGTCAGCCCGTCGAAAAATCCAGGCTTTGGTGCGGATTGACCTCACAACTTCAGCAATACAGGTTTGCTCTCGATAACGAAAACGCATAATATTTAAAAACATTAGGTAGGTAGGTACACAAATAATTTCAGTTTATGTAATCGTATTTCGTGACGCCGTGAAGACGTGTTTGGTTGACGATTGACGTAAAATAAAATAAAACTGCAATTTCAATAATGTTAGCTACCAAAGTCCAAAGCCATGACAAATGACCGGGCGGAGTCAAGTTCGTTGGGGCGGGATTCCAAGCACCCCTAAATTTAGATTCGCTTCTACTTTGTACTCATATCCAATGTGTCAAATATTTACAAAAAAAAAGAAGATTTATACTCGTCATAGATGGCTAATGTAAAAACGTTACGTTATATAAAAATCGCGGCTTAATTAATCGGGAATAATATACTTACTATTAGTATAGTGACTAGTAGGTATAGAATTATAGGTTTTTAAATCTTCAATTTTAAACTTAATTGTATTGATACTTCCGCTAAGGGCCTCATAAGAAGGCTCAGAGTCACTCAGCGAGCGATGGAGAGAGCTATGCTCGGAGTATCCCTGCCAGATCAAATCAGAAATGAGGAGATCCGTAGGAGAACCAAAGTCACCGACATAGCTCAGCGAGTCGCGAAACTGAAGTGGAAATGAGCGATTCACATAGATCGAAGAGCTGATAGTCGTTGGAGTCCCAAGGAGCTGGAGTGGCGACCCCGAACCGGGGGCGCAGTGTTGGAAGACCCCCCACTAGGTGGACCGATGACATCAAATGAGTCGCAGGGAGCCGCTGGATTCAAGCGGCGCAAGACCGAAGCCTGTGGAAGTCTATGGAGGAGACCTTCGTTCAGCAGTGGACGTCTATAGCTTGATTAAGAAGAAGAGGAGAAGAAGTATTGATACTTCCATGGTATTGAAACTGAATTTTCAAAGTACCTAAACAATAACAAAAATCAAAAAATTGTAATGAACAGTATCCGGCAAAATAGTGACCATTCATAAAAATTAGAATTAGGTAACTGTTCCCAAACCAACATGAAGCACACGGAGACGCTAAATTACCATTCATATTATCACTGGGACCTAAATTATCATTGTGTTTTCAATTCAGTTTCAACAGCAGTAATAATGGTAATGGGCTGAGTCTATTTTTAACCGACTTCCAAAAAAAACAAAAAGAGGAGGTTCTCAATTCGACGTGTATTTTTTTTTAATTTTTTTTTTTTTGGCGATGTTATTCCATATCTCCCTCAAATCTTAACCGATTTAGATATTTTTTTTTGAAAGGGCATATCTGCAGGTAGGTCCCGTTTAAGTTTAGTGAAGATTTGATGAATATCTTCGGAGATGGAGGACGGAAATCCTCAATGAATTAGAGGAAATCGCTCGCGATCAGAGTATGTGTAGACTTTTAACATTGCCTACTACATAACATACATACATTAGCTAAATTTCTATTTATCATCTTATTTTTACAAGCTTTTATTTGTCTTGCAATGTATATTTAGGTCAAGTCTTGCAAGGTGTATTAGAACCATTCCCGGTTTCCGATTGAGCTGAAAATGTGCATGTACATGTAAATCGGATTACAATGCAATATTATTTTAACATGGAGCTGATCTGATGATGGAGGTGGAAGATGGCTATGGAAATTCTGTAGTAAAACGATGTAACACCATGGAGTTCAGACTCGTTTAATTCGTGTTAAGAAGTACTCTGGTCCTAGATAATATCCAGGGTCTGATGATGAAGCTGAACGATGGTTATGAGCACTCTGTAATGAAACTACGTAACCATATTTAGTTTGGGCTCGTTTCAATTGTATTGATAAGTAGTCTTAAATGATATAAATGGAATGATGATGGAGCTGATACTGCAGCCAGGATATGCAACACACTAAATAGTACAGTCTTAATAAAAATAGCACATGTGTCGTGTTTGGATTAATTTTAATCAGTACTTGATTCTACATAGAATGTTTAGGCCCGCCCGAATTCAACATACGTGTACAAACTGAAATTATTTTATACTTTTCAGTTTCAGGTTTTTTTAAAAAGATTTTTATATAATTATTATTATAGCTTAAAACTTTACTTATCTCAGTTCTTCAAGTAAATATAAATAGGTAGGAATATTAGTTATATCAGTAATAGTTCCTTTCTTACATAAATATATTTTGTTTATTAATATCTTGATAGACTACATCGAAATAGATAGGTAATTATATGTACGTAGTAGGTACGTGTACCTAGTGTAGTGGTAGTACGTTGACATCGATGATAGACTACACTAGCGGCACGCTATGATGGCCGGTTTGACACATTACAATAGTGATGTGGAATGTCAATTTATTCTCGAACAAAAAACAATTAAGTTTTGTTTTTGTACCTGATTAAATAGGTTTAATAAAACAAAAATGTATATGTTTATTTAATTTATTTGAACGAACTGAATATTTGAATGAAAATGAATATACATACTTTATATGCACACAAGAAACATATGAATACAAAAGATACCAAAAAAGGTGCCACAAAAGGCCATAATTAATCAGATTCGTCCATACTACTATTTTCACTGTCGTCACTGCTATCACGAGCAAGGGTCAACAGTAATGCAGTATCAATATTTGAAATCCAAAGCCAGGTCAAAACTATATCACAATCGCATTGCACTGACAGTTTATACTTTTCGAAGCAACGTCAATTCGAAACTGCTTTGTTTTGCATTGAGCATTGACGCGAGTTTGCCGGAGGTAGTACTTGTGCTAGCCAGCGATCCTATGTGACGATCGTATTAGATTCCATTTTTAAAAATTTTCAATTTAGAAAACCAAATGCCGAGTTGTGGTATATAATCATATAAAAATAAAAATTTTACCTTTTGTATGAAACAGCTGATATTTTTTTGCGATTTCAGAGGTTTGTCCACATAGTGAAAATTGTTCATATTCACAAGTACATTCACCCCTTAAATGGTGCAAACTGATTTTTCTACACTTGTATACATTTTAGAAATCAATTTAATAAATAAATTTTGAGTCCTAAACCTAAAACTACATTCGATAAAATTTATGAATCTCTGCACATCACTATCGTCAATAAAGTAATACAATTATTTCCTTCAAAGTCGTTATCAATTAATACGGAACTTCATGAGCGGACAAACGTCAAACCGGCCATCATAGCGTGCCGCTAGTTTAAGTTTTCTGAAACGGTGGTAAATTTATTGAGGAATATAGGACTAGACCATGAATAATAATTTCTAAAGGAAAATAAATTAATAAAGCCTAACGTTTAGAATTTATTACAAAAAAATATTTAAAAAAAAAACCGACTTCAAACGCCCGCGTCACTACAAAGTATGTAATTTATTGTTGATATCTCAAAAACCGCTAGACCGATTTCGATAAAATTTCAATGGAACCACCTGGAAAAGTATACCATTTGAAACAAATAAAGAATTTTCCAAATCGGTTCGGGCGTCTTCGAGTAATCGGTGAACATACATAAAAAAAAACCGGCCAAGTGCGAGTCGGACTCGCGCACCGAGGGTTCCGTACTCCAAAAGTAAAAGTAAAACGATAATATTATATTAATTTGCTTATTTATCGTTAACTTGGTTTGTAGAGGTTTATTGTTAATATAAAAAAAACTATGATAGTTAGAGCCTTGGTTTTATTTTTCCTGTATTATTTTATATTATCTATATTTTTTTCGACATTTTGGCCGATTACTCAAAAACTATTATATATAGAAATAAATAAAAAACTGTTTTAGAATGCACAAGTAAAGGCCTTTCATATCCCCACTCGGTATAATTATCTTACTTTGAAATTTCAAACCCCTGATTTTCCCCCTCTTTTAACTAAACTAAAATAATTTTCGCGTTGATTTTATTTTTCCTGTAAAATATACATAAACCTCTATTGACCATAATTATTTCAGATTTTTCGATTGGGGGGGGGGGGGGGGAACGGTATTTTTTTCGACATTTTGCCAGATTAATCAAAAACTATTTTATATAGAAATAAATAAAAAACTGTTTCAGAATGCACAAGTAAAGGTCTTTCATATGATGCCCCACTCGGTATTTTACTTTGAAATTTCAAACCCCCGATTATCCCCCTTTTTAAATAAAACTAAAAATAATTTTCGATTTTTCTTTATTCCAATGATGTTGGGCCACTATTATACACAACTATGCCAAATTTCATGTCGATAGCTTTAATAGTTACTGAAATAATCGACTGTGACAGACGGACGGACGGACGGAGAAAGTCTCACCATAAGGGTTCCATTTTTACCATTTTGGTACGGAACCCTAAAAAGATTCCGACGAATTGACGAATTGAGAACCTCCTCCTTTTTTGAAATCGTTTAAAAATAAATAACATTATATCCTAACGGTCATTTATTTGAGTCTGATGTTTTTCTTTTCTTAACGGGCAGGTCTTTGACTATATAAGGGGCAGGTTAATGAACTATCTTTCACTGTAATGTACCCTACATACTTACTTCGTTAAGGTAGTAATGAATACGTAGTAATCACTAAATAAGTTTTGAGACACTCGAAAAGTAAACAATAATTATATTCTTAAAATTAATATTATATTTTTTCAAAATACTCTCCATTATCCTCTATGCAAACCATCCGCCTAAACCAGCCATGGAGACATTTAATTCCAGTCTTCCTCCGGCAGTTCAGAAATGGCTGATTGATAGGCAGCCGCCGCTTCTTTGGCACTTAAAAAGCTTTCCTTTTATTATATCCTATAATTAAGTTGTTAATTCGCAGGTCGCATCCTTTACGATGTTCCTTGTGCGGTATGTCGTGACCATTCCTCGGGCAAACATTACGGAGTGTTCGCGTGCGATGGTTGCGCCGGCTTCTTCAAACGCTCGGTGAGACGAGACCGTCGGTACGCCTGCAAAGCCAGGACTCCTGGAGCCTGCTTGGTCGATAAGGCCCATCGCAATCAGTGCCGGGCGTGTCGCCTCGCCAAATGCCTTGATGTGGGCATGAATAAGGACGGTATGTAATTTCATTCGGTGAAAAGATTATTCCGTTATTGCATGCTATCAATTAATATTGCACAACATTTAATTATATAAAATAACAATATATATTATAAAAACAATACTATCAAATATATATAGCAGCGGCTATTGGTCCTAAAAATCCTCGAGGAATCTCCAAGAATTTCAGCAAGAAAGTCAATGTAAGCACGATGCACGATGCAGAAATATATTGTATGCTTTTAAAAGTTTTATACAAAGTACTCATAAAGAAAACTTTATTAATATGGTTAAGAAAAGTTTCATAAGTATTTGCATTTTTTTCGTTACTAAAAAGTGAAAACTTATTTTTTCGGACACTTTTTCTATTACACGTTTTATGGGACTGTAACTGCAAATCTTTTACATAATAATTCATCAAAGCTGTTGTAGAAATGTGTTTAAAATGTTTGTTCTAATTTAAAACTTCTCTTTCAGCTGTACAGCACGAAAGAGGTCCCAGAAATTCTACCATACGAAGACAAATGGCACTCTTTTTGAAGGATCCCATTCCAAGTACAGATATTGGCTTATCACCACCAGTATTAGACTTAGCTCTCCCAAAACATAATCTGCTACCGCCTCTACCTTCTGTGCCATTCCATAGCCCTTACTTTTCCTATAACAGGCTAAATCTGTTAAATGCCCCTGCAGTTTCATATCATGCAAAACTTCTGTCGACTCCACTGACAGCGACAATTCTAAATACTACCGACCCTGAAGCTATGTGTGAAGCTGCTGCAAGGCTTCTGTTTATGAACGTCAAATGGGCTAAGAACGACCCAGCTTTCGGCTCCCTGTCTTTACCTGATAGATTAATATTGTTAGAAGAGTCCTGGCGAGATCTTTTCGTTATAGGCTGCGCACAGTTTCTCTACCCTCTTGATTTGAAAATTCTTCTTGATGCGAAAGGTACACGCTTAAATTCCAAAGAGGTGGAAGAATTTCAAATTGTGCTAGCTGAACTGTCAAAAGTTCGTCCAGATGCAAATGAGTATGCCTGTATGCGGGCAATTGTGCTGTTCAAAACCACATTTGGTGACAAGAGCACGCTCGGCAGTCCCTCACCAGTGAATGCTGAAATGAAAAAACTCCAGGATCTTCCTGCTATTGCTGCTTTACAAGACCATTCCAAAGTTGTTCTAAATGAGGTAAATTTATATTTTGTAGGATTTATAATAGTACCTGGATGACCGAGCTTTGCTCGGTTTTTTTTTGGTAAATCGTGTCTTATCTACTGTTGAAATATGAATAATATTTTTCGATTTTACCGATATAATAATAAGAAAATATGAAGTGGTAATTTAAATAAAAAATCACGAGTGCAATTAGTTGAAAAACAAAAAAGGGGAAAGAATAACCATCTGGACTCGAACCGGGTTCTTCTAGTTTCGGGACCGCCCGATTTCCCACCTGAGCTATTATAACCTTGTAGATGGTGGCGAAATTTTACCTTCGTATTCTAATGATATGGTAACAGTTTTTCATTGCCTGAAAACACGGATAAAACGACGTTTTTTAAAACTAAAACCCAGCTAGATCGATTTATCGCTCCCGAAAACTCCTGCATACTAAATTTCATGAAAATCGTTGTGGCCGTTTCCGAGCTCATTAAAATGGTCTCAACGAGTAGGTCTTAGATAGATGATGATCAAGGATCGATCATCATCTATCTAAGACCTAGGATGAGAAGAGGATCGAGGAAGATCTAATGATGGTTCAGCAAATTGGGTAACAGGATGTTGGGCATAATATAATATCATACACAGTCCTGCCATAGACTCACATGTCGGGGGTGTTATAAAATGTTTAATTTACACGTCTTGTTGTTCAAGAGGATACAGATAATAGGTACATAGCCCAGAATCAAAATTTTGTGATGGTTTATATATAAATTGGGTTCAAATATTTGTTTTTTGTAACCTTTATGGTATCTCCTGAAACCATCCATGTATACTATTTATTTATAATTATTATGCTTTTACTTCTTTGAATTCGTCCAAAATTTCCAAAACTTTGTTCCACATGAATATGGAAAAAATTACCAGCATTATTTACGGTCCAATTGTGCCTACATTTTAAACGTGGTGTGATGGAAAAAAATCTTTTTACTACCAAGTTGATTTCGCTGTTAATTTGCTGCTCTCAAAACCATAGATCATCCATATAGATTGCAAAAACAACACATGCTTTTGCAATATATTGACGGCGGCTTTGAGTTGCAAATAGGTGAAATTGGTAATTTTTTCACGTCCATTTTGATTAAGGTATACCTTATAGCTGTTATAGGAAGTTTTTAACAAGCATGACTACAGAACCCTAACCTTTTGCGAGTTCTGAAACACACTTCAACAGTTTTTATTATTTTCTTTTTTCAGTATACGGCGCGCATGTATCCTCTTGATATAACGCGTTCCAGTCGGTTGCTGCAATTAATGTCTACCGTCAGAAGAGTTTCCAGTATTACTATAGTAGAACTTTTCTTCCGGGCCACCATAGGAGATATTCCTATTGAGAGAATCATAAGTGATATGTATAGAAGTGATAAAGATATATCATAAACTGTAGATCTACTTAGTTATTTAATGAAAACAGTACCTTATTGATTTAATGAAAAATAGACAATACATAATTATTTAGGTAAAAATTAAAAACCTACCTAAATACCTACTTTCAATGAATTTGGAGAAACATATTACTTAGTTAACAAATTTATTTGCGATCCGAAACTGCATAGTGTATTTCTGATGTCGTTTTCGTGCTTTCACAATAATTAATGGGTCTCATATTTTTGGGTCGAAAAAGGTCGAAAATAAAGTTTGACATTTTATTAACCTTACAAATAAGGTATACTAGTTGATAAAACCAAACCCATCGATAATAAACGATAAACATATTATCATTTATGTACGTGCACAATTCTTCATTTGTATCTAGGGTAGATATAATAGACCTATGACAGTCCTTAGAGGATCGTGAATCGTGATGAATAGGTACAAATTGGAATGTAAACAATGAACGATGAATTTACAATACCTATGCCAAACCTTTTGGAAATCTGTACTGTACCACGTGCGTTATGAACCTCGGACGGGAGGGGTCCTCTCCAGTGTCGGAATGAAATGTGCGTTTTTAAGGGGTTTGTGCGGTATTCGTACTTTATTGGTATTGGCGTATTGGTTGATTGTTTTTCCTGAATTTCTATTTAGGTACATACCATGAACTTCTATAAATTAACACCTCCTTTTATACAACAAATGTAAATTGAAAATTTAAAACACCTACATGTGAATCTATACTTAATATTTGGCATATCTCAAAGATAACAATTTATAGCAAAGTATAGTTTGATAGATGTTCCCTAGCTTGTCTGAAGAAATTAACCGACTTTGTTTTACCTACATTAGATCTTACAACTTTTTCGTTAAGAACTGCGTTGCGAGCCTTGGGCTTTTGTACATGTCGTTGATGAGATTGGGGAAGGGACCCGAATATCGGATACTTCTTGAAAATTGGGTAAAAAACGTAACTGTATGTAAACTGTACTTAAAAATATATATATGTATATAAAAATTTGTATAAGTAATCTTGGTTTCATATACTATATGAAGTTAAAACAATCTAGACAGCTGCAGTATTGAACAATACCCAAAAAATTAATATATTTCAATTTAATAACAAATTCAGGTCTTGACCAAGTTGGCTCCTAATATCAGATATCCGATAATCTCAGTATCGGCACTCCAATATTAGGTAGGCACCCCAATTTACACCGTAAATTAAACAATTTACAACTAAAAATATATGACATATGATTTAAAAAAATATGAACACAAAACATAACTTGTGTTGAAAATTTATCTATTATTAATGAACTGAGGTATATATAATAGTACACATTTTTAAAATTCTACTTAATATTTTTATGTTAATGGCACCTTTCTCTTCTTGTTAGAAGCCATTTGTTTAAACTGAAACGAATCATTTAAAATATATTAATTCCAAGCAACTAACTTTAACGAAACGTGACCCCTAAAATCGGATATCCGATATTGAGCACCAAAGCGTATCCGATATTGAGAATTCACACATGTAAATAAATAAATAAAAATATCTTAATGTTTTGTCTTTATTTTCCTACAAAATTGGATTATTTATGTAAGTAATTTAGTAAGTTATAAAATACAATGAAGATATAATATCATTATGCGCTTACTTTTGTCAAAATATTGTTTTGAAAAACCACAAAAAAAAACTTGAGAGGTGTCAAGGGACACCCGAATGGAACGTACTAGTTCCTTTCGATTACATTGTGTTCGGTATTTTCGCGATACAACATTGCGTCTTCGTAGCCTAGTGGCTCCGGCAGTCGCCTAATAGTTCACAGTCGATGGTTCGAATCCCAGCTCGACTGACCGAATTTTCTATTTTCAATTTTATTTTAAATAATTTCTACATGTGGAATTTTTCCCTAATTTTTTATTAAAAAATTAGGGAAAGGTTCGAACCATCGACTGTGAACTATAAGGCGCCACTAGGCTATGGAGACGCCGTGTTGTATCGCGAGAATACCGAATACAATGCAAAATTCACATTCAACAAAAAAGTGTCGGTTTCAAAAATGTGTCGAGTGTCGGTTCCTTAATTTTTTTCCGTTTAGCCCCCTTCCGTACCGCACGATAAGGAACTACGTTCCAAAAATTCGTGTGGCACTCGGGGACTGCCGTGGTAAAGCTATTGCATAACATTTTCTAGTCGCACGCACACAAACACCGTGCCGAAGTCTGCCGAACTGAAACGACGGAGTGTTAGGTTTATTTTTATTACGGAATTTCTTAATTCGGTCGCCGCGCTCAATTCTCGCGATAAAAGCTATGCAATAGCTTAAAAATTTTCAACACACAAATCATACGTGTTGCAGTTTCGTCGCCAGTTTGGCAGACAGCTCGATGAATGCGCTTCAGTGCTTCCATCTTGTAGCGTATTAATAGTAACCGGGCTGCTAGATAGATGCTTATTTTACGAGATATTGACCTATCCGAAATTAGGCATCCGATATTCGGGTTCCTTCCCCTATAGGTACTTACTTTAAGGTCGTCAAAGACATCAAAACAATATTGAATTAATACACACTACTTCAAGCGTTGATGTTAGGCCCCCTGCATAACATAGCTTGCGTTTGCATCTTCATCAAGGATCGTCAAGAAAAGGAAGAAGTAGAGTCGCTTGACGTGGGCAGCCGTCGTTGTTTGACCTCGTCGGTTCGTCGATAGTTCGGCGGCTGCACGCATGTGATTACTTTGAGCCTTTGACTATATCTTATATATATATAAAAGAAAGTGGTGTTAGTTACACTATTTATAACTCAAGAACGGATGAACCGATTTGGCTGAAAATTGGTGGAAAGGTAGTTTAGAACCAGGAGACGGACATAGGATACTTTTTATCCCGTTCGACCGCGTTTCCGTCAAGTCATAGTGACTTGTATAGTGACAAAACGTTGTTTAAAAAAATGAGACGTGTCAAGGGACACCCGGATGGAACGTAGTACCTTAGTAGTAGTATTTAAGTGAAGAAATTGTAATAAACTAGTGGTGTCATCTAGTATTAAATTGATTAACTACGATGAATTATTTTTAGTTTATGTCTATTGCACTGATACAACAACAAAGAGTTACTCTGGTGGAGTTACTGTTTTTTCACAGATGACATTATCCAATTTATACAATAAAAAATAAGGGAAAAATTCCACATTTAGAAATTATTTAAAATAAAATTGAAAATAGAAAATTCAGTCTGTCGAGCTGGGATTCGAACCATCGACGTTGAATTTATAGGCGACTCTCCTAACCACTTGGCCATGCAGACGCCGAGTTCTAAGGCGAAAATACCGAATACAATGCAAAATTCACATTCAACAAAAAATGACGTTTCAAAAATGTGTCGTGTCGGTTTCCTTAATTTTTTCCGTCTAGCCCCCTTCCGTACCGCGCGATAAGGAACTACGTTCCAAAAACGCATCTGACATGGAATAACAAAACGCAAATGACAGTGGAATAACAAAACGTACCTAAATGACAGCTAAACGTAATTTTGTCTTTGGTTAAGTATGGTAAAAAATTTGACAATTATAAAAAGTGCTAGAATAAACTGATATTATAAATGCGAAAGTGTGTTTGTTTGTTGGTTTGTCCTTCAATCACGTCGCAACAGTGTAGTAGTGATGTAGTAGTGGTTCCTCAGACCGGGAGAGCTACTTTTTATCTCGGATAATGACAGAGTTCCCGCGGGATTTTTAAAAACTAAATCCATGCAGACGAAGTCGCGGGCATCAGCTAGTAATCAATAAAATCGATTCTAGATTTTTGTATCTGTAACATGGCAGAGGGGAAGGATCTTGCGAGGCGAGTCCACTTACGGTAGTAAACATATTATGTAGTAAATATAATAAGTATAGGTATGCTTTGAGCACGCCATCGATTCATTGGTAGGTGGACCTACATCGGTATCTAACATTAATTAGTATTTTAGATAATATAATAAATAGACTAAAATTATTATATATTATTAATGAAATAAAAATATTTTTTGTAAATTAACCAATCTTAGTTTGATTTCTTTGCAGATATAATTAATAGCCAGTTACTTGTCTGAAGTCAACTTTACCGGCTTAGTAATTATTTTGCCGGCTCTTCTGAGCAGAATCAGTTTTCCGAACCGGTGGCACAGAATATATAATAGTACCTACTACGTACCGGTGGGTGGTTGGAGTCTTAACCTGTCATTTAAGAGCTACAATTTGGCTTACATGCATCGCGTTTCGCGCGATTTCGCGATTCTGCGATCGAAAGCCACAAAAACGCGAACGCGTTTGAGTCGCGATTTTCGCGATGCAGTCGCAAAAAGCCATAAAAACGCTAAAGGTTATAAAACGCCGTGATCGCTGCCGCTAAAAGTAGCCAGTCTACCCTCTCCCTTACAAACGTAAGAAGGCACACCTACCTGTTTCAGTTCGACTATTATTAATTTAAATAGTATAAATTATCCCTAATCAGTATTCAGAAAAATCTGTTCAAAGTGATATAACTTTAATTATATCAATATTCACGATAAGTACTGAAAAGTACTAATACTGAAAAATAAAATGTGAAAATTAATATTATAATCGCACTTATACCACGAAGCACGAAAAATAATGTGTGCAAGAATTACTTAGGTATACTTAGAGGTTACAACTTGAAAATATATAATATGATATATCTATTTACACGATATTTTTTCAAAAATCTTGCCAGTTAGGTATATTGCTTTGCACAAAATTATCTCCAAAATCCAAATTTTTTTCTGATAATTCTATGTACTAACTACTTAAATAAAAATCACAAAAAAGGTATAACTCAACTCAGATCACTCATCACAGGAGGCATATTTAACATCATAGACTCTATTTGTTTGTATGATAGTTACCCTCAGGTAGTGATGTCATCAGCAAACAAACCAACTTCATCTCCCCAAGTCGAACATGTGTGCGCTTCGTTTATATTGTGTCTAAATCCCCGATTAATCTCCATATTTTATGAGCTTTTGTTCACTCCCATTCAATTTTTTTCGCAACGGCCTGATTTGATGACAATGCTTTCGAAAGATTTTATTCTAAAACATACCTAAATACCAAAGCCATATCTAAAAATGTCATTCGTTAAAGAGGATTCAGGAAGTTATTGCCTTATTTTTATAGTGATAGGATTGACTTTGCAATGGAATTTAGATCGCAGCGAATGCCCGCATTAACTTTTGAAGTTCGGTCACGTCAGTCAATTTGTGTATTGTCATTTTGACATAATAGCGATAACACCCCATTCACCATCCGCACGGATTGGTAGAAACTCTGATGAAAAAACCTATGATTTAGAGTTAGACAGTTAAATTATTAACTCGCTAGCAGAGACGCCGGGTTAGGTTTAACCCAGGAATAGATTTGTAATTTTCTGTCAATGCAGCAGCTAACTCTGGGTTAAAAGGATAACAGCAGCAGTTCAGCAGCGTTCCTGCAAGAGGGCCTTAGCGTCTTTGTCCCTCGTATTCACTAGATATATCCTACATTACTCCTAAAGAAAACCAAACGTAAATTAATAAAGTTATGCTTCTATATGCATTCATAGTAAAAAATAAAGTGGTGAGGTCAAAACGATGGCAAATCTATTTTATAGCAATGCATCATAAGTTTTTACTGTGCAAATATCTTGAATAAATACATAGGGAGATAGATTATCTGAGAAATAGAGTAACGAAAAATATGAATCAGGATAAAATTATATCGATTGAAGAAAAATAAAGCTTTTGGTAGAAAATATAAACACAGAAAGGCATAAAAATCTAATGAAATCCCCCATCACAACATTGTAGTGAGTGGTAGAGGCGTGTATATGGCTATTGATGTATACTCATACAGGACCTCTACCTTCTCGTCAGAATGTGTCGATATCGGTGCGTAAACCTGTATAACCTTCAGCGAGCCTTTTGGCGATTCGAGTTGGTACGCCACCCTACTCGACACAACTTTGACTTGTACAATGCTGTTGACGAGGGACTTGTGGCCGATGAACCCGACATCACCCTGGGACTGTTGATCGCCCTCCCGGTAGTAAAAAAAAGTTGCCGGTATCGAGGATTATCGAGTCCTCCCCCTCTCTTCGGACATCAGACAATAATATGATTATTTTACTAGCTCTGACCGACTGAAAATCGTAAGTTGACAAAACTGGTACAGAGGAGGTGGGTAATAGAGAGGGAGCCAAGACCTTTCAGACCTTCGTCATTTTATAAAAGCTGAAAGTTCCTGCGTATGTCCCCAATAGAGATAAGAACGATCCCCGACTATGAAGTTTGGATTTTGGTGGCTTTGGGAGATATCAGGTAGTAAAGGTGCATAAATTCTGAGGATACTTTCGTCATAGTATAAAAGCTGAGTTTTATATATGTTACTTGGGGACCTATCAGAAGATGTTTCCTTAGCAGTCAGACACTTCCGATGGTTCGTACGCCCTGTCAGACAATAAAAATCTGCCGTAGGTAGGTAGGTAGGTGAACTTTGATGAAACCATCGACTTTTACGTGAATTTCGGGTTTTCAAAATATTTTGGGAACAATCTTCGTTTCAAATTTCAGCGAAATCAGTTCATTATTTGTGGCGTGAAGAAGCACTATATATATTATGACGAAAGTATCCTCAGAATTTATGCACCTTTACTACCTGATATCTCCCAAAGCCACCAAGATCCAAATTTCACAGTCGGGGATCGTTCTTATCTCTATTGGGGACATACGCAGAGGAACTTTCAGCTTTTATAAAATAGCGAAGGTCTGAAACGTCTCGGTTTCCGGTCCATAACATTGGTATAACAGATGTGGTTGTGATGATGCCAAGCGTAAGTAAGGTATATTTTGTGCAAATTGGTATTCCAAAATGATATTAGTAAGCAATTTAAAGGATTAAAAGTACTTAGACAATTTAAGCAGATTTATTTTAAACTAGTAGGGCGCGTGGGTGCGCGGCCCGCAAGCGGACCGCGGTTTTTCTATCGTCAAGTGGACTTTCAGGTCTTGATCATTTTCTATCAAAAAACCACTCTTCTATCTTTTATACTCTCCGAGATAGACACCGTTGAAGTTTGTATGGCCGCCATCTTGAATCCGCCATTTAGGATTTTTTTCAGCTCACTGCCAATTGGATGAGGTTTCGAGTGACTTTTGTTCGAGCACCCCCACCTATCGTCATTACCATGGCCGTGCTCCTCACCCACCTTCCAAACCCTCGATCATCATATCTCATCATTTGTCAGAATGAGAATTCTTTTATAAAAACAAATTTTGAAAAGAAACCGTATCAAAGTCTTGCATAGTTCTCAGCTTCAAGTCTATTCAATATTCGCCATATATTTTGTATGGAGAAAAAAAAATTCCGCCATGTTGGATTTTTTTCTATTCATCAAATAGATCTTTGGGTCCTGATCATCTTTTGCCAAGAAACCACTCTTCCATCTTTTATACTCGCCGAGATAGATACTGACGAAATTTGTATGGCGGCCATCTTTTTTCCGCCATTTTGAATTTTTTTTCAGCTCATTGCGAATTGGATGAGGTTTCGAGTGACATTTGTTCGAGCACCCTCCACCTATCTTCGATACCCTGACCGTGCTCTTCACCCGTCTCCGAAATCCTCAATCATCAGCTCTCTCCATAATTTTCCTCCGAATGAATTTTTGTCTTCTATACGAAACCATAAGTGAAAAAAAAATTTTTCATACAAAATTTTACAGGAGAGGTGATCAATCAGTCAGTGAATCAGTGAATCAGCACGAACAGCTATATATATATTAACTAGTAGGGCGCGTGGGTGCGCGGTCCGCAAGCGGACCGCGGTTTTTCTATCGTCAAGTGGACTTTCAGGTCTTGATCATTTTCTATCAAAAAACCACTCTTCTATCTTTTATACTCTCCGAGATAGACACCGTTGAAGTTTGTATGGCCGCCATCTTGAATCCGCCATTTAGGATTTTTTTCAGCTCACTGCCAATTGGATGAGGTTTCGAGTGACTTTTGTTCGAGCACCCCCACCTATCGTCATTACCATGGCCGTGCTCCTCACCCACCTTCCAAACCCTCGATCATCATATCTCATCATTTGTCAGAATGAGAATTCTTTTATAAAAACAAATTTTGAAAAGAAACCGTATCAAAGTCTTGCATAGTTCTCAGCTTCAAGTCTATTCAATATTCGCCATATATTTTGTATGGAGAAAAAAAAATTCCGCCATGTTGGATTTTTTTCTATTCATCAAATAGATCTTTGGGTCCTGATCATCTTTTGCCAAGAAACCACTCTTCCATCTTTTATACTCGCCGAGATAGATACTGACGAAATTTGTATGGCGGCCATCTTTTTTCCGCCATTTTGAATTTTTTTTCAGCTCATTGCGAATTGGATGAGGTTTCGAGTGACATTTGTTCGAGCACCCTCCACCTATCTTCGATACCCTGACCGTGCTCTTCACCCGTCTCCGAAATCCTCAATCATCAGCTCTCTCCATAATTTTCCTCCGAATGAATTTTTGTCTTCTATACGAAACCATAAGTGAAAAAAAAATTTTTCATACAAAATTTTACAGGAGAGGTGATCAATCAGTCAGTGAATCAGTGAATCAGCACGAACAGCTATATATATATTAACTAGCGTTTGCTCGGTGCGCGAGCTGCTAAAGCAGCTCGCGGGAAGTGTTGTTGCTCCAAGTAGGGCGCGTGGGTGCGCGGCCCGCTAAAGCGGACCGCGATTGTTCGGCTTTATTTATTTCGCTCGGTGCGCGAGCTGCTAAAGCAGCTCGCGGGAAGTGTTATTACTACAAGTAGGGCGCGTGGGTGCGCGGCCCGCTAAAGCGGACCGCGATTTTTTTACTCATCAAGTAGCCCTTCGGATTCTGGTCATCTTTTGCCAAAAAATTTGTTCGAGCACACCCCACCTATCTGCAATAACCTGGCCGTGCTCCTCATTCACAAAAGAAAAAGAAAAAAAAAATGAAAAAAAAGAAAAAAAAAAAATGTAAAATGAAAAAAAAGAAAAAGAAAAAAAGCCCTATGAACCTATCAAAATCAATGTCTTGCATAGTTCCCAACTTCTAGTCCCTTCAATATTCCCCATACATTTTGTATGTAAAAAAAAAAAATCCGCCATCTTGAATTTTTTTCCTACTCACCAGGTAGACCTCCGGGTTGTGATCACCTTTTGTCGAGAAACCGCTCCTCCATCTTTTATAGTCTCCGAGAGAGAGACGGACAAAATTTGCCGCCATTTTTTTTCCGCCATTTTGGAATTTTTTTTCAACTCACTGGCAACTGCTCGAGGTTTCGAATGACATTTGGTCGAGCACCCTCCACCTATCTTCTATACCCTGGCCGTGCCCCTCGCCCGTCTCCGAACTCCTCACTCATCAGCTCTCTCCACCTTTCTCCGAGTCACATTCTTTGAGCTCTATACGGCACCATGGGTGAAAAAAATTTTTTTCATACAAAATTTTACAGGAGAGGGGTGGAAATTTGAGACGTCACAGCTCGGCCGCCATCTTGTTTTTTTAATTTTTTTCACTTTTTCTGTTAATCGTTTACTAATTTCTACAATAATCCAAAATTTCAAAGAAATCGGTTGGAAAACAAAAGAGTTGCAAGATTCACGTCGGCCGCCATCTTGTTTTTCCGAAATGTCATAATTTTTCCCCACTCGAATCCCCCACCCGAACATATCTCCCGAACATCATTATATCGATTTCCGTCTCCTTCTAGGAGAACAATTATGTCAATGAGTGAGTCAGTGAGTCAGTGGTAATCGAGCTATATATATTATAACTAGCGTTTGCTCGGTGCGCGAGCTGCTAAAGCAGCTCGCGGGAAGTGTTATTACTAAAAGTAGGGCGCGTGGGTGCGCGGCCCGCTAAAGCGGACCGCGATTTTTTTACTCATCAAGTAGACCTTCGGATTCTGGTCATCTTTTGCCAAAAAATTTGTTCGAGCACACCCCACCTATCTGCAATAACCTGGCCGTGCTCCTCATTCACAAAAGAAAAAGAAAAAAGAAAAAGAGAAAAAAAAGAAAATGAAAAATGAGAAAAGAAAAAGAATAAAAAAAAAGGAATGAAAAAAAAGAAAGAAAATGAAAAATAAAAAAATAAATAAAAAGAAAAACAAAGAAAAAGAAAAAAAAGAAAAAAAGAGAAAAAAGAAAAAAGAAAGAAAAATGAAAAGAAAAAAGAAGAATCAATATTCGCCATATATTTTGTATAGAAAATAAATTCCGCCATCTTGATTTTTTTTCCTGTTCATCAAGTAGAACTTTGGGTCTTGATCATCTTTTGCCCAGAAACTACTCTTCTATCTTGTATACTCTCCGAGATAGACACCAGCGAAAGTTTCTATGGCCGCCATCTTGAATCCGCCATTTTGGAGTTTTTTTTTCAACTCCCTGCTAATTGGATGTGGTTTCGAGTAATTTTTGTTGGAGCACACCCCACCTAGTTGGTCGCGTCACGCGTGGATAGTTGGCAAAAAAACCACTCTTTCACCTTTTTTAACCCATTTCCAAAAAGGAGGAGGTTCTCAATTCAGCCAGTATATTTTTCTTTTTTAATTCTCCGAGATCTAAGACACCTATGAACCTATCAAAATCAATGTCTTGCATAGTTCCCAACTTCTAGTCCCTTCAATATTCCCCATACATTTTGTATGGAAAAAAAAAATCCGCCATCTTGAATTTTTTTCCTACTCACCAGGTAGACCTCCGGGTTGTGATCATCTTTTGTCGAGAAACCGCTCCTCCATCTTTTATAGTCTCCGAGAGAGAGACGGACAAAATTTGCCGCCATTTTTTTTCCGCCATTTTGGAATTTTTTTTCAACTCACTGGCAACTGCTCGAGGTTTTGAATGACATTTGGTCGAGCACCCTCCACCTATCTTCTATACCCTGGCCGTGCCCCTCGCCCGTCTCCGAACTCCTCACTCATCAGCTCTCTCCACCTTTCTCCGAGTCACATTCTTTGAGCTCTATACGACACCATGGGTGAAAAAATTTTTTTTCATACAAAATTTTACAGGAGAGGGGTCGGAAATTTGAGACGTCACAGCTCGGCCGCCATCTTGTTTTTTTAATTTTTTTCACTTTTTCTCTTAATCGTTTACTAATTTCTACAATAATCCAAAATTTCAAAGAAATCGGTTGGAAAACAAAAGAGTTGCAAGATTCACGTCGGCCGCCATCTTGTTTTTCCGAAATGTCATAATTTTCCCCAACTCGAATCCCCCCCCCAAACACATCTCCCGAACATCATTATATCGATTTCCGTCTCCTTCTAGGAGAACAACCCTGTCAATCAGTGAGTGAGTCAGTGAGTGTGTCAGTGGTAATCGAGCTATATATATTATAATAACTAGCGTTTGCTCGGTGCGCGAGCTGCTAAAGCAGCTCGCGGGAAGTGTTATTACTAAAAGTAAGGCGCGTGGGTGCGCGGCCCGCTAAAGCGGACCGCGATTTTTTTTCTCATCAAGTAGACCTTCGGATTCTGGTCATCTTTTGCCAAAAAATTTGTTTGAGCACACCCCCCACCTAACTGCAATAACCTGGCCGTGCTCCTCATTCACAAAAGAAAAAGAAAAAAAGAAGAAAGAAAAAGAAAATGAAAAATGAAAAATGAAAAAAAAGAAAAAAAAAGAAAAAAGGAAAAAAAAATGAAAATGAAAAATGAAAAAAAATTAAAAAAATTGAAAAAGGAAAAAAGAAAAGAAAAAAGAAAAAAAAAGAAAATGAAAAATGAAAAAAAAGGAAAAGAAAAAGAAAAAACGAAAAACGAAAAAGAAAAGAAAAAGAAAAAAAGAAAAGAGAAAAAAAAGAAAAATGAAGAAAAAGAAAAAAAAAAGAAAAAAGAAACAAAGAAGAAAAAAAAAGAAAAATCAATATTCGCCACATATTTCGCATGGAAAAAAAATCCGCCATCTTGTTTTTTTTCCTGATCATCAAGTAGACCTTTGGGTCTTGATCATCTGTTGCCAAGAAACTACTCTTCCATCTCTTATACTCTTCGAGATAGACACCAGAGAAAGTTTCTATGGCCGCCATCTTGAATCCGCCATTTTGGAGTTTTTTTTTCAACTCCCTGCTAATTGGATGTGGTTTCGAGTAATTTTTGTTGGAGCACACCCCACCTAGTTGGTCGCGTGGATAGTTGGCAAAAAACCACTCTTTCACCTTTTTTAACCCATTTCCAAAAAGGAGGAGGTTCTCAATTCGGCCACTATATTTTTCTTTTTTAATTCTCCGAGATCTAAGACACCTATGAACCTATCAAAATCAATGTCTTGCATAGTTCCCAACTTCTAGTCCCTTCAATATTCCCCATACATTTTGTATGTAAAAAAAAAAAATCCGCCATCTTGAATTTTTTTCCTACTCACCAGGTAGACCTCCGGGTTGTGATCACCTTTTGTCGAGAAACCGCTCCTCCATCTTTCATAGTCTCCGAGAGAGAGACGGACAAAATTTGCCGCCATTTTTTTTCCGCCATTTTGGATTTTTTTTTCAACTCACTGGCAACTGCTCGAGGTTTCGAATGACATTTGGTCGAGCACCCTCCACCTATCTTCTATACCCTGGCCGTGCCCCTCGCCCGTCTCCGAACTCCTCACTCATCAGCTCTCTCCACCTTTCTCCGAGTCACATTCTTTGAGCTCTATACGACACCTTGGGTGAAAAAAATTTTTTTCATACAAAATTTTACAGGAGAGGGGTGGAAGTTTGAGACGTCACAGCTCGGCCGCCATCTTGTTTTTTTAATTTTTTTTACTTTTTCTGTTGATCGTTTACTAATTTCTACAATATTCCAAAATTTCAAAGAAATCGGTTGGAAAACAAAAGAGTTGCAAGATTCACGTCGGCCGCCATCTTGTTTTTCCGAAATGTCATAATTTTCCCCAACTCGAATCCCCCACCCCAACATATCTCCCCTACATCATTATATCGATTTCCGTCTCCTTCTAGGAGAACAACCCTGTCAATGAGTCAGTGAATCAGTCAGTCAGTGGTAATCGAGCTATATATATTATAATAACTAGCGTTTGCTCGGTGCGCGAGCTGCTAAAGCAGCTCGCGGGAAGTGTTTTACTAAAAGTAAGGCGCGTTGGTGCGCGGCCCGCTAAAGCGGACCGCGATTGTTCGGCTTTATTTATTTCGCTCGGTGCGCGAGCTGCTAAAGCAGCTCGCGGGAAGTGTTATTGCTACAAGTAGGGCGCGTGGGTGCGCGGCCCGCTAAAGCGGACCGCGATTGTTCGGCTTTATTTATTTCGCTCGGTGCGCGAGCTGCTAAAGCAGCTCGCGGGAAGTGTTATTACTACAAGTAGGGCGCGTGGGTGCGCGGCCCGCTAAAGCGGACCGCGATTTTTTTACTCATCAAGTAGACCTTCGGATTCTGGTCATCTTTTGCCAAAAAATTTGTTCGAGCACACCCCACCTATCTGCAATAACCTGGCCGTGCTCCTCATTCACAAAAGAAAAAGAAAAAAAAGAAAAAAAGCAAATGAAAAATGAAAAAAAAGAAAAAGAAAAAAGCCCTATGAACCTATCAAAATCAATGTCTTGCATAGTTCCCAACTTCTAGTCCCTTCAATATTCCCCATACATTTTGTATGGAAAAAAAAAATCCGCCATCTTGAATTTTTTTCCTACTCACCAGGTAGACCTCCGGGTTGTGATCATCTTTTGTCGAGAAACCGCTCCTCCATCTTTTATAGTCTCCGAGAGAGAGACGGACAAAATTTGCCGCCATTTTTTTTCCGCCATTTTGGAATTTTTTTTCAACTCACTGGCAACTGCTCGAGGTTTCGAATGAAATTTGGTCGAGCACCCTCCACCTATCTACTATACCCTGGCCGTGCCCCTCGCCCGTCTCCGAACTCCTCACTCAACAGCTCTCTCCACCTTTCTCCGAGTCACATTCTTTGAGCTCTATACGACACCATGGGTGAAAAAAATTTTTTTCATACAAAATTTTACAGGAGAGGGGTCGGAAATTTGAGACGTCACAGCTCGGCCGCCATCTTGTTTTTTTAATTTTTTTCACTTTTTCTGTTAATCGTTTACTAATTTCTACAATAATCCAAAATTTCAAAGAAATCGGTTGGAAAACAAAAGAGTTGCAAGAATCACGTCGGCCGCCATCTTGTTTTTCCGAAATGTCATAATTTTTCCCTACTCGAATCCCCCACCCGGACATATCTCCCCTACATCATTGTATCGTTTTCCGTCTCCTTCTAGGAGAACAACCCTGTCAATGAGTGAGTCAGTGAGTGGTAATCGAGCTATATATATTATAACTAGCGTTTGCTCGGTGCGCGAGCTGCTAAAGCAGCTCGCGGGAAGTGTTATTGCTACAAGTAGGGCGCGTGGGTGCGCGGCCCGCTAAAGCGGTCCGCGATTGTTCGGCTTTATTTATTTCGCTCGGTGCGCGAGCTGCTAAAGCAGCTCGCGGGAAGTGTTATTGCTACAAGTAGGGCGCGTGGGTGCGCGGCCCGCTAAAGCGGACCGCGATTGTTCGGCTTTATTTATTTCGCTCGGTGCGCGAGCTGCTAAAGCAGCTCGCGGGATGTGTTATTACTACAAGTAGGGCGCGTGGGTGCGCGGCCCGCTAAAGCGGACCGCGATTTTTTTACTCATCCAGTAGCCCTTCGGATTCTGGTCATCTTTTGCCAAAAAATTTGTTCGAGCACACCCCACCTATCTGCAATAACCTGGCCGTGCTCCTCATTCACAAAAGAAAAAGAAAAAAAAATGAAAAAAAAGAAAAAAAAAAAAATGAAAAATGAAAAAAAAGAAAAAGAAAAAAAGCCCTATGAACCTATCAAGATCAATGTCTTGCATAGTTCCCAACTTCTAGTCCCTTCAATATTCCCCATACATTTTGTATGGGGGAAAAAAAAATCCGCCATCTTGAATTTTTTTCCTACTCACCAGGTAGACCTCCGGGTTGTGATCATCTTTTGTCGAGAAACCGCTCCTCCATCTTTTATAGTCTCCGAGAGAGAGACGGACAAAATTTGCCGCCATTTTTTTTCCGCCATTTTGGAATTTTTTTTCAACTCACTGGCAACTGCTCGAGGTTTTGAATGACATTTGGTCGAGCACCCTCCACCTATCTTCTATACCCTGGCCGTGCCCCTCGCCCGTCTCCGAACTCCTCACTCATCAGCTCTCTCCACCTTTCTCCGAGTCACATTCTTTGAGCTCTATACGACACCATGGGTGAAAAAAATTTTTTTCATACAAAATTTTACAGGAGAGGGGTGGAAATTTGAGACGTCACAGCTCGGCCGCCATCTTGTTTTTTTAATTTTTTTCACTTTTTCTGTTAATCGTTTACAAATTTCTACAATAATCCAAAATTTCAAAGAAATCGGTTGGAAAACAAAAGAGTTGCAAGATTCACGTCGGCCGCCATCTTGTTTTTCCGAAATGTCATAATTTTTCCCCACTCGAATCCCCCACCCGAACATATCTCCCGTACATCATTTTATCGTTTTTTGTCTCTTTCTAGGAGAACAATTATGTCAATCAGTGAATCAGTCAGTCAGTGGTAATCGAGCTATATATATATTACTAGCGTTTGCTCGGTGCGCGAGCTGCTAAAGCAGCTCGCGGGAAGTGTTATTGCTAAAAGTAGGGCGCGTGGGTGCGCGGCCCGCTAAAGCGGACCGCGATTGTTCGGCTTTATTTATTTCGCTCGGTGCGCGAGCTGCTAAAGCAGCTCGCGGGAAGTGTTATTGCTACAAGTAGGGCGCGTGGGTGCGCGGCCCGCTAAAGCGGACCGCGATTGTTCGGCTTTATTTATTTCGCTCGGTGCGCGAGCTGCTAAAGCAGCTCGCGGGAAGTGTTATTACTAAAAGTAGGGCGCGTGGGTGCGCGGCCCGCTAAAGCGGACCGCGATTTTTTTACTCATCAAGTAGACCTTCAGATTCTGGTCATCTTTTGCCAAAAAAATTGTTCGAGCACACCCCACCTATCTGCAATAACCTGGCCGTGCTCCTCATTCACAAATGAAAAAGTAAAAAAAAGAAAAAAAAAAAGAAAAAATGCAAATGTAAAATGAAAAAAAAGAAAAAGAAAAAAGCCCTATGAACCTATCAAACTCATTGTCTTGCATAGTTCCCAACTTCTAGTCCCTTCAATATTCCCCATACATTTTATATGGGGGAAAAAAAAATCCGCCATCTTGAATTTTTTTCTACTCACCAGGTAGACCTCCGGGTTTTGATCATCTTTTGTCGAGAAACCGCTCCTCCATCTTTTATAGTCTCCGAGAGAGAGACGGACAAAATTTGCCGCCATTTTTTTTCCGCCATTTTGGATTTTTTTTTCAACTCACTGGCAACTGCTCGAGGTTTCGAATGACATTTGGTCGAGCACCCTCCACCTATCTTCTATACCCTGGCCGTGCCCCTCGCCAGTCTCCAAACTCCTCACTCATCAGCTCTCTCCACCTCTCTCCGAGTCACATTCTTTGAGCTCTATACGACACCATGGGTAAAAAAAATTTTTTTCATACAAAATTTTACAGGAGAGAGGTGGAAACTTGAGACGTCACAGCTCGGCCGCCATCTTGTTTTTTTAATTTTTTTCACTTTTTCTGTTAATCGTTTACTAATTTCTACAATAATCCAAAATTTCAAAGAAATCGGTTGGAAAACAAAAGAGTTGCAAGAATCACGTCGGCCGCCATCTTGTTTTTCCGAAATGTCATAATTTTTCCCCACTCGAATCCCCCACCCGAACATATCTCCCGTACATCATTCTATCGTTTTCTGTCTCTTTCTAGGAGAACAATTATGTCAATCAGTGAGTCAGTCAGTCAGTGGTAATCGAGCTATATTATATATTACTAGCGTTTGCTCGGTGCGCGAGCTGCTAAAGCAGCTCGCGGGAAGTGTTATTGCTACAAGTAGGGCGCGTGGGTGCGCGGCCCGCTAAAGCGGACCGCGATTGTTCGGCTTTATTTATTTCGCTCGGTGCGCGAGCTGCTAAAGCAGCTCGCGGGAAGTGTTATTACTACAAGTAGGGCGCGTGGGTGCGCGGCCCGCTAAAGCGGACCGCGATTTTTTTACTCATCAAGTAGACCTTCGGATTCTGGTCATCTTTTGCCAAAAAATTTGTTCGAGCACACCCCACCTATCTGCAATAACCTGGCCGTGCTCCTCATTCACAAAAGAAAAAGAAAAAAAAAGAAAAAAAAAAGAAAAAAAAAAAGAAAAAAAGCAAATGTAAAATGAAAAAAAAGAAAAAGAAAAAAAGCCCTATGAACCTATCAAAATCAATGTCTTGCATAGTTCCCAACTTCTAGTCCCTTCAATATTCCCCATACATTTTGTATGTAAAAAAAAAAATCCGCCATCTTGAATTTTTTTCCTACTCACCAGGTAGACCTCCGGGTTGTGATCACCTTTTGTCGAGAAACCGCTCCTCCATCTTTTATAGTCTCCGAGAGAGAGACGGACAAAATTTGCCGCCATTTTTTTTCCGCCATTTTGGAATTTTTTTTCAACTCACTGGCAACTGCTCGAGGTTTCGAATGACATTTGGTCGAGCACCCTCCACCTATCTTGTATACCCTGGCCGTGCCTCTCGCCCGTCTCCGAACTCCTCACTCACCAGCTCTCGCCACCTTTCTCCGAGTCACTTTCTTTGAGCTCTATACGACACCATGGGTGAAAAAAATTTTTTTCATACAAAATTTTACAGGAGAGGGGTCGGAAATTTGAGACGTCACAGCTCGGCCGCCATCTTGTTTTTTTAATTTTTTTCACTTTTTCTGTTAATCGTTTACTAATTTCTACAATAATCCAAAATTTCAAAGAAATCGGTTGGAAAACAAAAGAGTTGCAAGATTCACGTCGGCCGCCATCTTGTTTTTCCGAAATGTCATAATTTTCCCCAACTCGAATCCCCCACCTGGACATATCTCCCCTACATCATTATATCGATTTCCGTCTCCTTCTAGGAGAACAACCCTGTCAATGAGTGAGTGAGTGAGTGAGTGAGTGTGTCAGTGGTAATCGAGCTATATATATTATAATAACTAGCGTTTGCTCGGTGCGCGAGCTGCTAAAGCAGCTCGCGGGAAGTGTTATTGCTACAAGTAGGGCGCGTGGGTGCGCGGCCCGCTAAAGCGGACCGCGGTTGTTCGGCTTTATTTATTTCGCTCGGTGCGCGAGCTGCTAAAGCAGCTCGCGGGAAATGTTATTACTACAAGTAGGGCGCGTGGGTGCGCGGCCCGCTAAAGCGGACCGCGGTTTTTTTACTCATCAAGTAGACCTTCGGATTCTGGTCATCTTTTGCCAAAAAATTTGTTCAAGCACACCCCACCTATCTGCAATAACCTGGCCGTGCTTCTCATTCACAAAAGAAAAAGAAAAAAAAGAAAAAAAAAAAAAAGAAAAAAAAGAAAAAAAGCAAATGTAAAATGAAAAAAAAAAAAGAAAAAAGCCCTATGAACCTATCAAAATCAATGTCTTGCATAGTTCCCAACTTCTAGTCCCTTCAATATTCCCCATACATTTTGTATGGGGGGAAAAAAAAATCCGCCATCTTGAATTTTTTTCCTACTCACCAGGTAGACCTCCGGGTTGTGATCATCTTTTGTTAAGAAACCGCTCCTCCATCTCTTATAGTCTCCGAGAGAGAGACGGACAAAATTTGCCGCCATTTTTTTTCCGCCATTTTGGATTTTTTTTTCAACTCACTGGCAACTGCTCGAGGTTTCGAATGACATTTGGTCGAGCACCCTCCACCTATCTTCTATACCCTGGCCGTGCCCCTCGCCCGTCTCCGAACTCCTCACTCATCAGCTCTCTCCACCTTTCTCCGAGTCACATTCTTTGAGCTCTATACGACACCATGGGTGAAAAAAATTTTTTTCATACAAAATTTTACAGGAGAGGGGTCGGAAATTTGAGACGTCACAGCTCGGCCGCCATCTTGTTTTTTTAATTTTTTTCACTTTTTCTGTTAATCGTTTACTAATTTCTACAATATTCCAAAATTTCAAAGAAATCGGTTGGAAAACAAAAGAGTTGCAAGATTCACGTCGGCCGCCATCTTGTTTTTCCGAAATGTCATAATTTTCCCCAACTCGAATCCCCCACCCCAACATATCTCCCCTACATCATTATATCGATTTCCGTCTCCTTCTAGGAGAACAACCCTGTCAATGAGTCAGTGAATCAGTCAGTCAGTGGTAATCGAGCTATATATATTATAACTAGCGTTTGCTCGGTGCGCGAGCTGCTAAAGCAGCTCGCGGGAAGTGTTATTGCTACAAGTAGGGCGCGTGGGTGCGCGGCCCGCTAAAGCGGACCGCGATTGTTCGGCTTTATTTATTTCGCTCGGTGCGCGAGCTGCTAAAGCAGCTCGCGGGAAGTGTTATTGCTACAAGTAGGGCGCGTGGGTGCGCGGCCCGATAAAGCGGACCGCGATTTTTTTACTCATCAAGTAGCCCTTCGGATTCTGGTCATCTTTTGCCAAAAAATTTGTTCGAGCACACCCCACCTATCTGCAATAACCTGGCCGTGCTCCTCATTCACAAAAGAAAAAGAAAAAAAAAGAAAAAAAAAAAAAAAAGAAAAAAAAGAAAAAAAGCAAATGTAAAATGAAAAAAAAGAAAAATAAAAAAGCCCTATGAACCTATCAAAATCAATGTCTTGCATAGTTCCCAACTTCTAGTCCCTTCAATATTCCCCATACACTTTGTATGGGGGGAAAAAAAAATCCGCCATCTTGAATTTTTTTCCTACTCACCAGGTAGACCTCCGGGTTTTGATCAACTTTTGTCGAGAAACCGCTCCTCCATCTTTTATAGTCTCCGAGAGAGAGACGGACAAAATTTGCCGCCATTTTTTTTCCGCCATTTTGGAATTTTTTTTCAACTCACTGGCAACTGCTCGAGGTTTCGAATGACATTTGGTCGAGCACCCTCCACCTATCTTGTATACCCTGGCCGTGCCTCTCGCCCGTCTCCGAACTCCTCACTCACCAGCTCTCGCCACCTTTCTCCGAGTCACTTTCTTTGAGCTCTATACGACACCATGGGTGAAAAAAATTTTTTTCATACAAAATTTTACAGGAGAGGGGTCGGAAATTTGAGACGTCACAGCTCGGCCGCCATCTTGTTTTTTTAATTTTTTTCACTTTTTCTGTTAATCGTTTACTAATTTCTACAATAATCCAAAATTTCAAAGAAATCGGTTGGAAAACAAAAGAGTTGCAAGATTCACGTCGGCCGCCATCTTGTTTTTCCGAAATGTCATAATTTTCCCCAACTCGAATCCCCCACCTGGACATATCTCCCCTACATCATTATATCGATTTCCGTCTCCTTCTAGGAGAACAACCCTGTCAATGAGTGAGTGAGTGAGTGAGTGAGTGTGTCAGTGGTAATCGAGCTATATATATTATAACTAGCGTTTGCTCGGTGCGCGAGCTGCTAAAGCAGCTCGCGGGAAGTGTTATTGCTACAAGTAGGGCGCGTGGGTGCGCGGCCCGCTAAAGCGGACCGCGGTTGTTCGGCTTTATTTATTTCGCTCGGTGCGCGAGCTGCTAAAGCAGCTCGCGGGAAATGTTATTACTACAAGTAGGGCGCGTGGGTGCGCGGCCCGCTAAAGCGGACCGCGGTTTTTTTACTCATCAAGTAGACCTTCGGATTCTGGTCATCTTTTGCCAAAAAATTTGTTCAAGCACACCCCACCTATCTGCAATAACCTGGCCGTGCTTCTCATTCACAAAAGAAAAAGAAAAAAAAGAAAAAAAAAAAAAGAAAAAAAAGAAAAAAAGCAAATGTAAAATGAAAAAAAAAAAAGAAAAAAGCCCTATGAACCTATCAAAATCAATGTCTTGCATAGTTCCCAACTTCTAGTCCCTTCAATATTCCCCATACATTTTGTATGGGGGGAAAAAAAAATCCGCCATCTTGAATTTTTTTCCTACTCACCAGGTAGACCTCCGGGTTGTGATCATCTTTTGTTAAGAAACCGCTCCTCCATCTCTTATAGTCTCCGAGAGAGAGACGGACAAAATTTGCCGCCATTTTTTTTCCGCCATTTTGGATTTTTTTTTCAACTCACTGGCAACTGCTCGAGGTTTCGAATGACATTTGGTCGAGCACCCTCCACCTATCTTCTATACCCTGGCCGTGCCCCTCGCCCGTCTCCGAACTCCTCACTCATCAGCTCTCTCCACCTTTCTCCGAGTCACATTCTTTGAGCTCTATACGACACCATGGGTGAAAAAAATTTTTTTCATACAAAATTTTACAGGAGAGGGGTCGGAAATTTGAGACGTCACAGCTCGGCCGCCATCTTGTTTTTTTAATTTTTTTCACTTTTTCTGTTAATCGTTTACTAATTTCTACAATATTCCAAAATTTCAAAGAAATCGGTTGGAAAACAAAAGAGTTGCAAGATTCACGTCGGCCGCCATCTTGTTTTTCCGAAATGTCATAATTTTCCCCAACTCGAATCCCCCACCCCAACATATCTCCCCTACATCATTATATCGATTTCCGTCTCCTTCTAGGAGAACAACCCTGTCAATGAGTCAGTGAATCAGTCAGTCAGTGGTAATCGAGCTATATATATTATAACTAGCGTTTGCTCGGTGCGCGAGCTGCTAAAGCAGCTCGCGGGAAGTGTTATTGCTACAAGTAGGGCGCGTGGGTGCGCGGCCCGCTAAAGCGGACCGCGATTGTTCGGCTTTATTTATTTCGCTCGGTGCGCGAGCTGCTAAAGCAGCTCGCGGGAAGTGTTATTGCTACAAGTAGGGCGCGTGGGTGCGCGGCCCGATAAAGCGGACCGCGATTTTTTTACTCATCAAGTAGCCCTTCGGATTCTGGTCATCTTTTGCCAAAAAATTTGTTCGAGCACACCCCACCTATCTGCAATAACCTGGCCGTGCTCCTCATTCACAAAAGAAAAAGAAAAAAAAAGAAAAAAAAAAAAAAAAGAAAAAAAAGAAAAAAAGCAAATGTAAAATGAAAAAAAAGAAAAATAAAAAAGCCCTATGAACCTATCAAAATCAATGTCTTGCATAGTTCCCAACTTCTAGTCCCTTCAATATTCCCCATACACTTTGTATGGGGGGAAAAAAAAATCCGCCATCTTGAATTTTTTTCCTACTCACCAGGTAGACCTCCGGGTTTTGATCAACTTTTGTCGAGAAACCGCTCCTCCATCTTTTATAGTCTCCGAGAGAGAGACGGACAAAATTTGCCGCCATTTTTTTTCCGCCATTTTGGAATTTTTTTTCAACTCACTGGCAACTGCTCGAGGTTTCGAATGACATTTGGTCGAGCACCCTCCACCTATCTTCTATACCCTGGCCGTGCCCCTCGCCCGTCTCCGAACTCCTCACTCATCAGCTCTCTCCACCTTTCTCCGAGTCACGTTCTTTGAGCTCTATACGACACCATGGGTGAAAAAAAATTTTTTCATACAAAATTTTACAGGAGAGGGTCGGAAATTTGAGACGTCACAGCTCGGCCGCCATCTTGATTTTTAAATTTTTTTCACTTTTTCTGTTAATCGTTTACTAATTTCTACGATAATCCAAAATTTCAAAGAAATCGGTTGGAAAACAAAAGAGTTGCAAGAATCACGTCGGCCGCCATCTTGTTTTTCCGAAATGTCATAATTTTTCCCCACTCGAATCCCCCACCCGGACATATCTCCCGTACATCATTATATCGTTTTTTGTCTCTTTCTAGGAGAACAATTATGTCAATCAGTGAGTCAGTCAGTCAGTGGTAATCGAGCTATATATATTATAACTAGCGTTTGCTCGGTGCGCGAGCTGCTAAAGCAGCTCGCGGGAAATGTTATTACTAAAAGTAAGGCGCGTGGGTGCGCAGCCCGCTAAAGCGGACCGCGATTGTTCGGCTTTATTTATTTCGCTCGGTGCGCGAGCTGCTAAAGCAGCTCGCGGGAAGTGTTATTGCTACAAGTAGGGCGCGTGGGTGCACGGCCCGCTAAAGCGGACCGCGATTGTTCGGCTTTATTTATTTCGCTCGGTGCGCGAGCTGCTAAAGCAGTTCGCGGGAAGTGTTATTACTACAAGTAGGGCGCGTGGGTGCGCGGCCCGCTAAAGCGGACCGCGATTTTTTTACTCATCAAGTAGACCTTCGGATTCTGGTCATCTTTTGCCAAAAAATTTGTTCGAGCACACCCCACCTATCTGCAATAACCTGGCCGTGCTCCTCATTCACAAAAGAAAAAGAAAAAAAAAGAAAAAAAAAAGAAAAAAAAGAAAAAAAAAATGAAAAAAAAGAAAAAAAAACAAATGTAAAATGAAAAAAAAGAAAAAAAACAAATGTAAAATGAAAAAAAGAAAAAGAAAAAAAGCCCTATGAACCTATCAAAATCAATGTCTTGCATAGTTCCCAACTTCTAGTCCCTTCAATATTCCCCATACATTTTGTATGGGAAAAAAAAATCCGCCATCTTGAATTTTTTTCCTACTCACCAGGTAGACCTCCGGGTTTTGATCATCTTTTGTCGAGAAACCGCTCCTCCATCTTTTATAGTTTCCGAGAGAGAGACGGACAAAATTTGCCGCCATTTTTTTTCCGCCATTTTGGAATTTTTTTTCAACTCACTGGCAATTGCTCGAGGTTTCGAATGACATTTGGTCGAGCACCCTCCACCTATCTTCTATACCCTGGCCGTGCCCCTCGCCCGTCTCCGAACTCCTCACTCATCAGCTCTCTCCACCTTTCTCCGAGTCACATTCTTTGAGCTCTATACGACACCATGGGTGAAAAAAATTTTTTTCATACAAAATTTTACAGGAGAGGGGTCGGAAATTTGAGACGTCACAGCTCGGCCGCCATCTTGTTTTTTTAATTTTTTTCACTTTTTCTGTTAATCGTTTACTAATTTCTACAATAATCCAAAATTTCAAAGAAATCGGTTGGAAAACAAAAGAGTTGCAAGAATCACGTCGGCCGCCATCTTGTTTTTCCGAAATGTCATAATTTTCCCCAACTCGAATCCCCCACCCGGACATATCTCCCCTACATCATTATATCGATTTCTGTCTCCTTCTAGGAGAACAACCCTGTCAATGAGTGAGTGAGTGTGTCAGTGAGTGAGTGGTAATCGAGCTATATATATTATAACTAGCATTTGCTCGGTGCGCGAGCTGCTAAAGCAGCTCGCGGGAAGTGTTATTGCTACAAGTAGGGCGCGTGGGTGCGCGGCCCGCTAAAGCGGACCGCGATTGTTCGGCTTTATTTATTTCGCTCGGTGCGCGAGCTGCTAAAGCAGCTCGCGGGAAGTGTTATTGCTACAAGTAGGGCGCGTGGGTGCGCGGCCCGCTAAAGCGGACCGCGATTGTTCGGCTTTATTTATTTCGCTCGGTGCGCGAGCTGCTAAAGCAGCTCGCGGGAAGTGTTGTTACTACAAGTAGGGCGCGTGGGTGCGCGGCCCGCTAAAGCGGACCGCGATTTTTTTACTCATCAAGTAGACCTTCGGATTCTGGTCATCTTTTGCCAAAAAATTTGTTCGAGCACACCGCACCTATCTGCAATAACCTGGCCGTGCTCCTCATTCACAAATGAAAAAGAAAAAAAAGAAAAAAAAAAAGAAAAAAAGCAAATGTAAAATGAAAAAAAAGAAAAAGAAAAAAAGCCCTATGAACCTATCAAAATCAATGTCTTGCATAGTTCCCAACTTCTAGTCCCTTCAATATTCCCCATACATTTTGTATGGGGGGAAAAAAAATCCGCCATCTTGAATTTTTTTCCTACTCACCAGGTAGACCTCCGGGTTGTGATCATCTTTTGTCTAGAAACCGCTCCTCCATCTTTTATAGTCTCCGAGAGAGAGACGGACAAAATTTGCCGCCATTTTTTTTCCGCCATTTTGGAATTTTTTTTCAACTCACTGGCAACTGCTCGAGGTTTCGAATGACATTTGGTCGAGCACCCTCCACCTATCTTCTATACCCTGGCCGTGCCCCTCGCCCGTCTCCGAACTCCTCACTCATCAGCTCTCTCCACCTCTCTCCCAGTCACATTCTTTGAGCTCTATACGACACTATGGGTGAAAAAAATTTTTTTCATACAAAATTTTACAGGAGAGGGGTTGGAAATTTGTGACGTCACAGCTCGGCCGCCATCTTGTTTTTTTAATTTTTTTCACTTTTTCTTTTAATCGTTTACTAATTTCTAGAATAATCCAAAATTTCAAAGAAATCGGTTGGAAAACAAAAGAGTTGCAAGAATCACGTTGGCCGCCATCTTGTTTTTCCGAAATGTCATAATTTTCCCCAACTCGAATCCCCCCCCCAAACACATCTCCCCTACATCATTGTATCGTTTTCCGTCTCCTTCTAGGAGAACAACCCTGTCAATCAGTCAGTGAGTCAGTGGTAATCGAGCTATATATATTATAATAACTAGCATTTGCTCGGTGCGCGAGCTGCTAAAGCAGCTCGCGGGAAGTGTTTTACTAAAAGTAAGGCGCGTGGGTGCGCGGCCCGCTAAAGCGGACCGCGATTGTTCGGCTTTATTTATTTCGCTCGGTGCGCGAGCTGCTAAAGCAGCTCGCGAGAAGTGTTATTGCTACAAGTAGGGCGCGTGGGTGCGCGGCCCGCTAAAGCGGACCGCGATTGTTCGGCTTTATTTATTTCGCTCGGTGCGCGAGCTGCTAAAGCAGCTCGCGGGAAATGTTATTACTACAAGTAGGGCGCGTGGGTGCGCGGCCCGCTAAAGCGGACCGCGGTTTTTTTACTCATCAAGTAGACCTTCGGATTCTGGTCATCTTTTGCCAAAAAATTTGTTCAAGCACACCCCACCTATCTGCAATAACCTGGCCGTGCTTCTCATTCACAAAAGAAAAAGAAAAAAAAGAAAAAAAAAAAAAGAAAAAAAAGAAAAAAAGCAAATGTAAAATGAAAAAAAAAAAAGAAAAAAGCCCTATGAACCTATCAAAATCAATGTCTTGCATAGTTCCCAACTTCTAGTCCCTTCAATATTCCCCATACATTTTGTATGGGGGGAAAAAAAAATCCGCCATCTTGAATTTTTTTCCTACTCACCAGGTAGACCTCCGGGTTGTGATCATCTTTTGTTAAGAAACCGCTCCTCCATCTCTTATAGTCTCCGAGAGAGAGACGGACAAAATTTGCCGCCATTTTTTTTCCGCCATTTTGGATTTTTTTTTCAACTCACTGGCAACTGCTCGAGGTTTCGAATGACATTTGGTCGAGCACCCTCCACCTATCTTCTATACCCTGGCCGTGCCCCTCGCCCGTCTCCGAACTCCTCACTCATCAGCTCTCTCCACCTTTCTCCGAGTCACATTCTTTGAGCTCTATACGACACCATGGGTGAAAAAAATTTTTTTCATACAAAATTTTACAGGAGAGGGGTCGGAAATTTGAGACGTCACAGCTCGGCCGCCATCTTGTTTTTTTAATTTTTTTCACTTTTTCTGTTAATCGTTTACTAATTTCTACAATATTCCAAAATTTCAAAGAAATCGGTTGGAAAACAAAAGAGTTGCAAGATTCACGTCGGCCGCCATCTTGTTTTTCCGAAATGTCATAATTTTCCCCAACTCGAATCCCCCACCCCAACATATCTCCCCTACATCATTATATCGATTTCCGTCTCCTTCTAGGAGAACAACCCTGTCAATGAGTCAGTGAATCAGTCAGTCAGTGGTAATCGAGCTATATATATTATAATAATAACTAGTATTTCGCTCGGTGCGCGAGCTGCTAAAGCAGCTCGCGGGAAGTGTTATTACTAAAAGTAAGGCGCGTGGGTGCGCGGCCCGCTAAAGCGGACCGCGATTTTTTTACTCATCAAGTAGACCTTCGGATTCTGGTCATCTTTTGCCAAAAAATTTGTTCGAGCACACCCCACCTATCTGCAATAACCTGGCCGTGCTCCTCATTCACAAAAGAAAAAGAAAAAAAAAGAAAAAAGAAAAGAAAAAAAGAAGAAAGAAAAAAGAAAAAAGAAAATGAAAAACGAAAAAAAAGAAAAATAAAAATAAGGAAAAAAGAAAGAAAAAAAGAAAAAAAAGAAAAAAGAAAAAGAAAAAAGAAAATGAATGAAAAATGAAAAAAAAAGAAAAAAGAAAATGAAAAATAAAAAGAAATAAAAAAAAGGAAAAAGAAAAGAAAAAAGAAACAAAAGGAAAAGAAAAAGAAAAAAGAAAAGAGAAAAAAAAAAGAAAAATGAAGAAAAAGAAAAAAAAGAAAAAAGAAACAAAAAGAAGTAAAAAAAGAAAATCAATATTCGTCATATATTTCGCATGGAAAAAAAATCCGCCATCTTGTTTTGTTTCCTGATCATCAAGTAGACCTTTGGGTCTTGATCATCTGTTGCCAAGAAACTACTCTTCCATCTTTTATACTCTCCGAGATAGACACCAGAGAAAGTTTCTATGGCCGCCATCTTGAATCCGCCATTTTGGAGTTTTTTTTCAACTCCGTGCTAATTGGATGTGGTTTCGAGTAATTTTTGTTGGAGCACACCCCACCTAGTTGGTCGCGTGGATAGTTGGCAAAAAACCACTCTTTCACCTTTTTTAACCCATTTCCAAAAAGGAGGAGGTTCTCAATTCGGCCAGTATATTTTTCTTTTTTAAATTCTCCGAGATCTAATACACCTATGAACCTATCAAAATCAATGTCTTGCATAGTTCCCAACTTCTAGTCCCTTCAATATTCCCCATACATTTTGTATGGGGAAAAAAAAATCCGCCATCTTGAATTTTTTTCCTACTCACCAGGTAGACCTCCGGGTTTTGATTATCTTTTGTCGAGAAACCGCTCCTCCATCTTTTATAATCTCCGAGAGAGAGACGGACAAAATTTGCCGCCATTTTTTTTCCGCCATTTTGGAATTTTTTTTCAACTCACTGGCAACTGCTCGAGGTTTCGAATGACATTTGGTCGAGCACCCTCCACCTATCTTGTATACCCTGGCCGTGCCCCTCGCCCGTCTCCGAAATCCTCACTCATCAGCTCTCTCCACCTTTCTCCGAGTCACATTCTTTGAGTTCTATACGACACCATGGGTGAAAAAAATTTTTTTCATACAAAATTTTACAGGAGAGGGGTGGAAATTTGAGACATCATAACTCGGCCGCCATCTTGTTTTTTTAATTTTTTTCACTTTTTCTGTTAATCGTTTACTAATTTCTACAATAATCCAAAATTTCAAAGAAATCAGTTGGAAAACAAAAGAGTTGCAAGAATCACGTCGGCCGCCATCTTGTTTTCCGAAATGTCATAATTTTTCCCCACTCGAATCCCCCACCCGGACATATCTCCCCTACATCATTGTATCGTTTTCCGTCTCTTTCTAGGAGAACAATCGTGTCAATGAGTCAGTCAGTCAGTGAGTGGTAATCGAGCTATATATATTATAACTAGCATTTGCTCGGTGCGCGAGCTGCTAAAGCAGCTCGCGGGAAGTGTTATTGCTACAAGTAGGGCGCGTGGGTGCGCGGCCCGCTAAAGCGGACCGCGATTGTTCGGCTTTAGTTATTTCGCTCGGTGCGCGAGCTGCTAAAGCAGCTCGCGGGAAGTGTTATTACTACAAGTAGGGCGCGTGGGTGCGCGGCCCGCTAAAGCGGACCGCGATTTTTTTACTCATCAAGTAGACCTTCGGATTCTGGTCATCTTTTGCCAAAAAATTTGTTCGAGCACACCCCACCTATCTGCAATAACCTGGCCGTGCTCCTCATTCACAAAAGAAAAAGAAAAAAAAGAAAAAAAAAAGAAAAAAAAGAAAAAAAGCAAATGTAAAATGAAAAAAAAGAAAAAGAAAAAAGCCCTATGAACCTATCAAAATCAATGTCTTGCATAGTTCCCAACTTCTAGTCCCTTCAATATTCCCCATACATTTTGTATGGAGAAAAAAAAAATCCGCCATCTTGAATTTTTTTCCTACTCACCAGGTAGACCTCCGGGTTTTGATCATCTTTTGTCGAGAAACCGCTCCTCCATCTTTTATAGTCTCCGAGAGAGAGACGGACAAAATTTGCCGCCATTTTTTTTCCGCCATTTTGGAATTTTTTTTCAACTCACTGGCAACTGCTCGAGGTTTCGAATGACATTTGGTCGAGCACCCTCCACCTATCTTCTATACCCTGGCCGTGCCCCTCGCCCGTCTCCGAACTCCTCACTCATCAGCTCTCTCCACCTTTCTCCGAGTCACATTCTTTGAGCTCTACACGACACCATGGGTGGAAAAAAATTTTTTCATACAAAATTTTACAGGAGAGGGGTCGGAAATTTGAGACGTCACAGCTCGGCCGCCATCTTGTTTTTTTAATTTTTTTTACTTTTTCTTTTAATCGTTTACTAATTTCTACAATAATCCAAAATTTCAAAGAAATCGGTTGGAAAACAAAAGAGTTGCAAGATTCACGTCGGCCGCCATCTTGTTTTTCCGAAATGTCATAATTTTCCCCAACTCGAATCCCCCCCCCAAACACATCTCCCGAACATCATTATATCGATTTCCGTCTCCTTCTAGGAGAACAACCCTGTCAATGAGTCAGTGAATCAGTCAGTCAGTGGTAATCGAGCTATATATATTATAACTAGCGTTTGCTCGGTGCGCGAGCTGCTAAAGCAGCTCGCGGGAAGTGTTTTACTAAAAGTAAGGCGCGTTGGTGCGCGGCCCGCTAAAGCGGACCGCGATTGTTCGGCTTTATTTATTTCGCTCGGTGCGCGAGCTGCTAAAGCAGCTCGCGGGAAGTGTTATTGCTACAAGTAGGGCGCGTGGGTGCGCGGCCCGCTAAAGCGGACCGCGATTGTTCGGCTTTATTTATTTCGCTCGGTGCGCGAGCTGCTAAAGCAGCTCGCGGGAAGTGTTATTACTACAAGTAGGGCGCGTGGGTGCGCGGCCCGCTAAAGCGGACCGCGATTTTTTTACTCATCAAGTAGACCTTCGGATTCTGGTCATCTTTTGCCAAAAAATTTGTTCGAGCACACCCCACCTATCTGCAATAACCTGGCCGTGCTCCTCATTCACAAAAGAAAAAGAAAAAAAAGAAAAAAAGCAAATGAAAAATGAAAAAAAAGAAAAAGAAAAAAGCCCTATGAACCTATCAAAATCAATGTCTTGCATAGTTCCCAACTTCTAGTCCCTTCAATATTCCCCATACATTTTGTATGGAAAAAAAAAATCCGCCATCTTGAATTTTTTTCCTACTCACCAGGTAGACCTCCGGGTTGTGATCATCTTTTGTCGAGAAACCGCTCCTCCATCTTTTATAGTCTCCGAGAGAGAGACGGACAAAATTTGCCGCCATTTTTTTTCCGCCATTTTGGAATTTTTTTTCAACTCACTGGCAACTGCTCGAGGTTTCGAATGAAATTTGGTCGAGCACCCTCCACCTATCTACTATACCCTGGCCGTGCCCCTCGCCCGTCTCCGAACTCCTCACTCAACAGCTCTCTCCACCTTTCTCCGAGTCACATTCTTTGAGCTCTATACGACACCATGGGTGAAAAAAATTTTTTTCATACAAAATTTTACAGGAGAGGGGTCGGAAATTTGAGACGTCACAGCTCGGCCGCCATCTTGTTTTTTTAATTTTTTTCACTTTTTCTGTTAATCGTTTACTAATTTCTACAATAATCCAAAATTTCAAAGAAATCGGTTGGAAAACAAAAGAGTTGCAAGAATCACGTCGGCCGCCATCTTGTTTTTCCGAAATGTCATAATTTTTCCCTACTCGAATCCCCCACCCGGACATATCTCCCCTACATCATTGTATCGTTTTCCGTCTCCTTCTAGGAGAACAACCCTGTCAATGAGTGAGTCAGTGAGTGGTAATCGAGCTATATATATTATAACTAGCGTTTGCTCGGTGCGCGAGCTGCTAAAGCAGCTCGCGGGAAGTGTTATTGCTACAAGTAGGGCGCGTGGGTGCGCGGCCCGCTAAAGCGGTCCGCGATTGTTCGGCTTTATTTATTTCGCTCGGTGCGCGAGCTGCTAAAGCAGCTCGCGGGAAGTGTTATTGCTACAAGTAGGGCGCGTGGGTGCGCGGCCCGCTAAAGCGGACCGCGATTGTTCGGCTTTATTTATTTCGCTCGGTGCGCGAGCTGCTAAAGCAGCTCGCGGGATGTGTTATTACTACAAGTAGGGCGCGTGGGTGCGCGGCCCGCTAAAGCGGACCGCGATTTTTTTACTCATCCAGTAGCCCTTCGGATTCTGGTCATCTTTTGCCAAAAAATTTGTTCGAGCACACCCCACCTATCTGCAATAACCTGGCCGTGCTCCTCATTCACAAAAGAAAAAGAAAAAAAAATGAAAAAAAAGAAAAAAAAAAAAATGAAAAATGAAAAAAAAGAAAAAGAAAAAAAGCCCTATGAACCTATCAAGATCAATGTCTTGCATAGTTCCCAACTTCTAGTCCCTTCAATATTCCCCATACATTTTGTATGGGGGAAAAAAAAATCCGCCATCTTGAATTTTTTTCCTACTCACCAGGTAGACCTCCGGGTTGTGATCATCTTTTGTCGAGAAACCGCTCCTCCATCTTTTATAGTCTCCGAGAGAGAGACGGACAAAATTTGCCGCCATTTTTTTTCCGCCATTTTGGAATTTTTTTTCAACTCACTGGCAACTGCTCGAGGTTTTGAATGACATTTGGTCGAGCACCCTCCACCTATCTTCTATACCCTGGCCGTGCCCCTCGCCCGTCTCCGAACTCCTCACTCATCAGCTCTCTCCACCTTTCTCCGAGTCACATTCTTTGAGCTCTATACGACACCATGGGTGAAAAAAATTTTTTTCATACAAAATTTTACAGGAGAGGGGTGGAAATTTGAGACGTCACAGCTCGGCCGCCATCTTGTTTTTTTAATTTTTTTCACTTTTTCTGTTAATCGTTTACAAATTTCTACAATAATCCAAAATTTCAAAGAAATCGGTTGGAAAACAAAAGAGTTGCAAGATTCACGTCGGCCGCCATCTTGTTTTTCCGAAATGTCATAATTTTTCCCCACTCGAATCCCCCACCCGAACATATCTCCCGTACATCATTTTATCGTTTTTTGTCTCTTTCTAGGAGAACAATTATGTCAATCAGTGAATCAGTCAGTCAGTGGTAATCGAGCTATATATATATTACTAGCGTTTGCTCGGTGCGCGAGCTGCTAAAGCAGCTCGCGGGAAGTGTTATTGCTAAAAGTAGGGCGCGTGGGTGCGCGGCCCGCTAAAGCGGACCGCGATTGTTCGGCTTTATTTATTTCGCTCGGTGCGCGAGCTGCTAAAGCAGCTCGCGGGAAGTGTTATTGCTACAAGTAGGGCGCGTGGGTGCGCGGCCCGCTAAAGCGGACCGCGATTGTTCGGCTTTATTTATTTCGCTCGGTGCGCGAGCTGCTAAAGCAGCTCGCGGGAAGTGTTATTACTAAAAGTAGGGCGCGTGGGTGCGCGGCCCGCTAAAGCGGACCGCGATTTTTTTACTCATCAAGTAGACCTTCAGATTCTGGTCATCTTTTGCCAAAAAAATTGTTCGAGCACACCCCACCTATCTGCAATAACCTGGCCGTGCTCCTCATTCACAAATGAAAAAGTAAAAAAAAGAAAAAAAAAAAGAAAAAATGCAAATGTAAAATGAAAAAAAAGAAAAAGAAAAAAGCCCTATGAACCTATCAAACTCATTGTCTTGCATAGTTCCCAACTTCTAGTCCCTTCAATATTCCCCATACATTTTATATGGGGGAAAAAAAAATCCGCCATCTTGAATTTTTTTCTACTCACCAGGTAGACCTCCGGGTTTTGATCATCTTTTGTCGAGAAACCGCTCCTCCATCTTTTATAGTCTCCGAGAGAGAGACGGACAAAATTTGCCGCCATTTTTTTTCCGCCATTTTGGATTTTTTTTTCAACTCACTGGCAACTGCTCGAGGTTTCGAATGACATTTGGTCGAGCACCCTCCACCTATCTTCTATACCCTGGCCGTGCCCCTCGCCAGTCTCCAAACTCCTCACTCATCAGCTCTCTCCACCTCTCTCCGAGTCACATTCTTTGAGCTCTATACGACACCATGGGTGAAAAAAATTTTTTTCATACAAAATTTTACAGGAGAGAGGTGGAAACTTGAGACGTCACAGCTCGGCCGCCATCTTGTTTTTTTAATTTTTTTCACTTTTTCTGTTAATCGTTTACTAATTTCTACAATAATCCAAAATTTCAAAGAAATCGGTTGGAAAACAAAAGAGTTGCAAGAATCACGTCGGCCGCCATCTTGTTTTTCCGAAATGTCATAATTTTTCCCCACTCGAATCCCCCACCCGAACATATCTCCCGTACATCATTCTATCGTTTTCTGTCTCTTTCTAGGAGAACAATTATGTCAATCAGTGAGTCAGTCAGTCAGTGGTAATCGAGCTATATTATATATTACTAGCGTTTGCTCGGTGCGCGAGCTGCTAAAGCAGCTCGCGGGAAGTGTTATTGCTACAAGTAGGGCGCGTGGGTGCGCGGCCCGCTAAAGCGGACCGCGATTGTTCGGCTTTATTTATTTCGCTCGGTGCGCGAGCTGCTAAAGCAGCTCGCGGGAAGTGTTATTACTACAAGTAGGGCGCGTGGGTGCGCGGCCCGCTAAAGCGGACCGCGATTTTTTTACTCATCAAGTAGACCTTCGGATTCTGGTCATCTTTTGCCAAAAAATTTGTTCGAGCACACCCCACCTATCTGCAATAACCTGGCCGTGCTCCTCATTCACAAAAGAAAAAGAAAAAAAAAGAAAAAAAAAAGAAAAAAAAAAAGAAAAAAAGCAAATGTAAAATGAAAAAAAAGAAAAAGAAAAAAAGCCCTATGAACCTATCAAAATCAATGTCTTGCATAGTTCCCAACTTCTAGTCCCTTCAATATTCCCCATACATTTTGTATGTAAAAAAAAAAATCCGCCATCTTGAATTTTTTTCCTACTCACCAGGTAGACCTCCGGGTTGTGATCACCTTTTGTCGAGAAACCGCTCCTCCATCTTTTATAGTCTCCGAGAGAGAGACGGACAAAATTTGCCGCCATTTTTTTTCCGCCATTTTGGAATTTTTTTTCAACTCACTGGCAACTGCTCGAGGTTTCGAATGACATTTGGTCGAGCACCCTCCACCTATCTTGTATACCCTGGCCGTGCCTCTCGCCCGTCTCCGAACTCCTCACTCACCAGCTCTCGCCACCTTTCTCCGAGTCACTTTCTTTGAGCTCTATACGACACCATGGGTGAAAAAAATTTTTTTCATACAAAATTTTACAGGAGAGGGGTCGGAAATTTGAGACGTCACAGCTCGGCCGCCATCTTGTTTTTTTAATTTTTTTCACTTTTTCTGTTAATCGTTTACTAATTTCTACAATAATCCAAAATTTCAAAGAAATCGGTTGGAAAACAAAAGAGTTGCAAGATTCACGTCGGCCGCCATCTTGTTTTTCCGAAATGTCATAATTTTCCCCAACTCGAATCCCCCACCTGGACATATCTCCCCTACATCATTATATCGATTTCCGTCTCCTTCTAGGAGAACAACCCTGTCAATGAGTGAGTGAGTGAGTGAGTGAGTGTGTCAGTGGTAATCGAGCTATATATATTATAACTAGCGTTTGCTCGGTGCGCGAGCTGCTAAAGCAGCTCGCGGGAAGTGTTATTGCTACAAGTAGGGCGCGTGGGTGCGCGGCCCGCTAAAGCGGACCGCGATTGTTCGGCTTTATTTATTTCGCTCGGTGCGCGAGCTGCTAAAGCAGCTCGCGGGAAGTGTTATTGCTACAAGTAGGGCGCGTGGGTGCGCGGCCCGCTAAAGCGGACCGCGATTGTTCGGCTTTATTTATTTCGCTCGGTGCGCGAGCTGCTAAAGCAGCTCGCGGGAAGTGTTATTGCTACAAGTAGGGCGCGTGGGTGCGCGGCCCGCTAAAGCGGACCGCGATTGTTCGGCTTTATTTATTTCGCTCGGTGCGCGAGCTGCTAAAGCAGCTCGCGGGAAGTGTTATTGCTACAAGTAGGGCGCGTGGGTGCGCGGCCCGCTAAAGCGGACCGCGATTGTTCGGCTTTATTTATTTCGCTCGGTGCGCGAGCTGCTAAAGCAGCTCGCGGGAAGTGTTATTGCTCCAAGTAGGGCGCGTGGGTGCGCGGCCCGCTAAAGCGGACCGCGATTGTTCGGCTTTATTTATTTCGCTCGGTGCGCGAGCTGCTAAAGCAGCTCGCGGGAAGTGTTATTACTACAAGTAGGGCGCGTGGGTGCGCGGCCCGCTAAAGCGGACCGCGATTTTTTTACTCATCAAGTAGCCCTTCGGATTCTGGTCATCTTTTGCCAAAAAATTTGTTCGAGCACACCCCACCTATCTGCAATAACCTGGCCGTGCTCCTCATTCACAAAAGAAAAAGAAAAAAAAAATGAAAAAAAAGAAAAAAAAAAAATGTAAAATGAAAAAAAAGAAAAAGAAAAAAAGCCCTATGAACCTATCAAAATCAATGTCTTGCATAGTTCCCAACTTCTAGTCCCTTCAATATTCCCCATATACATTTTGTATGGAAAAAAAAAATCCGCCATCTTGAATTTTTTTCCTACTCACCAGGTAGACCTCCGGGTTTTGATCATCTTTTGTCGAGAAACCGCTCCTCCATCTCTTATAGTCTCCGAGCGAGAGACGGACAAAATTTGCCGCCATTTTTTTTCCGCCATTTTGGATTTTTTTTTCAACTCACTGGCAACTGCTCGAGGTTTCGAATGACATTTGTTCGAGCACCCTCCACCTATCTTCTATACCCTGGCCGTGCCCCTCGCCCGTCTCCGAACTCCTCACTCATCAGCTCTCTCCACCTTTCTCCGAGTCATATTCTTTGAGCTCTATACGACACCATGGGTGAAAAAAATTTTTTTCATACAAAATTTTACAGGAGAGGGGTGGAAATTTGAGACGTCACAGCTCGGCCGCCATCTTGTTTTTTTAATTTTTTTCACTTTTTCTGTTAATCGTTTACTAATTTCTACAATAATCCAAAATTTCAAAGAAATCGGTTGGAAAACAAAAGAGTTGCAAGATTCACGTCGGCCGCCATCTTGTTTTTCCGAAATGTCATAATTTTTCCCCACTCGAATCCCCCACCCGAACATATCTCCCGAACATCATTATATCGATTTCCGTCTCCTTCTAGGAGAACAATTATGTCAATGAGTGAGTCAGTGAGTCAGTGGTAATCGAGCTATATATATTATAACTAGCGTTTGCTCGGTGCGCGAGCTGCTAAAGCAGCTCGCGGGAAGTGTTATTGCTCCAAGTAGGGCGCGTGGGTGCGCGGCCCGCTAAAGCGGACCGCGATTGTTCGGCTTTATTTATTTCGCTCGGTGCGCGAGCTGCTAAAGCAGCTCGCGGGAAGTGTTATTACTACAAGTAGGGCGCGTGGGTGCGCGGCCCGCTAAAGCGGACCGCGATTGTTCGGCTTTATTTATTTCGCTCGGTGCGCGAGCTGCTAAAGCAGCTCGCGGGAAGTGTTATTACTACAAGTAGGGCGCGTGGGTGCGCGGCCCGCTAAAGCGGACCGCGATTGTTCGACTCTATTTATTTCGCTCGGTGCGCGAGCTGCTAAAGCAGCTCGCGGGAAGTGTTATTGCTACAAGTAGGGCGCGTGGGTGCGCGGCCCGCTAAAGCGGACCGTGATTTTTTTAGTCATCAAGTAGACCTTCGGATTCTGGTCATCTTTTGGCAAAAAATTTGTTCGAGCACACCCCACCTATCTGCAATAACCTGGCCGTGCTCCTCATTCACAAATGAAAAAGAAAAAAAAAAGAAAAAAAAAACAAAAAAGAAAAAAAGCAAATGTAAAATGAAAAAAGAAAAAGAAAAAAAGCCCTATGAACCTATCAAAATCAATGTCTTGCATAGTTCCCAACTTCTAGTCCCTTCAATATTCCCCATACATTTTGTATGTAAAAAAAAAAATCCGCCATCTTGAATTTTTTTCCTACTCACCAGGTAGACCTCCGGGTTGTGATCATCTTTTGTCGAGAAACCGCTCCTCCATCTTTTATAGTCTCCGAGAGAGAGACGGACAAAATTTGCCGCCATTTTTTTTCCGCCATTTTGGATTTTTTTTCAACTCACTGGCAACTGCTCGAGGTTTCGAATGACATTTGGTCGAGCACCCTCCACCTATCTTCTATACCCTGGCCGTGCCCCTCGCCCGTCTCCGAACTCCTCACTCATCAGCTCTCTCCACCTTTCTCCGAGTCACATTCTTTGAGCTCTATACGACACCATGGGTGAAAAAAATTTTTTTCATACAAAATTTTACAGGAGAGGGGTGGAAATTTGAGACGTCACAGCTCGGCCGCCATCTTGTTTTTTTAATTTTTTTCACTTTTTCTGTTAATCGTTTACTAATTTCTACAATAATCCAAAATTTCAAAGAAATCGGTCGGAAAACAAAAGAGTTGCAAGATTCACGTCGGCCGCCATCTTGTTTTTCCGAAATGTCATAATTTTCCCCAACTCGAATCCCCCCCCCAAACACATCTCCCGAACATCATTATATCGATTTCCGTCTCCTTCTAGGAGAACAACCCTGTCAATCAGTGAGTGAGTGAGTGAATCAGTGAGTGGTAATCGAGCTATATATATTATAATAATAATAATAACTAGTGTTTGCTCGGTGCGCGAGCTGCTAAAGCAGCTCGCGGGAAGTGTTATTGCTACAAGTAGGGCGCGTGGGTGCGCGGCCCGCTAAAGCGGACCGCGATTGTTCGGCTTTATTTATTTCGCTCGGTGCGCGAGCTGCTAAAGCAGCTCGCGGGAAATGTTATTACTAAAAGTAAGGCGCGTGGGTGCGCGGCCCGCTAAAGCGGACCGCGATTGTTCGGCTTTATTTATTTCGCTCGGTGCGCGAGCTGCTAAAGCAGCTCGCGGGAAGTGTTATTACTACAAGTAGGTGCGCGTGTGTGCGCGGCCCGCTAAAGCGGACCGCGATTTTTTTTTTCATCAAGTAGCCCTTCGGATTCCGGTCATCTTTTGCCAAAAAATTTGTTCGAGCACACCCCACCTATCTGCAATAACCTGGCCGTGCTCCTCATTCACAAAAGAAAAAGAAAAAAATAGAAAAAAAAAACAAAAAAAACAAATGTAAAATGAAAAAAAAGAAAAAGAAAAAAAGCCCTATGAACCTATCAAAATCAATGTCTTGCATAGTTCCCAACTTCTAGTCCCTTCAATATTCCCCATACATTTTGTATGGGGGGAAAAAAAAATCCGCCATCTTGAATTTTTTTCCTACTCACCAGGTAGACGTCCGGGTTGTGATCATCTTTTGTCGAGAAACCGCTCCTCCATCTTTTATAGTCTCCGAGAGAGAGACGGACAAAGTTTGCCGCCATTTTTTTTCCGCCATTTTGGAATTTTTTTTCAACTCACTGGCAACTGCTCGAGGTTTCGAATGACATTTGGTCGAGCACCCTCCACCTATCTTCTACACCCTGGCCGTGCCCCTCGCCCGTCTCCGAACTCCTCACTCATCAGCTCCCTCCACCTTTCTCCGAGTCACATTCTTTGAGCTCTATACGACACCATGGGTGAAAAAAATTTTTTTCATACAAAATTTTACAGGAGAGGGGTCGGAAATTTGAGACGTCACAGCTCGGCCGCCATCTTGTTTTTTTAATTTTTTTCACTTTTTCTGTTAATCGTTTACTAATTTCTACAATAATCCAAAATTTCAAAGAAATCGGTTGGAAAACAAAAGAGTTGCAAGATTCACGTCGGCCGCCATCTTGTTTTTCCGAAATGTCATAATTTTTCCCCACTCGAATCCCCCACCCGGACATATCTCCCTTACATCATTGTATCGTTTTTTGTCTCTTTCTAGGAGAACAATTATGTCAATCAGTCAGTGAGTCAGTGGTAATCGAGCTATATATATTATAACTAGCGTTTGCTCGGTGCGCGAGCTGCTAAAGCAGCTCGCGGGAAGTGTTTTACTAAAATTAAGGCGCGTGGGTGCGCGGCCCGCTAAAGCGGACCGCGATTGTTCGGCTTTGTTTATTTCGCTCGGTGCGCGAGCTGCTAAAGCAGCTCGCGGGAAGTGTTATTACTACAAGTAGGACGCGTGGGTGCGCGGCCCGCTAAAGCGGACCGCGATATTTTTACTCATCAAGTAGACCTTCGGATTCTGGTCATCTTTTGCCAAAAAATTTGTTCGAGCACACCCCACCTATCTGCAATAACCTGGCCGTGCTTCTCATTCACAAAAGAAAAAGAAAAAAAAAGAAAAAGAGAAAAAAAAGAAAAGAAAAAAGAAGAAAGAATAATAGAAAATGAAAAATGAAAAAAAGAAAAAGAATTAAAAAAAAATGAAATAAAAAAAGAAAAAAAAAATGAAAAAAAAGAAAAAAAGCAAATGTAAAATGAAAAAAAAGAAAAAGAAAATAAGCCCTATGAACCTATCAAAATCAATGTCTTGCATAGTTCCCAACTTCTAGTCCCTTCAATATTCCCCATACATTTTGTATGGAGAAAAAAAAAATCCGCCATCTTGAATTTTTTTCCTACTCACCAGGTAGACCTCCGGGTTTTGATCATCTTTTGTCGAGAAACCGCTCCTCCATCTTTTATAGTCTCCGAGAGATATACGGACAAAATTTGCCGCCATTTTTTTTGCGCCATTTTGGAATTTTTTTTCAACTCACTGGCAACTGCTCGAGGTTTCGAATGACATTTGGTCGAGCACCCTCCACCTATCTTCTATACCCTGGCCGTGCCCCTCGCCCGTCTCCGAACTCCTCACTCATCAGCTCTCTCCACTTTTCTCCGAGTCACATTCTTTGAGCTCTATACGACACCATGGGCGAAAAAAATTTTTTTCATACAAAATTTTACAGGAGTGGGGTCGGAAATTTGAGACGTCACAGCTCGGCCGCCATCTTGTTTTTTTAATTTTTTTCACTTTTTCTGTTAATCGTTTACTAATTTCTACAATAAACCAAAGTTTCAAAGAAATCGGTTGGAAAACAAAAGAGTTGCAAGATTCACGTCGGCCGCCATCTTGTTTTTCCGAAATGTCATAATTTTTCCCCACTCGAATCCCCCACCCGAACATATCTCCCGTACATCATTGTATCGTTTTTTGTCTCTTTCTAGGAGAACAATTATGTCAATCAGTCAGTGAGTCAGTGGTAATCGAGCTATATATATTATAACTAGTATTTCGCTCGGTGCGCGAGCTGCTAAAGCAGCTCGCGGGAAGTGTTTTACTAAAAGTAAGGCGCGTGGGTGCGCGGCCCGCTAAAGCGGACCGCGATTGTTCGGCTTTATTTATTTCGCTCGGTGCGCGAGCTGCTAAAGCAGCTCGCGGGAAGTGTTATTACTACAAGTAGGGCACGTGGGTGCGCGGCCCGCTAAAGCGGACCGCGATTGTTCGGCTTTATTTATTTCGCTCGGTGCGCGAGCTGCTAAAGCAGCTCGCGGGAAGTGTTATTACTACAAGTAGGGCGCGTGGGTGCGCGGCCCGCTAAAGCGGACCGCGATTTTTTTACTCATCAAGTAGCCCTTCGGATTCTGGTCATCTTTTGCCAAAAAATTTGTTCGAGCACACCCCACCTATCTGCAATAACCTGGCCGTGCTCCTCATTCACAAAAGAAAAAGAAAAAAAAAGAAAAAAAAAATGAAAAAAAAAGAAAAAAAGCAAATGTAAAATGAAAAAAAAGAAAAAGAAAAAAGCCCTATGAACCTATCAAAATCAATGTCTTGCATAGTTCCCAACTTCTAGTCCCTTCAATATTCCCCATACATTTTGTATGTAAAAAAAAAAAATCCGCCATCTTGAATTTTTTTCCTACTCACCAGGTAGACCTCCGGGTTGTGATCACCTTTTGTCGAGAAACCGCTCCTCCATCTTTCATAGTCTCCGAGAGAGAGACGGACAAAATTTGCCGCCATTTTTTTTCCGCCATTTTGGATTTTTTTTTCAACTCACTGGCAACTGCTCGAGGTTTCGAATGACATTTGGTCGAGCACCCTCCACCTATCTTCTATACCCTGGCCGTGCCCCTCGCCCGTCTCCGAACTCCTCACTCATCAGCTCTCTCCACCTTTCTCCGAGTCACATTCTTTGAGCTCTATACGACACCTTGGGTGAAAAAAATTTTTTTCATACAAAATTTTACAGGAGAGGGGTGGAAGTTTGAGACGTCACAGCTCGGCCGCCATCTTGTTTTTTTAATTTTTTTTACTTTTTCTGTTGATCGTTTACTAATTTCTACAATATTCCAAAATTTCAAAGAAATCGGTTGGAAAACAAAAGAGTTGCAAGATTCACGTCGGCCGCCATCTTGTTTTTCCGAAATGTCATAATTTTCCCCAACTCGAATCCCCCACCCCAACATATCTCCCCTACATCATTATATCGATTTCCGTCTCCTTCTAGGAGAACAACCCTGTCAATGAGTCAGTGAATCAGTCAGTCAGTGGTAATCGAGCTATATATATTATAATAGGACATGATATTCTTCTGAGGGTAACATTGTGATAGAAAGAATTAATTAATTAATTATAAAAAAAATTAGTAGTAGTTTTAGGGTGGAACCACATTTGTGAGGATCGAATCGGATTTTGCCTATACAAAACTGTCATTTTCCATACATTCGTGTACGCATCGAAAAGCCGATTTGATCCGTACACGTTTCTATGGAATTTGACAGTTTTGTATGGGCGAAATCCGAAACGATCCTCAAAAATGTGGTTGCACATGATGATGGCATCGATATTTTAATTGCTAGCTCAACCACGATATTAATCTTCTCCTACACAGAGGAAATGGATGCCAAAAATTGAAAAAGTCGCCGCCATATTGAAATTCTTTGTTTTTCGACCGATTTCGTTCAAATTCGATATTTGGGCTTCCCTGTGGTCAAGAAAGAGGAAATGGATGCCAAAAATTAAAAAAGTCGCCGCCATATTGAAATTCTTTGTTTTTCGACCGATTTCGTTCTAAATCGATATTTAGGCTTCCCTTGGGTCAAGAAAGAGAAAATAGATGCCAAAATTTTATAAAGTCACCACCATATTGAAATTCTTTGCAAATGGACCGATTTCGATCAAAATCGATATTTGGGTTTCCCTGGGGTCAAGAAAGAGGAAATCGTTGCCAAAATTATAAAAACTCACCGCCATATTGAAATTCTTCGTTATTGGACCGATTTCGTTCAAAATCAATATTTAGGCTTCCCAGAGGTCAAGAAAGAGGAAATTGATGCCAAAATATAAAAAAATCTCCACCATATTTAAATTCTTTGTTATTGGACCGATTTCGTTCAAAATCGATGTTAAGGCTTCTCTTGGGTCGAGAAAGAGGAAATATATGCCAAAATTTTAAAAAGTCACCGCCATATTGTAATTCTTTGTTATTGGACCGATTTCGTTCAAAATCGAAATTAAGGCTTCACTAGGGTTAAAAAAGAGGAAATGGTTGCCAAAATTTTAAAAAGTGACCGCCATATTGAAATTCTATATTATTGGAATAATTTCGTTCAAAATCGATAATAGGGCTTCCCTGGGGTCAAGAAAGAGGAAATATATGCCAAAATTTTAAAAAGTGACCGCCATATTGAAATTCTATGTTATTCGACCGATTTGGTTCAAAATCGATATTTTGGCTTCCCTAGGGGCAAGAAAGAGGAAATAGATGCCAAAATTTTAAAAAGTCACCGCCATATTGAAATTCTATGTTATAGGACCGATTTCGTTCAAAATCGATATTTGAGGTTCCCTATTGTCAAGAAAGAGGAAATGGTTGCCAAAACTTTAAAAAGTCACCGCCATATTGTAATTCTTTGTTATTGGACCGATTTCGTTCAAAATCGATATTTGGGCTTCCCTGGGGTCAAGTAAGAGGAAATGGTTGCCAAAAATGGTTGGTTGGTGGCTTCGGTCTTGCGCCGCTTGAATCCAGCGGCTCCCTACGACTCGTTTGATGTCGTCGGTCCACCTGGTGAGGGGTCTGCCAACACTGCGTTTCCCGGTGCGGGGTCGCCACTCCAACACCTTGGGATTATTATTACCAACAAGTAAGGCTTCACTGGGCTCAAAAAAGAGGAAATGGTTTGTAGTATATAGGCGGTAGACATCATAATGTCTGCATTGCTCATACAGGAAATAGTGGATAGAAGCAAAACATAGAGGCGCATAAATACGGGCACCACTAGGTGGGGGGACTCAGTCGTGTGTAAGCCACGGACAGAGTAGTACGCAAGTGAAGTGTGTGTGTGTACTATTACGTACTATAGAGTACATGTGTACATGTGTACTCTATATTGGCGACGAGTTAAACAAAATGAAGCTCACGTAAGTACTTATATTTTATTTTGAATTTTAATATATGTAAAGATAAATTTTAATTTTTATCGAAAAGGAAGATGAGATGATTGTGCTGAAAATCTACCAGATTTTCTTAAGTCTAATAAAACTACCCACACAGTGAAATACTTCTTAATTTGTCAAAGAAAGAGAATCCTACTGTGACAGACTGTCAAGTAGAATTCTTAATTTGTTATTGTTTGCATTCATGTATCTACTTACACATCTAATAATATTATGGGGTTAGATTACATGAGGCCCCGTGAGGAGGTTGCATAGTTACAATTAATTTACAATTAATTTCCTCCTGTAGACCTTCTTTCTACTCTGTTAGATTACATGAGGCCCCCGTCAGGAGGTTGCATAGTTACAATAAAATTACAATTAAATTCCCTCCTGTAGACCTTCTTTCTACTCACTCTTTAACTATGAATGTTAAAGAGAAGAAAAAATAATATTTTAATAATTACATTTACATTTGCTGTTTTAATGGATTTTAATGAGCCCTAGAGGGTATAGTGTAGTATATTATAACTCTGGAAGCACAATACACAGTCAGCCACATAAATGACTTGCGGCGGAATTTGATAATGGTACGATTCGCGGCAAGACGATCGTCGAGCTTTGACTGCGCCGAGCTATGATGTTTGCGAGCTAATAACGATCTGCCCAGCTTAGACTGTTTGCGAGCCGATGATGATCTGCGTTCTGATTGATGATCCGGTAAATGGAATGGTGATCCATCAAATCGGAATGTGTGATGCGTCAAAGGCTGGAAGTGCAATGTAGCCAAGTGGAATGGCAATTTGTCAAAGATGGAAGGGGCAATCTGTAGCTGGAAGTGCAATTCGGCTAATACCCGGTCATAGCTGGAAGTGGCAATCAGACAAAGCTGGAAGTGGCGATGGAAGAGTCAGTGCGGAAGGGCGATCTATCATTGTCAACGCGGAAGTGCAGTCGTGGCGCAAGTGAGATCTGTCGAGCGTAAGGGCGATCTGTCGAGCGGAAGGGCGGTCTGTCGAGCGTAAGTGCGATCTGTCGAACGTAAGTGCGAGCTGTCGAGCGTAAGTGCAATCCGTCGAGCGTAAGTGCGATCCGTCGAGCGTTGCGCTGGAAGGGACGATTTGCCTGCTGGAAGTGACGATTTGCCTGCTGGAAGTGACGAGGCGCCTGCTGGAAGTGACGATGCGCCAGCTGGAAGTGACGATCCGCGGCTGGAAGTGACGGTCTGCCTGCTGGAAGTGACGATCTACTTGCTGCGTATTGTGCATTACTTGCTTGGGATTCCTGTTCTCCCTGTATTTAGTTACTGAACCTAGTGGCTGACTTGTTCGGCTGTGAATTAATGACGTTCCGGGTTCAAGTCCCGATGTGGGTGAAATTAATGAGCTTTTGATCAATAAATTCTCATTAATAGCCCAAAGATGTGAATGTTGAAGTTTGAATGTGAATTTGGCCTAAGTTAAGACTGAATAAGCAGACAAGCGTGCTGCCTATTCAGGCCCTGCGCCTTATTTACAAAAGAGTGCGTAGTGTTTACGCGCACGCGTGTGCACTGACACCTCTAACGTAGTGGATTAGTTTCTATAGGGAGTTGCTATCGGAGCCATATTTATTTATTTATTCAATTTAGTTAAAAGAATATTAAAATAAACTCCTACCAACCAGGAAGATAATATTATGTATTGTGTCATAATATAGACTTTTTCGAAAATTAAATTAAATATATATACTTATGTGGCTCACTACCATCTCAACATTTAACTGCTATATTGAATCACGTGAATAGTAGTAGCTTTCATGCTAGTTGTGACGTATGGTCAAGTGGTAACGATAGCAATCTCACGCCAATCGAATAAACATAATCTTAGCAACTCAAATATAAAAATATTATAGTTCAACTCGGTTGTTGTCAATATTTCACATTTAATGCTAGTTTGAATTCCTGTTAACTCCCAGGGAGCAAAATTGATATAAAAGTTTATTTATACAAAAAATTTGTAAAGTCATAATATTATTAGAAACCCATAACAATCAATTATTTAATTATTTGGAAGGAATATATTAACAAGTTGCCAGTTGTTTTCTGAAATATAAATCAAGTATCGAAGTTATATGAACATCACTAGATTGCATTAATGAGTTGTAATAGTTTTATTATAATAAGTTTTATTATTAATTCATCTCAAATCACAAAATTACATAATTAAAAATAAAAATCTTAATCTAAAACTTCCATATAGAAATGTTTCCATTGCCCTTGTTGTTAATTGTAAAAGAGTGCCCTTAGAGACCACAAACTTTCCTTAGTTAGGTTAAATTTACCACAGTCAAATAAATTCATAAATTCGAAAAAACAAATGGAAATGTGACAGGGGCTACAACAAAGTTAGAAATATAATTTGAAAATATTAATCCTAAAGTAAGGGTTGGAAAATGCCTTATCCCAGCGAAACCAGTTTTTCTTCCCGTTTATGATTAACATATACAAATTAACAAAATTGGACTGATTTAATGCAGCTCTAAGTTTAAATAATTTCTGCTATTCGGTACTGTCTTTTATAGTTTATATGAAAATCTGTCCTACATATTTAAAACATTGTTTATCTTAAGTCCATTAAAATTTAAGAGACGTACGAACTTCAATGTTTGTTAATTTAGCGCGAAATTAAGTGCTACCAGATGGTGAATTGCAATGTCCAAAGCATTTTTGACTAATTAGCGCCATGTTTAATGGTTGCGTTATGTTCATCAAAAAAATTTATTGATACAACCTACCCTAATCATGCTCACTATTGTCAGACCGACTGATATTCGTAATACAATACTTATGAGCTATTGGCCAGCATATGGTTATAATCAGGACAGCCTAAGGAGTTATCAATTTCTTAGTTAGCTTCTAATTGAGGTACTTATTGTATATTGGGAATATTGAGCTCACAAATTTGGTATCGAGACTTAGTTGGTATACGAATGATAACAAGGACTCAATGAAAAAAATTTGAGCTTTGTTAAACATAATCTAACCGATTTTAAAGCTATTGGTGTAGTCTCAGAATCTACAAGAGAAGACAAACAATGATTGTAAACAAAGACTGAAGCTGAAGCAGTGCGATTGGTCATCTAGGTTTTACTGAAGATTCACAGTTAAGTATAGTAGTAATAATAGACCACAAGGAGTGTTCGCGAGGAGAACGAGGAAAGGTGCTCTGTAAGTATTGTTTAGATTTTTCCTCCTATCATGGTCAAGCAAAAGAAGGAAAGGAGAAAAGGCAGCTGATAGTCGTGAGTATGTTTACGAGTTTCTAAAAGTCCTCAGCACAAAATCTGGAGAGAATTCTGATGTGTTCCTGAAACGTTGGGTGCAAACTCTGCAGGTTATTCACAAAGGTATGGTAGGGATTTAACATTGCAATCTTAAAACGATCGATGATTGAATATGAGTTGCCTGATGCCAGAGAAACAGCTAAGGAACGCTGCTATATAAATGTTGACCTGATTCAAACATTTATTTTCAAGTATCACCTGGTAACATTTAAATACTTTCCCCAAATAGGAGGACCTTCAGTTAAATCCGTAAGAGATTGCTTCGAAGTTAAAAAAAAAAATCTTCATATTTTAGCAACATAATGTAGATTAAGATTTATTCTGGTTTTTAGTTTCAGTAAAGGTTTCAAATCATTACCTTAAGTTTTGTTTATATTGGTAATAATATCAATTCGAAAAGTTTTAATAAGTAATTTAAAGAGACCCTACTACACAAAGTATTAGCAATAATCTATTAACTTAATTGACGTTTCAAAACGAACATATTTTACATTTACTCTTAGTATTATAAAGAAAATGAGAAATTCGTTATCGTAATAATTATATCCATTTTGGTAGTGAATCCCATTCAAACAGGTGGGTATTTGAATACGGATTTGTCTTGTATAATGACCAGGTCAACAATAATTTGTTGTTCTATTGATTTCATGTGCTTAAAGTAAAATTTAATTAGTCGTGGGTTTGAGAAGTTGCGAACCAGTTATTCACACCTCGATTATTTAAAGTAGTTTCGTGGATCTTTATTGAAAGGATATGTCCCAACTCAGTATAGTGGCTAGTATTTGATGTATTCATTGATTGGAATTTGTATAATTCCAAATAGCTACTCGAATCTTTTAACTTCAGAATCAGTCAGTAGACAAATGTCACTGTTAAGCTTCGGATGCATGGTTATAGATGGAAAGTTTTCTTATTCTAATTCTTAGTTATTGGAGTAGCACTAATGTAAAAAAAAATGGTAACTGGTGACAATCACTTATTGACATAATTGGCATTGACAAGAGTGACAGGTGTCAACTTAAGTTTCAGTCTGAGGCAAAGTTCAATAAGGCGGGATTTTCTCAAAATTGGCGACATTTAAAATAACTTTATTTATTATTTTAACTACGATGTTAAGGGATCTCCATCCTTATATTATAAAATTCATTAATCCTTCATTTTACAATACCATTCTGAGACATCTTCTTTATTTACAAATGGTCAATCTTAAAATGATATCAGAAAACATAGGGGTTAATAACTTTACTTTCCGGGTTCAGATTATGACATTTTGTAGCAGTGCAATTACAGGCATTTATTAGTGATCAGAAAATTCATATTCTATTTCAAAGCCTTTAGTTTTCTCATCTTTCTGAAATATTTTCATTGGTTGAGACCAGGTATTTACTAATCATGTGATCTTTGTTATGAAAAATTCCAGTTCAAAAAAAAAAAGGAAAAGAAAGGAAGGAACTTTCTGGCGACCATGGTTAAGTTAATACCTACTACGAGTATATTCATATTAGTGACTTTGTTAATAAGCCACTGACATGACAAGTAAAAATTATTTAAACAAGGAAGAGATGTAGTATATAGGCGGTAGACATCATAATGTCTGCATTGCTCATACAGGAAATAGTGGGTAGAAGCAAAACATAGAGGCGCATAAATACGGGCACCACTAGGTGGGGGGACTCAGTCGTGTGTAACTGGGGGGGTCAACTTTGTATGGGCAGATGTAAATACCTACTAGGGCAAAATCTCAGAGTACAAAATCACTTTTTTTAACCTAGTGTTCATCGTCTATGGCGCGTCATCGTCATTCAACTCTGTGATTCAATCTTGTTGTTCCTGGTCTGTGATATTCAATTTTGAAAAAGTTTCAACAATGGTGTCTTTGTTATTGTTATTGGAAATGTTTTATATGTTCGCCGGCTAAAAACTACATTGTTTCGATTTCTTAAACCTGCTTTTAAGAATCTTGAACTAGATGGTACGTATTAGCTATGTTCTAAAAGTGCTACTTTACCTACTTATGTTAAAACTATAATAGCTGATGCCCGCGTCTTCGTCCGCGTGGATGTAGTTTTTAAAATCCGTCGGGAACTTGGATTTTCCCGGTTAAAATGTAGCCTATGTCACACTCAGGTCCTCAACTATACCCATGCTAAAAATAACGTCGATCCGTAGCTCTGTTGGGGCTTGATTAAAGGACAACTAACAAACACACTCACATTTATAAAATTATTATGATTATGATTAATTATCCTTTTGCAGGCACAAGAATACTTGATATTTAGAGTACTTGTGTCTATAGGTTTTTGATGAGCATATTGGTATATTATAATAGTATTGTGTTTGTGTTTATGTCAACCATGTTCCACATTTGCAGAACCCATTTAGAAAAACTATTTAAAAACTATTTAGTACACCATATAGTAAGTGCATACAAATTACCAAAAGGCTATTAGAAATACTATCTTTTATTAGGGCGAGCGGAGCGAGACTTAATACTATCCCACAACTTGAGCATTTTGTGGTACACTTTACTGAAAAACTCTCATGCCTATAGATTTGTGATTTAACATATAATTTAACTTTATATCCAGATGTGTTATCTGTGAAAAAAAAATAGAATTTTAAAACCACTAACTTAAAAATTATTACCTGTTAGAAAAAGTATGTGAGCCCTCACAAAGCTCAGCTTTTGCTAGTATTATGGTATATAGTAATTGTATTTGGTACTAAAAATAATAAAATTGTTTCTTTTCAGATGTGAAACATGTCTGAAACAGACTACTCTTCATCATCCCTGCAGGTGAAATTGTACAGTGAATATAGAATGTTGTAAAAGCGTTCGACAAAGAAAACTATTAATATATTTACATAAAAATAAATGTTCATTTATATTTGCTAGAACAAAAAACCTGTTGTTTTGTTTTAAACCTGAACTGAAACCTTATTGATATGGTATTTTGACTCTAAAGAGAACTTGTATTTTAAAAATACCAAGTTCTCTTTAGAGTCAAAATACCATAACTAGAAATTTAATTTGGATAAGTTGCTTATTTCCACATTTGAATCTCCCGCCTTCAAAGAGTTGTCACTGGGTTGAATATAGATGGCGCTAGTAAGAACGGTCCCCCTTTTTTTAATATGAAGTTGCCATTCTTCTCCGCTAGGAGTAATAGTGTTCTGTGGTGTGTAAGCCACGGACAGAGTAGTACGCAAGTGAAGTGTGTGTGTGTACTATTACGTACTATAGAGTACATGTGTACATGTGTACTCTATATGGTTGCCAAAATTTTAAAAAGTGACCGCCATATTGAAATTCTATGTTATTGGAATAATTTCGTTCAAAATCGATAATAGGGCTTCCCTGGGGTCAAGAAAGAGGAAATATATGCCAAAATTTTAAAAAGTGACCGCCATATTGAAATTCTATGTTATAAGGGAAGCCCAAATATCGATTTTGAACGAAATCGGTCCAATAACAAAGAATTTCAATATGGCGGTCACTTTTTTAATTTTGCCAATCACTTCCTCTTATTTGACCCCAGCGAAGCCCAAATATCGATTTTGAACGAAATCGGTCCAATAACAAAGAATTTCAATATGGCGGCAACTTTTTAATTTTTGGCATCCATTTCCTCTTACTTGAGCCTAGTGAAGCCCAAATATCGATTTTGAACGAAATCGGTCCAATAACAAATAATTTCAATATGGCGGTGACTTTTTACATTTTGGCAACCATTTCCTGTTTCTTGGCCCCAGGGAAGCCTAAATATCGATTTTAAACGAAATCGGTCCAATAACAAAGAATTTCAATACGGCGGTGACTTTTTTAATTTTGCCAATCATTTCCTCTTATTTGACCCCAGGTAAACCCAAATATCGATTTTGTACGAAATCCGTCCAATAACAAAGAATTTCAATATGGCGGTCACTCTTTACAATTTTGGCATCTATTTCCTCTTTCTTGACCCAAGGGAAGCCTAAATATCGATTTTGAACGAAATCGGTCCAATAACAAAGAATTTCAATATGGCGGCGACTTTTTATAATTTTGCAAATCATTTCCTCTTATTTGACCCCAGGGAAGCCCAAATATCGATTTTGAACGAAATCGGTCCAATAACAAAGAATTTCAATATGGCGGCGACTTTTTATAATTTTGCAAATCATTTCCTCTTATTTGACCCCAGGGAAGCCCAAATATCGATTTTGAACGAAATCGGTCCAATTACAAAGAATTTCAATATGGCGGTGACTTTTTACAATTTTGCCAATCTTTTCCTCTTACTTGTCCCCAGGGAAGCCTAAATATCGATTTTGAACTAAATCGGTGTAATAACAAAGAATTCCAACATGGCGGAAAAGTGGCATCTGTGTTTGCATACATACTTGAGATAAAAACTAATTTCAGCGATATATCGATACTTTTTGGCACTTCATGCATTTCCCTAGTTGCCGAAGACGCTTTCGCACGCGTAAGGATCCTTACGGATCCGTAAGGATCCTTTCGGATCCGTTCGCGTCCGTAAGGATCCGTTCGCATCCTTACGCCCTTAGTACACCAACGCGTTCGTATGCGGCAGCGAATCTCTGCGAAACTATTACGGTAGCGAAACATCTGCGGAACGTTAGTACACTGCAGTTTTTTCGCAAAGAAATATCATTGTAGCTTAGCTTTCGTGGACGTCATTTCGGGATGTTGTCTCAGTCATCGCTTTCAGATTTTGAAAGAGGAAGAATTGTTGCTGGCGTCGATGTTAAAAAAGAAATCGTAGAATCTGGGTGCATGAAATAAACCAGGAACGGAGGAAACTTGGAGAAAATAAACTATGCTTAGAACTTTTCCAACTGCATATAATTCGGGATAATTTCGAATTAAATTCAAAAATATTTCTATATTTTCCGCATATGTATAGTATGCTAAAATCTGTCCGCTCGGACAGATCACAGAACGCGTTGTGACGCCGTGCGATGCGAAACACTATACTAGCGAAATGTTTGCGTTTGTGTAACGACAATTTCGCAATTACTTGCGAAACAGTACCGACAAGGACTCAACTAGGTATCTATCTCGCTTTAATATAATAGAGTGAGACATATACATATTATGCGAAACGCTGTCAACAACTTACAGTTTTTTCGTTGTTTCGCTGCCGCATACGAACGCGTTGGTGTACTAAGGGCGTTACGGATCCGTAAGGATGCGAAAGGAACCTTTCGCATGCGAAACGTGAGCTACACTTGTAAGGATTTTAGGCACTTTGAGGTACAAAAAATGCGAAAGCCGAATCGATGCGAAAAGCCGAATTGATCCGTTCACGTTTCTATGGAATATGACAGTTTTGTATGGGCGAAATCCGAAACGATCCTCACAAATGTGGTTCCACCCTTAAACTAACGAACTTATAGTCGATTAATAAATAATCGATAACCCTTGTTCGCATTATCCTGCTCCTATTTCACGGTAGTAAATATCATTCCTCTGTGGATGTGGTTGAATTTTCAAAGTTTACATCCAAAGGCTAAACCATGGCTAAATAACAACAACAAATAAAACAATGACCGATATTTTGTCAAATTAAAGGGATTGAGAGTTTGTTTAAAAAAGGTATCTATTAGTCGTAATTCCTAGTTCCATGTATAATATATAACAAGGGCGCCCTCTTGACAGAATACTTCTCATAGTCGTTCGTAATCTATGGTCGTAATGCATAGTTCCATGAGTTTTCCTTGTCTATGCATGGGTATTTACATACATATTAAGATTATTAAGGCTGGAATCACATGTGTGTGCATCGATTCACATTAATATGCGGTCATGCGGATGGTTTTAGTCACTTATAAGCATCGCACGTCGACGCAGTGAAAGGATCCTTTGCAACCGTCGTTCGCATGCGTGATATGCGAGAGGGTTGTAAGGAGGGAACTTATAAAAAGGTGAATGAAATCGGTGAACTAATTCTCAAGTGTAACCAAGGAAACACAGTAGTAATAATTATCATAAATCTATGGAGATTCATTTTTATAGATATAGATATATTATAATGAACTAGACTAGTAAAAACAGGCACGATAAAATTTCAAAATGTTAAGTTGTTCATAGACTTGGTTACATGTTGTTCACAAAATTTCACCAATATAATTATTGATACTTTTTGGCACTTCATTCATTGCCCTAGTTTCCATTAGCTGAGTCCAGACGATTTCGCATGCGTATGCATGCGAATCGAGAGTTACACTTATACGCATTTGAGGTACAAAAAATGCGAAAGCCGAATCGATCGATGAGAAAAGGCGAATTGATGCGTATCCGATTCCTTATAAAATGACAGGTAAATATGGACAAAATGCGAATCAAAGCGCACACATCACATGTGATTCCAGCCTTAAGTCTATGGTTCCAACTTCCAACCGGCTTATAATTTCGGCGGACGGCGGATAACATATTGTTTGAAAAGTCTAAGAAATACGAATTCTTTCGCTGCGATTAGTTGATTTGTAAAGTAAATTTGCTTAATGCTTTAGGTTATGCATGATTAACGTCGTGACAAGTGTGCCACTATGTCGGACTTGAAAAACGAAAGTCTCCGCAACAAGTAGTACTTCTTCAAATGAGATAGATGACGCATTTGTTTCACCACTTCGCAAGTATGTTGAATCAAAACATAGTACAGTAAAACTTCAATAAAACTGTCCCGCTTGTAGCTTGTAGTGCTATCTCCCGTATTATGTGCATGCTTTTGCCTAAGCCCTGCGTCCCCACACCACCACATTTACAGAGTAGACAACAGCTAACTAGATCTCGTAAAAAATTGGACATAAAATATAACATTCCAAATAAAAGATATCCGTAATCAGAATAAAATATTATCCATGGTGCTTTTTGTAGTTGGAATAATAACATTACTACCCGTTTCCTACAAGTTGGCTGCTACCTCGCGTCGCACTTCCCGGCAAAGCGCAAGTCAGAGCTACTTGGTACAGATAGCAATGTACCACACGCGATTGTCAGTACTGTGTTTTTTCAAACTTTTGTTATTGTAATGACAGCCAACTTGAAGTAGATAGTTAGTAGGTACTTCTAATCAACGCTTCGAATTTAAAATAGATTTACAAAGTGAGGCAGGATATATGCTGTATCTTGGTGTTAGTTGGATTGAATACTCCTCTTGAGGCTGATAAATCTTCTACAGAACAATTGTTCATTTTAGTAAATTAATTGATTTGCCTGCATATTTAATATCCAACTAGATGATTCTTGCGACTTTGCCTGCATGATTCCTGCAGGAACTCTTTAATTTCCAGTAGGTATAAAATGTAGCTCATGTGGCTAATCCTGGGTATGAGCTATATCCATTCCAAATTTCAGCCAAATTAGTTCATTTGTTGTGATGTGAAAAAGTAAAAAATATACATCCATCCATCCATACATCCATTCTCACAAATTTTTGCATTTATAATATTAGTAGGATAGTAGGAAGTAGGAATAGGAAAGTATGATAAGTAGGATTGTAGGATTATGGCAAAGCCACAAGAAAGAATTATGATTTCTATATATAAATCTCTATATATAATTCTATATATATAAATATATAAACTGCTATAAATATGTATGTATCTATTTATACATATATATGTATAAATAGATACATACATATTTATAGCAGTTTATATATTTATATATAAACTGCTATAAATATGTATATGTATGTATATGTTTGTATCTATTTATGTATGTATGTGTCTATTTAGGTATGTATCTATTGTGGGGGCCTTATGAGCAGGTACCTTACAACTTGATTCAAAGCACACTCTGCAAATCCATCTAAAGTTCATTCATCTGAATCCAAGTTAATCTATGGAAATCAAATGTTTTTTTACAAGCTTTTATTTAACTTGCAATATAATCTTAATATATATAAATTACGTGTCACGTTGTTTGTCCACGATGGACTCCTAAACTACTGAACCGATTTTTATCAAACTTCGTAACTATCTGTAATTTGGTCCAACTTAAAAGATAGGATAGTTTTTTTGGATTAGGATAGTTTATTTGTTTTATTTATATAGATAAGTTGGCGGTATGAAGTTCGCTGGGTCAGCTAGTAATATATATGTTTAAGTCAAATCTTGCAAGATGAATTGGAACCACTTCCCGGTTTCTGATTGAGCTGAAATTTGCATGTATATGTAAATCTGATGGCAATGCAATATTATTGTGACATGGAGCTGATCTGATGATGGAGCTGGAAGATGGCTATAGGAACTTGGTAATAAAACTATGTAAACCTATTAAGGGCTCCTTTGACTCGTCTTGACAAGTGCTGTGGTCCTAGGTGAGATCCAGGATCTGATGATGAAGCCGGAAGGTGGTTTTAGCAACTGTAATAAAACGACATAACCCCATCGAGTTTATTTGATTCGTCTTGACAAGTACTCTGATCCTAGATGATATCCAGGGTCTGATAATGTAGCCAGCTACTAAAAGCTAGTTTTTTAAAATAAAATTTTTATTTTACACTTGTTTTTAAATTGAGCATAGACCTAAGACAATTAAAAATACGGCAAGTTTATTTCAGATCACCAGAATGTGCTGTTAAAAAGAGTATTCAATTAAAAATTACCAGTATGTTTCCCACTATACGTAGCAGAAGTCCGGTGAAGGATCTTGTAGCTAATAAAAAGGTAAGTAATATTATGTGTACACATTTAACATTTTAATAGATAGATTGATAGTATATTCATTTATTCACCAAAAAATAGGTATAATGTAGTATGGAACCCTACATAGAAAAAAGGATGAATTCAATCAAGAAAATAACTTGTGATTTTTCATAAATTCAGGTAAATTTAGTGTTGGCAACAGATCCGATTGTTCCGACGATTCCCAGAGCCTTCCAACCTAAGGGACTTTCAGCTAACATTATTACCATTGGTTCTTAATGATTGGTAGAGAAATAAAACATAACTTACTCTTATTAAGTGATGATGTATTTATCATTAGCGTAGGTCTCCTCTCTGAGAAGGCTTATATATATATTATATGTGGGCCAATGGAATTGGTGGACTTCACACACCTTCGAGAACATTATGAAGAACTCTCAGATGTGCACGTTTCCTCACGATGTTTTCCTTCACTGTTGAAGCAAGTGATAGTTAATTGCTTAAACACACTTGACTCTGAAAAGTCATAGGTAGGCGTACCCAGGATCGAACCTGCGACCCCCCGAATAGGAGACTACAGTCCTAACCACTAGGCTATCACTGCTTGCGTATTTATACACACCCTTTTTGTATATTTATCACCTTTGAACTTTTATACAATATATCTTCATATACATTGACTTTCTCGGTTGAGATACAACAAACTACTGCCAGACAAACAACTGCCGGAGCGGGCCCGTCAGCCCTACCCACTACTTGTCCATGATTGATTGGGAGGGGATATTACCCTATTATTAGTACTTACGAAATAAGTCCATTGCCTGAAGACTCAAGTCTTCGAACAGTACGTGTTGCCAGTGATGACTTACGGATCCGAGACATGGTCGCTAACTATGGGCCTCATAAGTAGGCTCAGGGTCACCCAGCGAGCGATGGAGAGAGCTATGCTCGATCCCTGCAAGATCAAATCCGAAATGAGGAGATTCGTAGGAGAACCAAAGTCACCGACATAGCTCAGCGTGTCGCGAAACTGAAGTGGAAATGGGCGGGGCACATAGTTCGAAGAGCTGATGGTCGTTGGGGTCCCAAGGTGTTGGAGTGGCGACCCCGCACCGGGAAACGCAGTGTTGGCAGGCCCCCCACCAGGTGGACCGACGACATCAAACGAGTCGCAGGGAGCCGCTGGATTCAAGCGGCGCAAGACCGAAGCCTGTGGAAGTCCAGCTGTGGACGTCTATAGGTTGATAAAGAAGAAGAAGAAGAAGTACTTATCATAACAAAGTTGATCAGTAAGTAGCCAGTATGCTGACATTAGCGTGAGAAAATGAAACTCAAAATTAAAAAAGCCGGCCAAGTGCGAGTCGGACTCGCTCACCGAGGATTCCGTACTCCAAAAGCAAAAGTAAAACGATAATATTATATTAATTTGCTTATTTATCGTTAACGTTGTTTGTAGAGGTTTATTGTTAATATAAAAAAAACTATGCTAGTTAGAGCGTTGGTTTTATTTTTCCTGTAAAATATACATAAACTTCTATTGACCATAATTATTTCAGATTTTTCGATTGGTAAACTTCGGAGATAGGGGGGGGGGGGGGAACGGTATTTTTTTCGACATTTTGGCCGATTACTCAATAACTATTATATATAGAAATAAATAAAAAACTGTTTTAGAATGCACAAGTAAAGGCCTTTCATATGATACCCCACTCGGTATAATTATCTTACTTTGAAATTTCAAACCCCTGATTTTCCCCCTTTTTTAATTAAACTAAAATAATTTTCGCGTTGATTTTATTTTTCCTGTAAAATATACATAAACCTCTATTGACCATAATTATTTCAGATTTTTCGATTGGTAAACTTCGGAGATAAGGGGGTGGGGGGGGGGGGGGGGGGGGGAACGGTATTTTTTTCAAAATTTTGGCCGATTACTCAAAGACTATTATATATGGAAATAAAAAAAAAAACTATTTTAGAATGCACAAGTAAAGGCCTTTCATATGATACCCCACTCGGTATAGTTATCTTACTTTGACATTTCTAACCCCCGATTTTCCCCCTTTTTTAATCAAACTAAAATAATTTTCGCGTTGCTTTTATTTCTCCTGTACAATATACATAAACCTCTATTGACTATAATTATTTCAGATTTTTTTTCGACATTTTGGCCGATTAATCAAAAACTATTATATATAGAAATAAATAAAAAACTGTTTTAGAATGAGCAAGTAAAGGCCTTTCATATGATACCCCACTCGGTATAGTTATTTCACTTTGAAATTTCAAACCCCCGATTTTCCCCCTTTTTTAATAAAACTAAAAATAACTTTCGATTTTTCTTTATTCCAATGATGTTGGGCCACTATTATACACAACTATGCCAAATTTCATGTCGATAGCTTTAGTAGTTACTGAAATAATCGACTGTGACGGACGGACGGAGAAAGTCTACCACCAAGTCTACTAAAGTACCATAAGGGTTCCATTTTTACCATTTTGGTACGGAACCCTAAAAAAAGCCGACCAAGTGCGAGTCGGACTCGCGCACCGAGGGTTCCGTACTCCAAAAGTAAAAGTAAAACGATAATATTATTAATTTGCTTATTTATCGTTAACTTTGTTTATAGAGGTTTATTGTCAATATAAAAAAAGCTATGCTAGTTAGAGCGTTGGTTTTATTTTTCCTGTAAAATATACATAAACCTCTATTGACCATAATTATTTCAGATTTTTCGATTGATAGACTTCGGAGATAAGGGGGGGGAACGTTATTTTCGTCGACATTTTGGCCGATTACTCAAAACTATTATATATAGAAATAAATAAAAAACTGTTTTAGAATGCACAAGTAAAGGCCTTTCATATGATATCCCACTCGGTATAATTATCTTACTTTGAAATTTCAAACCCCTGATTTTCCCCCTTTTTTAATTAAACTAAAATAATTTTCGCGTTGATTTTATTTTTTATTTCAGATTTTTCGATTGGTAAACTTCGGAGATAAGAGGGGGGGGGGGGCGGTATTTTTTTCGACATTTTGGCAGATTAATCAAAAACTATTTTATATAGAAATAAATAAAAAACTGTTTCAGAATGCACAAGTAAAGGTCTTTCATATGATGCCCCACTCGGTATAGTTATTTTACTTTGAAATTTCAAACCCCCGATTTTCCCCCTTTTTTAATAAAACTAAAAATAATTTTCGATTTTTCTTTATTCCAATGATGTTGGGCCACTATTATACACAAGTATTCCAAATTTCATCTCGATAGCTTTAATAGTTACTGAAATAATCGACTGTGACAGACGGACGGACAGACGGACAGGGAAGTCTCACCATAAGGGTTCCATTTTAACCATTTTGGTACGGAACCCTAATAGACCAAATCTTGGTTCAAAGTTTAGTTTAGCATCAAGAGAATAATATTTGATTTGAGGATATTTTTACTTCGATTAATGTGTGAATGCTTAAGGCAATTTGTTTTTTCTTGGTTTGATCTATATCTATATAATATAATAAAACTGTAACAGGTCCAATTCTGTACATTGAAGATATTTTGAAAATTTTTGTTTGAGGGCACTCTATAATCGATACTGAAGCCAAAACAATTTTTTTTTAATTTTTTGTCTGTCTGTCTGTCTGTCTGTCTGTCTGTCTGTCTGTCTGTCTGTCTGTATCTTGGCCGCGCATCACGCCGAAACTACTGGACGGATTTAAATGAAACTTGGCATGATTTAAGTTCATACTACGAGGTATAATATAGGATACTTTTTATCCAGAAATTCTGCATGGTTCCCTTGGGAGAGGGGATGAAAGTCAAAATGTGTATTTAGCTGTAATTCATTAAGGCGTATTCCGATTTCATTCATTCTTTTTTTGTTAGATAGCAGGTACTTTAGAGATTGTCCTGTAATTATTTCAAGGTCGTCAATTTAGTAGTTCAGAAATTATAGACATCACAATCTTCAGTATATTGTCCAAATAACTTGAACCCCGAAATCTACCTTTGAATGTACGGCTCATATTACGTGTCACGTTGTTTGTCTGCGATGGACTCCTAAACTACTGAACCGATTTTTATCAAACTTCGTAACTATCTGTAATTTGGTCCAAGTATAGTTTTTTTGGATTGGGATAGTTTATTTGTTTTATTTATATAGATAAGTTGGCGGTACGAAGTTCGCTGGGTCAGCTAGTAACATAAATATAATCGCACTTTGAAAAAAGAGCTATATTCATATATATTAAATAATAATATAATATCTATACTTAATATTATAAAGAGGAACGATTTTTTTGTTTGTTTGTTTGTACCGAATAGGCTCCGTAACTATTGGACCGATTTTAACAATTTTTTCACCAATAGAATGCTTTTTCTAGTTATCAGGAAGTAACATAGGCTATAATTTATTTTCAAAAAATTAGAGATCCTTAAGAAAATTGCAATGATGTTTTTTTTTTATTTTTTTATTCGATGACAAGCTAGTCTTTGACTGCTATCTCACCTGATGGTAAGTGACGATGCAGTCTAATATGGTAGCGGGCTAACTTGGAAGGGGTATGGCAGTGTACATTCAACCCATACCCCTAATTAGTTTCTACACGCCATCGTGCCGGAGCGCTAAATCGCTTGGCGGCACGTCTTTGACGGTAGGGTGGTAACTAGCCACGGCCAAAGCCTCCCACCAGACCAGACCAGAGAAAATTCAGAAATTATAAATTCCCAAATTGACCCCGCCGGGAATCGAACCCGAGACCTCCCAGTTATAAGACAACAGAGCTCGCCACTGAGCCAGTCGTCAAACATATAACCCAAATATAAGATGAAACCCAAAGTAACAAACTTTTGCCTATAAAATGCATTATTTGACGTGTGCTTAGAAAACTATTGATAATACATAAAAAATCGGCCAAGTGCGAGTCGGGCCTCGCTCTTTTAGGGTTCCGTTAAAAAAAATTAAATTAAAATATTTTTATGTACCCATGGAAATATTTTTATTTAATTTAATTTAATTTTTATTATTTGTTGTTATAGCGGCAATAGAAATACATAATATGTGAAAATTTCATCTGTCTATCTATTACGGTTTACGAGATATAGCCCGCTGACAGACGGACGGACGGACGGACAGCGTAGGCTTAGTAATAGGGTCCCGTTGGTACCCTTTGGGTACGGAACTCTAAAAATTATGTACCTACTACATGATTAAAATACTCATTATTCTATAGAAAAATGTCCCCGAGGGAATATAAATAACTATCATATTTAAGTCACAATAGTAGCTTTTGTATCCTAAAATTTAATTAGATCGCCTTTATCATTGCAGCATTAATTCTTCCTTACGAATACACATTATAAATGCAAAAGTGTGTTTGTTTGTTGGTTTGTCCGCCAATCACGCTGCAACAAAGTACGGATTGACGTGATTTTTTGGATAGGTATAGTTGAGAGCCTGGAGAGTGAGTGAGAGCGAAAATCAAAGAGTTCCCGCGGGATTTTAAATACGAAATCCACGCAGACGAAGTCGCGGGCATTGGCTAGTTCTATATATATTCTATAGTTATTGTTGGCAAGAAAATATTGTTTCACATTTGTAATAGGGAGATAATGTTTCTTGGATGAAAGGTATGGCTTAGGTAGTGGCTTTGATTTAATTAAATATATCTCTTAATAAGAAATCTGTGTAGAAAAAATGAGTTCTTCAATAAATTCTCAGTGGCAGCATAAAGCTCTCGGGTAACTTAGTAATATTACAATCCTGTGCCATTGGAGACCGTGTTCAGCCATCGGGCCTGTGCTTGATCTCTCTTAAAGTGTTGGATTGCTGGTCCATGATAGGATTCTCATCGGACCATAACAGTTAGTGAGAATGACTCTTCTTAGTTGGTACTTGAGATTGGCCGCTGTGGTTGACATTCTTGTAGATTATTATAAATGGATATTTTATTTCAGAAAAAAATTAAGACGGCAGTCTATTCATCTAAACCAACAACCGAAAATGACATACCTATGGAAAACTTGTCTTTGGAAGAAAAGAAAAATGTTAATTCTTTCGAATCTGAAATTTCATCAGATAAAAATGATATCAGCAAACACATTGAGATATGCAAGAATAATACTTCAGACATGAATATAAATAAAGGAATTACTGAAAAAGATCTTAATGATAATACAGCAAAGCTAAATGAATCAAGCAAAAAAAGGGGTGCTGAAAATGACAGTCTGACAATGAAGAGAAATGTGAATACAAAAAACCAGATTCCTGATCCCGAGAAATGTACCATTAGCAAGCAGTATTTGAATGACTCTGATATTATTTACTATCAAGGTCACCCCCAGGATGCATTGGAAGAGTTTATTGCATTAACTAATGAAAAATTAATACTTTCTTCAGGTAAGTTATAAATATTATAGAAAGTAAAAAAAAACATTTTACTTCTAATCCTACACCTGTTCTATCACCTTTGTCAGTTTTAGGAGAAAGAGAAATATGAGCCATGTCATTGTACCATGTCTTCTATGCTTAAGTAGTTTTATAGTTCGGCCGTTCAGAGAATGCGTTCCTGACACCTATCAGTTAATATTGTTTACCAAGTTATTTGACACTCAGTTTGGCACAAAATTATAACATTAATTGATTATTGATATAATAATGTTGTTTTAATGCTCATCAATTGTTAAAACGGTAAACAACCAGCAATAATATTTTTATCGTAACTGCAACGCCATTACAAAGTTACGTCGTCAGTTCAATCGCGACGTGTCAGGAACGCATTCTCTGAACGGCCGTTGTTTATGCCTAATATGTTTAAATAATAAGTATAAATGTATTTAACAAGTGTGAAAATTGTTTTTTAGGTGATGTAAGAGAGAGAACACAAACAAATATAACTGGATTTTCAATATTCGATGAGCATGGCCACTTGTGTCCAATAGATGGGGGCCTTGTTGAAAGAGATTTACGAATTTATATGTCTGGGTATCTTAAGTCTATTCGCTCCGACTCAGCTCACATTGACGAAGAATCTATACCAGTTAAAGATTGTGGGCCTATATTAGAATGGTAAAATTAACATTTCACGCTAAATATTAACCAATTATTTTTAAATAGGCATATGTAAACAATATATCTTTTTCTATTTAAAGGTATATCCATGGTTTTGATGGTGGAGTAAAGAATTGTATCACTTTGTCTACTGAATTAGGCGAATATAATTTACTTAAGCCAAGTGCTGAGTATAAACCTCTTATGGACAATCTGTATGAAAAAATATGGCTCTCTAAAGTTATTGTAGAGTACATTAAAGAGTATCATTATCTCCAACCTACTTATGAAGATTTATTAGAAATAATCGGAAGACATACAATTCCACAGCTTGATGATAAAAAAATGTCAGAAGAAATGCTCCACAAGCACGCTCAGTTTATTTGTGAGGAAGTTGTTAGCTTAGAGGCAGATGAAGATGACGAACCTTTGATAACATTACCATGTATGAGAGAACTTATTAAATTAATTGGAATCAAATTCGGCAAGCGAAAATTCCATGCTAAAATCGATTACAAAAAGGTCGATAAAAAGGCATGGACCAAGGCTACTACTACTCCTCTAATACAAAAAACTTTTGAATGTTTCTTCTCAAATCAATTGGATAAGACAAACCATGAACTTACCTTGAGAAAAACAAGGTGTGGTGTATGCGAAGCTTGTCAACTGCCGGACTGTGGAGAATGTAACGCGTGTCGCGCGATGTGCAAGTTCGGCGGCCACGGGCGCACCAAGAAAGCCTGCGTGCGCCGGCTCTGCCCCAACATGGCCGTGGAGCAGGCCGACGACTCCGAGCTGGAAGAAGAGGAGGATTGCCGAGACACAGTTAAAAAGCGAAAGCTCGACAAGTGCGACGATTTTAAAGTGACAGGAGTTAACTACAAGAAGATCAAATGGGTAGGAGAACCGATCCAAGTAGATGCTAAGAAAATGTATTATGAGCAAGTTGAAATAAATGATGCAAAGTTAACAGTGGGAGACTTTGTAATGGTGGATACTGTGAAATCCAATCGCCCTGCCATGGTTACGAGAGTGACGTATATATGGAAAGATACTATTACTAAAAGTGGTTACTTCCATGGTGAAGTTTTCATTAGAGCTTCGGATACTGTACTAGGAGAGGTTGGTAATGCGAGAGAAGTCTTTTTGGGGGATGTGTGTTGTCACGGCGCCCCTTTGTTGTCTATTATAAGAAGAGCTTTTGTGGAAAGGCGAGATCCACCAAAAGATTGGTTTAAAATGGGAGGAAAGGAAGTAGATCAAGAATTTTTCGAGGATGATGGCAAAACATATTTTTATCAGAAATATTACGAAAGGCTTACTGCCCGTTTCGAAGACTTACCGGTTGACCCAGAATGTCCAAATTGGCTAAGGAAACATAGATTTTGCCCGAGTTGCGAGCGCAAAATGAAACGCATTGACCAGGAAATTCCTAAAGTTTTTGGCGAAATTGAAGAATCGGACTTAGTGCAAGAATCAAATAGAACCGAGTGGACAACAGTCAAATGGCGAGGCAACGAGTATAAGAAGGGTTGTGGAGTTTTTCTAAAGCCAAAGACATTAAAATTAAAAAATTCTATGACTCGGAAAACTAAGAACACTAGTAACAAGAAAAAGAAAATGAAAATAAAAAAAGTTGACGAGGACATATATCCAGAGTATTACAGGAAGAGTGATCACAATTTGCGCGGCTCCAACGTGGACACTGGCCGGCCCTTTATCGTCGCGTATGTCGCCGCCGTAGCCGCGGCCGGCTACGGGCCGCTCATCGTGCCGCAGGACATCTACCTGCGCATCAACGTTCTCTTCCGGCCCGAGAACACGACCAACAGGTTCCCGCACCGCGAGGACCTCAACGTGGTCTACTGGAGCGACGAAATCGTAGAAGTACCATTCTCTGCCGTCAAAGGGCTTTGCCACTTAGTGTACGTGGATAACATTCCTCAGCAGGACACCATACATGAATGGCTGGAGGCGGATCCTAGTAGAGTCTACTTCAAGCAAAGTTTCGATAGGTTTTCGGGCAAATTCGGTGACGTTCCTAAACACGCGAGGGTCATCGGTCGCGGGGACTGCGAGAAGGATAAGGGGAAAGGGAAAGGGAAAGGGAAAGGAAAAGGGAAAGGGAAGTCGAGCAAACCAGCGGACTCGAGCGTTGCTACGACTGTGGAGAAAAATGTGAGACCTCTGAGAACTTTGGATGTGTTCGCTGGCTGCGGCGGCCTATCGGAGGGCCTGCACCGCTCCGGCGTCGCTGAGTGCAAGTGGGCCGTCGAGAACTTGGAAGCTGCGGCGCACGCTTACGCCCTCAACAACAAGAACTGTACCGTGTTCAACGAGGACTGCAACTCGCTGCTCAAGGACGTAATGGCGGGAGCCACGCACAGCGCGAGCGGCCTGCGCCTGCCTACGCGCGGCGAGGTGGAGCTGCTATGCGGTGGCCCGCCCTGCCAGGGTTTTTCCGGCATGAACCGCTTCAGTTCGCGCGAGTACTCCAACTTCAAGAACTCGCTGGTGGCGTCCTTCCTGTCCTACTGCGACTACTACCGGCCAAAGTACTTCATCCTAGAAAATGTCCGCAACTTCGTCGCGTTCAAGAAGGGCGTGGTGCTGAAGCTCACGCTGCGCGCGCTGCTGGAGATGGGCTACCAGTGCACGTTCGGCGTGCTGCAGGCCGGCAACTACGGCGTGCCGCAGACGCGGCGGCGGCTCATCATCCTGGCGGCGGCGCCGGGCCAGCGCTTGCCGGCCTACCCGGAGCCCACGCACGTGTTTAGCCGGCGCGCCTGCTTGCTCACCACCACCATCGACAAGAAGCGCTTCTCGACCAACAGCCAATGGGCCTATTCCGCCCCGCGGCGGACCTGCACGATCCTAGACGCGATGAGCGATTTGCCTGAAATACGCAACGGCGCCAACAAAATTAAGATAGAGTACGGCTCGATGCCCGAGACGCACTTCCAACGGTTGGTGAGAGGTTCCAGCCATGAAGAGAGCGCCCTGCTGCGCGACCACATCTGCAAGAACATGGCGCCGCTGGTCCAGGCGCGCATCGCCCGCATCCCCACGGCGCCCGGCGCCGACTGGCGCGACCTGCCCAACATATCCGTGGCACTCTCCAATGGAACCAAATGCAAGGTTCGTCTATCATTACCTTTTTTGTTTTTAATAAAAACTATTATTATTACGTAAAGAACTTCACTTGCGCATCTACATGCTTTCTGTACGTTGCATAATTATTTAAAACTGCCATTCGATTCGGACGTAAACCCACTGAGTATAACCGCGCTTTCAAAACATGTTAAAAAGACGATTCATAAAGATAGTATTACTATTTTTTTTAAAGACAATCAGCCAAGTTGATGTTTACTCATATCCTACTCTCCCCTCCAAATAAGCGGAAAGCTTGTGTTAGGAGTGGGTACGACAATAGTGCAACGGGTGGGATTCGAACCTGCGACCTTTCAGTTTTCAGTCCGCACCTTTAACCTATTTGGCTATTGAGGCTTGCAAATGTTTATGAAACGATTGCGATCGTCTGACAAAGAACATGTATATTATGAACAAATGTTTTTTTCATATTTTGGGTTTAATTTACATAAAAAATGGATGGTATGGATTTCGCATCAATGAAGATAGCACAAAAATATTTGAGTCCAATTTAAACCACGCGCATATTCCCCACGACTCGCGTAAGTAGGTGCTGCAGTACCGCTACGAGGACAAGAAGCACGGGCGCTCGTCGACTGGCGCGATGCGCGGCGTGTGCGCGTGCGCGGCGGGCGGCGCGTGCTCGCCGGCCGACAGGCAGGAGAACACGCTCATCCCCTGGTGCCTGCCGCACACCGCCAACCGGCACAACAACTGGGCCGGCCTCTACGGTATATCTTTTTTGTTTTTAAGCTATTGCATAGCTTTTATCGCGGGCTTTGAACTACAAACAGTTTGAGCGCGGCGACCGAATCAAGAAATTCCGTAACGAAAATAAACCTAACACCGTCGTTCAGTAAGCGTTCAACATTTTAGAGGTTTACAAGTAGCTCTGTTTGGCGCAGTGGGCGAGCGGCCGCTTTATGTATGATGTCGTACGTTCGAATCTCACTCGCGAAGTAGTGACAGTGCGCTTTTCTTGCTTGTTTGTTTTTTAATAATTTTAAATAATTAAAAATTAATTTTTTGCATAATTTTTACTATGCAAACAAAAATATTGCATAAATATTATAATTGCATAAGTTGATAAAAAATGCTATGCAAGCTTTACCGCGGCAGTCCCCGAGTGCCACTCAATTTTTTTTTTAATATAAAACGTAGCACATGTCACTTCCCAATTCCTCAAATATGTACCTAGGTTGTTCCGAAAATTGTTAGCTACAGAAGAAAATTGTTAGCTACAGAATAAATATGATCTCTTTTTTTCTAGAAACTAATTCGAATTGACGGCTAATTTCAATACAAATATCTCTTTGCTGAAAATCATTGGTCACCTATGTATGTCTACCTACCAGCTTTCGAAACATTTTTTAAATGTCTCGAAAGCTGGTTCAACCGAATGTTTTGAAAAGCTTTATATTATGAACTTTTTTCACATTACACCTATTTATCATTTCATTAACAATTTTTGGAACAATACCCATGCAAAAAACTACGTCGATTCGTTTCTCATTGTACGTTTACATCGCTGTGTGTGCGTAGGGCGCCTCGCGTGGGACGGCTACTTCAGCACGACGGTGACGGACCCCGAGCCGATGGGCAAGCAGGGCCGCGTGCTGCACCCCGCGCAGCACCGCGTGGTGTCGGTGCGCGAGTGCGCGCGCTCGCAGGGCTTCCGCGACACCTACCTCTTCGCCGGCTCCGTGCAGGACAAACACAGACAGGTGACGCATATTTTCTCCTTTAGAGAGATTCAGGCTAGCGTTGTTTTTGCGCGTATAAGCTCGTATCGGCTTACGCGCTTACACGCGCGCCACACTTTGTACTTCATAACCCCGAAGGCGCGTACACGCGTATTCGCTCGAAACGGTGAGCGCGCGGGCAGGCATCTCGCGGCTTGCGCTTATACGAGCTATTAAGCGCGTCAATGTCAACGCTCGTCGAGGTCCGCGTGTGGCAAAGGACGGTCCTATCCACGCGCCTATTCGCGCTTCAAAAAACGAGCTTATACGCGCCGAACAATCGCTAATCTGAAATCGTCCTTAGTGCTGACATTACTGAGAGCATTATTCACTGCAAAATCATTATAGAGATTATTGTTTATTCTAAACAGTAAAGCACCAATTTGGATATTGAACTCTTTATTTTGCTAATAGCCCGCACAAATATTTTTTTTAATCTACACTCCAAATAAGCGAAAAGCTTGTCTTGAACATTTGGTTTAGTTAAACTGGTGCACTTTCAACTTGCAAACGTCATGTTAGGCTGAGCGCGCACTGCGATGCGAGTTTTATTTCGCAGTCATGCGTTTAATCGAAATACGAAAATTCATCACGATTTATTATCGCAATACGAAAGACAGGGAGCCGAAATCATACTAATATTATAAATGCGAGTGTGTTCGTTGGTTTTTCTTTCAATCACGCCGCAACAGAGCCACGGATCGACGTGATTTTTTGCATGGGTATAGTTGAGGACCTGGAGAGTGACATAGGCAGTAGCCTAAATAAAAAGTATTTTATCCCGGAAAATCAAAGAGTTCCCGAGGGATTTATAAAATTAAAATCACGCGGATGGAGTCGTGGGCATCAGCTAGTCAGTAAATACTGTACCGCCATGAAAACAAGACGAACATTTAATAAATATCAAATAGAGTAAACATCTAAATATGGATTTAAAAAAGAAAATATGCATAATATACTACTTAATATTACATAAAAGGAATTTGAAGAAGAAAAATACAAAACGTTACTGGGTCCACCTCTAAATCCCTATTTTGTGCGCAGTCCGCGGGACCCAAATATTTTTCCATATAACACAAAATATTCGTAGGAAATCGCAACCCAGCGTAATTTCCATTCTAAGTAAATCGAATGCGTTGTTTTTCTTAGTGCGTGGATGCTAATGTATTTGGATGGTTCACAGATTGACGATTGATTTTCGCAACTATTTATTTTCGTTGTGCGCGCATAGCCTAAGATGCCGAATGGTCCGGGAGCCGGTAACACTGAAAGCTCCGTTATGCGCAATCGAAAACTGTTTTTTTGGGAAATAGTAGTTGTTAACTACTAATTCCCAAAAAACAGTTTTCGATTGCGCATGACGGAGCTTATACGATTAACTTAAAAATAGCCGAAAAAATGTAATGCAGTTAATTAATTTTTTTTTTACATTTTTTCGGCTATTTAAATTAACGCATACCATGTTTCATTTATGGCCGATTTCATCAACGTCCAGTGACGTTTTACCGAGGTATAAATTGGGCGTTCTAACAGTTTTTGTATTGAAACTTATGTCAACTTATGAAAACGCTCGGATAAGACACATTTTACTTTGATGTAAGTAATCGGCCCTTATTCCCATAAAGAGTTTTCGATTTCAATGTTACCGGCTCCCGTAGAAACAATGCATGATGGTAACCTATGCGATGACGTGTGCCAGCCGATATGAGACAAGCGCACAGGCATACGTCTGGGTAGTTAACACAAGCTGCTAACGCAACTTGAAAGCGAATCATAGGTAGAACCATTACATCTTTACATTATGAAATCGCTCCTTTTAATATACCAATAACGCATCTTTTTAAACGGTAATTTTTTGGTGAATTGAAAACTATTTCGAGCTCTGCTAATGAATATCTCTTTATTTCAGATTGGAAATGCCGTGCCGCCACCCTTGGCAGCGGCACTGGGCAGAGAAATCAAGAAAGCTTTGAGTTCCTTATAATTTGTGAGATATCTCTATTTGAATAATTGTTTAAAAATATGTGGGTACATTTTATTTTGTTTTTAACGCTGATGTCGCTATTTTTTGTTTATTGCAAACAAAAGAAAAACAATATTGTAACAAACGAGAGAGATCATTTAATTTCTGTATTAGTTACATCTTTAGCTTTTCGTTTTATATTTTTTTACCTTTTATTATATTTTTAACGCAGACGTCGCTATTTTTTGTTTATTGCAAACAAAAGAAAAACAATATTGTAACAAAATCTTTAGCTTTTAGATTTTAATTTTTTACCTTTTATAATATTTTTAACGCTGACGTCGCTATTTTTTGTTTATTGCAAACAAAAGAAAAACAATATTGTAACAAACGAGAGAGATCATTTAATTTCTTTATTAGGTACATCTTTAGTTTTTCGATTTATATTTTTTACTTTTTGTTATATGTTTAACGCTGATGTCGCTATTTTTTGTTTATTGCAAACAAAAGAAAAACAATATTGTAATAAACGAGAGAGATCATTTAATTTCTTTATTAGTTACATATTTAGCTTTTCGATTTTCATTTTTTACCTTTTATTATATTTTTAACGCTGACGTCGCTATTTTTTGTTTATTGCAAACAAAAGAAAAACAATATTGTAACAAACGAGAGAGATCATTTAATTTCTTTATTTGGTACATCTTTAGCTTTTCGATTTTCATTTTTTACCTTTTATTATATTTTTAACGCTGAAGTCGCTATTTTTTGTTTATTGGAAACAAAAGAAAAACAATATTGTAACAAAATCTTTAGCTTTCGATTTTCATTTTTTACCTTTTATTATATTTTTAACGCTGACGTCGCTATTTTTTGTTTATTGCCAACAAAAGAAAAACAATATTGTAACACACGAGAGAAAGTAAAATATTTTAAAAGAAACAACAGTGATCATTTAATTTCTTTATTAGGTACATCTTTAGCTTTTCGATTTTAATTTCTTACCTTTTATTATATTTTTAACGCTGACGTCGCTATTTTTGTTTATTGCAAACAAAAGAAAAACAATATTGTAACAAACGAGAGAGATCATTTAATTTCTTTATTTGGTACATCTTTAGCTTTTCGATTTTCATTTTTTACCTTTTATTATATTTTTAACGCTGACGTCGCTATTTTTTGTTTATTGCAAACAAAAGAAAAACAATATTGTAACAAAATCTTTAGCTTTTCTATTTTCATTTTTTACCTTTTATTATATTTTTAACGCTGACGTCGCTATTTTTTGTTTATTGCAAACAAAAGAAAAACAATGTTGTAACACACGAGAGAAAGTAAAATATTTTTAAAAGAAACTACAGTGATCATTTAATTTCTTTATTAGGTACATCTTTAGTTTTCTATTAAAAAATTTGATTCTGTATCTTTTTGATTTCTTGTTTATTTTGTTATAAGAGAACTTTATACTTTTATTTTTTATTTATCTTTAGTTTTTCGATTTATATTTTTTAATAAAACATTTGTTTCTGTATCGTTCTTTGATTTCTTGTTTATTTTGTTATAAGAGAACTTTATACTTTTATTAGGCTTCTGTACCAAAATGGTAAAAATGTTCAATTTTTACCATTTTACACTAGCTGACCCAGCGAACTTCGTACCGCCACTACTTATAAATGAAAAATTAGTTAAATAAACATTTTCCTGTGGACCAAGTTGTGAATCTAAACCATCCTCGAATCCCCTTGAACTCACACAAAAAATTTCATCAAAATCGGTCCAGCCGTCTAGGAGGAGTTCAGTGACATACACACGCACACAAGAAATATATATATTAAGATTGATTCATTAAACATTGTTTATGTGTATGTGTGTGTGTGTGTGGGTATGTGTTTCTGTTTGTGTGTGTGAGTGTGTCTGTGTGTGTGTGTGTGTGTGTGTGTGTGTGTGTGTGAGCGTGTGATTTCACTTATCTCCTTAGGCATTCTTTTGCAAAATAATCTGTAGTTGGCACCACACTCCTATATAACACTATATGCACACGGGGTTATTGATGAAAATGTAGTTTAGTTAGTAAGTTTTATTATAATATTTTATTTTATTTAGTACATAATACAAAGAATATCATTCGCCCAATATATCGTCTTCCAAATATCCCATTTCTGGAAAATCGAGATCCATGACTTTTTTTCATGGAAAAAACCCTATTGCTTATTCATCAAAGTCACTCACAAGCACACGGCAAAATTATGCTCAAATTGAAAAGGAAATATATGCTATTTTGTATGGGTGTAAAAAATTCCATCAGTATATCTATGGAAAAACGACACAGGTGGAGACAGACCACCAACCGTTAGTCACATTGTTTAAAAAACCCTTGGCAGATGTGCCAGCTCGTCTGCAACGAATGATGATTGCACTGCAGTCATACGACCTGATTGTTTCATACAAAAGGTACCTACTGAAATGTACGAGTCTGATGCGCTTTCAAGGGCTCCAATATCAGCAAACCACCCCATAGAAAAATTTGATATAAATGAATTGGAAAGTAACATTGTTTGTCAAGTTAAATTACTATCTTCAAATTTAGCCATATCTCAAAGAAATTACAAAAAATTAAAGATCATACTAAGTCAGATGTAACTTTATTAAAATTACAAGAATATTTTTTGAATGGGTGGCCAAACAGTAAAAGTCAATGTGACCCTATAACGTTACCTCACTGGAATATTCGAGATGAAATTCATGCCATTGATGATATTCTATTTAAAAGTCAGTCTGTAATTATTCCCAAGTCAATGCGCACAGAAATATTAAATATCTTACATGAAGGTCACATGGGTATAGGAAAAACAAAAAACTTAGCCCGAGGTTTAGTTTTTTGGCCTAACATATATCATGACATTGAGATGAAAGTTAGACAATGTGAAACTTGTATGACATATAGTCCAAATAAAACAAAAGAAACTTTATTGTCACATGACCAGCCTTGCCTGCCATGGCAAAGGTTGGCAACAGATTTATTTGATTACAATGGCAAGAAATACCTATTAGTAATTACATAGAAATTGCTCAATTGAACACAGATCATAAAAGTCAAACTGTCATCCAGCATTTGAAGTCAATCTTCTCGAGGCATGGAATCCCAGTGCAGCTAGTCAGCGATTGGGGTCCGCCATATAATAGTCAGGAGTTCCAAAAATTCCTTAGTGAGTGGGACATTGAACACATAGTGTCTAGCCCTCACTTTCCAAGGTCAAACGGTTTAGTCGAAGTGTCTGTAAAAATAATAAAAAACATATTAAGAAAATGTCAAGACTCAGGTACAGATTTTCACTTAGGTTTCTGGAGGAAATTTAAAGTCACCGTCAGAATTACTCATGTCTAGAAAGCTCATAACTAGGTTGCCAACTCATTCTGAAACCCTAAAGCCTAAAGTTATAAAATTTTCAGAACACTCTAAAAATAAGTCAAAAATAATTTCCAAAAGAGAGACATAGGTACTATAATAAAAGTGCTGTTGCTCCAGAGGAATTTCAGCCAAATGACTCAGTCTTTTTCAAGAAAAATCCAAATGATGTGTCATGGTCAAAAGGTACAATTGTGTCTAAAACTAATTTTCCTAGATCATATTTATTCAAAAACTCGGATGGAACAATTTTTAGGCGAAATACTCAACATATGAAATTATTCAAACCATGTTTGTCAAAGCCAGAGTCTAGATTTAGTAGGTAGTAATGTAAAGTCTAGGTCCAACAGTGTCAGTCAGTCAAACAATGTCAGCCAGTCAAACAGTCCTAGTCAAAGTATGTCAAACTTCAAGTCAGAACAGTCGAGTCAAGCATTCACAGAAAAAAAACTGTCAGTCAAAAGCAATGTCTTATAGTCAAGCGTTGAGTCAGTGTAATAAATTTAATTCAAATCAGTGTCAAGATGTCGAAAGGGAGGATAATCGTATATTTTACTACATACCTGAGTAAATACTTCAGAGTCAAATGTCAAGTCGTCAGTCTATAGTCTAGATAGTTCAAATAACGAAAGCCTTTGCTTTGGTCTCCACCAGCAAGAAAAGAAAAATACACCCATAACAACTAACTTCAACTTCTGAATAAGAAGTTTCATCTCTTTTACGCAATTATTATTTACTCCTTTTATTATTCTCCTTAAAGTGCTAAAAGATTTACCTGAGTAGTAAACAAACAAACACATAGTAGGTAAATAACAAATGAAAATCTTTTTAATAAAAAAATTGAGTGGCACTCGGGGACTGCCGCAGTAAAGCTATTGCATAGCATTTTTTATCAACTTATGCAATATTTTTTTTGCATAGTAAAAATTATGCAAAAAAAATTAAAAAACAAACAAACAAGAAAAGCGAACTGTCACTACTTCGCGAGTGAGATTCGAACCTGCGACATCACGGTAAAGAAAGCGGCCGCTCGCCTACTGCGGCAAATAGAGCTATTTGAGAACTTCTAAAATGTTGAACGCTTACTGAACGACGGTGTTAGGTTTTCTTCGTTACGGAATTTCTTGATTCGATCGCTGCGCTCAAACTGTTTGTCCTAGTTCAAAGCCCGCCATAAAAGCTATGCAATAACTTAACGAATATTGCTATATATCAATAAACTATTATTATTTACTATGTTATCAAATATTATTTATTATACTATTAGTTTTCCGCTATGGGACGCTCACATAGAGACATTAGCAGGTAAACTCAGCTCAGCTGCCTATGCTGTCAGAAAAATCAGACAGTTTACCGATGTGGAAACGGCTAGGCCTGTCTACTTCGCCTACTTCCATATTGTGATGTCCTATGAAATCTTTTTATATTGCAGAAAAGAGCCATTCGATCTACCTTTAAACTCGGTTCGCGCGTATCTCGTCTTCTAATTAAGCTTCGAATAAGGTAAGTAAATTAATAAGCGTTTTATTAGTAGGTAAAACGCGTTCATTTATTTCGCTGTATTAATAGACATATCCGTAATGTCGGCGGTTTTTCGGAAAATATTGTCAAGTTCCGACAAAATATTTCCCGCTCCATATTTCCCAAGATAACGCCTATAAACTAAGTATAAACTTAAAGATCACCTCTTGAATTGAACTACGGATGGATTAAGGTATACATAATACATAATCATTAATCTGTGTGGATTAATTATTAATATTGGATTCATTTTCAAGTATTTCGTACGATTTAACACAGAATAAATTGAAGTACAAACTTTTCCAAATCAATGAATGGCGCCATACTGTGTGTTGCCAGGAAAGAAAAAAATTAGTTCCGTTTCTACTCTTTTTTGCCAAGCTATATTATTGCTATTCTAATAGACTGATTATATTTTAATCTTATTTAGACAAAGAAGAAGCTGGGAAAAAACATTTATATTTTATACAATAAACGCAACAGCACACAACGAGATCCAATAGTGAATTTTCAAGACGGCCATGGAGTATAAAAATTGGATGACCGAGCTAGTTACCTCAAAACGCCACCGCCAACGACTTGTGGCTGTGGCACTGCATTTTTGACAGCTCACTACATAGATATTTTAAATAGGCTCACTATGTGAGAGTGAGTGAGACAATATAATATTGTAAACGGATTAAAAAATAAACGGTTGGACAGATTAGAGACAACATATTTTGTTGGCACTTGGCCTAGAAAATTAGTAGGACTCACATATGACTAGGTATTTAGAATGATCTGTGGAAAAGTAGCACACGCCGCAGTGCTGTAAGTCTGTAGATGTGTGAGTAAGTGTGTTACCGTTGTGACACACTCGACTTTCGCAGTGTTGAAGTCAGTACTATACAACTATAACTATAATATTTGTACAAGTACCTACTGCAAAAAAGTACAGTGCCCAAGTAGGAAGCTGTCTGCCTTGATTGAAGATATCTGTCAAAATTCCTTTTCATTGAATGAGAATCGCGAAAGATTCCGCAAAATGATTTTGGTTGCATTTTTAATACTTTAGGCTAAAGTAATGTATGCCACCACAATCGTAGACATTTTAACTTGTATAAGAAATAGTACTTATTACGGTGATGATGATGAAAGACACCATGGTGCAGTGCCACCCGCCTTTGGAAATAGAGGAACTACCAAAAGAAGACGAAGAAAGACTAGAAAAACTATTTTCTAAATTAGACACCGATGGAAATGGCAAAATTGACATCCACGACCTGTCTGTTGCCCTCAAGGAGTTGGCTCCACACATTAATCGAAGCTATGCAGAGGTTAGAATGTACATAAAAATTAACTTTGCATAACCAACGGTATTTTAATACCCTAGCGTTCATTTATTTATTTTTATGTCACTTCCTTTTCAATAATTATTGTTCTTTATTTGAGGAGCATGGTTTAATTTTCACTTAGTACAATGTTTTTCCTTTTTTGAATATTTGAATTTGTTTCTCATTTGAGTTTAAAAATCATAAATTGATGAGTTAACTGGGTAATGAGAAATATACTTTTCAATTGCAAATTGCAATTGTTAGTTTGTTCTAGTTATTCTGATTTAATTTGGGATTATTATAGATTTATGAACTTTTTCAGTGAACACAAAAATCTCCTTTATTCAGTGTCTTTTGAGCCATTAAGTACACCTCAAAAATTACCATCACCTTAAAAATTATGTAATGACCTTCTCCAATTGTTTAAGATGCTATGAACAATGGCATTCAGTCATTTTCACACTCATTTTATGTTTATGTCTCCAACAAATGTGACCAGCCCAGTCCAAAAAAATTAATTTCAAATCTTCACTCTAAAGAAATTCTAAAAATAAGAATATAAACCTGTGATCAAGTCAAAAGTAAACTATACTTAGATACACAGATATAATTCTTTTTTTTATTCTGCTATTATATTTGTAAATTTAAGCTTTATTGTCATTTAACCTAAATTTAATTAAGGTTTATTGGTTGGTATCTAGTAAAAAAAATCAGGTTATTTTTTAGTCAAGAGAAGCAGAACTGAAGGCTGATTATGTGATTATCTAGTTTTATTTAAGACTTATACAAGCTATCTATATAAGTATATTATATTCAATTTGCAATTTTTTTATAGTCATACTAGTGGTTATATATTTTTTTTATTTAAGTGTGAAGCATATAATTAATGGATGTGTCTAGTTAGATATTAGTTATTATTTTTTAATTATGAGCAAAACAGAAGTGAGTGTGGTATCTAGTTAGGTTATTGGTTATATTATTGGTTTTTCTAAAGTTTAACATACCAAATGTAACTTCTATTATACTACAATTTCTGAGAACCAAGCTGAGAACCTTGTTCTGTTCAGGAAACCTGGGTAAAAAAAACTCTTCATATTTTCCTGTACCTTCTAAAAATTCAATATTCTGTCAAAGTAATTATTCCAGTGAAAATTCCATCCAAATGATAAGCATTATTTACCTACAGGGTGTTAAGGACACTGTATTGAAAACTTTGTGAATAGGTTACACTATGCTTATAATGAAGCATAAGTTCGAAGAGCTGATGGTCATTGTGGTCTCAAGGTGCTGGAGTGGCGACCCCGCACCGGGAAGCATTAAAGTCTATGCAAGAGACATTTGTCCAGCAGTAGACGTCTAACGATTGACAAAGAAGATACTTATAATGAAATTGCAAATACATTTCATCTTGGATATGATGGGTTACCATTATTGTAATTTTTGGGCATGCAATGTATCGTTTCATAGGTACTTAGGCTTGGAATCATGTACTGAAATCCTAGTTCATTATGGTGTCCCATGTTCATGTGGTGTCAGGATGTAATCCTGTATAAGAGAGCTTATAAATATAAATTAACACATCCTTTTTCCTCATTACAATAATTTTATTATAATTAACATTTTCTGTTGGAAACCCATTTAATTGCAATTAAAAGTAGCTCTCCCGGTCTGAGGAACCACTACTACATCCATTACTATACCCATGCAAAAAATCGCATCAATCCGCTGTTCTGTTGTGACGTGATTGAAGGACAAACCAACAAACAAACACACTTTCGCATTTATAATATCAGTAATGCTTACAGTAATTATAACACTTTTTATAATTGTCAAATTTTTTACCATACTTAACCAAAGACAAAATTACGTTTAACTGTCATTTACGTTTTGTTATTCCACTGTCATTTGCGTTTTGTTATTCCATGTCAGATGCGTTTTTGTTATACCACGTTTTATAGTGACTTGACGGAAACGCGGTCGAACGGGATAAAAAGTATCCTATGTCCGTCTCCTGGTTCTAAGCTACCTCTCCACCAATTTTCAGCCGAATCGGTTCATCCGTTCTTGAGTTATAAATAGTGTAACTAACACCACTTTCTTTTATATATATAGATTTATTTCTTATCACTAATAAATAACAGATGAGGATATAAATTTCTTATACCGGATCTTATAATATTTGTGCTTTTTGTCAAGGCTCCAGTACCTCTCGGAGAATTTTCAAAAAAGGCAATTGAGTCTAACGAGGATCCAAGAGTTGTCATTATTTTTTGCCATCCAAAGGGGCAATGCCACCATTGCATTGCCACAATTTTGCCACCATCTTGTATACTATGCCACACAAGACATTAATGAGGAATTAGATTTAATCTAGTTTTAATTTTAGTAATAACTTATTTAGATTTCAATTTAATTTTATAAACTATGTTTATGTATTAATATAATTCATAAATATAATTCTTTCAGAAATTCCTTGCAAAAACCGGAAAGGATCCTGGCGATGTTACTCTATCAGAGTTTATTCATTATGTACGGGAACATGAAAAAAATCTCAAACTGCAGTTTTCCCATTTGGATAAAAATAAGGATGGTATGTAGGTCTATGGTATTAATATATAGATTATATTGATTTTAAAAAAATCCTTATGAAATAACATATTGGTGTGCAGAGTTTATGAAACATTTTGTTAAAGTAGAAATGCTTATTTTCAGTATTGTAAAAAAAATTTTTACTGAGTGAGTAAAATTGACTTTTGCTAACTGATTGTAATCAACAAAGGGCGGTGTTTGAATCAAGTGTGGTGAAATATTTATTTGTTCAACAAGATAGCAAAGTTTTTTTGTTGCGAGTGCCTTTTTTTTTTATTTCGGGATAGGCTTGCGCTTGACGACAATCAATGCTGGACAGCACTGATGAGGTCTAGGTTGGAGCGCGCTTGCCTAGAAAATGCCTATTCACTCTTGCCTTGAAGGTACTGAGGTTATACGTGGCCGGGAACACAGATGTTGGAAGTGCGTTCCACACCTTAGCGGTTCGATTCAGAAACGTTGAACTGAAGCGTTTTGTGCGAGTAGGTTGGATTTCAACCACGTAAGGATGCCAACTCTCACGGTTTCTCGAAGTTCTGTGGTTAGAAGGCCTAGTTAGAATCCTGAGTGTAGTGCGGGATTCAAAGGCTTTCGCAAAAATTTCCGAACTTTCCTTGAAACAATGAATTGAAAGAAAAGAAGTGACAATCCAAAGAGTTCTAAATTTAAAACACTTTTTCTCACTGAGTGAGCAAAAACAACTTTTGCTCACTGGTTTTGGGCAGCAAAGGCGCCCTTTTTGATCTAGTGAGGTGAAAATTATATAACTTAATATATGTATATAACTGAATTACTGTAGCAAATCAGATAACTGACAAAAAAAGATGAAATGAAATACCTTTTATATTTTCAGGAAAAGTTGACTTGGAAGAACTAATATCTGCATTTGCTGACTTAGGGATTGCAATAGGCAGGAATGAAGCAACTAATTTATTAAAAAGGTATGGATCTTATTGCTTATGCAATTGAGATTGCTATATGCTACAATTTAAATATGATGTTCTATAATAATCTGAATGTACTATAATCTATAGCAACTTGTCAAAAATAATTTTTGACAACTTTAGCAATCGATGATGTAACATTATGAGCCAACGTGATAAGGCCAGTGTTGAAAACTGATTTTCAACACATAATACTATGAGCACAGACCTTATGAGGAAAGATTTCAAAAATCACTTTAAAGATCAATCTGTCGGCTGACTGTATAAGTATGTTCCGTTGGTTAACGGACACATCTATGCTGAAAAAACATGAGGTATAACATTAAGTTGTTGGGGCACTGTGTGATTTTTTTTTTCTTATTAATATTAAATTAAGTAATAATTGATTATAAAAAGAGATACACAATATTAATTTCGTTACATATATATATATATATATATATATATATATATATATATATATATATATATATATATATATATACAGTTTTTTGGCAAAAACCCTAAAAGTCAGACTAAATGTTTCAGAAAAGTCCGTTGGCCAATATTACGGTAAGTCATAATTATCATGTAGCTGTTGGGCTTGCTAACTAAATTGTACATGAACATCTCATGTGTCTTCTGTGACCAAAATAACAGGCTATATGTTTTAAAACTCACCTAATGGCAGCTGGAAAAATCTCTAAAATTATTAGTATTGGCCGTTAATTTTTGTTTTGTGATTGGTTTAAGATTGTACTGTTTGGAATTTGTCATAATTGACCGAGCGAAGCGAGGTCTCTGAGTTAACTAGAGCGATTTGCACTTGTCCGTCCGTCCGTCCGTCCGTCCGTCCGTCCGTCTGTCAGAGCCTTATAACTTTTGAATTACTGAACGAAATTACTTCAAATTTAGATATAATATGTAAACCGATGGCCTCCAGCCGAAAATGGCTTAAAAAGTTATAAAAATCTTTATTTCAGGGGGGCTCTCATAGAAGCGAATGCGAAGTAAAAAAAAAAAATATCGCGTTACATAAAATTGTTACGTATCATTTTAAAGATAATTTTGAACTGAGTACAAAAATATTTTTTTTTTAATTTTTCCCTTAAAATTGACGAAATGGGGGGCTTTCAAAGTGGCGATTTTATACGCTCGCTTGAAGACGCTCTCTAGGAAAATCCGCTATGGATTTTCAAACTGATTTTATGTTTTTAGGTCACTTATATCCTGTACTTGAACAACAAATACTAAAATTATATGAATATTATAAAGAAACGAGATTATTTAATTTTTAATGGGCATCAGTAATTCATATAGCATCAACATAGCTTCACAATAATGCTAATAGATGGCGCAGTCAGTAACTATTCCCATGGAACTACGAGTTACGACTACGACCTATCCCAAAAACAGTTTTGCGTCGACCATTATTATTTAGTTACTTATTATAATACAATAATTGTATTGTAATTTTTTTTGTACCATATTATTCAATTAAAATTATTTTTTAGTTAAATTTTAGTTAAATATTGTATATTTTCTATTCGCGTCGATAGATGACGATTTGTACAGATGCCCGTAACCCGGTTTCACTCGTTAGTACCTACATAATAAATAAATAATTCAATGTTTAATAAATAATTCAATGTTTTCACTAACGTTCCCTAACCTTTACGGGCTACCTATAAGTTAGGTGATTGATGTTTTCTGTCAACTTATTTATCACGATCCTGTACGGGACACCTAAAAGGATATTGGGACGGATGTTAGGACTTAGGATTGTATTTAGGAGCTACCTACGTTAAGAGACTTCTACTTAGGGGATGATTTAGGTATGTTTGGTGAAAACGGGCATAATAATAATGTCAGTTTTGGTTATCATGTATCGATTGAATGAATAATCATGGGATACCGTTACCGCGAGGTCTCAGTTCGGGGCGAACCACTAGTATATTATGTTACAGTAACAAGAAGCTGAGTATATAAGCTTCTTTCACAGTACCAAATCTGTATCTCATTTTATCTGTGCCTCAAATAACCCATGTTTCTGCTTAACCGCTCAACATGTTATCCAATTCGACATTCGTGTAATCTGTAAAATACATACAAATCGTTAAATAAATGTTTTCATTAGAATTTTCAAGGTAGTTTTTTATTCAAATAATTTTTAAAAATGTACTTACTTTAAATATAGTAGCTCGGTATTCTTTATTTTTAATTGACATTAAAACTTAATATGGCTAACCTAATCTAATTACCTACTATATAAAGAATGCCCGCGTGTTATATTGCCAAGAATACATCGGATTTGATATGGTAATTGATTTTATTGATGGAAAAATGCTAAAACTAATAGTGTCAAGTTTTTTAGGTATAGATTTAAAATTCGTCACGATAATTTACTTAAATGCATATATTTATGTGTCCTACTACTTGAAAATTTAAATAACTTGATATGTCCTACGTATATGCAGTGATAAAGGAATAACTGTATTTTTATCAATTTTGGATATTCTTTTAGGAAGTTATTTGTTAATAAATAAATAAATGATATAGAGATACGCATACACTTTAAAGCAATGTACGATAGCTGAAATATTGCTAGATTTTAAAGTTACAAGAGTGCGACTTAAGATTTGAAAAACACCTCAAGTGTTTATATTTATAATTTTTTTGTACTTAGCAAACGTGTATAAGCATAGTTTTATTTTTATCTAGAACTAGCTTTTGCCCGCGGTTTGCTGACGTTAAGTTAGATTTTTCAAACCCCTACTTTACCCCCTTAGGGGTTAAATTTTCGAAAACCCGTCCTTAGCGGATACCTTTCAGCCCGATCCGTCCAGTGGTTTGAGCTATGCGTTGATAGATTTGTCAGTCAGTCAGTCACCTTTTCCTTTAAATAAATAAAATATTATATTATAATAAATCAATAGCGTAAATTATTTTAAGCTTTTTGCATTTTTTTTTTTGCCGCGCTCAAAGCCCGAGATAAAAGCTATGCAATAGCTTAAAATGCGAATGTGGTCAGTAGCACGAGTCCTCCACATCTGGCGCGTCAAACAAATGTAGGTGAATGGAGAAGAATACTCTTAATTAGATCCACTTAGATGGCGCCATTTATTTGTTACAAACGAATTGTCAAGTCCATATAAATCTTTTTTATTTATACAAAAATATGGGTCTACTACTAACTGAAAATATCAATTTTTAGGGTTCCGTACCTCAAAAGGTAAAAAAAGGAACCCTTATAAGATCATTCTCTTGTCCGTCTGTCCGTCTCTCCGTCTCTCCGTCTGTCTGTCCGTGTACCCTATAGGTTTCGGGTCGGTAAACTTTATGGTAGTTCCCGTTGACCTAGAATCACGAAATTTGGCAAAAGGCAAGGTACAGCACAAATAAAGGAAAAAATCCAAAAAATAAAAAAAGTTGAAAATTAAAGGGTGTCCCCATACATACTTAGTTGACGCCAATTAAGATAATCCTCTGAGTTGTATGGGCGCTCATACAATTTAATTAATTCTGGAGTACGGAACCCTCGGTGCGCGAGTCCGACTCGCACTTGGCCGGTTTTTTAAATGTAAAACTCACTTTACTGAACGTAAAACAGTAACATTCCCTATAAAAAAATTATCGTTCTGTATAATATGATTAAGGAACGTACCCTTTCGGTAGTGGGATCTCGCCCCAACTTATCTGGTTTAGATGTGGTCTTGTCGTCTCTTTCATTCGTTCGGATTTGTCAACAGGATGGACCAGGACGGGAGCCTGAACATCAGTTACGACGAATGGCGGGACTACCTCCTGCTAGCGCCGGCAACTGATATCCACGCGCTCATACATTTTTGGAGGCACTCCACTGTGAGTTATATAATGTTTTCAATAATATTATGCTTGCTTATATAATATTTTGGCTGCCATACGGATTTTATCTATAACTGGCTTTTGTCTGCGACATTGACCGATCGTGTTAAGCCTAGCATCCATTAGGTTTCCGAATCGAATCACATTAATTTTTAATCTCTATAATCTAATCTCATTTTACTAATAAACTTTTTCCTTAAATAAATTTTTAATCGATTGAGAAACTCTGTGAAATCGTCCCATAAAAATTTCTGGTTCCAACTCTTCAGTCTTGATGCTGCAGGGTATACCACCTGAACTGTATGGATTTAGAGACTGCCGACTATGAATAGATATTTTATGTACCAAGTAAAGACTTCATCGTCGAACTTCAGGACCCTCTCCTTCTAAATCGTGGTAATTTAGGAATTGTCCATATTATAGGTACCTATATTGAAATCCAGATACCGCTCCCAACTCTTGGTAATATATTTTGTAATGGGTGGCTAGTGGCGTAACTACAGGGTGGCATTTAGGCAATATGTCTCGGGCCCCGGCCGGGAGGGGCCCCGGCCCGAAGAGAGAGCCGTGAAAACATTGTAAAATAAAAAAATTAGGGTTGGTTGAGCTTCTTTATATGGGGCAGAGAGGGCCCCATCCGATTCATTTGCCACGGACCTGAAACGGTATAGTTACGCCACTATTTGGGCCTATATTTTTTATAGAGATAAAGTAATATTTCTTTCACTATTGTGTTTAATTTTGTTTATATTCTCTTTCTTAAAATTCTCAATTGTGAATATTGTAGTACTCAGGGTTATATTATATTCTTCGTAAGCCGCGGGAAGCCAACGTTAGCGCTGTATTGTGCAACTAGTATATGTCAGACTGAAGCCGGATTTGACATGATTTTACATGCATGGCATGGTCTCATGGCAGGCTTCACAGAGATTAAAGTTTACATATAAGTGCAATGTAGGTGTTAAATATTATCGTCTATTAATAGTCTGACCACCTTTTTTTAAGTATGAATATTGCACAGTACGTCATTTTTTAATAATTTTCTGTGAGCTCGTCGTACTAATGCGACGATATTGCTTAGTTGGCTTCTAAGAAAATATAGGTCATCCATCGAACTTTAATGAGTTCGATGGGTGACCTATATTTTCTTGAGATTAATTTCAAAGCTTTTCTTTCTATATTTCTTGCAGTCATAGATTCATTACTAAGACGTATAATAATATTATGAGGGAAATAAGAAAACTAATGTAATCTAATGTAATGAGTATATTTTAAGGTAATACATTAAGATTAAGATTTTCCTTTGTATTTTAGATTTGTCTCTGATATAATGCACGTTACGGTTATTGAATCATGCGTATAAAATGCGATTCAGTACAAACGTGCTATAATGCGCAGATTGGCGACACACAACGCCACCGATTTGTATATTGACAATAAAGATCATACGAGATTGTCCTCGTTACTGACTGCCAGGGATGCCCATTTTCTCTGGTAACACGTTATAACTTTTTACGCATCAAGAAAGGAATAGTTAAATATAGGAAATACGTATTAAAGTATTTTTTGATCATTATACTTATCTCCTAAAGATCGTAGGTACTATCGGCTACAATTGGTATGTTGTCTATTTTAAAAACAATAAATGATATTTTTTACTGATTTATTAAATAGTGCTAGTAGTAGTAGTAGTAATAAGATAAGGGCTCGTTTGTGGACATGCGGCGCGTTGCGCGGCGCGTAGTTAACTCAAACACAAGGCCAAGTAACTATGAGAGCGTTCATGCAGAAGCGCTAAGTAAAATTTTAACATACCTATTAATTAAAATTCCCTATCGATTAAATTACAAAAATGCGTCAAATGTGTAATACAGCACAGTAAACTAAGTATGTCATATCAGCTGCTATGCTACGTTTGATAAAGAGTTGCTTGTTTGGCTTTACTTGGCACTTGGCAACATTCCTATTAGATCTGGGAACACGGTAGTGTTTCCGCCACGACGAGCCAAGCGGAGCGCAAGGACACTACCTACCTTTTCTCGAAGCGGTTCGTCGTTTTTTTGAACCCTCATTATTTGGGTTTGGATTATACCAGATAAAGAGAATCGCCTCGCCTCGACTCGCCTTTACACAAGTTTAAGAAAATAATTTAAGAGATCAATCGCAGCAAAACTAAAGTTATGATTGTCGATCGCATTAACAATAACTCGCCGGAAGTGACACAAATCGCGAATTATCAAGTGGTCCAATCATACATTTATTTAGGAGCCTTAATTTCGAACAACGGCATAGATGAAATAAAACGACGTATGGCGATATCTTAGACAGCCGTGGATAAGTTGCAGAAGATATGGAGGAACCGTAATATAACAAAGGCCACTAAGACCCGGCTAGTTAGAGCGCTTGTGTTCCTCATATTCCTCTACGCTTCGGAAACGTGGACCCTGCGAGAAAGTGAGAAGAAGAGAATAGACGCTCTCGAGATGTGGTGCTGGAGAAGAATGTTGAGTGTCCTGGACCGAATTCCGGACCAATAAGTCCATTCTAGAAGAACTCCGCATCAAATGTCGTCTGTCCTCTATTGTGCAAGCTGGCATACTCACTTTCTTTGGTCACGTGTCAAGACGTAATGATATCTCGATTGAATGTCTAGTGGTCCAGGGAAGAGTAGAGGGCACTAGAGCACGTGGCTGATCGCCTATGAGATGGACAGACCAGGTGAGGGCTGCGGTGGATGTCCCGTTGCATGAACGCACAAGAAAGGCAGCTGTTAGAGAGGAGTGGAGGCGTATTGTGAAGTGTGCCACAACACCCAAGTGACGACCACGACCGCTTTGTCAAGAGCGTATCGACTGAGAAGAAGAAGAAGAAATCAATTAAAACTACTCTCATGGAAAAAGCTTATTATATACAATTGAAGACTATATAAATGACAAAAAAGCGTGGATATAATTCGCTCCACCGATTCATGACAGTAATAATTAACCTGTGTAACAAAATAATTCTATACTATTCAGTGTTTCTACTTTATTTGTGTCTAAGTGTAGTCTTAAAATGAGTATTTAAATATTGGTATTCAATTCGATGCCTTAACATGGATAGCAGTATGCCACGCACTCTTTAAACATTTTTGTGGTAGTGTCGTGCGATGCGGGTTGTTACGTTCCCTCAAATATGGTTGAGCGAAGCAACGGCTGGGTCATGCGTCATGCTCGAGAACGGGTTCCACCTGCGGGAATGGGGCTACTTTATGTCTGCCCATCTTAGGATATATCGCATTGTTAGTACTTGGTAGGTATGCATTTTTGGAACTTCCCTCATTGTGGAAACACTGCATACATAGCTTAGTATTTATTGTATTGTAAAATTGTTTTGAAAAGAGCAACCGCCGAGTTTCTTGCTGGTTCTTCTCGGCAGCAAGGGCGTTTCGAACCAGTGGTAGAGTCGGACGATTCAAAAGCACTTGTAAAAAGTTTATTTGAATAAAAAATATTTCTATTCTAAGAATAAGTAAAAAATAACATAAATTATTATCTACTTTTTATTGCCAGACTTCGAGTATAATAACCTATGAAAATGGCAACGCCTGACATTATAGTAGGGGAGCCCAAGCGGGGATTTCGGGATTTACTAAAGCGCGGCAGATTAATATACAGGGGGATACCTTGTACCCGGTAAAGTACCTCCACGAAACATGAGGCACATATATAAGGCCGCCCGTGAAGGATACAGGATCAGATTAGTAAAAAAAAATTGACCATCAGAAATTCTCGAGCGCGTCAGATTAAGGTAGGGTGAGTTAATTACATCCTAAAAGGTATATATTCCACTAATCTGACAATTTGAGAGTGACGTAAAGAAAGGGGAGGGCAACAAAGTTGTAAAAAAAAAACGTTATCTCGACATTCTCGAGCGTAGCTAAATTTTTTTTTATTTTGAAGGAAATAATTCAAGAATAATGAAAAATATATAATCTGACGATTTCCGCAAGCCGAAATAACAAAAATTCGTCGATAAAGTTAAATGCGTGCAGCTGCGTGATGCCTACATTTCCTTCTCCGCGTTTCTATTCCTCTCTCACTCTTTCTCTATCTATTACTCTCTCACTCCGTCCCCACTCTGGTTTCTGCTGCCATGACGCCATCACAGCTGATCATAAAGACTCGTTCGTAGCATGCTGTTTACAACGTGTTTCCAACGTTTTGGCTTTTTTTGTTATTTTAATATTATTTGTGTGAATTAAAAATTATAAATATTTAATATGAGTGATATAAATTGAAAATGTGTATTTTGTGGTGAAAGTACCTCACAAAAAACAATAACATTTACGGTAAAAACATTAAAAAAATGTGTAAATATTTTGGAATATCGTCGAAGCAAGCCGGTTTTCCGACAGTCTCGAGGAACATATGATGACCTCGAAATGTCGATGGAATCATCATTAAATGATTTATATCACGCACAGTGCTATAAATTATTTACTGCAATTAAAAATAGTGTTCTATGAAACTTCTATCAGACTTTCGAGCTGAGAGAGCTCAAATGCATAGAAATATTATTTCTTTGAACTCAGCGAGCTCAAAATATCACATAAATTATATTTTGAGCTCAAAAATGTCATAAGTACAATTTTAAGCGCCCAGGAATGGAATTAGCGGGAAGTTGCAGGGATGGCCTTTAAGGTGAACCGTTTTTCTAATTTTTTTTGTCAGATCAGTCGAATCCCTCTAGATAATCGTCAGATTATGAGACAGTACGTTTAGAACATAAAGATGAAAAATATATATCTTAATCTGACGCGCTTGAGTATTTCAAAATGGCGAATTTTTTTTGCACATTATGAAAATGGCCGCGAGTTTGCGTCCCATCGAAATTGTCAGATTAGTGAATGAGAGCTTTTTTTTGGTGCACTTAACACTCCCTTAGAAAATCTGACGCGCTCGATTAAATTTTTTTTTTTTTCATTTTCAACCCTTACATACAACCACCCGCATCATGCAAACGATCAGATTAACATACGTACATTATTAACAATACGTAGGGGATTGATGCTATCAATATCTGACGCGCTCGAGGATGTCCATGCAACAGTTTTTTTTTACATATTTAAAAATCTATAGCTGCTTCCCCCACCGATGTAAAGGTATATATCATATAACATTTTTTTCTTCTTATCATCTAAGCTTTGCAACCCAATAGGTCTTTACGACGCTCGAGTAAATCCCCATTTAGCATCGTGGGCTCCCCTACTATTACTGACATTACCGATCAAAATTTTAGCCATTGTAGCGAAGGGAGAGTTTTAATGTCGTTAGGATAGGTGATACGAAGTACACCGGGTCATCTACTTAGGAATAAAAATGAAAGATAGAGTTTTACTCGACCACTCAAAATTTGTAAGTGGTAGAAATAAGGTGGTAGTAGAAATAAAGCCTTTTTATTTATTTTAACTTACAAAAAGAAGTGAAATCCTACCAAAAACATTTTCATGTAAAATGTTGCCATGACGCGCGAGACGAAATCCTACCAAAAACATTTTCATGTAAAATGTTACCACGACGCGCGAGACCAAATGGTTCGCATTGTCAAGAAGATATCAGATCTCATGTAGAGCCAAGCTTCTAACTCTACACGCCCTAAATCTACAAGCCCTTCACAAAATCTACACGTTGGTCAAAATATGTGGCTTGGCTGTTTTGTTACAACAAGAACTATTGTATAATAGAAAAGTAATGAACTGTAATAGTACATTGTTCTACGAGGGGTGAAAGTGACCCATTACTAAGTAAGGAATCGCACTTTCTCCCGAGTGATACATAGTGCTTTATACTACACCTACGAGGAAAATAACTGGCACATTTTTTAATTATTGAAGTTTACTTTAGAGGTACGCCGCGTCTACTTTAGAGGTACGCAGGCTACTTAGAAGGTACACAGCCTACTTTGGAGGTACGCAGGCTACTTTGGTGATAGGCAGGATACTTTTAAGGTACGCCAGCTACTTTAGAGGTACGCCGGCTACTTATGAAGTACGCCGTCTATTTTAGAGGTACGCAAGCTACTTTCGTGGTACTCAGGCTACTTTGGTGGTACCCAGGCTACTTTTAAGATACGACAGCTACTTTAGAGGTACGCCGGCTACTTTAGAGGTACGCCGACTACTTTAGAGGTACGCAGACTACTTTTAAGGTACGACAGCTACTTTAGAGGTACGCCTGCTACTTTAGAGGTACGCCGACTACTTAAGAGGTACGCAGGCTACTTTGGAGGTACGCAAGCTACTTTTAAGGTACGCCAGCTACTTTTGAGGTACGCCGACTACTTTAGAGGTACGCAGATAGCCTGCGTACCTTTGAAGTAGACGGCGTACCTCTAAAGTAGACTGCGTACCTCTAAAGTAGCCTGCGTACCTCCAAAGTAGCCTGCGTACCTTAAAAGTAGCCTGCGTACCTCTAAAGTAGTCACCATAGAGGTACGCCCACTACTTTAGAGGTACGCAGGCTACTTTTAAGGTACGACAGCTACTTTAGAGGTACGCCGGCTACTTTAGAGGTACGCCGACTACTTTAGAGGTACGCAGGTAGCCTGCGTACCACCAAAGTAGCCTGCGTACCTCTAAAATAGACGGCGTACCTCTAAAGTAGCCGGCGTACCTCTAAAGTAGCTGTCGTACCTTAAAAGTAGCCTGCGTACCTCCAAAGTAGCCTGCGTACCTTCCAAGTAGCCTGCGTACCACCAAAGTAGCCTGCGTACCTCTAAAGTAGACGGAGAAACTCTAAAGTAGCCGGCGTACCTCTAAAGTAGCTGGCGTACCTTAAAAGTAGCCTGCTGAGCCTGCTTACCACCATTTTTTTAAGTATTTGTAACTTGTACTGGACCTACTAATTTTGTCAAAAATTAAAAAAAAAACAACCACGTATGTAATGGATTTTCATACAACTTTTCAGCCCGCTAAAGCAAGTAAGTAATGAAATTTCATACATTTTTTCAGCCCGCAGATTTGTCTCCACGTAAAGACGTATTTTCTTTCTCGCTCTTTCTCGATATGACACAAATCAGATGGTACTTTCCGAGCAGGTGTAGTATAAATAAATTTTTCACCTTACGCCCAGGTGAATGTAGCGAAATGGCCAAGCCACGTATTTTGACTAACGTGTAGAGTTCGTGAAGTTAGGGCGTGTAGGGTTAGAAGCTTGGCTCTACATGAGATCTGATATCTTTTTGCAAGTGCGAACCATTAGTCTCGCGCGTCGTGGCAACATTTTACATGAAAATGTTTTTTTTTTGGTGGGATGGAATCTTCTTCTTTTTCTTCTTTGTCAACTGATAGACGGCCACTGCTAGACAAAGGTCTCTTGAATGGACTTCCACAGGTCTCGGTCTTGCGCCGCCTGAATCCAGCGGCCCCCTGCGGCTCGTTTGATGTCGTCGGTCCACCCAGTGGGGAGGTCTGCCAACACTGAGCTTCCTGGTGCGGGGTCACAGCACCTTGGGACCCCAACGACCATCAGCTCTTCGAACTACGTGCTCCGCCCATTTCCACTTCAGTTTCGCGACTCACTGAGCTATGCTATGTCGGTAACTTTGGTTCTCCTACAGATCTCCTCATTGCTGATTGGATCTCGCAGGAATACTCCGAGCATAGCTCTCTCCATCGCCCGCTAAGTGACCCCGAGCCTTATGAAGCCCACACTTAGCGACTATGTCTCGGATCCGTTAGTCATCACTGGCAACACGCACGTCGTCAGACAATGAGGGATTTTGGACGAGAAGACATCTCGGAACTCCCGAACGCTACCTAGCCGAGTTGGATTCGGTGGTGGATCTCTTTCTCGAAATTGGACCTACCTGTCTGGACTGTGTGTCCCAGGTATATATACTCGTTCAGATTTTTGAGTGCAGTGTTCTCAAGGATTACTGGGTGGAGCGGAGCATTAGCATTGGACATGATTTTTGTCTTGCTCATGTTCACATTCAGGCCCACTTGCTGAGATCGTCGAGTATTGTATTTAGGCCGCTTAGAGTCTCTGCCATAACGACGATGACATCGGCAAATCGCAGGTGAGTGATGTACCTACTCACCGTTTATGTTGATGCCAAGTCCGTTCCAATCCAGAAGCTTAAAGACATCCTCCAAAGCAGCGGAAAAGATCTTCGGGGAGATTACGTCTCCCTGTCGCACTCCACGCTGTAACTGGATTGGCCTCGTATTCTGGTCCTGTATACGTATGTACTTTGGATATACCGCTAGTCAATCCGGCATCTCTGCAGCGACCTCTATACAGCCCAAGTATTCAACGAATCGAAGGCTTTCTCATAGTCCACAAACGCTAAGCAAAGTGGCCGGTTATACTCTTCCGTCTTTTGTATAACCTATGTTATATTATATATCATTCACATATATATATAATATATAAATGTGATCTATGGTGCCAAAGCCTTTTCTTCGGGAGGCTGGAAGTCGTCGAACCTACGAGCGAGACGATTCGTAATGACTGTCGAAAACAACTTATAAACATGACAGCAGCGAGATGGGTCTATAATTCTTCAACAGGGTATTATCACCCTTTTTGAAGAAGAGAAGAGAAGAGAACCACCATGTTCCTGTGCCATGCTTCCGGCGTTATACCCTCGTGAATGACGGAATTGAACAATCGCTGAAAGATCTTAAGTACCGGTTTTCCACCTGCCTTGTTGTTCTCGAGCTGCTTGAGAGCCATACTGATCTCGTATAGGCCGACGTCCGGGATATCTTCGGTATAGTGTCGGGTCAGTTTGGCTCTGGCATCTTTGGCCAAATCTTAACAGATTTTAATGTCGTGGTATACATATAACTGTCCGTAGAAGTTCTCGACCTCTCCCAATATCTCCGGTCGAGAAGAGAAGAGACGACCGTCATCAGTTTTCAGCCGATAGACAGATCTCGTGAGCATTTGAGCCTTTTTTCCGCTCGATAGTGTCTTTAATACACTTGGTATTAAAGATCCGAATGTCGCGAGTTTGTGACTTAGAGATCTGGCTATTAATCCGCCGGAATAGTAGGTGCAAATGTTTAAAATATACATGTGCAAACGCTAAGGCTGCAGTTTCGATGGACAGTGGAGTGATAACGGATCCGTGGAAGTGATACGCTCTATACTATATTTGTTACGTCTTCGCATCGCATCGTTACTTGTTTTCGTTTATTGCTCGTAGAAAGCGGGACCAAGTAGCAATTTTTATTGTATTTTAAGAAATAAAATGATGTCCTTTTTTTTTCTACACAATGTCTGACATGTCCACGAGACTTTTTTTTGGAGTTTACTCCTTAAGAATCGATTTTAGGCGCCCGGTATGAGAAAAATTCGAGGAGTAAAATCTACTTATGAATGACCTCGTTACGTTTTTCACAACGATGCAAATTTCTACCCTAACGTTCAGTAAATAAGGTTGGTTTTCGCTTGAGTTGTCGAATGCGAAAGAGCTTTCGCTTTGGGAAGCCGAGCGCGTACCGATCGGATCCGAGCGGCGCCGAGACGCAGCGAGCGCCGCGAATGCATTACGACGTTTTAAGGAGTAAACTCCAGTCGTGCGTCGGAGCTGACTCACACACTTTTTTTTACCTACTTGTTGAATTTTTTTACTTGAATACTTTTACTAGGGGCTCTGATAAAGCATTATAGGCTTCGTCATCGCCGTGCTCTTGAAATCATCTCCATCATATCGGTCGAGGCCAATTTGATAACGCAGTGTGACAAATCCATACTGTTCGTTTTATATTTTAATTGCGATAGTTTATTCTGTCCTTTACCGTAGGTGCTCAACGATTGAACCTATTTTCACGAAATTCGACACAGAGATAGTTTGTATCAAGTAGGCGTAACACGTGCGCCACAAGAAAATTTTCGCTACCCTTTATACCGTGATATCTCATAAAGATTCACGAGTAAATTGAAATATTCTGGTGGCGTGCAGTGTAACTTTACTGGAGACATAAGATCACTTTTTATCCGGAAAAATTTGCTTTTTGTCTCAAAAAAAGCAATCGACAAATTGAATCTACAAATGGAAAATCTACCTAAATAGAAGATAATATATAAGATTTTGATCATATAATCATATGTACGAAACTACCTAGAGAGGCCACTCAAAATTCAAAATTGGCCGATTTCTTTTGTTAGGACCTCAGTCACATTAAATAAACTAAATAAATATTAATATAAAAACTGAATATAATATTATGTAATAAATAGCTTTATATGAGTCCCGTAGTTCACCGATATAATTGCAGGCATCCGCTTGCCTTATAACGAAATAATATAGTGAACGTTATTACTACGGTTTTTCTATTAGAAGGACGTTCTGATTCAGCAAACATCAGGAAATCGAGACAGAAGAAATAATGAAGTATCAAGGTCAGCTACTTATCTATACGACTAACTATCGATTATACAAATTGTCTGTTGTCTGGCTCTTGTGAGATCTGTCTTGTACTTGTGAGATAATAGGCTTCATTCTGTATCTTTTTGTTTCAAAAGCTGCCTCTTGTAACTAATATCATGTAATTATTTGAACGGTACCATAATTCATAACCCAAATAATTTTTTTAATTTTTGTGGGTCTATCTGTCTTTTTGAATCCGGACAATTCTTAAAAACAGATGAACCGAGTTTGATGGGACTTTCACAGGCCATTGCTTATGAGGCAATTTTATTGAATGAATTAGAATCATCAAATAAAAATCTGTGATTTCGAAACGACAACGAACGATAGCGAACTCCGATGAACAGATTGATCATCTAATGGCCGCCTTACGTATGATTTTCTTCATACCGTCCCAAGTACCGCTCCAGACCCGTGTTCCATCGGTGTGCATACTTCGATCACAGAAAACGAAGGGCGCATATTATATTAACGACAAGTTTCCGTTTTTTTGCTCAGTAGGGTTTGGTGGGAATCCTATCGCACAAGGTTTTCTAAGCCTTTCTCTACAAATTCATGTACCTACAACCTACTATAGAACGCGCGGGATCTCCAATGAGTATTGTGTAATTGTGTATCCTTCCCTATAAACCTACTCTTACATTAGGGGTCGCGTGTGTATCACACTTACAAAAACTTTCTCTATACGTTAACCCGGCAAATCCTATATACTACTCTACTCATTGTTTTAATATGAATCCTGTCTTAAAGTGCATACTACCCATCATTCAGATATTATGAATCATCCGGTATGAAGAGCCCTGAGGTAACCCTGGCATAGAGCGATTTAACTCGATAATTGACGAATCATGAATCGAATCCGCGGGCGCGGCCGTGGGCGGACCCATTACGCAACGCCAGCTACGTCATCGCGAGCAATAGTTAGTGGCTGCGATCAGCAAATTCTTGATCGCAGGTTAGTACCGTGTCGTGTCACGAGTCTATCTCTAGAACTTCATGAGAATCACTATGAGCTACAGACACGCGACTCAAATTTTTAACATCTTTTTCAGGCAGAATAACGAGAGAGAATCGGCTAATAGGTGATTGCGAATGCTCACACCATTACGAGTTTAGCTTCGTGACTCGTTGCTGTACCTATACGTCTCTCTTTCATGAAGAGATAATCCAAGCGTAGCTCTCTTCATCGCCCACAATGTGACTGGAGTTTTCTTATTTATGGAGTTAGATAATATTATGTTGATTGAATAATCCTGTATACATTTTAGACATTCGGGGAATTGGACATTTGGGGAATTAGACGTTCGGGGAATTCAACCTAGCGGGCAAACTGGACGTTCAGGGAATAGGACATAACGGGCATACTGCATATTCGGGGAACTGGACCTTGTGGGCTGTAAGCATAATAATGATAGACATATTGTTTCTGACAAATCAACATCATCATAATTTGAACTTTGCTTTGCTTTGATAGAATAACTAGTGATAGTGAAAGATAGGCTGTGGGTGTCGCTTAATTGCCGTTGCGAATGTTTACCGCGGAAAATTTTACTCTTGCTCCTTGCGCTCCATTAACTTTGTTTCGATATATCGTAAATGTGCATGTTATTATTTAATACCAGCTGATAACCGCGACTTCGTTCCCGGGAGCCAAGGGCACTCTTTTCCAGGATGAAGCGGGATGAATAGTATCCTCGATGCATCACCAGGATGCAATTTATCACTGTGCTAAGTTTTTTATTCATCAAAAGGCCGCGATCTCGCCTGATGTTAAGTGACGAGGCAGTCCAAGATTGTAGCTGGGCAGTCTAAAAGGGACTGGCTCTAAAAAAGCCAGTCAAAAAAAGGTCGTTTCGTGGCAATCCGGAGAAACATACAAAGATTATTTGTACTTTTAACTATTTCGTTTAATTCATATGCAAATCGAAAAGGAAAGGTAATGATTTTAGCAGTGTATGTATGTAATGTACGTATCCTACATGATATCCAAGGTCTGATGAAGAAACCGGAAGGGGGTTTTGGGAACTCTCTAATAAAACGACGTAGCCCAATCAAGTTTAGGCTCGTTTGATTCGGCTTGACAGATGCTCTGGTCCTAGATGATATCCGAGGTCTGATGAAACCGGAACGTAGCTAAGGAAACTTTGTAATAAAACGACGTAACACCATTGAGTTTAGGCTCGTTTGATTCGTCTTGACAAGAACTCTGGTCCTAGATAATATCCAGGGTCTGATGATGTAGCTACTAAAAGCATGTATTTACAAATAAAATTTTTAATTTACACTTTTTTCGTGTTTGAATCACTGTCTAAACTGACTATATCCAAAATGTCTTTTCATTCTCGAATTTATCATTTATATAAGTGCGAAATTGCCTAAGTAAATTCTACTTAAAAAACTTTCAATTATAATCTACAAACACAAATTAATAATATTTGTTATGAACGTGTTTTTTTTGCAAATGCTGAAATTCCAAAGGTCACCAAACATGTTGTCTAGCATAATAATATAATTAATATTTGTACATCTTAGCAACATAATATGTTGATTTTTTATCGTTAGGTACATAGTTCAATAATAATAAATATCTGGGTGACCGAGCTTTGCTCGGTTTTTTTTTTTTAGTAAATCGTGTTTTTAGAAATAATATATTAAAAAAATATTAATAATAAAATAATAATAGTAAAAAAAAAGATAATATAATAAAATTCATAGGGGAAAATATAATCGTCTGGACTCAAAACGGGGTCTTCTGGTTTCGGGACCGCCCGATTTCCCGAGCTATGGGAAAATAGATGATGGCGAAATTTACCTTCGTATTCTAATGATATTGTAAGGGGGTTTTCACTGCCTGAAAACACGGATAAAACGACCTTTTCTAAAAATGAAACCTAGCTAGATCGATTTATATATATTATTTATACTAGCTGATGCCCGCGACTTCGTCCGCGTGGATTCAGTTTTTAAAATCCCGAGGGTACTCATTGATTTTCCGGGATACTTTACACTCTACAGGTTCTCAACTATACCTATCCAAAAAAATTACGTCAATCCGTAGGTTTTTTGCAGCGTGATTGACGGACAAACCAACAAAGACAAAATTACGTTTAGCTGTCATTTACGTTTTGTTATTCCACTGTCATTTGCGTTTTGTTATTCCATCTCAGATGCGTTATTGTTATACCACGTTTTATAGTGACTTGACGGAAACGCGGTCGAACGGGATAAAAAGTATCCTATGTCCGTCTCCTGGTTCTAAGCTACCTCTCCACCAATTTTCAGCCAAAACGGTTCATCCGTTCTTGAGTTATAAATAGTGTAACTAACACCACTTTCTTTTATATATATATAAGATATATTTATATATGTATTAGGTATTAGATAGAGTACACATATATTATTAACAATTTTTGTCTGATTTTCAAAATTATTTAGGGTTTCTGCTTTAAAAAAACCAGCCAAGTGCGAGTCAGACGCGCGCACTGAGGGTTCCGTACTCCAGAAGTAAAAGTAAAACGATAATAATATTATCGTTTTACTTTTACTTCGTAAAACGTTCGTTCGTTTTATCGTAAAACGATAATAATATTATCGTTTTACGATAAATAAGCAAATTAATATAATATACTTAATATTATGAAGTATATTATTTTAATTTGCTTTTTTATCGTTAACTTTGTTTGTAGAGGTTTATTGTTAATATCAAAAAACTATGCTAGTTAGAGCGCTGGTTTTATTTTTCCTGTATATAAATTTGTATTGACCATAATAATTATTATTTATGATTTTTCGATTGGTAAATCGAATAGATTTCAGGTAAAGTGATATATGAACCCCTGCCAATAAATACAAATAAAATAGCCTTTATTGCAGCAACATTTCATGTCAATAAAAATATTAAATATTAAAAGTTTTGTCTTCTGCGTGTCCCTCGACATAGGCCTCCTCTAAATTTTTTCCATGTTGTTCTATCTCTGGCTAGACGAGTCCACATACTTCCGACTAAGCTTCGGATGTCATCCTCCCAACTTTTTGATTGTCTGCCTATTTTTTTCCGTTTCGGGGGTACCACTCCGTCACTTTTTTCGTCCATTTTTCACAATTGTCTCTGATCATATGGCCTGCCCATCGCCATTTTTGCTGTTTAATAATTTTGCCTACATTTTCAATTTTTTTTCCTTTATGTCCTATAGCTTCATTCTGTCTCTCAATCTAACACCTATGATGCTTCTTTCTATAGAATTTTGGCAATTTCTTAATGTTGTGAGATTTGTCTCAGTTAGGGCCCATGTTTGTGATCCATAAGTTAAGCATGGTAGTATGCAAGTATTGAAAACCTTTCTTTTGTTCTTAATGGGAATATGCTTGTTTTTCATCACTTCGCTGAGCGACCAATAACTTTTCCAGGAGTTCGTAACTCTTCTGTCGATTTCTTTTGTCATACAGTCTTTGATTGATAATAAATGCCCTAGGTAAACGTATTCGTCTACATATTCAATTATTTTGCCATCTACTTTGATTTCTTTTCTCTCCGAGTTTGTCATTAGTTTTATTGACATTAATTGTGGGACCTACTTTAACGCTTTGGTCTGACAATTTGTTGTAGCTTATGCTCTAGTTTTTTTGAAGACTCAGAAAATAGCACCAAATCGTCCGCAAATCGTAGATGGTATAGGTTTTCCCCGTTTATATTAAGTCCTTCATTTTCCCATTCAAGATTTCTGAATATCATTTCTAAGACTGCTGAGAACAGTTTTGGAGATATAGGATCTCCCTGCCTGACTCCTCTTTCTATTAGAAACTCGTTACTTGCTTTATCCAATTTTATACAAGCTGTGCTTTTGGAGTATATATTCTTTAAAATATTTATAATTTTACCATGTACTCCTTGCACTTTAAGAGCGTTTCATATTGCATCATGTTCTAGCGAGTCGAAAGCTTTGTTGTAGTCGACAAAACCTAGATAATATACACAGTTGTACTCTTTAAATTTTTCTAATATTTGTTTTACTGTGTGTATATATGTTGTTTTACTGTCGAAAATTTTGTCCTAAAGCCTGCCTGCTCTTTGGGTTGGTTCTCGTCTAAAAGAATAGAATAGAATAGAAATGTTTTTTATTCAAATAAACTTTTTTACAAGTGCTTTTGAATCGTCGATGAGTCTACCACTGGTTCGGAATGCCGCATAATACCTTAGAGACTCTAGATAGTAATATCTTGGAGAAAATTTTATATATATACCTCTGCCAATATTCTTTCATAAAAATCGGTCCAGCCGTTTCGCAGGAGTTTGATAACAAACACCGCGACATGAGAATTTTATATATTAGATTTAGCCTCGCTCTTTGCAACGAAATCTTTTAAAGCAGTAAAAACGTCTGATTTATATGTTAATAAATATGTCACACAGTAATGAGTGTATTGATCAACAAAAAATACAAAGTAATTTCTGTTGTCAATAGATGTAGGAGTGATGGGGCCGCATAAATCTGTATGTACAATAAATAATGGTCGTTCTATGTGTGTTTTATCTTTGGCCTGGTTGAACGGCAATCGACTCTGTTTACCATTTATGCAAGCTTCACATTACTCATAATTAGGTATGATGTTATTAATTTGATTCGAATCATCAACCATTTTATGATTATTAATTTAAAAAAAATATCTTTACTAATATGACCAAATCTTTCATGCCATAATTTGTAACTATTTTTATCACTATTACAAACTTAGGAAACAGATCGTTTTTCGCTCACACATGATAGTAACTCTATAACAATTAAATTGTTTTTTAACATACCTTGCATAATACTTGTATTACCCTTACGTATGTTCGCTCCTTTTTGATCGAAAATAACCGTCAATCTGGCACGCTGCATCCTCGACACTTACAGTAGATTGCATGGAAACTCAGCGCAGAAAAGTACTTCCTCAAGAAGTCCTGGAATCCCTTTTTTACTGGTAACATGTAGAGTTCCCTTTTTAGTAGCTGAAGTAAAGTCACCATTGTTAGAAATTGATGCAAGTCAACATAATTCATAAAAAGATCATCTCTATTTATGATATGGTCTGAAGCTCCCGAATCCAATAGAAATGTGAATTTGTTTCCATGGTCATCGTCATGATATTCATAAATGCGAAACCCGAAAAATCTCTTGATGTGAAGGGTTGATTGATTTCAACTGTCTGGACGGTCCTTGTCCTCTCCATAGATTTTTGCTGCTGCATCCTTTTGTAGTAGTAACAGTTATTTTGAACGTGATTTCTGCGTCCACAATGATTACACTTGATAAAAGACTTATTTAACGCCTTATTGTCCTTTTGGTAAAATTTAGTTTTAGGTTGTGAACTTTCCAACGTTCTTTTACGGTCGCCATGTTTATAATACTTCGCAACGTGTAATACTTTTGTGCTCATATCATTCAAAACAATAATAATAACAATAATTTTTTATTTCTTTAAAAAAAATGTACACATAAGGTTTTTAGGGGCTGAGACCACCTTTTAAGTATATTGAAATACCTGTATCAGGTGGTCTCGCTCTTCCATAACAATGTTTACATATTGGTACTTATCATAAAATATACATTGAAATTTCTAAATTATAAATAAAATTCGTAAAATTAAACAAGCATGTAATGGCGTGTGCATATGTGTATACATTTGTGCGCGTATATGCGTGAGTGTTCTTTTATTTATTTATACGATAATAACCTTAAAATATTTTGGATAATTTTTCTAAAAGCGTTTCAGTTTCTTCATAGTTTTTCGTTTTTAACCATTCAGCCTTTTTTTGACTTCGCATAGTTTATTGGGGTAAATATTGAGAATTTTGTTAATTTTATTGTACAAGTGTGCAGATTTATTTGGTGTACTGGTTGCGAGAAAATGACGTTTTTGATGGAGACACGTTGATGATATTAATTAGTTTCCGTCTTCTGTGTATGATAATTTTTTAGAATACGAATTTAGTAGATTTGTGTACTTTTAAAATATTTAGTTTGTGAAATATATAACTGTCTAACAGTTAAAATCTGGCTAGTTGAGTAAAGCAAGTGTGTAGGGAATCTGTAAGGTTTTTGATACATAACCTTTAGCAAAGATCTTTGAGCTCTCTCTACATCAATGAACTTTCTTTTAGCCGCACCGCCCCAAACTGGAATGCAGTAGCTTAGTATAGATTGTGCTAGAGCAAGGTAAATTTTATTTAATAGGGTTTTGGGAGCTATGTATCTGAGAAACTTGTACGAATCTTGAAAATCCAAATAAGTTTACGTATCCTACCACTTAATGCTTCTATTTGACCCTGCCATGAAAGTATCTGATCTATAATAACGCCTAAATTTTTTTTTTCGTATAAAGTGGATGATAATGTTCTATTTATTTATTTATTGAAAAGGTACACAAAACAGGTTGCAACCAAATATAAACGTAATACAATAACATCAGATTTGGGTTCCAGGTAACAACCCTTAATATGTGTACACAGTGGTTATAAAATTTATGCATAGAATCTATAGAGATTATAGTTAGAATTACACAGTTTACTCAGTTACAGTTAGTAAAGATAACATAAATATTTAAAACTTAATAAAACTTAAAGTGCATTTTTGAATATAAATATGCCTGTCTAAAACTAAAGTTGTAAGTTGCTTGATTATGAGGTCAGAAAAAGTTTATGTATTTGGTTTTTAAATAGGTTTGCGTTATTATTGAAAATGTCAATATTATTTTGGTTAGTTATGTTAAGATCATTAAATAGGCGGCACATACGATCAATGGGATTGTAAAAGGAAGTATTATTTTTGTGGACACTAAGAGTGAAAGTATTTGGATTTCTTAATCGGAAGTTAAAATTAATATTGATCAACGAGAGTAAGACAGGAGAATCTATTTTGGAATGAATAATTTTATGTAAAGTGATCAGATGAAAATACTCCCGACGGGATTCCAAAGTTTGCATCTTGAAATGTTTAAGTCTATCTTGATAGGATGTGCGTCTGTGACCGAAATGGAACCGAAAAGATAAAATTCTTAAAAACTTCCTCTGAACGCTTTCTAAACGATCACAATGAGCTGCATAATATGGAGCCCATATTACAGAGTTGTACTCCGAACCATGGTTTGATAAAGATGTATCGAACTAGATGGTATTTTAAAATTTCTTGTCGATCTCAAGATAAATCCTACCAATTTATTGCATTTGGCAATTATATTGTATTCATAATGATCCCTAAACGACATTTTATCGTCGAATATAACACCAAGATCTTTTGCTGACGTCTTTCTTGTGAGCGTACGTCCTTTTAAAGAATAGTTAAATTCAGTCTTTTTAGATTTACGTTGAGTAAAGCTAATCACAAAAACATTTATCAATATTGAGACTCATATGATTTTCTGTGCACCAGCTAGCCACAGCATTCAAATCTGTCTGGAGACAAAGGGCATCGTTTACGCTGTCAATTGATTTGAAGATCTTGAGATCATCAGCATAAAACAGGCTCTCGCAGTTCAACCTATCCACAAGGTCATTAACAATTAAGATAAAGAAGAGTGGGCCCAGGACAGAGCCTTGTGGGACACCTGACGTGATTACGGTTGGTGACGAGATCTGCCCTTTAATGGCCACAAATTGAGATCTTTTAAGTAAGAAGGATTGTACCCACCACAAAAGATTGCCACAAAATCCGTAAGCTCCTAGTTTATGACATAGAATAATATGATTGACCTTATCGAAAGCCTTGGAGAAGTCGGTGTAAATTGTGTCTGTTTGACCTTGTCTAGCAAATGACCTGCAAATAAAATTTTTATCTATATATATAAAAGAAAGTGGTGTTAGTTACACTATTTATAACTCAAGAACGGATGAACCGATTTGGCTGAAAATTGGTGGAGAGGTAGCTTAGAACCAGGAGACGGACATAGGATACTTTTTATCCCGTTCGACCGCGTTTCCGTCAAGTCACTATAAAACGTGGTATAACAAAAACGCATCTGACATGGAATAACAAAATGCAAATGACAGTGGAATAACAAAACGTAAATGACAGCTAAACGTAATTTTGTCTTTGGTTAAGTATGGTAAAAAATTTGACAATTATAAAAATGATAGCTAAACGTAATTGATAATATCATCAGTAATATGTTTTCTCTTTGAATCATCATTAACAATGCCGCGAGTAATATTATAAATGCGAAGGTGTGTTTGTTTGTTGGTTTGTCCGTCAAGCACGCTGCAACAAAGCTACGGATTGACGTGATTTTTTGGATAGGTATAGTTGAGAACCTAGAGGGTGACAGGCATCCCGGAAAATCAAAGAGTTCCCGCGGGATTTTAAAAACTAAATCCACGCGAACGAAGTCGCGGGCATCAGCTAGTATTCTAATAAATTAGTTGTAGTTGAACGATTTTTGACGAAGCCATGTTGTTTAGGTGTTATAATAGCGGAAACATGATGGTAAATGGTATCGTATACCACTGATTCTAAAACCTTTGAAAAACAGGATAATATACTAATGGGACGATAGTTTTCACAGCGCGACCGGTCCCCGGACTTAAAGACGGGTATAATATAAGCAGTTTTCCAGAAATTAGGAAATATTTAATCTCTGTTGATGTTGGAGCAATTATCACAAGTACCATTACAGTCAGTAGCATGCAATGTAATGCAATAGTTATTTTTCGGCTGAGAGCTATTGTAAATAGAAAAACAAATATAATTTGTTTTTTCCGTGTTAAGAGTTAGTAAATTAGTCCTCAGCCAAAGAGCGACCCTTGCGAGTCCTAGTTTAGCTGCTTTTTTAACTTTATCCCACGTAGAATCCGAAAAGATTTTGGCATTTTTTATTTCTAAATTACAGATCTCATTTATGTAAATTAAAAACAAAGTAGGTCCTAAAACGCTACCTTGTGGTACACCATAAGAGATATTGAGGTCCTGGCTAGTGTAGTTCCCAATTTTCACTCTCTGGGTGCGACCACAGAGGTAGTCCTTAAAAAGAGCCAGAGGGACATCTCTTATGCCAAGATTTTCTAACTTTTTCACAAGAATAGGGACAGAGACGGTATCAAATGCCTTTTTAAGATCGAGAAATAAAGCTACACATTTTTTACCACTATCAAGTTGTTTATCAATAAACGAGGTTAGTGCTATGACAGCATCTTCTGTTGATTTTCCATGCCTGAAACCATACTGAGATTCAGACAGAAGCTGATACTTGTTCAAATAATCCAGCAACCGTGTTCATTATCTTTTCCATTGTTTTTGAAATTGAAGGTAAAACAGAGAACAAAACGTTTTTTAACTTCACTTCTTGGTCTAGCAGTCTTGTTTTTACAAAAGCTAATGTTAGATTATCTTCAGACAATGTTTTGATTGTAGTTATAACTCCATCATAAGTTGAGGGTAAGGTTAACAATACATTTGCAACTTCATCAGTTTCCTCTAATTTGGCTCCAGCCGCTAGTAAATCCGTGATCAAATCATCAAACACAGCAAAATGTTTCATTGGGGTGTTTTTAACTTCAAAGCTAATAAGTTTTGCGTTAAGCTAATTGTGTCGCAATACTCTTCCGTTCATAAAGTGCATCCAAGCAATCCAAAATCTCTCGTGCCGAGCGGTCTTCCTTCGCGAAACCGAGATAAGAATCCGATAAAAACTCGACTATTACGTTTTTTGCAATCCGATTATTTTCTCCCACTCACTTTATAACGTCTAGTTCGCTAAGCAATGCCCTGATTCTAAACTTCCATACACTATATTTTTCGCCATCGAAGGGCTTAATATTTCGCTTGCTCTTTGAATCCATTGCTACGCTTGATCTTTGAATCCATTGCAAAACAATTATTAAACTCCGAATGAATCAATATAGCGTATAACTGGGCCCATAACCTGTTAATTTATAGGTATGGAATATTAAATACATAATCAGATGTAGAAATGAATTATGTGTTTTATTTCACCAATTTCAAATTACTGTCAAGGAAGATAATATGACAGACTCCTAGCACACTTTCTTTTTACAATAGAAAAGAGGTTGGTCATTCAATTACTTTAGAATAGGTTTTACATCAAAACAACCTTGCATATTATTTATTTTATTAAATATAATTAACTTTTGCATATAAAACCAACAGATATCAGGTAGCAAAGGTTTATACACCTTTGCTACCGGATTTGGTAAACCATAGATTTTTACGAGATAAAAAGTAGCCTAAGTGTTAATGAAAGGTATACCTTGGATTAACATTTAGGCTTTGGAGATAGATTACTAACTATCTCCATTCTAAAGAGTTAAATCTGTCAAATTAATTATAACAATTAGCTATATATGCCTATGTATGATTGTTACTCTTTCACGCAAAAACTTCTGAACGGATTGGCTGAAATTTGAAATGCAGATAGATTATACTTTGAATGAACACACACAGGTTACTTTTTATCCCGTAAAAATTCGTCGTTCGCGCAGGATTTTGAAAAACCGAAATTCACGTGTTACTCCTTCACGCCACAGTTAACGAACTGATTTGGTTATAATTTGAAATGGAGATAGATTTTACCCTGGATTGACACATAGTTTACTATTTATCCCGTAAAATGTCATGATTCCCGCAGGATTAATAGTGTGTAATTTTGAAAAGAGCAACTGCTGAGTTTCTTGCCGGTTCTTCTCAGCAGAATCCGCTTTCCGAACCGGTGGTAGAGTCATGACTTGTCATAAGCGCCACAGGTTGGCCTACATGAAATAAATGATTTTGAATTTGAATTTGAAGGATTTTGGAAAAAACTCAGTTAACGTATTACTTCTGCACGCTACAACTAATCAACCGATTTGACTGAAATTGGGAATGGAGATAGATTATACCCTGAATTAACACATAGGCTACTTTTTTATCCCGTAAAAATGCATGATTGGCCAAATCTCTAAATACCTGATATCTCCCAAAGCCACCATGATAGTTTTCTTCATAGTCTATTTCATAGTCGGGGATCGTTCTTACCTTAATGGGAGGCATACGCAGAGAAACTTTCAGCTTTTATAAAATGATGAAGATCTGATCGTCCTGGGCTCTCAGTCCATCAAGGTCGAGTAACGTTTCACCGCGGTATGACATACTTTTTGGTATTTGAAAATCTGTCAAAACGTTATTCGTCGCTTAAAGTATACATTAGCGATTGATAAATAGGCGTTCCATTAAGTTAATTTACAACGTAGTTAAAGTGACACCCCTCGGAATGTTTTATGTAATAGTAAATAGTGCGATAAACTGCGTTTATGATAATTACATAGGTCAGATTAATAAATTATGCATAAAATACATGCAGTAAGCAACGTAAGATTCTACTTTCGAGTGATATCGTAATGTCAAACAAAATACGAGTAAGTATATCAAAAAATTAGGTTTTCTGGTATTCAATAGATATAAAATGTTAACATGCAACAATATTAAATTTACTTAAATAATATTTCTGTTATGCGCGAAAAATCTTTATGTCATTACTAGCCGATGCAGCCGAATTCGTCCGCGTCGATTTCGTTGTTAAAAATCCCGTGGGATTTCTTTGATTTTCCGGGATAAAAAGTACCCTAGAGGACACTCTCTCCAGGTCCTCTCAACCTTCCTTTGCATCGCTTTGTGAACTGTGAAATAAAATTATTTTGAAATAAAATCATTTTGAAATACCATTAATAATAAAATTGAGTTGTACACGTACAATGTACCTGTAATGCAACGTAAAAAGATACTGACTATTTTGTACTACATTCACGAAATACATATTGTACTTTAATTTTCATTTTTAGCCGACTTCAAAAAAAGGATGAGGTTCTCAATTCGACGCGTATTTTTTTTGGCGTTGTTACTCCATAACTCCGTCAAATCCGAACCGATTTCGATATTTTTATTTTTATTTGAAAGGACATACCGTCAGATTAGTCCCATTTAAATTTGGTGAAGATCTGATAAATATCTTCGGTGATGAAGGACGGTACTCCTCAATTTTTGTTGATGTTACTCCATAACTTCGTCTTCGTCTAATTTGGACCGTTTTCAATCATTTTTTTTATTGGAAAGGATATATCGTCAAGCGGTCCCATTTAAATTTGAATAGACTAGAATAGAATAAAATAGAAATGTTTTTTATTCAAATAAACTTTTACAAGTACTTTTGAATCGTCTACCAGTGGTTCGGAATGCCGTTCCTGCCGAGAAGAACCAGCAAGAAACTCGGCAGTTGCTCTTTTCAAAATACTTTTACAATATACTTAATAGATATTATGTTATGTATGCAGAGTTTCCACAATGAGGGGAAGTTCCACAAAAGCATACGTAATTATATCTAATTATAATTCAACACATGTTAAGACGGGCAGACAGAAAGTAGCCCCATTGCCGCTGGTGGCACCCGTTCACGAGCATGACGCATGACCCAGCCATTGCTTCGCTCAACCATATTTGAGGGAACGTAACGTTTGGTGAAGATCTGATGAATATCTTCGGTTATGGAGGACGGAACTCCACAATTTTTTAAAAAACCGATTTCTAATGCCACTGCAAAGTATACATTAATTTTGGTTCGTACACGTATGTTGAAGTCGGGCTAGCTTTGGTTTCATCGTCTCTATTTAGGCCCGCCCGACTTCAACATACGTGTACAAACTAAAATTATTGAATACTTTGCAGTGGCGTTTGAAATCAGGGTTTTTTTAAAGAATTTTCGACCGAGCGAAGCGAAGGTCTCTGAGTTTACTAGAGCGATTTGCACTTGTCCGTCCGTCCGTCTGTCACAGCCTTATAACTTCTGAATTACTGAACGTAATTACTTCAATTTTAGATATGATATGTAAACCGATGGCCTCCAGCCGAAAATGGCTTAAAAAGTTATAAAAATCTTTATTTCAGGGGGGCTCCCATACGAAATGGGTGGCTTTCAAAGTGGAGATTGTATTCGAGGCTAGATTTCTAAAACCACTTTGTTTTAAAACTTGAAACTTACACATAATTTGAGTTATATTCTGTACTTGAACAACAAATACTAAGATTAGATAAATATTATAAAGAAACGAAATTATTTGAGTTTTAATGGGCATCAATGTTTTTAACAAAACTTCACTATACTGTTACTAGATGGCGCTGTCTTTAATATTGTAAATATGCATCCCATCCACGAAAGCAGATGACGATTGACGTCATCAGATTCGGCGCGTTTTAATTACAATATAATATAGTTAAAACTACCTTATGGGAATTATGGGATACCGCGAGGTCTCAGTTCGGGGCGAACCACTAGTTATATATATCCAATACAATACTCGTTGGTGTTAATTAGACCGATAAATATCACTTTCAATTATGATTAGAATTCACGCCTTAAAACATATTCTCAATAAGTGTTGTTATATTTCAAAGTGATTACGGCGTTACTATCGATACAGAACAGACGCGTTTTTTCCAGGCAAGCCCCTTTGAACTTGTCTGTTAGCCTTGGCGCACACCTTTCTTATCAAATGCCACGTTTTACGTCAAATATAATCCAGTCTTGGTAGTTTTCGGTGACGGTGTGGTGTGGTTGTCTGCCGTTTGCCACTTACAACCGTTTCAAAGCGGATCTCACTCGCGCCAAGCGAATGGACTACAATCACTTAGTCATTCTATAGTTAGTGCGAACATGTGCGTTGGCGCGAATATACGCGTCGTCTATGTTGCGCCGCGCCTCGCTATTTTACACTCGTTCAGCTAAAGTATTATTCATTTGATCTGATAAAATAGTTCCAAAGAAGAAATTCATCTGTGATTTAATTTTAATATTTGATAAATATAATTTATCCGAGTAGTTGTTAAGTTATTTGATAAATATGTCTCTGGAGCTAGAAGAAACCGCAGTTTCAACCGGCGATGTATTCGAGGATTTTCTGCTCTCATTTCGTCGGTGTTTGGCAAAGGTAAATGCTATCTAATTCCGGGTTATCTAAGCCAGAAGTACTACTAGGCGCTGTTCTAATAACAGTTTAGTTTTGGACTTCATTAGTTCACAGACGTCTCGAGCTATTTCTTATTATTCTCGAGCTTGTTCTAGTATCGACCCCATCATGGATGAATACAATGATATCGTCGAATGGATAATTAAGGTAAATTTTAATCATTGCTCACATTTTTGTACCACAACTATTTATATTTTCGCAAATAATTTGGAACGATTTCAAGGCGTCTTATCTATTTGTGGAATTAGTTAGGTTCATAAGTAGATTGTCGTGAATATTTAAAAAAAATGGGTATTTAAAAGTTTACTTATATAATGCATCTATGTAACACTAATATCATTAGACTTGAGGCTCATTTGCACACACACTATTGCTAAAGAGTTTCATTTAATCCATATGTTCGACAGGTGAATACGTAATTAAAGACTATACCTACATCACAATGCACATGATATCAATTTGGACGGCTAGTTAGAGAAACGTCGTCACATTCCAAGCGAAAAAAGACTGAGCGATAATATTATTATGATTAACAAATATTTAAGATTAGTTAGAAAGTTACATTAGCTAGAAGAGTTTGAATTTTCTCACTGTTACGTAATTTTATCTTTTAGTCCCTTATTTTGGTAGGTTCACACACTTATCGTTCAACAAGCAACACGTCTAATCATTCAACCTGCCATGTTCTTAATTTTATTTCAAACTTCACATGAGTGCTGTGCGAATTCATTCCCATTTCTAAGTTGTCATTGGTTAACTTTTATAATGGTCCTTTTTCTTTACTTTCACTTTTAACGTGGACTATGAAACTAATTATTATTACTAGTAGTTTTTAAATAATCTATATATATAGTTAGTTACACTATTTATAACTCAAGAATGGCTCAACCGATTTGGCTGAAAATTGGTGGGGAGGTAGCTTAGAACCAGGAGACGGACATAGGATACTTTTTAATATTATAAATGCGAAAGTGTGTTTGTATGTTGGTTTGTTTTTCAATCAAGTAGCAAAAAAGCTACGGATCGACATGATTTTTTGCATGGGTATAGTTGAGAACCTGGAGGGTGACAAAGGCTAATTTTTATCCGGGAAAATCAAAGAGTTGCCGCGGGATTTTAAAAATGAAATCCACGCGGACGAAGTCGCGGGCATCAGCTAGTATTATATATAATGTGATTTTACATTATATTTTAGCTTTTTATTGAAAACTAGCGTTTACCAGCGGCTTCGCTCACTTTAAATTCTATCTTTCAAACCTCCATCAATATCAAAAATCCATTCTTAGCGGACGCCTACGTCATAATAGCTATCTGGATGCCAAATTTAAGCCCGATCCGTCCAGTGGTTTGAGCTGTGCGTTGACAGATCAGTCAGTCAGTCAGTCAGTCACCTTTTCTTTTTATATATTTAGACTAGCCTTTGCCCGCGAATTCATCCACATGGTGTTGTTTTTTAAATTCTATTATGACTCTTCTTTAACTTTATCCAGGCAAAAAATTAAGTCGATCCGTTGCTCCATTGCATTGTTGCTGTGTGGTTAAAACAAACACTTTCGCATTTATAACATTACAAAGTGTCGTACGATGTTACGAGTACCATAAAGCCATTAAAGTTGTACTTGTGTATTTATAATTGCAACGCGAATTTAAGTGAAGTATATAATATAATATGTATAAACCTAGCGCTTGTTTGTTAATTAAAACCACTATTTAACGACATAATAAGCCCCGAAAAATAAGTAAACTCATAATCGATGCTATGTTTAATAAATAATTGGCAAATGTTTCCCCTTGAGGATCTAAAGGTCATCCGTTTGTAACGTGGCATAATTGACATTTATGCCGATGATAATAAATTATTTCGGGTGGTGAATGGTTCCAATGTACTCGCATAATAATAATTAAGAAGTGTAAATAACTTCTTAATTATTATTATGTGAGTAACTACTAAAGCGAATTATACATATATAAGATACAAATACATCAAATTCATGCGATCAGATCTTTGGATCAGATATATAAATCCCACCAAAAACATTTTCACGTAAAATGTTGCCACGACGAGCAAACGAGTGCTCACGCACTGTAAAAAAGTTATCAGATCTCATGTAGAGCCAAGCTTCTAACTCTACACGCCCTAACTCTACAAGCCCTAACTTCACAAACTCTACACCTTAGTCAAAATATGTGGCTTGGCCGTTGCGCTACATTCACATGGGCGTAAGGTGAAAAATTTATTCACTGTTCATTACTTTTCTGTTATACAATAGTTCTTGTAGTAACGAAAAGGTCATGCCACATATTTTAACTAAAGTCTAGAGTTTGTGAAGTTAGCGCTTGTAGAGTATCCATATCGTGATAGACTCATCGACGATTCGAAAGCACTTGTAAAAAAGTTTATTTGAATAAAAACATTTCTATTCTATTCTATTCTATTCATGAAAATATTTTTGGTGGGATTTCACTTCTTTTTATAAGTGTTCTTCTTCTTTATGTTGTTTATTATTATTTATAACAAGGAGACCCTATATCAATTTTCAGACCTCTAGCATCAAAATTTGCGGAAGTCTCATACAAACTTTCACCCCCATTCATCATACAAAAGGGGTGTAAACGTTTCATGTTTTAGGTTTTTTTTGTAGTTTGTGTACTATTACTAGCTTGCATACCAAATTTCACCTTTCTATGACTTCAGGAAGTACCTTAAGAATTTTGTTGATCATCAGTGAGACAGTGATAATCGGGGGTTTTGTAGATATCAATAAAATCTAAAGTATAAGAGCTATGCAATTGAAACTGTATATGTTTAATAAGTTCACTATTGACATCATATCCCGAAAATTTAGTTTGTTATAATCTAAACCCAAGTTATGAGGGTCCAAAAAACGACGAAGCGCTTCGAGAAAAGGTAGGTAGTGCCCTTACGCTTCACTTGCAGTCGTGGCGGGGACACTACCGTGTCCCGAGATAATGGCAGAAAAGTCCTCCACTGTCATATAAGAATTAACAAAACCTTTTTCCACTTCATTTATATAATGTTCGATACTGTTTTAACCCCCGACAATTTATTGTTTGTAAGAAATTACGAATAAATGTTCACAAGAGCGCTTACATTAGTTATTAACCGACTTTACAAAAAACAAAAAGAGGAGGTTCTCAATTCGACGCGTATTTTTTTTTGTCGATGTTACTCCATAACTTCGTCAAATCTGACTCGATTTCAATAATTTTTTTTTTAGTTGAAAGGACATACCGAGGTTGGTCCCATTTAAATTTGGTGAAGATCTGATAAATATCTTCGGTGATGGAGGACGGAACTCCTCAATTAATAGAAACAAATCGCTCGCGATCAGAGAATCTGTAGATTTATCCTATGAAGCTACACTAAAAAGCCTAAAATAATAATACTTAAAAATTCTTTTAAAAAAACCGAATTCAAACGCCACTGAAAAGTATAAAATAATTTCAGTTTGTACACGTATGTAGAAGTCGGGCGGGCCTCAATAGAAACTATGAAACTGCAAGGGTAGTCCGACTTCAACATACCTGTACCAAGTACTATTATATTCTGTGCCTGGACCTAAAATTTTGGCTAGCGTGGCGCTTTCGTTTCATCGTTTCTAATTATCGTAATTTAGTCACGTTATCTATGACGTGAGTAAAGTTACAGGTGTAATCGCGGGGTTAAGAAAATCTTGTGATATTCATTATTTATCAAAATCAGAGCATTTTCCACGGGAGATGAAACATCTAAATCTACGTAAACATCAGCTGGTAATGGTTTATCGAAGGAAGATAACAAGGATAGATCACGCTTACTAAATATGACGTCAGAACACGAATTAATGAATCTAAATATTTATTAGGTACCCTAATTATTAGTTGCCCTACCTAGCTACCACAACTACTGCGATTGCATTTATAATTTTGATAATTTTATTTAAACACTTTTAAGACTACATTTTTTTGACACACTATCTGTCAGCGAAGTGCTCACGTCTGGTAGTCGATTTTGTTGTAGCTGACTCTCAGTGTCAGACAGATGTCTTTTAGTCTTTTTGTACGTACGTAATTTGTAGTTTAAATTTTGGTGCGTACACAGATGTTTATGAATTGATGATATAATAATAATTATTATTATTCAAAAAATTCTATTGAAAATACTGCAGCTAGCGTTGAATTTCGGAACTTGCTTCACTTGTAAATTTTATAATATTTAGATAGGTGCTGAATAATTATAGTGCATCTTTTGTAAATTACGTTATCAAAAGCTAGCCAGCACCCCGATTCAGAACATTTCGATAACTTCCCGTTTCGATACGATTAGATATCGATCTCGTATCGAAAATTTTTTGTCGTGCGATTCAGAACGTTCGGTTAGAGAATTCGATTCGATGTCGACTACGGAATCGGCTTCGTTATCGGTATCGACAAGTTACATTAAATTACATGTGGATTTACGAAGTTTGTTGTTTTACCAAAATTTCACTTGATAATAAATTCATGTTAACACTAAATAAATAGATTTTAATCATTTTCGAAGGTCATTGAAGTAATTATTTAAAATGATAACTTGTTAAATTATTGACGGCCAATTTTCAGCCTCTTCGATAGATGGCGCTAAGTTCATGTTTCATCCCTCTGGGTTCTTATTTTATTTTGTTGTGGTGTACATAATATGTTATTTTAATGTTAAAATACGTACAATATAGTAAGTAAACATTTACATACCAAAATCATCCATCATAATCATTTTATACGAAAAACCAGTAAACACAGTACGTAAACAAAAGGATACCGGATGCCCTGTAGCTTTCGATAAGTAACCAACTAAAATTATCGGACGTTCGGAAAATCTTATTCGATAAGGTTGTTGTGAATAGCGTTTGATAGAAGATATCGAACGATATCTACGTCGTTTCGATTCGGTTTCGATTTCGACAACTTCTCTGTCGATACGAGTACTCTGAATTGAAAATTCATCTTATCGTACGATAGCAAACCGAATCGATCGATAATTATGTTATCGTAAGGTTCTGAATCGGGGTGCAGGTAACGCCATCGATATGTAATTATTTTCTTATCTTCATCATAGCTCATTTAGATATATATAAAAGAAAGTGGTGTTAGTTACACTATTTATAACTCAAGAACGGATGAACCGATTTGGCTTGGCGAAAGGACATAGGATACTTTTTATCCCGTTCGACCGCGTTTCCGTCATGTCACTATAAAACGTGGTATAAGAAAAAAGCATCTGACATGGAATAACAAAACGCAAATGACAGTGGAATAACAAAACGTAAATGACAGCTAAACGTAATTTTGTCTTTGGTTAAGTATAAAAATTTGACAATTATAAAAAGTGTTATAATAAAGCATTACTGATATTATAAATGCGAAAGTGTGTTTGTTTGTTGGTTTGTCCTTCAATCACGTCGCAACAGAACAGCGGATTGATGCGATTTTTTGCATGGGTATAGTAATGGATGTAGTAGTGGTTCCTCAGACCGGGAAAGCTACTTTTTATCTCGGATAATGAAAGAGTTCCCGCGCGATTTTTAAAAACTAAATCCATGCGGACGAAGTCGCGGGCATCAGCTAGTAACTATTAATTTAAATCCCACGTTCTTTCGGCTATGCCCCCTAGCATACCTCCCTCCGCTCCGGATGACGAGGTCACGGGTACGATTCCCGGGTCGGACTAAAAATGTATTGACTCCTTCCGCCGTGATCGGATTCGGTGGAGACGACATTACAATTTTCTTTATTGAAATCCTGTAGAAAAGACAAAGTAACTCTGCGTTAGAACAGGTAGTTTCGCGTGACATACAACGTACAAATGCATGTCATGCCGGAGTATGCAAAAGTAAAATGCGCTGCTCTACTCGATCTTACACCTTTTTTTTATTCAATGACCTATATTAAACAGCCTTTGGCTGCGATACCTGATAGATAGTGACGATCCAGTCTCAGACGGAAGTGTATATAAATAGGATAAGACTCCAATCCTGTTTCTATATGCCATCATCGTACCGCAACACTATTGCTTGGTGGCATGTCTTTGACGGTAGGGCGGAAACTAGTCACGACTAAAGCCACCCATCAGCCAAAACACACTTCCATAGATGCTATATATCTATGAGATGGAACTGGTAGAACCTTGATTTGTCATACGAGCCACAGGTTGGCCTACATGAAAAAATAAATAAATTATTTTTTTTTATTTTGATAGTTTCCCAGACAGCTTTTTTCGTTGTTCTTTTGCATATTAAATTTTTTCCCAATTCATACGTACTAATAACTAAAATTCAACGATAGCTGAGTATTCGTGCGTGTCGTAACTCTCGAGTAGACTTTGGCTCGTGCAATGACGCGCCATTTAGCAACACTGACGCCTGATTGCGTCACCCTATACGTTATCTGTATCCTCGAAATGATGATTGCGCTGGGGAAACCCTATTCTCATATTTGTGGATTAAATTTCAAAATATATCGTAAATGACACATTAAAGTATTTTACGCTAGCAGATTGCTGTTGTCCGCGTGGATTGGGTTCTTCTAAAAATCTTGGAATCTTGGAAAATCTGAAAATGATTTCCTGGGATAAAAAGTAATTTCTTTGCCCATCTCTGTACTTTAAAATCTTCTCTGTATGTTAAATGTACAATTTTTTATACTTATATATATATATATATTGTAAATAATAATTACTGAATCTTATTTACCTTATTAATGATTTTTTGTTAACTATCGCTATTGCAATTTAATAGAGCCACTTACCTTGAATGATGTTTTTTCTTTACTTTTAAACGATTTTGAATACTCTATGTATGAAATATTTAAGATAGTAAGGTGCCGAATTCTCTCACTGTAATGCAACATTTAAGTTATTTTATCTTTTAGTCCCTTATTTTTGTAGGTTCTCACACTTATCGTTCAACAAGCAACATGTCTAAACATTCAATATGCCAATGCCATTTTATTTCAAACATGAGTACTGTGCGAATTGATTTTCATTTCTAAGCTGTCATTGGTCAACTTTTAATTGTCCTGTTTATCATCACTTTCTCTTTTAATGGGGACGATGAAATGGCAGTTTTTAAATATATCATTCAACATGATGTTTAAGTTTTTTTATTGAAAACTAACTGATGCCTACGATTTTGTCCGCGTGGATTTAACTATAACCATTTTTTGGTTTGTCCTTCAATTACGCTGCAACAGAGCTATAAATCGATGTGATTTTTTGCAAGGGTAAACCCGTATAAGTTGAGAACCTGAAGTACTTTTTTGCAAGGGTAACCCCGTACAAGTTGAGAACTTGAAGTACTGAAGTACATAGGGTACTTTTATCCCAGAAAATCAAAGAGTTCCCGCTAAATTTTTAAAACGAAATCCACGCAGACGAAGTCGCGGGCAACGGCTAGTATAAGATAAGAATACTATTATATATTGCTGCTCTTATCAAAAGTTTTTGTAAGCTTTATTTTATTAAGCTTATCAAAAGCTTAAATATTCCTGAGATAAAAAGTAGCCTTGATAAGTTCTTGCAGACTAACTCTACCCGCCCGTGAAATCTGGTCAAAATCAGTTCACCCATTCAAAGTCTGGACGACTTAAAACGAGTGTTTGAGTTATGCTATAATTCAATTATGCGCTTAATGAGATACGCGCAGTGTAGGGTTCCGTAGTTGAAAGTCTCAAATATTATTGCTGACCTAGGATAGTGCTTTTATTTTATTTATGAATATTGAATAAATTTTGTGTTCCATGGTTTAAATACTATAATATTCTACAAAATATGCAACTTACACTACGTGTAATACCTAACTTAGAAAAAACAGATATAACTCTTTAACTAATGAACCCTACTTAGCCGTGATAGTTTTCCTTTAAAATTCATTATATATACTACTGCTGTGAATTTTTTCTTGCATTCTTTATACAACCATTTAGCTGGCAGAGGGGGGGGACACTTGACTCTAATAAAATTTAGCACTTTAAAATATCATATTTCACAAACGGATCCCTGAATTGAAAAATGGTGTTCCCACACCCACAATATTTTTGAAAGACCTATTCAACGACACCCCACACTATGGGATAGATGAGAAAAAAAAATTTATCCCCACTTTACATGTAGGGGAGGTACCCTAAAAAAAATTATTTTTCACAATTTTATTTCACCACTTTGTCGGCGTGATTGGTATTTATACCCTTGCCAAATTACAGATTTCTAGTACCAATAGTCTCTGAGCTAAACCGCGGACAGGCAGACAGACAGACAGACGGACGGACATGGCGAAACTATAAGGGTTCCTTGTTTACTACGGAACCCTAAAAAGACACTTCAATTTTATGTATAGACCGTGATATTATAGTTTTATCAATGGGAAAATAAGTATAGATAACCAGTGAGGTTAGTGATGGAACTACAGATATCGATACGTGTACTTTTACGAATATGTGTATAATATCTTTTAGATACTTAAGATAGAAACGAACATCGTCGCGAAAGACTTCCGTTACTTTCATGCCACGTGTTATGGGTTCTAATTTTGTTGCCCTGTAGGACAATGAAACAATAGTAATAACCTAGTAATTTAGTAACAGCATACAATGTAAGGAATCTAGTATTTTTCGGGGTTCAACCCCAGTTCGATTATTCCTGTTTTCGGAATTATGTGAATTTTTAGCAATTAACAAGTTTCTCAAAATTTAAAACACTCCGGACATGTGAATCTATGGCCCGACTAAGTACGTACGTACCTAACATCCTGTTACCCAGTTTTCTGCTCCGTCATCCTCCTCGACCCTCGATCATCATCTATCCAACACATATTCATTGAGACCATTCTAATTAGCCCAAACACACTATATCTGTTGTAAGTTGCTGAGGAATTGAGCATCCCGCAGACTACTTGTTGCTGCAGCATCAGAAAAGGTTACCACGCCTTGGAAATACTCCGAAATAACAGTAAACCTTTCAAATCAATTCTTTCACTGCAGTGAAAGCTTCTAAGACCCATTAATCATGAGGGATTTTAAAAACTAAATCCACGCGGATGAAGCGTGTGTATTCAATATAATATAACTAGCTGGCCCAGCGAACTTCGTACCGCCAACTTATCTATATAAATTAAATAAATAAACTAACCCAATCCAAAAAAAACTATCCTATCTTTTAAGTTGGACCAAATTACAGATAGTTACGAAGTTTGATTAAAATCGGTTAAGTAGTTTAGGAGTCCATCGCGGACAAACAACGTGACACGTAATTTATATATAAGTATTAAGATAAGATTATATGCTCGTACTCGACTATCCTACTTTCTACTAATAAATAATAAATATTATGAATGCGAAATTTCCTGAGCAGGGATGGATGGATGGATGTTTGTTACTCCTTCACACCACAATAAGTGAGCCGATTTGGCTGGGAATGGAGATAGCTCATAACCAGAATTAACACGTGGGCTACACTTAATCCTTTGGGCTGATGACTAGATGATGCCCACGACATTGTCCGCGTGGATTAGGTAAGGTTTTTAACTGTCGCGGGAACTATTTAATTTTTTGAAATGAAATATTTATGAATAGTTCCCGCGACAATTAAAAACCTTACCTAATCCACGCGGACAACGTCGTGGGCATCATGTAGTAAAAAACATTTCAGTAGACACGAGCATAAGACGTATCCTATGCTCTCACATAGGATACGTCTTATGCTCGTGTCTACTGCCGTATTATTTTTGCACCAGTTAGGTGCAAAAATAAAACTCATGAAACGCGCAAATCAACCCAGACCTCAATGCGGGAGGTTGATAGTTATAAATAAAAAGAATGTTGTTAACTGTGGGCCTGATAATATAAATACAGCGTCAATACGTAAATGGAGAGAGCGTGGTCACATCAGAATGAATCTGTAGAAAATAACTAGAGTTAACTATGGTTTTAATGTGCGAAACTCTGTTCACCTGTATCATAGTACAAAACTATGCCTGTATGCTATATTATGTATAAGTAAAACGGATTGAGTACCTATATAACTCAGTGATTATGATTACTTTTTTAGGTTTTTAAGTCCCTGTTTTATTAATATCCGTCAATCTAATGACACTTCATTAATTACTCAGTCTACTCTTCATTATTTTAAAATTCGTCAGTAGGTACCTACCTAATACTACGTTTATGGGTTTTGACTAAAGAGCGCCCCAAAGAAGGAGACATACTGCATAAATAAAGAATACATAAATGTACTAGTAAAGTAATAAATAGCTAAGGATTTTGTATATTACTAGCTGACCCAGCGAACTACGTACCGCCAGGAAAAATATTTAGGGGTGGGTCACCCTTATCATTTAGGGATATGAAAAATAAATGTTGGCCGAATCTCAGACCTACCCGATATGCACACGAAATTTCATAAAAATCGGTCCAGCAGAGTTTGGTAACAAACACCGCGACATGAGAATTTTATATATTAGAAGATTATCTGCGATCAGCAATTCATAAATTTTTCAATGCATATTATTGTCTATCAGTCTTAACATATTGTTGACACGTGTTTGCGTGGAGTCTGTGACGTCACAATTATCAACGTGTTTTGCAACTTTTATTGGTCATAAATCAAATCTACAAACATTACGTACTAGACGTTCGACAAAAATTGGCACATACTTCGCCTCGCGCTTCCCCGCACCGCACCTCAAGTTAGATCCACTTAGTACAGACATAGTATAAGGAGATACAGTAGTTTGACGCCTTTGATCTCGTGGTACTACACATACGATTCAAGTTGGCTCCTACCTCCCTCGCGCTTCCCCGCACCGCACCTCAAGTCAGACCCACTTAGTACAAATAGAAACATACCGCTAGCGAAGCAACGCTTATTATAAAAGGTAGTATCAAATACCTACCAATGTACTTAGGTACTGGCACAGAACGCTATGCTACTGGCAGGCTAGTTTTAACATAGATAAGAGTTTTAATTACGTTGTCACTAATTTGTCAAGTATAAACAAACTATTGTTATTTATTGTTGTTTTTATTCCTATAGTTCACGTGTTGTTCTCTGCGATGAATAAAATAGGAAAAGCTTACAAAGCACAGAACGCGCTTTATTATTTAAATTTATGACTTTCTTTGAAAAGGAGAAAAATAAAAAAAATTGATCGCGCCCATCGACATTGAAGACGTTAAGGCCATAAAAAGTATGGACAGAAAACAAAATCCCTCCCAGTCAGACTCGAGTGAATTACTAACAAAAATAGAACTGAAGTTGTTAGAAAATGAAATAAAATATCAGTCATTATTAAAATCATTTGATGATATTGTAAAACGTACCGCCGCAGCTACTGGCGTATATAAAGTACCGAACCGAATATACATGTAGTAAAAATCTGTTATTTTGACATTACAAACAGGCACCTCAGTTTTATTTATTTATAGATAATACTTAATAAATAAATAAAATTCAATAGATTAACCGTATAAATTAAAGATTTTACGCAAGCGTAATACGATAACCCTTTAATATAGGTCCCAAACAGACTTTGCCTACTTGGGACGCTAACTCGCTCCGCAGTTACCACACCCACCGCATGATTGCCCTGTCTAGACCTCTGTATGAACCTATCCTTACTCTGTGGTACAGATAACAACCATAGCCTAGTTACCGATGTCTAGACCTATTTTCACCGAACGTGTTAGTAACTACATCCATCTCCTATAGTCCAGTATCACAGTTATTAAGCATACTTGACAACAAAATCTATATATATAAAAGAAAGTGGTGTTAGTTACACTATTTATAACTCAAGAACGGATGAACCGATTTAGCTGAAAATTGGTGGAGAGGTAGCTTTGAACCAGGAGACGGACATAGGATACTTTTTATCCCGTTCGACCGCGTTTCCGTCATGTCACTATAAAAGGTGGTATAAGAAAAACGCATCTGACATGGAATAACAAAACGCAAATGACAGTGGAATAACAAAACATAAAGGACAGCTAAACGTAATTTTGTCTTTGGTTAAGTATGGTAAAAAATTTGACAATTATAAAAGTGGTATAATAAAGCATTACTGATATTATAAATGCGAAAGTGTGTTTGTTTGTTGGTTTGTCCTTCAATCACGTCGCAACAGAACAGCGGATTGATGCGATTTTTTGCATGGGTATAGTAATGGATGTAGTAGTGGTTCCTCAGACCGGGAGAGCTACTTTTTATCTCGGATAATGAAAGAGTTCCCGCGGGATTTTTAAAAACTAAATCCATGCGGACGAAGTCGCGGGCATCAGCTAGTAATATCTAAATCTATACGGACGAAGTCACGGGCATGAAATTGAAATTCAAAATTATATGTGCTTGTGGCTATTATGATTTATGACAAGTCAAGACTTTAGCACCGGTTCAGAAAGCAGATTCTGCAGAGAAGAGCCGGCTAGAGTATCAATATTATTTCCATCATATACATCCAGCCATCGCGAAAATCGCGAGGAATAGAGATCCTTCATACCTAGAACAGGCAGTTACGCATTTGTCATACAAAGTCATGCTGGAAGTCTGCTACAGGCTTCAATAATATAGGAGGAATAGGAGGTCACGAGTTATAAGCGAATACACAGACCTGAACTTTTTTATACTGTTAGATTATTATAAATAACTCATTATTTTGACTTCAAAGATTGTATTTTTATTCATCTGTCGACCTTGCTACATTCTAATATGTTCGTGCAAACCACTTAGTATCGAAATCGTCGAACCACCCTTGACACCATTCTCCTGACGTAGAATTCATACCTAAAAAGTTTAATTTGAACTGCTATCATATTTTAACTTTTCACTCATACCAGAACAGTTTTTTTACCCATGCTGGAAATGAAACAGTGTAAGTGTGAGGACTTTTTTGCATTCGTTCGTATTCTAATGTACCCATGTGTTTAACAGATAAGAAAAGAGATTTGATATCACACCTTCTTACCGTGTTCTTACCTTACAGATATGAAAGAAAATGTCATAAATATCAAGAAGTAAATATGACAAAATATAATTGAACTGTCTAATGACCGCCGCAAGTGACAAACACGGGGCTGTAATGTTATTTCGTTAATTATTTACAAAAGTGATAATGAACTTAACAGTACAGACCCTAATAAAATTGATTGTTGATGCTGTCCTAATTAAGGCCACAATTATGCATTGGGAATATCTGCTTGCATTCTTAGCGATGATGCTTGATTCGGAGGCCATAGTTTTACTAAGTTTGGCGGTAATTATGTGATATATCTCTTACCTCTATCATTATGAAGGATTGTACAAGCACAACGCGCGACGTTAACGTGTTCCACAAGGGTCTTAGAAGTATTGATGCAAGGAAATGTATGTAGCAATTCATATAGCGGTATTACGTCTTCGTACAAACGGCCGAAACTCTCCTCTTACATTATTTATCTTACGATAAACAACCACTGCTGTTTGCCAATACCGCGCTTCCCGGTTCGAGGTCGCCAGTTTGGGACCCCAACGACCATCAGTTCTTTGAAATTATATGCCATGCCCTACCCATTGCTACTGTAGCTTCGCGATTCGATGAGCTCTCACAGGAATCCGAGCAAAGCTCTTTCCATCGCCCGCTGAGCGATACTTCTTATGAAGTCCATAGTTAGCGACTATGTTTCGTATCCATAAGGCAACACGTATTGTTCCGCATACTTGCGCGCTTCGAATTTACGGTGAACCTCCATAGTCTCACAGGTCGCAGGAGTTATGGTACAACGATATCTACGACGACATTAACGTTCACTTCAAGTCAAATTTTTATCTTTGGCTTTTACTCACTTTTTTAAGTGTGACATTATTATTATACAATGGTAATAAAACTTTGGTTAAACATTTCTTAGACCATTCCTTCATTCATTTTCTAAATGCTAGCGACTTTTAATTTCTCGCTCTGCTTTTTTAGGTATATAAATAAGTCTATATAAGAAATCTCAACCGCACGAGACGAGGCAGTACTGGATGGGTGACGATATGGGTCTTTAATGTAGCACTGATGTTTAGCCCTATTGCGTTTGTCTACGGAGCAGGCGTAGGTAATTAATCCGGGCCACTGCCACAGCTGAGACGTCTGTGCTAGCGAGCAACGCACTATGACATTTTTCATACATTTCCTTGTACATATTTCGAATCGTACCAACCATGCATATTATGCGCGCAATCTGTCCTGCCTTGTAGGTGATGCCGCGTTTTGTGCTTGTACAAAAGCCTTATCATTCCTTATACCCCCCATAAATTTTTGCAGACGACCAATATTTAAAAAAAACTAATTTTTGCAGACGAGCTCTAGAAAATATCGAATTATGTTAAAACGTGTATTTTCAAAAGGCGCTACAATCTAAAAAAAATGTTTATAAATCTCTGGTGAAACTATACGAAAATCTGACAAACCAACTACATTTAGACCCGCTTGCAGAGACGCCGGGTTATCCTTTTAAACCAGAGTTAGCTGCTGCTTTGACAGATTTCGTATAAAGCGTCTGTAAATTTATTCCTGGGTTAAACCTAACCCGGCGTCTCTGCAAGTGGGCCCTAACAGTTAAATATTTAAATTAAAATCAAACTTCGTTTGCACAGCGCACTAGATTTTTGGCCCCTTAATTACACTGCAGCATGTGGAAATACATGTTTTGTATTGCTCCGTCCAAATCAATTTTAAAGATAAATGAATCATGAGCTCGATTTGTTCAAATGTCGCTGTATTTGAACTGACTTCCCCCACTTTATCAATACTTAATTTTCAACAGAGAAATATGAAAAAAAAGATTGCTGGTAATATTATAAAAATATTAAATTTTTATAATATTACTTATCTACATATTCTATTCTATATTAATATGAATTTATTACATTATGTACAGACAGAACAAATAACTTATCGATCGAAAATTTGGTTGAGTAAAGTATATAACAATGGTTTAAATGGTGTCATTCCGTGTGAAATTGAAGACGATGCTGCTATGTCCGGAAAAGTGTAGTACCTTGCATATTTCTACTTATCAAATAGAACTGTGGCTTTCTAGACTTTACCTACAGATGGTCTAACTGTTGGATGGAAACAGGCGTTACTTTCGGATGTCCATAGGTACTAAACAAAGGACAAAAAGCTCATTTTGTTTTAATTCGCTAGAAATCCAGATAAATCCTAGTGGGCAAGTAGTTTACACGCAAGCAGGGCTGCCGGCTTAAATTTACCGGTGGTCAAGAATCGATTAAAAAAAAAACTTGAGAGGTGTCAAGGGACACCCGGATGGAACGTAGTTCCTTTCGATTAATTAATTTGGCATTGTTGTGTTCGGTATTTTCGCGGTACAATAATGGGTCTCCGTAGCCTTGTGGCTTCTGCAGTCGCCTAACAGCCAAAGGTCGATGGTTCGAATCCCAGCTCGACAGACCGAATTTTCCATTTTCAATTTTTATTTAAACAATTTCTACGTGTGGAACCTTTTGGAAAAATTCCACATGTAGAAATTATTTAAAATAAAATTGAAAATAGGAAATTCAGTCTGTCGAGCTGGGATTCGAACCATCGACTTTTAACTGTTGGGCGACTGCAGTAGCCACAAGGCTACGGAGACCCAATATTGTACCGCGAAAATACTGAACACAATGCCTTCAAAAAAGTGTCAGTTTCAAAAAAGTGTCGATCCGTCTAGCCCCCTTCCGTGTTCAAAACCGCGCGATAAGGAACTACGTTCCAAAAAAAAATACGCGTCGAATTGCGAACCTCCTCTTTTTGTATTTTTTGGAGTCGGTTAAAAATATCTTCAATTAATCGGTTAGGAAAATTGAACGGACCGAGAAATCATATCAAACCAAGGAGCAATTTCATATAACCAGTTTATGCCAGCCGTGATGCGCTAATTTCTTTGGCTTCATATTATTGACTAGCTGATGCCCGCGAATTCGCCCGCGTGGATTTAGTTGTTAATAATCCCGTGGGAACTCTGATTTTCCGGAACAAAAAGTAGCCTTCGCATTTATCAGTTATCCGGTGGTTTCGGTGAATCGATAGAAATCGAATTGGAAATAGTTTCTCTGTTTGATCAGACAGGAGAACCAATCAATTCCGGAACCAATGCTAATAACCAAAACCGGTTTGAATTTTATTTCAGTTTCAAGCAATGCACGCTAACGGTTTTTAATACCAGCATATAGACCGTCTAAACGGACTTATAGGTTAGATATATAGAGAAATCGGTTAGTTATTCATGTATCATTAGACGCAAATTACGTAGTCGGTTAGCAGTTGCGATGCAGTTGTGTCAACTGCACAAAACTGCATCTAAACTGCAATTTTGGAATTGTGTTACTGTCTAAATTTATACCGTCTGCATAGACCCTTACAGATCACAAGGGACCAAGTTCTTGTAATTTGTAGAAAGGCAAATATGATAGAGTAGAAAAGTAGAAATAACTATACATTAGATTGTACATACATAGAGTTATATAGTATTTGATGGGAAACCTCAGCTTTAGTGTAAACCGAAGCATTACAAATCGGGGCGTGAAGGAGTCAATAACCACTAAGACTATAGCCATTTGTCTTTTTAAGAAGCTGGCAAGCAAAAATAACTGATGTTCCATATTAATTGTTGGTGCTTCGTATAATTTTTTGCCTCCTTAGGCCCGCTTGCAGACCCGGGTTAGTTAACCCAGGAATAAATTTGTAATTTTGACTGAAGCTTTATACGAAATCTGTCAAATCTGTCTTTTTAACCCAGAGTTAGCTGCTAACTCTGGGCTAAGACGATTCTGCAAGAGCACCTTAGAAATGTAAATTTAGTTATATTTAGCTCCTTATTTTCTTCTCTTTATGGATTAGTTGCTCATGCTCGCGTCTACGTTCGCGTGCATTTACCTGTTTTGAAGATCTTGTGGGGAATTCTTTCTTTCTTTGGTTTTCCGACATATAAAAGGGGTTCCAGTGTCTATCCTGGAGTATTTAATTTTTTTTAATCCCTTGCGGAGACCTCATTTTCTGGCCTAAAATGTATTCTATGTCCTATCTCGGAATGCAATCGAATTTTGTCGAAATCGGTTCAACAATTTAGGCTCGCGATGGTAACAATGTTAATTTCGTATTTTTGAACTCATAGCATGAATAATAATTATCTTATTTTTTACCCGCGACTTCATACTCGGCAGCTAAGTACCTATCAATAGCAACAATCCGAAAAGGTGATTCCTATACAAAATTACAAATTCTGACTTTTTAGATTTTTCTGCTGTTCTTTTGGGATTTCCCTAATTTTGAGGTAGAAATAGATGAGGCTAATGACGTTAACTATCTTGTTTCCAGTACCTCGACATTGGCGAGGATATGAACGTGCCTGATGACTTCACTCAGAGCGAGTTGCAAACAGGGAAGTGGTGGCGGCATCTGCTCGCCGGTGGCATCGCCGGCGCCGTCAGCCGAACGTGCACTGCGCCACTTGACAGACTTAAAGTATTTTTACAGGTATGTAGTTTCCGATTCCTCTCAATGATGATACACTGCTCATATATGACATATCTGTCATAATAAGAAAGATCAGAGTCAAAGTGATCGCATTAGAAATTAGTTGATCCATAGAAGAACCATAATTACCGACATAGCTCAACAAATAACGAATTACGAAGCTGAGATGGCACTGCTCTTAAGCTGCGGTACGATGCATTTTAGTATATGATATAGTTATTTATAGTTTTTAATGTCGCTCCTGTAAATTTCAGGTGAACCCAACTAGAGAAAATATGACCAAATGTCTAGCAAGAATGATAAATGAGGGTGGTATTAGCGGTTTATGGCGAGGAAATGGTATAAACGTAATAAAAATAGCGCCGGAATCGGCGTTGAAGTTCACCGCATACGAGCAAGTGAAACGACTGATCAAAGGAGAAAAGAATAATCAACCGCTAGAGATATACGAGAGGTTCGCCGCCGGGGCCACGGCCGGAGCGATTAGTCAAACTGTGATTTACCCACTAGAGGTGCTAAAGACAAGATTAGCTTTAAGAAAAACAGGCCAATATAAAGGCATCTTTGATGCGGCTAAAAAGATTTACGCTAGAGAAGGACTCAAGTGTTTCTATAAAGGATACATTCCAAATATCTTGGGGATAGTGCCTTACGCTGGCATAGATCTTGCGGTATACGAGACGCTGAAGAAGAAGTACATCCACAAGTACCAGGCTCACAACGAGCAGCCGGGCATGTTGCTGCTCCTGGCTTGCGGCAGCACGTCCTGCACGCTCGGCCAGGTGTGCTCCTATCCGCTCGCCCTCGTGAGGACACGGCTACAGGCGCAAGGTACGACTCCAATATACAACACTACATATAAGAAGAAGTACATCCACAAGTACCAGGCTCACAACGAGCAGCCGGGCATGTTGCTGCTCCTGGCTTGCGGCAGCACGTCCTGCACGCTCGGCCAGTTGTGCTCCTATCCGCTCGCCCTCGTGAGGACACGGCTACAGGCGCAAGGTACGACTCCAACTACATATAAGAAGAAGTACATCCACAAGTACCAGGCTCACAACGAGCAGCCGGGCATGTTGCTGCTCCTGGCTTGCGGCAGCACGTCCTGCACGCTCGGCCAGGTGTGCTCCTATCCGCTCGCCCTCGTGAGGACACGGCTACAGGCGCAAGGTACGACTCCAATATACAACACTACATATAAGAAGAAGTACATCCACAAGTACCAGGCTCACAACGAGCAGCCGGGCATGTTGCTGCTCCTGGCTTGCGGCAGCACGTCCTGCACGCTCGGCCAGTTGTGCTCCTATCCGCTCGCCCTCGTGAGGACACGGCTACAGGCGCAAGGTACGACTCCAATATACAACACTACATATAAGAAGAAGTACATCCACAAGTACCAGGCTCACAACGAGCAGCCGGGCATGTTGCTGCTCCTGGCTTGCGGCAGCACGTCCTGCACGCTCGGCCAGTTGTGCTCCTATCCGCTCGCCCTCGTGAGGACACGGCTACAGGCGCAAGGTACGACTCCAATATACAACACTACATATAAGAAGAAGTACATCCACAAGTACCAGGCTCACAACGAGCAGCCGGGCATGTTGCTGCTCCTGGCTTGCGGCAGCACGTCCTGCACGCTCGGCCAGGTGTGCTCCTATCCGCTCGCCCTCGTGAGGACACGGCTACAGGCGCAAGGTACGACCCCAACATACAACACTACATATAAGAAGAAGTACATCCACAAGTACCAGGCTCACAACGAGCAGCCGGGCATGTTGCTGCTCCTGGCTTGCGGCAGCACGTCCTGCACGCTCGGCCAGGTGTGCTCCTACCCGCTCGCCCTCGTGAGGACATGGCTACAGGCGCAAGGTACGACTCCAATATACAAAACTACATATAAGAAGAACATCCACAAGTACCAGGCTCACAACGAGCAGCTGGGCATGTTGCTGCTCCTGGCTTGCGGCAGCACGTCCTGCACGCTCGGCCAGGTGTGCTCCTACCCGCTCGCCCTCGTGAGGACACGGCTACAGGCGCAAGGTACGACTCCAATATACAACACTACATATAAAAAGAAGTACATCCACAAGTACCAGGCTCACAACGAGCAGCCGGGCATGTTGCTGCTCCTGGCTTGCGGCAGCACGTCCTGCACGCTCGGCCAGGTGTGCTCCTACCCGCTCGCCCTCGTGAGGACACAGCTACAGGCGCAAGTTACGACTCCAATATACAACACTACATATAAGAAGAAGTACATCCACAAGTACCAGGCTCACAACGAGCAGCCGGGCATGTTGCTGCTCCTGGCTTGCGGCAGCACGTCCTGCACGCTCGGCCAGGTGTGCTCCTATCCGCTCGCCCTCGTGAGGACACGGCTACAAGCGCAAGGTACGACTCCAATATACAACACTACATATAAGAAGAAGTACATCCACAAGTACCAGGCTCACAACGAGCAGCCGAGCATGTTGCTGCTCCTGGCTTGCGGCAGCACGTCCAGCACGCTCGGCCAGGTGTGCTCCTACCTGCTTGCCCTCGTGAGGGCACGGCTACAGGCGCAAGGTACGACTCCAATATACAACACTACATATAAGAAGAAGTACATCCACAAGTACCTGGCTTACAACGAGCAGCCGGGCATGTTGCAGCTCCTGGCTTGCGGCAGCACGTCCTGCACGCTCGGCCAGTTGTGCTCCTATCCGCTCGCCCTCGTGAGGACACGGCTACAGGCGCAAGGTACGACTCCAATATACAACACTACATATAAGAAGAAGTACATCCACAAGTACCAGGCTCACAACGAGCAGCCGGGCATGTTGCTGCTCCTGGCTTGCGGCAGCACGTCCTGCACGCTCGGCCAGTTGTGCTCCTACCCGCTTGCCCTCGTGAGGACACGGCTACAGGCGCAAGGTACGACTCCAATATACAACACTACATAATATAAGAAGAAGTACATCCACAAGTACCAGGCTCACAACGAGCAGCCGGGCATGTTGCTGCTCCTGGCTTGCGGCAGCACGTCCTGCACGCTCGGCCAGGTGTGCTCCTACCCGCTTGCCCTCGTGAGGACACGGCTACAGGCGCAAGGTACGACTCCAATATACAACACTATATACAAATATTTACTTATTTAGGAAGCCAACAGTTTACAATGATTATAATATAATTACATAATATATTCTCTGTCCATTCGTTTATTATCTTTTTGACAGTTCAAGAAAGTTCGAAATTAGTGACGCCCTCAGACGTTACCGATTCGATTTGAAATGTGAATGTTCGTTTGATTATTACAGAGAAGGCTGCGAAGGGCGCGGAGGGCACGATGCGGGGCGCGTTCCGGGAGATAGTGCAGCGGGAGGGCGTGCTGGGGCTGTACCGCGGGATCACGCCTAACTTCATCAAGGTCATCCCCGCCGTGTCCATCTCGTACGTGGTGTACGAGTACGCGAGCCGCTCGCTCGGCGTCAACATGACGTGATCCCCCGCCCACCGCGCCCGCCGCGCCGCGTGCTCTCAACTCCACTCGCGAGCACTCCGCTCGGCTGAAAATCACATTCTTATCCAGTGACCTCTATTCATACTACTCAATCAAACCAATTGGTTATGTTATGACTGTTGTCAAAATGTTGATATTCATTAGTTTTATAATTGAAAATGTAACATGTAAGAGTAACTTTTGTAAAAACATGAATGTATATCGGTCGAAATCGGATTGTATATCTCTTCATAAAGTGAAATTTTCATTGAAGCTACTTGCTTGTGACACACGCAAGGAGCGACTGACAGGAAATTTTAAAGATCTATATTTCCGAAACTGGTTAGGAAATTAAAAAAAGAAAAATGTCATTGTGTGTCATCAAATGTCAATATTTAAAATTTTATTTTAATTATTTAAAAAATATCAGTCGAATACCCTATTTTTGAAATACGGCGTCATTCGAACTATGGAGAAAATACATAGTACGAACCTAGTACATGTACTAGTGATTTGTTGTATGTAACCTAACATTAATCACTTATGTTTATGATGTGAGTGCAATAAAGTGTCCTGTCATGCGCCCAATTGTGTTGGTTGGGTAGTACAAGTGAGTACGCTGGATAGACTATGCCTTTGCAAAATGACAGGCGATTCTTTGAAGCGCCCTCTGTGATTGTACCGGGAAGTTATACAATTCATCACAATTTTATCACAATTTACATCAGTTCCGAGCACCTTCACTCGCTTCTCTTAGCAATCAGCGCCAAAATGCCAATTAATCAAAGAGCTACATGCTTAAAGCCGGTCCTGCGTACTTGAATTAATAGAGGTCAGTGCTCTAATCTAAGCATATGTAGAAAAATTTTGCATTTTAATGTAAATAGCTCTCGTATTCGTTAAGTCTATTATTTATTTTATTTTATTGTGAATTTTATTCCATTTTAAATTTATGAATTATTCCAATTGCAATTGAAATTTTTGAAAGTGGATTGTCTGTTAGGTGAATTTTTATCGTCTTGACATTACCATAACTGATCAACGTGACGTTTTATTAAAATTGGTTTTACTTTAACCGTAAAATATTATATATAATTTTAAACCATATAATACAACTGTGATGATACAATAAAAAAATATTTTTTTTTATTTTTCTTTTGTTATTGTTTTGTGCCCAGACTTCCTGAAGGTATGTAATTTTTTAACATAACTTTAATCTTTCATTTAGTATTTCTTTACCGATACTATACTTAATGATGGATTGACGCAGTGCTAACGTTAACGTGAATTCTTACATTTTATTGGCGGGGAGCCGGTAACATTAAAATTGCACTTACACAGATTTATAAATAAAGTGTATAAATTGATTGGGTATAGACGCACGTACACTATAAGCTCGGTGTGCGAGGATGTATCCTGGCCAAAGTGTAAGCACCATGAGTTCTGAGGGTTGAAGCTACGTTATAAACAGGTGTGCCAGATATTTCGGTCAAGTTTAGAGCTGGCACACAGACATTTTGAAAGTAAAGCTAATAACGAACAAATCTTCTCTTGTCTGCATCTTGTGTTAGGTCCTTTAAATTTCGATTTAAAATATTGATGTAGTGAATACAATTTTGAATTATGCCGTTTTTCAGCTTATATAAGTAGTAATCATTCAAAAATACTTAGGTAAATTATGAATAAATGGAAGCCTATTCTCACACGAGATGACTAAAATAAAAACCATTTATCAACTCCTTCGCCAACGAATGCGTTGGTATTTACCTACGGAAATAATTAAATAATTTAGATAGGTACTGACTGACGATGATTTTTTTCTAAATTGCATTGAGAGATTTTAATATTGATCCTGTGAGAATTGGCTAATTAACCTTAAATAGGTATGTTATTAACGATAGTTTTAGTCTCTGGTTGATTGGTTCGCTATAGTTAGTTGCCTACTTATATCTACAAAAGGTTTAAAAGGTCGGTCCCTCACGTGCGTGGAAAACATTTGTGCACAATACAAAGTAAGCGCAGTAATTTCCTAATAAACGCTTCGCAAAATGAGTATACGAGTAGCATAAGGCTCAATTTCCATTGCCGCGGAAGAGAAAAGTAGGGAAGCGAATACACGAAGTTTTTCATATTATTTTGAAACTTAACAAAACATCTCCATTAAGTAACGTGCAAGAATTCGAAAATTCACGCAACTGCAGTAGAAGAAATCCGTGAGAAGTGCCACAAAGAGAGGCGCAACGAGGCGTTGAACGTCTGATTATGGACCCAAATATTCCGACTCTTTTTTCTCTTATTCTTCTTCACAAATAAGTGGAATTAAAAACAATATTTATGCTCACAGACTAAGAAACTGAACACGTTTTCCAGCCGCAAGGCACAGAGTTGAGATAATTTTGAGCATTATTGCGCATCGAGGCGAAATTCCACGGCATTGTAGATTGAGCCTAAGACGCGCAACTTTGCTTCGCTGAAAAACTTCAATTATAACTTCAAGGACCTGTGCTGGACTCGTTGAGTCATTACCGCGGTGCATCGTAACGTATAGTGAGAAACTGTAGAAGGTAAAATAGATAATATAAACAAGAAGTCATTTCTCAACAATATACAATAACAGCATACTTGTAATATTAGGAATTTAAATAGCAAAGTTTATGAATATGAAATAAAAAAAAAACTCGATGCTATTATATTATAGTACCTACTCATAAGTATGTCGAAGTATTGCATATATATTTTTTGACTTTGTTTGGCTAAAATTAAATTAAAAATCAAACTTCGTTTGTATGGGGTGCGCTAGATATTATATGCTACAAAAATATGCTTCAGTGAAAATTCGGCCGCACGTGCAATATAAGTATTCGTTAATCAAAAATATAAATGTATATTGTATGTTTAATACTTCTTTGACCGAGTCAGATGTAATATAACAAAAGATATAATAATAACTTAGTATAAATATAATATAAATTATAGTAGATAGACAACAAATTAGTTTGCTAGTTATTTAACTACAGACAACTAGACTGCTAGAGATTTTTTTCTAATAAAAAAAATTAAATGTGGTCTGACCATGAATTTTAGTTAGACTTTATCGAAATCATCCATGAAATAAAGAAGTGAAAGTGATGAAAGATGAAAGCACGCTTTTCCGTCCGAAATTCTTTCAATAACTTGATAGCTAGCTTTGACATCACCTGCTCTAAGCTCTGGTGATGAAGTCTTTCACCTTTTCACGGCGCAAATGGCGCAACTAAAGCCAATCGTGATTGAACTAAAAGGCAGCTTGCATATCTGCGATAGCGGTACAATGACAGCTGCAGAGGTTCGATCGCATTCACCTATGCCCCCCGATTGTCTAAAAGTTGCCGATCAAATCGTCAAAGTTAGCGTCAAAGTTAGCGTCAAAGTTAAATAAACCATAATATCATTGAATTAGAGCTCAATTTCGTGTATCTATTCTCATACGTTTAGGTATGTACGATACCCTAAACGGTTGAGAATGTATACACGAAATTGAGCTCTAATTCGATGCTGTTATGGTTTATTTTACTGTGATGCCGAACTTTGACGATTTGATCGGCAATTCTTACACAATCCCACTTCTGATTGGCCGGCTCTCTTTCGCTATTGGCTAAAATGTATTGTTGCAGTAAGAACACCATAAATTCAGCCAATCGCCAGAATTGAGATTGTATCAACGGCGGAAAAACTTTTAAAATATTTTTTTTAAAACGGCGCATTACCCAAAGAGTTTGAATAATATTGATTTATTATAAATGGACTTACCATGCCCCGCTCAGGGTGCTAATTGTGTAAAAGTTATTCCATTGGTCGTATTCGTATTCGATGACATTTGCGTCAAAGTAAAATAATTCTTGGTGCTATCGGTTTAAAGTCACGAATTTAGTACAACCGATTTTAACATGGAGCGATATGGAGGGTATCGTAAATACCTAAACGTATAAGAATGCATACACGAAATTGAGCTCTAATTCTTTGCTGTTATGGTTTATTTTACTTTGATGCTAATGTCATCGAATACGATTACGATCAATGGAATAACTTTACTGATACCATTATTTCGCGCTGTTTGTACAGTGTCACCAACTTATCTGATCAGTTGAAACAAATTGGAACTACCTACTTAAGGCTGCTATTATAATATTATATTTACCGTCTTGTCAACACACATTATGCAAATAAAAAGAATTGAATTGAATTGCTATCTTCTTATCTTAAAATATAATTTCGCCCAAGTTCAGAGCCAGAGTATGATCTATAGATCTCAGCCTAAGTGTTCATGGTCTTTGCTGCTATTAGTAGATACATACTAAAGCGAGTCCCGTACAATGTTATGAACATGGAGTACCCTACCGATACCCAACCCTACCGATTTCCTCGTATACAATACCAAACTCAACTGGACAGATAAGTTGGTGGAACTATAGCTTTGTTTATTTATCTATATTTTTTTTTTCATTCCTTGACGGATTTAAATTTTAAATTTTAGCACTGGGTAGGTAGGTACCTAATGCATTAGTATAGGTACTTTCAGTCTTATTTTAATGAAACTTCTCCATTTTTAAGCGTTTGGGCCATAATGTAATCCGCAGTTCACCCTCAGTATAGTATGTTACACTTTGTATATTATATTTAAGTAGGTAGTGAAGTACGCTTAAAAAATTGTAGCTTAAAATGTTATTTGTTTGGAATAGCGATGGTTCTATGGTTTTAAATTAATCCCACGACTAATAGCTAGAAATAGTTTACCACATAGGTATCTACAGTGTTAAATTGACTAGGTAATTGTATTGTTATGCATTGATCTTGTTAACATTGTACCTATAAATGACGTAAATCTTTATAAAGTTATAATATGCTTAAAAATCCTAATCCTTAGAAGGTTCAACTAACTAGTCTCATAGCATTATAATATTTACTATAAATCTACCGTTTAACTGAGACTATTTCTGAGGCCACAAAAACGTAGACCAGGTATTGTCGTGTCGTGCGGTGGCTCGTGGAAAACGACAGACTTACAGTGCCACCAACATAACTGTAGGGTTAGTACAAGATTGGATAGTAAACTATGACATGGTACTATCAAAGTAAAATTATCCATAACTGTATTGAGTTAGAGCTCAATTTCGTGTATGTATTCTTATACGTTTACGTAACGAAAACGCTTCAAATTAAAATCGTCATTCGTCTGTATTGAATTTGTGACTTTAAGATACTATTATGGTTCATTTTACTTTGATGCTAATGTCATAGTTAACTGTTACGATCAAACGGATTAAAACTCGGACTAACCACACTGTTCTGGACAAAATTTTAACAAGGCTGCTATTTTACATTATCATTACGCTCAATTCCGCTGTCCAAGTGTTTATGGTCACGGAAAAGTTGGATCCGTACTTAGTTTCTACGTCAACTGTCCAACCCTGGTCCAACCCCTCTCGCTACCCAGCGGTCAATCCTTCCGAATTTTACCTTCACCCCTCACGCACTGTGCCGTTATCCAAGGAATCGTCTCAGTTACGCCTTTATATTCAATGATTAATTATTATTAATAATGCAATAAATAAAAAACAAAAACACTTTAAAAAAACAGTTACGAATAATACAATATGTGAGTTCTGTAGTACATAGGTACATTTATATAATAATAATTAAATACCCATAGATAGGTAGGTAGGGACACTACTAAATATTGAAAATTGCGTAACTTATCTTGCATTTAATGCATTATTTATTTGACTAACATGCCTTAAGGTGGTAAAAGCATGCGACAGGCGATTTTCGGTGAGCTCTGTGAGGTTTACAAATTGAAAACTATAATTCCAATTTGAATAATTTCAATGCAATATGTAATTTGGGTATCTTAACTAAATTCGCTTAGAGATAGAAACACGATTGGAAAAAAAATTTTCGATAGAAAGTTTTCCCAAACTTTGATCCAATAATCTCCTTTTTTAGGTTTAAACCTTGTTTAAACAGAAACGGTAGGTTTTTTTCCAGCAATTTTTTTTATTTGTGTTGATATAAATAATTACTAAAAGCGGTGAGAAAAATTCTTTGATTATTGGCATCCATAATTTTTTAAATCAATTTTAAAGATTTTTTTCAATTCCCGACCCCTGAATCCATAATTTCCATCTCTTTCCTAGCACTGCAAAATATATAGCTCTATCCCACTCGTACGACCCAAACAATTTAGGATCGTTATAGCCCCTTAAAGGGACTTACTAGTTTAATGATTATTGTTGCTATGAATTGAATCTAGAATAAGCTTGAAATGAGTGACAGCTAGTTTAATTGTAACTACTCTGTTATGAAATAGATATTCCGTTAAAATGATGTACTTATTATTTATTATTGACGTTAATAATTACATCCTACATATTAAACTTTTCTCTCTAATTATTGTTTTTAACTATCGACGTGCTTATCCCCTACTCTCCGTCCGCATGGATTAAGGTTTTTAAAAATCTCAATACGACTTTCAGGATAACTCTGTGTATGTCTCTGGGCCAAACAGAGATAGCTTGCATCCCCTCAATTTCGCCAAAATCTGTTCAGCCGTCAAAATGTGCTTTAAACTTTGTCCCTAACTACAAATATCTTCGGGATAAAAAAGCATATATATCACTTCCTATTTATCTAACTCTCCTGTGCCTGTGAAAGTCTCACCAAAATCGGTTGAGGCGTTCCGAAGATAAGTCTGTCTACCATAGATCATACACTTATATCAGAGATGTTGTCTATAGCCTACTCTAACCTTTCTCTAACGCAGGGATTCCCAAAGTGGTCGCTATCGACCCCTTGATTTCTAAAAATTCTATTCTATTAATTTAAACCAGTTCTTATTTGAAACCTTCAACATACGGTAAGTTGTGTTACGTGTACCAACTTGTTATAAGAATAACTAATATTTTAGTAGGAAGTATCATTGTTGTAGGTACTTTCAAAACTAAACAAGTCGATAAGCGTGCACAAGTTCGTACATGATGAACGATTCGGCAAGTCAATTTTTTATTTTTTTAGCTTTACATAGCGATTTTAATGTTATTTTTTTTACGTAATTATTATAGAGCATTTGAATGCATCTACACCTTTCGTTCCGCTGCTTGCTGCAATTTCGCGTCCAGCGTCGTCGGAGTTGTGCTTCAGCCTTAACACTAGATCTTCGATCATATTATACGTAATAGGGAATATGCATGATTTTTTTTTAATTTCTTAAATTAATCATTTACATCTCTATAACATATAAAAAATATAAATAGGTTTGAAAATAGTCAAATAATTTTTCAAAGTGAAATTTAAAACATTGAATAAATTTGAGCCGTTCAAACGCCACCATTTAGCGCGCGCTTTTGATGACGTCATTCGACATGTCCCGTGTTTGTTTACTATAGCGTTTCAGTTACTTCATACTTATTTTCAGTTTTAATTGCTACACAAACCATGGAAGAAGTTAAAAAACCTTCTTACAAGTATTGTATGGTACCTAAATACAAAAAAACACTATTATTAGTACACCCGATAAAGTGTTTTTAGGGTTCCGTACCCAAAGGGTACCAACGGGACCCTATTACTAAGCCTACGCTGTCCATCCGTCCGTCCGTCTGTCAGCGGGCTGTATCTCGTAAACCGTAATAGATAGACAGATGAAATTTTCACATATTATGTATTTCTATTGCCGCTATAACAACAAATAATAAAAATTAAATTAAATTAAAAAAATTGAATTAAAATATTTTCATGGGTACATGGAAATATTTTTATTTAATTTTTTTTAACGGAACCCTAAAAGAGCGAGGCCGACTCGCACTTGGCCGATTTTTTCGTATTCCACGAGATGCGAAAGTACGAAAAAAAAGTGTAAGAAAATTGTTCATATTTATCGGAATATCGTATTTATCTAATACTTATTTACAAAAAGTATATAAACATATCAAACTTGAGTGAGCTTCAATAACATAATATTACGTATAAATTATCATGATATAGACGTAAATTAGGAGTTTAGGAACACAGATGGTTATTCAAAGGTTATGTTTTGTTTTAAGTATTATTTAAACATATAAGAATAAAAATCTATGTTAAGGACTAAAATATACCATGTAACATAATAATTATCTTGCAGCTTTCACTCCTTTGATCTCTGCGCTCGTAAAATCGAGATTTGATACAAAATATACTGACATCATAAATGCATCTATTTTCGGTAAATTATCCGATTGTGCTTTGACAAAACCAGTTTCTGTCATCGACCTAGATTGACTAAAAATATAAATTCACAAGTAATCACACAGGAATACAGTTTTAAACAATTTTTCTCACAAACACTGTATGAATATCGACGCCTTAAATCAACCGTAACACAAATGACGTCACATTTCGTTTCGACCAATGGCGACGCGTTTTGTAAGTTTGAATTTCCCTCCTTTATTTTTCACTTTCTATATAATATTTTCTAGGTTTAAATAATAACTAAATAAAAAAAATACCTTTTAAGTATAATGTTAAGGCAATAAAGAATCTAGAAAAAAATATTTGAGACAAATTTAAATTTTATGCATATTCCCATGTCCTCTTGGTGTGCGCTGACCCTTATGTTGCGGCTACATTATCGTGCGAACGTTCGTGTCGAGATGTCGCGATAAATGAGGTGTCTCATTCTATCACAGCGGCTTCATTAAAGTGCGAGTTTACCAGAACTCATTCGCGACACAACGAACTTCCCGGCTACATTTGCCGCGATAATGCGAACATTCGCCGAATCCCGATAATATAGCCGCACCATTAGGCTCAGCGCACACCAAACTGCAAATTCCGCGTGCATACTCGAGCAATCTTTTCACTGCTCTTTGATGCTCGGAGCATGGGTCGCGCGTGTGAGAGCAAACACGATTGAAAGTGCCCTGAGTTTCCATGTTGGCGCTAAATGGCCAAACTGTTGCGAAATTTCAACGCTGAGAGACGTGTTTATGATGATGGATTGGGATATGTGATTATCGCGATTTTGGCCCAGAAAGAAGAAAATAAAGAACACGTGATAAAAAAAATCGTAATCATATCGGCGCAAGACCGAGGCCTGTGGAAGTCCATGCAAGAGACCTTTTTCCTGCTGTAGTCGTCTATCGGTTGATGAAGAATAATAATATATAAAAATTCTTTTAAAAAAACCGACTTCAAACGCCACTGAAAAGTATAAAATAATTCCAGTTTGTACACGTATGTTGATTGTTGAAGTCGGGCGGGCCTAAATAGAAACGATGCAAAATGATTAATTTCATAAACTGGTCACTTTCAAGTAAAGATTTTGATGTAAACCTGAGAAGATGACAATTCTACTGGCGCAATTAGAATGCCATTAGCCTAGTTTGTCGTATTAGTTTACAAATTGCGAAAAACCAAATTAAATTTGAATTTCGCGGGCAGGCCCGTATAATCATCCTTTTTTTAAAATTTATTTTACGGCCCTGGGTGCTAGGTTCTTTAAGGCGCTTCTTGAATATAACCCAAGAAGCTTAAATGCCTACTACACCACAGGTATATATGCTTCTTGTTATAACCCATTTAATTGGCATAATCATGGCATACTATGATCTAAGACAGATTGTATCTCTCTTAGGTCATAGATAAATAGATCATCTCTTATATATCAAGTCTATGGTTTATTGCTACAAGTCATTGATGGAGAATGGACAACTATATACATAATATAATATTTACGTAATGTATAAAATAAATATGTAATATAAATCAATGTTTGGGAATGACACTGGCCCCTAAAATAGTTTCTTAGGGCATTCCTAGTTTAGTTCTGTAACTCAGTGGCTATCAAAAAATGATTGTTGAATGAAGGTTTGCTATGAAAATAAAAGTATAATTTTCGTAGCAAACCTTCAATAGATAAAAAATATATGTCAGGGGGCTATCATTTTTTGGTAGCCACTCAGTTACAGAATCAGGGCCCAGGATTCTAAACACTGTACTGACTTTCTCAAATAAAGATTTATTTTATAAATACGTACAGGAGTTTAACTATTCCTAAGATTCATATTAATATATTTTTTTTATTAAAAATAATAATTTAGGTACAATCTACTTAAGGTCAAATGATAACTCGATGTCCGTCATGCTTGCCTCTTCAGAACACACTCGCATGAGTGTAGATGGCGATATTTAATCAAGTGTAGAGGTTTGGAGTTTGTGGTAAGTGTCCAGTGTCCCCACCTTAGGGTATTTTCCCCTAAATTTAAGGATTTCTTTTACAGTTAGGGGATTTTTTAGGCTATTTATTTTTGGATTTTTTGGGGAAAAATTTGAATTTCGCTTCACCCAAGAATTGAATGCGTGACTGCGTGTATCCAAACGTAACTTGGTATACCGATGTAACTAGTACCAAACAATAATACGGTAACTTGGGGTGACTTTGCATCAATTTTTGTTATGTTCCTAGTAAATATCAAATAAAAATCATATTCCTTAATTTAAACTAAAGGAGTTTTAGCGACTGAATCCGATTCCGAATTCACACACACGGCCCCTCGTATTTTATGGAGAAAATCTTAACTGAATGCCATAATTTTTTATTATCCGATGACAAAATAGTACTTAATTTAAATCTCACCTGATGGTAAGTGACGACGCAAGTTAAGATAGTAGTGGTCTAACTTGGAAGGGAAGAGGTATGGCAGCGTAAATTCAACCCATACCCCTAATCTATTTCTAATTCTATCGTGCCAGAATACTAAATCGCCTGGTGGCACGTCTTTAACCTGGTAACTAGCCATGGCCAAAGCCTTCCACCAGAGCAGACCAGAGACAATTCATAAATTATAAATTCCCAATTTGCCCCCGCCGGGAATCGAAAGGAGTCTGCCCTTTTCATTTAAGTCATTAATGAGACCAGGGTACAATTTCACATCTTTTTTCACCGCCAAAAATGACTCTTTCTCACGCCTCTCGTCTTTGAGTCTGGTCTCTGGTCTTGAATCTGGTCGAAGTGTATGAGGATCTGAATCTTCCTATTATTATTATTATGATGCTTTTGACGAACTTCCTGGCACAGTAGGGAGCGCTGTGGTCTTATAACTGGGAGGTCTCGGGTACGATTCCCAGCGGAGTCAATTTGGCGGAATAATTTCTGAATTGTCTCTGGTCTTATCTGTTGGGAGGCTTTGGCCGTGGCTGTAGTCCACTACCATCTTAGACTGCATCGTCACTTATCATCAGGTGAGATCCCAGTCAAGGACTATCTTATCATCGAATAAAAAAAAAAAAAGCTTAGAAACCACAATATGAGCTAATTAACCAAAGAAGTCAAATAATTCTTCACATAAGTCAAAATAAGTCTGGTGCAAAGTCACCCCATTTTACCAACATTTCAATCTGAACAAAAAACAAAGCTCAAAATGACGTCCATTTAATTAGGGGCTATTTCCTTCTTTAAAGTAAAATAGAACTAATAACCCATAAAATATTATTAGGTTTACCTGCATATGTACAATGATTGTACAGGTACACACGGATTTTACAAGACTTTCTTTTTGAAAAAATTTCAACTTTTACGTTGTCAATCGTAGCACAGATAAATGCAGGAATACCAACCTGTTAACTTTCTTGACAGACCATTGACTTTTAAGGATTACATTCAGAAGTCAATAAAACTTTTAAGTCAAGAACTTTTTTTTAATTTCATTTTGAAAGTTGTTCGGATTTGGTGCAAAGTCACCCCTGTAGGTGCAAAGTCACCCTAAGTTAAGGTATATTTTTCTCTTGCGTGCTCATAGATTTGTGTACGTGAAAGGGGGGTCGATGTCGAATACGAATAATACTGCCGTATGCCGCTGTGGCCGTTTTGTATTTTATGTATTTTTTTCAGTTTATGTATTTTTCGTTTGTGTTTGTTCTTATTTGTCAATAAATGAGAAGCTCAAAATATAAACAAAAGTATGGCATTCCAATAATAAATAGGAGTAATTTAGTAAGTTATCAGTTTATTATATAATTTAAACAGTTTATTTCATTTAAATTTGTGTTTTTTCTTAGAAAAAGTTTTTAGGGGAAAACATTTTAAAATGCTTATTCTTGGGAAATTTCACTAGGAGTACGGGGAAAATTAAGACCAGAGTGTGGCAACACTGCTGAAGTGGCAAGCGTGCGGATGCGGCATCATATTTTAACTATCCTAAATAATATTATCATCTGTTTCGGCGTCAAAGTTATGTCATCGATATGTCAATGACTTTTTTTTTGAAATTTGAATGGACCTTCCTTCTTTTCTTCGCCTAACTGCACGTGTAGACGCGGTCGTCTTGCTCATCGTCCCAATTAATAGGTAATAAGTCTTTTTAAAACCAATCACCAATGTTTAAAGTAGTTAGTGCATAGCTGTACAATTAAAATTTTGTGAAATCGTGAGAGGTGAGACGAAGCGTGAAGTTTTTAAAAACGAAATTCATGCTTCTCTGAGGCGCTCCGAATGTTACACGAACTATTCACGTGCAATATTTCATGGAAGTTTTGTTTTTGCATAGGTTAGATTAGCACAATGCCGTCGGATGCAAAGAAACGGGCCCAACAAAAGAAAAAAGAGCAGGCGAATAATAGGAACAAAAAGCCTGTCGAGAGGGTGACGAATGCGGAGACCAATGGCGCAACCAACGGCACAACGAAGGAGGATCGCGAGCTCACCACTGAAGGTACTGTTGTGTGAATAATTAAAGCCAACATTACATATTTTACGTATAGGTCGCCCGTATCTAAGGTAATGACTTTCGCGACGGTATTTCTGTCGTCATGAAACATGAGTTGGAAACTTTTTCGTGTAAAAACCAAAATGTAATCTTCGCATTTCTTCAATTCGGAAATAATGGTATCGCTTTTGGTTGAAATGCAAACGTAACTTACATTTGCGAAAGTATTGTGAAATTTTTCAAGATAAAATTGAAGTGTAGGGTACCTACAAACTTTTAAAACTTTCAACACTAAAATCGTGTATAATAAGAATAAGTTTTTACTTTTTATTCCGCCTGCGTTGTCTTGGTCTATGCACGTGTTATTTTGAGATATTATTGGTTTTTTGGCGCGTTTTTGTGAACTTTTCAAGATAAAATTGAAAGGTAGGTAGGTACCTACAAATTTTTAAAACTTTCAACACAAAAATCGTGTATAATAAGAATAAGTTTTTACTTTTTATTCCGCCTGCTTGTCTTGGTCTACGCACGTGTTATTTTGAGATATTATTGGTTTTTTGGCGTTTTTGTGAACTTTCACTGTGTAAAAAGTTGTTACTTATGGACAATTTCTACATAAGCACAAAATACCCTCTATTTTACACCACGGCGTCAAAAATATTGGATGCAATAAAATTACAGTGGAGTTTTCGACTGCATCTGCAGCTAATAACTTTCTGGCCAACACATCTCTTCCTGTTGAAACATATAATCAAAAAAAAAAATTCAAAATTAAAAATTATTTCACGTAGGCCAACCTGTGGCTCTTATGACACGTCATGAATCTACCACCAGTTCGGAAAGTGGATTCTGCTGGGAATCTCCCAACGATACAGTGCCTGAACTTTGGTGTGATTAAAACGATTGCGGATTGAAATCTAGATGCTTCAAGTGCTCTCAATCTCACTCAGGTGACTCCTGCAAAACAGGGAAGGAACAAGCCTACACTGCACGGGCAAGCATTTTGCCTCTGATAAGGTATGCCAGAGTTTTCGAGACAAAAGTCCATCAAGGTAGTCATATCCCAGGATAATATATCCTTTATGGAAGCTTCAGCCCAGTTTCCTCCTGTCCGGCGATCATATGCAGAGATGACAAAAGTGATGTTTAGTAGTCCTGCCTATTCAACTAAAACTCCTACTCTCCCATCAAACCCATCCCAATTAAAGACTTCCTACCGCCAAACAGTTTTCCGGTCCCCTCATCCTCATGCTCCCCTAGGTAAGGGTTATGATAGAGGCTATTGTTGGTGATTGTCCTTCATCTCTCCCTAACGGTTGTGCTCTCAACAATAATCCCTCCTACCCAGACCCTACCTATGCTAGAACAACTTTCCTCGCTTCTACTAAGCCTTGTCAGTCCATGTAGTGATGTTCCTTTGTTGTCCAATGTTGCCAACAACATCTCCCAACTTTAAAATCCTCCAAAATGGCCCCAATAACCCTACTGCAATGGAACAGTAAAAGCCTTCGTCACAAAAAACACGAGTTATTCATTCTCATAAACCTGCATAATCCCATTACTATTGCCATCTCGGAGACTTGGTTGATGCTTGGTTTTCGGTTCCGGATGCCTGGTTTCTCCTGTTTAAGGGATGACAGGAGTGATGGGGTATGTAGGCAGTGCTGTCCTTGTTCGTAAATTGTAATGTAAGATTTAAGTTGCAAGGGAACAATAGGCATTACAATAAAGCTACTAGTATTGCAAAAAGTTTTTTGTTTTGACAAGACCAACTGCTGAGTTTCTAGCTGGAGCTTCTCAGCAGAATCTGCTTTCTGAACTTGTAGTAAAGTCTTGATGTCATCTTGTCATAAGAGCCACAGGTTGACCTACATGAATAATTTAGAATTTGGATTTGAATTCACCAATATAAAATTGTGCAAGTAATAAAAATATATTATTCTTCTCCAGAGGCATTATGCTTGAAGTTAGAAGCAGAAGCCAAAATGAACTCTGAGGCTAGATCTTGCACTGGTTCCCTGGCAGTTCATCCTCGCTCCAGGGATATAAAAATAGCCAATTTCTCCATCACCTTCTATGGCAGTGAATTGCTTCAAGACACCTTATTGGAATTGAATTGTGGTCGGAGATATGGTCTTGTTGGCCTCAATGGATGTGGTGAGTACAAAATTACTTTAATATCACAATTATCTGAACTTTCTTAAGGTTGGTTTATACTAGAAAATTAACTGTCAGATAATGTTGGTGTTATTGCAAATGTCGAATTTATTTGTTGAATAAAGTTTACTTGTGATGTTGAATAAGTATTAGAACGGTTTGATTACAGCAATTAAATTTTAACAAAACCCTAAAAGTTTTTTTAACTTTTAGGTTTTGCAGTAAAACTTTCTGTTCCCATTCAAAATGTTCTGGCATCAGTTTGTCTATTAAAAACTAAAATGAAATTGGATTGTGAATTGCCCCCCATTGTGCTACAAAATAAAACTAAATTTTAGCTTACTTTTACTTATTGTGCTGAAGACGTTTTACTCCATTTGCATTGCAGTTTATTGTAACTTTCTAATATTTATTGTAAACATAGCAGAAGTTTATTTTAGACAAGCATTCAATCTATTGCCCATATTGATGTATTGTACCATGAAACTAGCTTTTCCCCCCAAACTTTTGTCCGTGTAGTGAATGTGTTATAGTAATTGAATATTTAGTATATTATTATTATTAACATATATACATTTTCTTTGCTGAAAAGTCTTTTACAATGGGAAGAAAAATGTTCTGTGATTTGTCCTATAGTGAAAATTGCATTTAGTTATTTGTCTCAGTATACTTTTCCAATGACTTTTTCATCAGTATCAACTAAAATGAAATACCTTGTTTTCGCTTTAAGATCTTACAAGTGTAAATATTTGTCATCCTTTACCATACAAGATCCAAACCCAACTTTTTGACATGTACCAATGGTTAAATTAAAATCCGTCCACTGACCAATAAAATCCATCTTTGGTTTTCATTTTCATTCACACCTGTCCTCGATTTTGCCCTCAGATTACGTAATTTTTTATTGAAAAACGAAAAAATTAATGATATTCAGCCCTAACATTAATAAAGCATTCATCATACTAATATTATAAATGCGAGAAATTGTGTTTGTTTGTTGGTTTGTCTTTCAATCACGCTGCAACAGGGCTATGGATCGACGTAATTTTTTGCATGGGTATAGTTGAACACCTGGAGACTGGAGAGTGACATACAGGCTACTTTTTATCCCAGAAAATCAAAAGGTTCCCAAGGCATTTTAAAAACTAAATTCACGCAGACATCAGCCAGTTTTCTATAATTGTAAAGGGGTTTAAAATTAGCTGAAGCTATTTAGTATTTACATTGAAAATCGATCGCTAGCATTAAGGAAACAAAAACATACTACATACTTGCATTGATTTACAAATTATGTTTGTGTTCTCTGTGAGAAATACAAAATGAGCTGTGAAATATTTTTAATGTTCTGCTAATTTTGCCAGTGAATACTGGCTAACAACCAAGTTTTAGTTAAAGTTTCTATCTTATATTATAATATTTATCACCTTATTAACCGCCATGAATCTAGAGATTCTGATTTTGAGTCCCATGTCTTGGCATGGCATGGAGGCTTTTGTCAGTTATTTGGTTTTTGTCAAGAAATTCTCAGTATCGGTTGTAACATTGTTATTATAAAATTATTATTATAAATTATTATTATAAATTATTATTATAAATCATTATTATTATAAATTATAAATTATAAATTATACATAACAGTATTACATTTTTAAGAATTATTTAATCACATAATTAACCGACTTCAAAAAATACAAAAAGAGGAGGTAATTCGACGCGTATTTTTCTTTTTTTAGTTTTTTTGTCGATGTTACTCCATATCTCCATCAAATCTTAACCGATTTCAATAATTTATTGTAATAATTTTTTGAAAGGGCGTATCTGCTGAATATCTTCGGAGATGGAGGACTATTTCGATAGAACTATTTCTATTAAAAATGTGTAATTCAGCAACTCAACATTGTGTAAGAGTTTCAAAACTCTTACACAATTTTAATTTGCTGAAGTATTGGTGCTGCCAGTTTTTATCAACTGTAACTATCACAATCCTTCAGTATTCGACTTATTGTAATATTTAGACACTCTCCCTGCTGAATTTTGTTTCGCTTAACAGGCAAGTCGTCCTTACTAGCGGCGCTGGGGCGTCGCGAGGTGCCTATTCCAGACCACATTGATATTTTCCACTTGACCCGAGAAATGCCTGCATCTGATAAAACAGCCCTGCAGTGTGTTATGGAGGTAGATGAAGAGAGAATCAAACTGGAGAAGTTAGCTGAAGAACTGGCCCAGTGTGACGATGATGGTAAGACTCTTTTATTAATTAATGTAGCTTGTTCTTTTTCAGAGTTATTCATGTTTAGTTGCATCTCTGGCTCTTTTCAACAAACTTAAATTACACTTAGGTTCAGTGCCCAGTTCAACGTTCATCCAACTGTAGTGAATGTGAAACAGAAAAAAAAACAATTATTAGAGATGTGCCAGTTATCCGTATCCGCAGATATCTGAGGGAGAAGAAAGATCCATATCCGGTACTTTTTTGGCGGATCATTTATGGATCTTTACTCAATTAATTTAATTTTCAATACATAGATGAAATTCTATATATTAAGAAGTTTTACCCTTACGGGAATATTTTCCGTCACAAATTGTACTCTTCGCACATTATAAGAATAAGATTAATTTATTTATCAAAAACATAAAATTAAACAATACTTGATTACCTAATTACAAGTTTTATTAGGGTGGGGTATCCCTTTATATAATACTAGCTGATGCCCGCGACTTCGTCCGCATGGATTTAGTTTTTAAAACTCCCGCGGGAACTCTTTCATTATGCGAGATAAAAAGTGACTCTCCCGGTCTGAGGAACCACTACTACATCCATTACTATACCCATGCAAAAAATCGCATCAATCCGCTGTTCTGTTTTTTTTTTTTAAAGTATCCTATGTCCGTCTCCTGGTTCTAAGCTACCTCTCCACCAATTTTCAGCCAAATCGGTTCATCCGTTCTTGAGTTATAAATAGTGTAACTAACACCACTTTCTTTTATATATATAGATAATGTATAATTAATTCACAAAATTGCTTCTGAAGCTGAACTAGGAAGCCCTGTGTTTCAGCTTCAGTGCCGACTCCCCTGGATGTTTATCATAAAAACATTGAGTACATTCATCATTTATTATCACAAAAAATAATTCCAAATTACACTACTAAATTTCTTTGTAGACAGTTTTTTTAACTCATGTACCAAACACAAATGCTCTCTATGCTGCCCAGTGTCACACTAAACTATTAAACAAAGCAAAACAAAAATGTCCTGTCGAGCAAAGCGTCTAGTGGCGTCATCTATTGTTCAAGGTCACGCGCATCGACACTGATTGAGTAGGAATAAGATCTGTATCCACGGATATACATTTTTAACGATCCGGCACATCAATAATCATTATTAGTAAACAGTCCTCCTTTCCTTACATTTAATTCACCATTAAGTCAATTGGTATTCACTTGCTTCAAATGCTGAAAACTTATAAAAACTTAAAATATAACTGGGATTCGAACCTTGAACTCCCCTAAAGGCCCCTACGAGCCTAAGGCCTTAACATCTATTCATCCATCCACACACGTTTCTTTCCGAGGTATGAATACATCGGTGCGGTGCGTGAGTATATCTCGCTCTCCTTTGCTATATCTAATGTTATCACTGTACCATAGATGCGCAAGAACAGTTGCTAGACGTATACGACCGACTGGACGACTTGAGCGCGGACACGGCCGAAGCCCGCGCCGCACACATTCTGCACGGTCTGGGCTTCTCCAAGGAGATGCAGCAAAAAGCTACCAAGGACTTTTCTGGAGGTAACAACATCAAGATCTAATGTACTGCTCAGGCATGTAAAATTATAGAAAAAGTGATTGCTTGTGTAATCTTGTATATTATGTAGTTGTAATTGAATCAATAAATTCTTTTCTTATCTTATTTTATACTCGGACTTTTTATTAGATGTTAGTAAACTGAGGTTTCGTGGGATGCCACTTTTTGACGAAAAAAATTGGGATGTGGTAAACTGAATCATTTGAATTATTCAAAGTGAATCATTTATTCAGTCTTAATACTTACTAATAATATAAACGCGAAATATTTGTTGGTTTGTCCCTCAATAAAGCCACAAAGTAAATGTTTCCGACCCAAAGTTTCTTGGTTGCACTTAGAGCCTAACAGAGCCTTTTTTTAAGAGATAAAAATGTATCCTCAGCATGTGATCTGCTCGGTTGAGTCTTGCAAAAAAAAGTCCACAGTAACTCAAATAGCAATTTCTTAAGGCCGCAGAGCCCTTCTAGTAGCATACATAGAAGTTTTCGCATAAAAGTAAATAGTTTCCAATGGGTTTTTAAAAACTTAATCCATCCAACAAGTATGGTTACAGGTTGGCGAATGCGTATCGCTCTGGCGCGTGCGCTGTACGTGAAGCCGCACCTATTGCTTCTTGACGAGCCTACAAACCATCTGGATCTGGACGCCTGTGTGTGGCTCGAGGAGGAACTCAAACAGTGAGTACTACAATCATTTTTCATAAATTTGTATACCTACCATGAACTTCAAAACTCAACAACTTATTTAGCACCAAACAATTTCAAATACAATATATTAAATTGTACCTGAACAATATTTCAATTTCTAAGCATGATCAAAAAGAGCCACCAAGCTCTGAACTCCAATATCACTCCGGACTCTCAACAATAAGCTTTACACGTATTGTTTTTGGCACCAACTCCCTAACAAAGCTGTTTGTTATTTATAGGTATAAACGAATCCTGGTATTAATATCGCACTCTCAGGACTTTCTAAACGGAGTGTGTACCAACATCATCCATATGAGCAAGCGGCGGCTCAAGTACTACACAGGCAACTATGAGGCGTTCGTCCGCACGCGTATGGAGCTTCTAGAGAATCAGATGAAGCAGTATAATTGGGAGCAGGACCAGATCGCGCATATGAAGGTATTTTGTCATTGAGTTTATTTAATTGAGTGACATCACACCGCAAATTCTTCAGCTTCGCTCTTCGTAAAAGTAGGATAGCTTTGAAATATTTCAATATATTTAAGTAAATCTTACATATTTGTTGTTCATCATCATCATCAGCAACCCATCAATGGCTCAATACTGAGCGAAAGTTTCCTCAAAGTCTTATAGGCCATAGTCCACCATACTGGCCAAATTTAAATGTCAGACTTCACACTCCGTTGAGGACATTATGGAGAACTGAGTCATACAGGTTTCCTGTACTGTTGAAGCATGTGATATAAGTCTGAGAATTGCAGAGTGCATGCCTTGGATTGGACCGGTGTCCCCTCTGAATAAAACAGTAGTCTGGAGAGCGTAGTCCTAACCATAAGCTAATTTATTTTTGTTGATTAGAATTTAGTAAAGCAGTGATAGCCTAGTGGTTAGGACTGTGGTCTCCTATTCGGGGGGTCGCAGGTTCGATCCCGGGTACGCACCTCTGACTTTTCGGAGTCAAGTGCGTTTAAGCAATTAAATATCACTTGGTTCAGCAGTGAAGGAAAACATCGTGAGGAAACCTGCACATCTGAGAGTTCTTCATAATGTTCTTTAAGGTGTGTGAAGTCCGCCAATTCGCATTGGGCCAGCATGGTGGACTATGGCCTATAACCCTTCTCTAATAGGAGACCTGCGCTCAGTAGTGAGCCGTTGATGAGTTGCTAACGACGAACGAAAAAGCAGTGATAGCCTAGTGGTTAGGACCAATTCGCCAATTCGCATTGGGCCAGTGCAGCGTGGTGGACTATGGCCTATAACCCTTTTCTGAGAGGAGACCTGTGCTCAGAAGTGAGCCGATGATGAGTTGCTGATGATAATGACAATTTAATAAATAGAAACTATTTCTGTCCTTTAGAACTACATAGCGAGGTTTGGTCACGGCTCGGCCAAGCTCGCTCGCCAGGCGCAGTCCAAGGAGAAAACTCTCGCCAAGATGGTCGCACAGGGGCTCACGGAGAAGGTCACCGACGACAAGATACTCAACTTCTACTTCCCCTCCTGTGGGAAAGTGCCCCCGCCCGTGATCATGGTGCAGGTTAGAAGCTTACTTCTCAGTCCAAGTATGAAAAAGTGGGCATCTTCTTCTTTTTATCAACCGATATGCATCCACTGCTGGACAAAGGTCTCTTGCATGGACTTCCACAGATCTCGGGCTTGTGCCTCCTGACTTGGTCATCGTCGGATGATGTCGGTCTACCTAGTGCGGGGTCTGACCACACTGCGCTTCCCGGTGCGGGGTCGCCATTCCAGCACCTTGGCACCCCAACAACCATCTGTTTTTCGAAGTATGTGCCCTCCCATTTCCATTTCAGTAATAGGCAATATGCACGTATTTTAACTTGCATCACATGCAGTTGCTGAAGACATTCAATTAAACACAATGTCAACACGTTTTTTTTAGAATATTTAAAAATGTCTCCTATTCCCCTTTCCCTTCCAAATGAAGCATAAAACTTGTGCTAAAAGTGGGCACTACACTATTGTAGTTGTTGTACTATTGCAACAGTTGGAATTTAAACCCGTCGACCTATCAGGTTTTAGTCTACTGAGGCTTAGGTTTGAGTGGTTGTATATCAACACGTTTTTTTTAGAATATTTAAAAATGTCTCCTATTCCCCTTTCCCTTCCAAATGAAGCATAAAACTTGTGCTAAAAGTGGGCACTAAACTATTGTAGTTGTTGTACTATTGCAACAGTTGGAATTTAAACCCATCGACCTATCAGGTTTTAGTCTACTGAGGCTAATATACTATATACTTGTATTTATCCGATCATACATTAGTTCTTTTACCTATCCCCTCCAATCTAATTTTACAAAATATTTATAAAATTAGATGGATTTATTAGATCAAAATATCTTTAATTAAGCATAGCTTTCTGCAGTTATTATAAAGTGACCCTTTTTTTGCAGAATGTATCATTTAGGTATACAGACGATGGGCCTTGGATTTACAAGAATTTAGAGTTTGGTATCGATCTAGACACTCGGCTCGCCCTTGTGGGACCAAACGGTGCTGGCAAGTCCACTCTACTCAAACTGCTTTATGGAGATGTATGTTTTAATAATTATGTATCCCTTTTTGTTTTTACTATGTATTTGTAAACTATTATCGGTACTTCCATTATTGTAAATGCGAAAGTGTGTTTGTTTTTTTGGGTTTTTGGTTCATTGGTTTGTTGATTTGTCCTTCAATCGCGTATCAACGGAACAACAGATAGACGTGATTTTATTCATGAGTATGGTTGGAGACTAGAAGATTGATATAGGTTTTCTTTTATTCCGAAAAAACAGAAGGATAACTTGACTGACTCCAAGCGTATGAAATCGTGGGCAGAAACATTATGACTTCTAATTTTCTATTGACATTCTTAGCGCGTATTACGTACACGTACGTCAAAGTCAAAGTGACAGTTTGTGAGATTTCAACAAATGTAAAGCGATAAGAGAACTTGGTTGTGCAGTATTTTGATTTTTGTTTTTTGTAAAAAGATTATTAGCCAAGTTGAACTTTACTAATATTCCCACTCACCTCCAAACAAGTGGAAAGCTTGTGTTGGGAGTGGGTGCGACAATAGTGCAACGGGTGGGGATTGAACCTGCAAGGGCTATTGAGGCTTCAAATTTGAACTGATTTAACAATTACAGCTGGTGCCTACGACGGGCATGATCCGCAAGAACTCTCACCTGCGCATCGGGCGCTACCACCAGCACTTGCACGAGCTACTGGACTTGGACCTATCGCCGCTAGACTACATGATGAAGGAGTTCCCCGATGTGCGCGAGCGCGAGGAAATGCGCAAGATCATCGGCCGCTACGGACTCACCGGCCGCCAGCAGGTGCGTCACTTGATCATTCATTACCTTCCTTCAATCCTTCCTTCTTGGATAGCGGCTGTGCAGGTTCTCGCAGTCCCTGTACCACATTGGCCGCAGCCGATGAAAAGAAAATACACTTTATTGCACACCAATCAATACAAAACAAAAGTACATAAAAACACATTAAGGGAAGAAACTCTACAATAGGTGGCCTTATCGCTAAGAAGCCATCTCTTCCGGCCAACCTAAAGAGGAAATACTAATAGAAGAAATATTGGATGAGGGTGTACACTAAGAAGGAATAAAGGATGAAATAATAACTAGGTGTGGTCAATTCAATACCTTATCTAAAAATAAATAGAAATAACTACATCTAAATAAATAAACAAATTACTCAAAAAAATAAATGAAAATAAAATTAACATTCCTACGTATACATAAATGTTACATACATACAATATATACTTAAATATCATATATGATTATATGTATGCATAATAATAAATAATAATAGTAAATATGGAATTAAGTAGGTAAGTACCTACCTACACAAAATTATCCAAGAATTAGCAGATCTGTTGTGATTATATAACTACAATACTACTACTTATAGCAGCATCTATAAATACTTTAATTCCTATTTTGAACCTAACTCCTCCTGTCCTACATCCCTCGCTTATAACCTGTGTAACTCCACAAATGAAACGTGTATAAGCCGTGTCAATAAAGAAAGGAATCTGAAATGGCGGCTTGTACTTGTAATGACAGGCACAGGTTGGACCGTCAGCAAAAAACGAAGCGAAGCTGGGCTGCTATATGTGTAGCTATACAGACACACATTGTATGTTTATATTATTTATTTAGTATTTGTGTTGATACCTTATTCATTTATGTACCTATATTATGTTATTAAATATACCTATATATTACTATTGATTTATATAGTTAGCACATGTTTAATATCTCTAGGTATTTATTTATTTATTGTTATCTTTAAGTCCTCTAACTTATCTTGTATGTTTCGCGTCAGGTCGCAACGTATTTTATATTTCTTCTTCAAAATATTTTGTAACATTATATACGATTTCACCCTCATCACTTCGAAGAATATTTTTCCTCGTTTCGCGTAAACGCTCATTAAATTAAAGCTCATTTTTTAAACGTAAGATAATTATTGATCAATAAACAGCATACGAACGACAATAAAAACGAAAAAACTTAACAGAGAAAACAAAACAAAGAACAGTAACGAAAACATAGTGTGCAAGCAGATACAGACTGATAATTTTTTTGCGTGCTGTAACGACGTGTGCGAGTGAGAGGGAATGATTAGCGACGCCATTTACAATTCCTATCTTTAATGACACGGGTTATATCAGCCTTTCGTCTGTTAATATTTCTCTGTCAACTGTTAAAAAATACCTAAAATCACTTAATAGCAATAAAGGGTCTGGACCCGATGGAATACCGCCCCTTTTTCTAAAAAAATGTTTTTATACAGTATCTGTTCCATTGTTTATTTTATTTTCTTTATCTTTGAAAACAGGTATCATGCCCACATATTGGAAGCAATCTTATGTTGTTCCTGTTTTTAAAAATGGTGACAAGCATGATATTAAAAATTATCGACCTATTTCTAAAATTAGCTGTATTCCTAAATTATTTGAGCACATAGTTTATGATATAATTTTCCCAATTTTGCGCCCCTTGATCATAAGTCAGCAGCACGGATTTATTAACAGAAAGTCAACAGAAACAAATTTATGTGAGTTTATTGATTTTGTTACTTCGGCAATGAATTGCGGCTTTCAGGTTGACGTTGTATACACAGATTATTCTAAAGCCTTCGATAAAATTTCCCATAATATCCTTATTTCTAAACTAAAACATATTGGTGTACATGGGGACCTGCTTCGATGGATTGAATCATACTTATTCAATCGTAGTCAGGCTGTTACAGTCAAAGGATATTATTGTTCATTGTTCATCCCTGTCCCCTCAGGTGTACCTCAGGGCTCCCATCTTGGTCCATTATTTTTTAATATTTACATAAATGACATTATATCTGTTTTCAAACACTCTAATTTCTTGCTTTATGCAGATGACAATAAGATTTATAAAATTATAAGAAGCGTAAATGATTGCATTGACTTACAAAAGGACCTAGATTCACTTTGTCATTATTGCTCCCAAAACTCACTGTTTTTGAACATAAAAAAGTGTAATCTTATAACATTCACAAGAAAACGCAAACCTATAAACTATGATTATATACTAAAAGATGAAATTTTGAACAGGGTGTCCTCTGTGAAGGATCTTGGCGTAATTCTAGATAAAAAGTTACTTTTTGATGAACACATTAACCATATAGCCAGTAAGGCTTATAGGATGTTAGGGTTTGTCTTAAGGATTTCTAAAGAGTTTAAACTACCGTCAACACTTATTCTTCTTTATAACTCGTTTGTAAGATCCACTCTAGAGTATGCTTCCACTGTATGGTGCCCTCAGTACAAGGTACATAAAGAAAAAATTGAAAGAGTCCACAATCGTTTCATAAAACGGTTATCATATTATATATCAAATAATATTAATAAGGACAATCCCCATATACCAATTTCAGCCGCTAGCAGACGGGTTCATAGAGATCAAATTCTTGTATTTAAGCTCCTCAATAACGGCGTTGACTCCCCTTATCTACTTTCTAAAATTTCTTTAAGGTGCCCACGGTCTACCTGTCGGTATCCAAAACTATTTTATATAGCACCAAGCAAGACAAAGTATGCTACTAACACATTTATAAGAAGAAGTTGCAACCAATTTAATGTTCTATTTTCGGATAATGACATTTTTCATCTCTCTCTCTCCAAATTTAAATTAGCTATTAAGGATACCTTGGCTAAAGCCGACTAGTTATCCGTTAGTCGGTTTTCGGCAAGCTTCTGTTTAAAAATCTATAAACTATCGTTTTTTGTTTTCTCTTTTCTGCTACACCCGATTGTTCCGTTGTCGGATGATGTAATTAATAAGTGCTAAGTTTCATTGGAAACAATTTAGGTTTAAGCATTATGTATCTGTTTTAGTTTAAATATATTTATAACACTGTATGTTTCCAAAAAATAAATAAATAAAATAAAATAAAATCTCGTTCATACCTTATATATTAGTGCAGAGTAGTAACATAAGTCAGGCGATTTTTAAAAACAGGTAGAGATGGTGAGCTTCGAACATTTTTTGGCAGGGAATTCTGAAAGCGTTTACTTAGGAGTGAATATGTTGTGTCGCAGGTATGTCCTATGCGCCAGCTGTCGGACGGGCAGCGCTGCCGCGTGGTGTTCGCGTGGCTGGCGTGGCAGACGCCGCACCTGCTGCTGATGGACGAGCCCACCAACCACCTCGACATGGAGACCATCGACGCGCTGGCCGACGCCGTCAACGACTTCGACGGTGGCATGGTGCTCGTCAGCCACGACTTCCGCCTCATCAACCAGGTCACCATGCAACTTTTTTTTAATGCGAAACATCTATAGCGGCGGGTCATACCAACTGTTGGCGTAACAGTAATGTATGTATGTAGTACGAAATAGTGTTGTTTACTACGGTACACGTAACCTGTGTCTTACAATAGTACATTGTTCTACGAGGGGTGAAAGTGACCCATTACTTACGAGGGCATCATTTTAGACACGAGGCGAAGCCGAGTGTATCAATATGCCCGAGTTAGGAATCGCACTTTCTCCCGAGTGATACATAGTGCTTTATACTACACCTGCGAGGAAAATAACAGACACATTTTTTAATTATTGATGTTTACTTTAGAGGTACGCAGGCTACTTTTAAGGTACGACAGCTACTTTAGAGGTACGCCGGCTAATTTAGAGGTACGTACCTTAAAAGTAGCCTGCGTACCTCCAAAGTAGCCTGCGTACCTCTTAAGTAGTCACCATAGAGGTACGCCCACTACTTTGGAGGTACGCAGGCTACCTGCGTACCTCTTAAGTAGTCGGCGTACCTCTAAAGTAGCTGTCGTACCTTAAAAGTAGCCTGCGTACCTCTAAAGTAGTCGGCGTACCTCTACGGTGACTACTTTAGAGGTACGCAGGCTAATTTTAAGGTACGCAGGCTACTTTCGAGGTACGCCGGCTACTTTAGAGGTACGCCGGCTACTTTAGAGGTACGCCGGCTACTTTAGAGGTACGCCGGCTACTTTAGAGGTACGCAGGTAGTCTGCGTACCACCAAAGTAGCCTGCGTACCTCCAAAGTAGCCTGCGTACCTTAAAAGTAGCCTGCGTACCTCCAAAGTAGCCTGCGTACCACCAAAGTAGCCTGCGTACCTCTAAAGTAGACGGCGCACCTCTAAAGTAGACAGTGTACTTCTAAAGTAGCTGGCGTACCTTGAAAATAGCCTGCGTACCTGCAAAGTAGCCTGCGTACCTTCTAAGTAGCCTGCGTACCACCAAAATAGCCTGCGTACCTCTAAAGTAGACGGAGTACCTCTAAAGTAGCTGGCGTACCTTAAAAGTAGCCTGCTTACCACCATTTTTTTAAGTATTTGTATTACTGAACTGATTTTGTCAAAAATTAAAAAAAGACAACCACGTATGTAATGGATTTTCATACAACTTTTCAGCCCGCTAAAGCACGTAAGTAATGAAATTTCATACATTTTTTCAGCCCGCAGATTTGTCTCCACGTAAAGACGTATTTTCTTTCTCGCTCTTTCTCGATATGACACAAATCAGAAGGTACTTTCCGAGCAGGTGTAGTATAAATATTTTTATAATAAAATATGTCTGATAGTGATCGTTTAGAAAGTGAAAGTGAGCAGCCTCTTGCAAAGAAAACAAATTATAATTAGAGTATGCATTTATGTGTGAACTAAGCTCAATATTACCTGTACAAAATAATTTCGTAGTTTCATATTTGTCAGGCGTCTCGCGACTGCTCACAATTTTTTTTTTATAAACTAGACTGCGATCATACCTGATGGTTAGTGAAGGTGAAGCGCGCTTGCGTTGAAAATTCCTTTTCACACTTGATTTGAAGGTACTCAAATTTGAGTTACTTGGAAAAACGGACGCCGGAAGGGCAATCATAATAGCTGTGCGTATCAGAAACGACGAAATAAACTGGAATCTTACTAATATTGTAAATGCGAAAGTGTGTTTGTTGGTCTGCTGATTTGCCTTTTGATCACACAGCAATGGAGTAACAGATTGTGGTCCTTTTTTGCATGGTCATAGTTTGAAGACCTGGGGGGGCAGAATGAAAGAGGAAAACTTCTATAATTTGTACTTGTTCCCGCAATCAATGCATTATCTTGGTCACTTCAACTCATTAAATATTTGTATTACAACTGGGGTGTGCTTTGTTATAGTGTTTTAGAATTTTGCAAGTTTTTTTAAACTTCGAGATAATATGTCACCCTATTACAAATCTTCTAATATATAAAATTCTCATGTCGCGGTGTTTGTTACCAAACTCCTCCGAAACGGCTGGACCGATTTTTATGAAATTTTGTGTGCATATCGGGTAGGTCTGAGAATCGGCCAACATCTATTTTTCATACCCCTAAATGATACGGGTCCCACCCCTAAATATTTTTGTTGGCCTTACGAAGTTCGCTGGGTCAGCTAGTTTTATATAAATCGTACTTAAAGTTTCTTATAAAATTTAAGTAAAACTAGATTTTTTCTAATTTAATTTTTATTTCTAGTTATATAAAGAAATTCTTATTAACTCGAGCTTACGGTTAAGACACCCATACCATTATGTACTTACTGTATATTATTTACAGGTGGCGCAAGAAATATGGATCTGTGAAAACGGCGCCGTCACTAAATGGCAAGGCGGCATTCTCAAATACAAGGACCACCTGAAATCTAAAATCCTAAAGGACAACGCTGATAATGCTGCTAAATTTCGTAAATAGGAACAATTGATACTGTAGGTAAATTAATACTTTAGGCATTTTCACTCCATTATGCGCGCGGGGACATGTGTGCGTGAGCTTGTATAATATAAATATAATATGTTGTATAATAGTGTATTATGTTACAAGTGACCCAAGCAGTCAGTTAAGATTGATTATATGGGTCTGCCCGCGAAATTCAAATTTAATTTGGTTTTTCGCAATTTGTAAACTAATACGACAAAGTAGGCTTATGGCATTCTAATGGTGACGATGGCAGTATCATCTTCACAGGTTTACATAAAAATCTTTACTTGAAAGTGCCCAGTTTAAGAAATTAGTTAGAATATCGAGTTGGACTAATTATATTTACAAAAAATACACGCTGTCCAAGTGATTGCTAATGGGCATGGTGCCCAAAACACTGGCACTATTATCTCTCTGAATAGCGAGAATTAAAACTGAGTGAATGCGATGATGGCACCAAATCATGCAGATAATCCAGAAAAACCTATTTATTCTAAAGGTACAAAGGACGTCGAAAGCACTAAATACGCCGATGAAAGTACATAATATGCGGAAGATATTATGTACGCCGGCGAAAGTGCTAAAATCACAGATGAAAGTACCAAATGCTCCTGTGAAACTACTAAATGCTCCTGTGAAACTACCAAATGCGCCGGTGAAAGTACTAAGAAAAAAGATAATCAGAAGTTCCTCTATGCCAGATGTTCACCTGATGACGACGACGACACGAAAAATCTTGTTATTTAAACTTTTTTTTCTAAAGCTAATTAATTATTTATTAATAAAAAAAAGTTTATTACAAAATAAATTAAAAAATTACTTCTAATTATAAATATAATTACTAGTAATTTTTTAATTTATTTTGTAATTAAATTGTTTTTCGTACATACTTTCTTCCGGATAATAGGTTTTCCTGGATTATTTGCATGATTTGGCGCCATCATCGCATTTAATCAGTTTTAATTCTCGCTATTCAGAGAGATAATAGCGCCAGTGTTTTGGGCACCATGCCCATGAGCGATCACTTGGACGGCGTGCTTTTTTTGTAAATACAAAAAATACGCAGGCGAAAGTGCTAAAATCACCGATGAAAATACCAAATGCGCCGGTGACACTACCAAATGCTCCGGTGAAACTACCAAATGCGCCGGTGAAAGTACTAAGAAAAAAGATAATCAGAAGTTCCTCTATGCCAGATGTTCACCTGATGACGACACGAAAAATCTTGTTATTAAAACTTTTTTTTTTCTAAAGCTAATTAATTATTTATTTATAGAAAAATAATTTAATTACAAAGTAAATTAAAAAAATTACTTCTAAATATAAATATACATAGTTACTAGTAATTTTTTAGTTTATTTTGTAATTAAATTATTTTTCGTAAATACTTTCTTCCGCATAATATAAATTTAATTACAAAATAAATTAATGGGCATGGTGCCCAAAACACTGGCGCTATTACCTCTCTGAATAGCGAGAATTAAAACTGATTACTGATTACAAAGGACGTCGAAAGCACTAAATACGCCGATGAATGCGGAATGAATAATTTAATTACAAAATTTAATTAAAAAATTACTTCTTATTATAAAAAGAATTTATAATTAGAAGTAATTACGAATGCCATAGCCTACTTTGTCGTAATAATATACAAATTGCGAAAAACCAAATTAAATTTGAATTTCGCGGGCAGACCCTTATAATCAGCCTTAAAGAGAAGCGTGATAATTCTATAATCACGAGTATCGTATATTAATTTATAGCTCGTGTGACCTAAAGCAGCACTTAAATAACGCAAATGATGCGTTTGTAGGTTATAACGTGATTGATATATTAATAGGGTATTTTACTCCTAGTGAGAAATAATCTAAACATAACTCAAATAAAAATAACATGAGATAGTTTAGGCATTGAGAAACAGGGAATTTGAATCGGTGTGCCGTGTGACGGTTTCGTTTTTGACTTAATAATCAAACAAAGTGATATTTTGCTATCAAAACTTTTTTTTCTAAAGATAACTAATTATTTATTAATAAAAAAATAATTTAATTACAAAACAAATTAAAAAAATGACTACAAATTATATTTACAAAAAATACACGCCATCCAATTGATCGCGCAATGGGCATGGTGCCCAAAACACTGGCGCTATTACCTCTCTGAATAGCGAGAATTGAAACTGAGTGAATGCGATGATGGCGGAAAATCATGCAGATAATCCAGGAAAGCCTATTTGTAAAGGTACAAAGGACGTCGAAAGCACTTAATCCGCGGACGAAAGTAAGTTGGACGGCGTGTATTTTTTGTAAATACAAAAAATACGCAGGCGAAAGTGCTAAAATCACCGATGAAAATACCAAATGCGCCGATGAAAGTACTAAGAAAAAAGATAATCAGAAGTTCCTCTATGCCAGATGTTCACCTGATGACGACGACACGAAAAATCTTGTTATTAAAACTTTTTTTTTCTAAAGCTAATTAATTATTTATTAATAAAAATATAATTTAATTACGAAATAAATTATTATAATTATTATAGGTTGCCTGGAAGAGATCACTATTAGTGATAAGGCCGCCTTTTGTATTAAATTGTTTCTTTTCTTATTGTATATTTTTTGATCTTGTATGCAATAAAGTTGTATAAATAAATAAAATAAATAAATAAATTAATGGGCATGGTGCCCAAAACACTGGCGCTATAACCTCTCTGAATAGCGAGAATTAAAACTGAGTGAATTCGATGATGGCGCAAAATCATGCAGATAATCCAGGAAAACTTATTTGTAAATGTACAAAGGACGTCAAAAGCACTATATACGCCGATGAAAGTACTAAGAAAAAGGATAATCAGAAGTTCCTCTATGCCAGATGTTCACCTGATGACGACGACAACACGAAAAATCTTGTTATTAAAACTTTTTTTCTAAAGCTAATTAATTATTTATTAATAAAAAAATAATTTAATCACAAAATAAATTAAAAAATTACTACTAATTATAAATATAATTAGTATTTTTTTAATTGATTTTGTAATAGCGATCACTTGGACGGCGTGTATTTTTTGTAAATACAAAAAATACGCAGGCGAAAGTGCTAAAATCACCGATGAAAATACCAAATGCGCCGGTGAAAGTACTAAGAAAAAAGATAATCAGAAGTTCCTCTAAGCCAGATGTTCACCTGATGACGACGACACGAAAAATCTTGTTTTAAAACTTTTTCTAAAGCTAATTAAATTATTTATTAATAGACAATTAAATTAATTACAAAATAAATTAAAAAATTACTTCTAATTATAAATATAATTACTAGTAATTTTTTAATTTATTTTGTAATTAAATTATTTTGCGTACATACTTTCTTCCGCATAATATAAATTTAATTACAAAATAAATTAATGGGCATGGTGCCCAAAACACTGGCGCTATTACCTTTCTGAATAGCGAGAATTAAAACTGAGTGTTACATATGCGAAAGATATTATGCATCCCGGTGAACATGCTAAAATCACCGATGAAAGTACCAAATGCGCCGGTGAAAGTACCAAATACACCGAAGAGAGTACCTATTATGCGGAAGAAAGCATGTACGCCGGCGAAAGTGCTAAAATCACCGATGAAAATACCAAATGCGCTGGTGAAAGTAAGTAAGAAAAAGGATAATCAGAAGTTCCTCTCAAGACGACGACACGAAAAATCTTTACTTGAAAGTCCAGTTTAAGAAATTAGTCAGAATATCGAGTCGGACGTGAGTTACTCACAAATTCAAATTCAAAATTATTTATTTCACGTAGGCCAAGAAATAGGGAATTGGAATCGGTGTGCCGTGTGACGGTTTCGTTTTTGACTAAATAATCAGACGAAGTGATTTATATTTAGCATCAAAACTTTTTTTCTATAGCTAACTAATTATTTATTAATAAAAAAATTATTTAATTACAAAATAAATTAAAAAAATACTAATTATATTTACAAAAAATACACGCCGTCCAATTGATCGCTAATAGGCATGGTGCCCAAAACTCTGGCGCTATTACCTCTCTGAATAGCGAGAAGAAACATAGAAGATAATGTAGAATAGAACATAATAAAGAATATATAGAAACTGAGTGAATGCTATGATGGCGCCAAATCATGTTAAGAACATAATATGTAGTAGTAGTAGTAGTAGAATAGTAGTCTATACAGTTCATCCGCTACAAGATATTTTGGAAACTATGTGAAAATAAATAAATACATTATTTAATCACTTAAAGTAATTATAATAGATCACATTTGGCATCTGTCAGTCTTACCTTCATAGTGGGGTTACCTGATCAAAAACATCGATTAAATTGAAAGAATCGATACGGACTTCAAATATCTGTGAATCGTATGCTGTTCACAAAATTATAAAATGAATTTTATATTTTATTTCAAGGTTTTCACTTTTTTATCTATGCTACTAATATGCGAAACGCTCAAACGGTACCCGCCATTACAATACGTCATTAAGTCAAAGACACAGGGTTAATTTTAATTCACCAACAACCTCTCAAATGTAATTTCTTCGTAATTCATTCTATGCATAATACTGAGCAACATTTGTTCAACGACTTTGCACATAACTCAATAAATTCACCAAAATTTAAGTTTTTGTTGAAGAGTCTGTCTTTTTTTAACCCTTTGGTTATTTCATGTAATGTCTCTTCCACACCTGCGTGAAGCGTCGACTACTAAGTTACTAACCGCGCAACAATTAACGTCCAAAGTTATCGCTTCGTATTTACAAATGCTTTGTGATGTGTATTAATACATCAGGCTGAGCTATCGTCTGCAAGTCCATAATTTCGCGTTTATCGCGAACACCAAAAAGGCTTTCCGCGCCGACAGACGTAAGTATCGGACAAGCATTAAGTGCCGAATATATCGAATGACGGCGCGTTAAATACGCCGCCCATTCCCTTTGACACGTGTCGCATAGAGTTTTTAACATTTTAGAACAGAAAAATAAATATTATTTATTTTTGTTTGAAAAAAACTTTTTTACTTTTTAGGAATTTTAAAAAGTTGTGGGACAAAAGTTATTTTCTTTGATGCATAGAAGTAACATGTGGGAGGTTGTTGGTGAATTAAAATTAACCCTGTATAGTTCATCCGCTCAAATAGTTTGCAGTACAAGTACAAGGTATTTTGGAAACTATGTGAAAATAAATGAATACATTATTTAATCACTTAAAGTAATTATAATAGATCACATTTGGCATCTGTCAGTCTTACCTTCATAGTGGGGTAACCTGATTAAAAACATCGATTAAATTGAAAGAATCGATACGGACTTCAAATATCTGTGAATCGTATGCAGTTATTCTGAAAAAGTACATAATATGCAGAAGATATTATGTACGCCGGTGAACGTGCTAAAATCACCGATGAAAGTACCAAATGCGCCGGTGAAAGTACCAAATACACTGAAGAGAATACCTATTATGCGAAGAAAGCATGTACGCCGGTGAAAATGCTAAAATCACCGATGAAAGTACCAAATGCGCCGGTGAAAGCACTGCGACGCCGACAAAGGATCATCAGAAGTTCTCAGAAGCTATCAGTCCTGTTTGTATAACAGGTTCATGATTTGCACTTGTAATAATTTGAATCGGTGTGACGGGTGTGACGGTTTTGTTTTTGAATAATCAGACGAAGTGATATTTTGATAGTAACGTAAGATGGCGCCAAATCATCCTAGAAAACCAATTTGAAAAAAAACAAAGGACGTCGAATGCAGTTAATACGCCGATGAAAATGAAAATATCACCGATAAAAATACCAAATGCGCCGGTGAAACTGCCAAGTACACCGAAGAGAGTACCTATAATGCGGAAGATGGCATGTACGCCGGCGAAAGTGCTAAATCACAATTGAAAGTACCAAATGCGCCGATGAAAGTACCAAATGCGCCGGTGAAAGTATTGCGCCGACAAAGGATCATCAGAAGTTCCTCTTTGCCAGATGTTCACCTGATGACGACTTCTACGATGAACAAAGGAGGTAATGATTTCAAAGTTCCACCGCTTTCCAGGTTGTTGGGAAGTTATAGTTAAAAAAGGTTCCGTTTATCGGTCGTTTAGACGCCCGTGCCAGTGGCGACTCAAATGTTTAATAGTATGAATGAGAAATAATTAGAATCTTTAGAAGAAATCAAGAAGTTAATGCACGAGATATACAAAACTAATGCAACAACTAAAGTAGGGCCATTATAATAGATCACATTTGGCATCTGTTTTGGCAACGAAACAACACAAAATCAAAATACTGGTAGTATTAGATCTGAATTATCACTTTATAATATGCATATACTATCATCACAATACAACACACAAAAATGAGCGAGATGCACTAAAGTACACAGTGGTTCAAATAAGTCGCGCTGCCTTGGGTATGGACCGGCGGTCGCTATGTGTCGGCTTTACAAAGAGCGCAAACCATTTGAGCGAACGAATTTACTATACCTACAGACGACATCATCACATGGCACTAGCACATGGCATGGCATGACACACTAGTGATGTCTTGTCGTTTACGCGCAGAAATTTAAAATGAAATATTTTAATGCTTTTTTTTTGGTACTTAACGATTGAATAAAAAATTATTAAATTTTCTAGTAGTTTAAATAACCTTAGGATCAGACACTTCAAAAAATAGTAAAATACCCTATTGGTAGATTGGGGGCATTCCCTGCTAAAAATGATAGCATTACTTTTAGAGCTGTCGGTTTAATAAATTTTATTCAAACTGTATATTAATAGGGTATTTACTCTTTTTTGAAAAGTGTCTAAATTTGATTCTAAGGTGATAATAAACTACTAGAAAATTTACTAAAATTTTATTCATTGGATAAGTACCAAAAAAATGCATTTAAAGTTTGCCTTTTAAATTTCCGCTCGTAAACGCTAGACGCCTCACGTCAAGTCATGTCAGACGATGTGGTGACGTTGTATGACGTAAATTCGTTCGCTCAAACGGTTGGCGCCCTTTGTAAAGCCGACAAATAGCGACCGCCAGTACATGCCGAAGGCGGCGCGACTTATTTGACCCACTGTGTACTTTAGTGCATCTCGCTAATTTTTGTGTGTTGTATTGTGATGATAGTATATGCATATTATAAAGTGACTAGTAGGGCGCGTGGGTGCGCGGCCCGCAAGCGGACCGCGGTTGTTCTACTCGTCAAATAGACTGTCAGGTCCTGATCATTTTTTATCAAAAAACCACTCTTCCATCTTTTATACCCTCCGAGATAGACCATGACGATATTTGTATGGCCGCCATCTTGAATCCGCCATTTTGGATTTTTTTTCAGCTCACTGCCAATTGGATGATGTTTCGAGTGACTTTTGTTCGAGCACCCCCACCTATCTTCATTACCATGGCCGTGCTCCTCACCCACCTTCCAAACCCTTGATCATCATATGTCATCATTTGTCATAATGAAAATTCTTCAATAAAAACAAATCTTGAAAAGAAACCGTATCAAAGTCTTGCATGATTCCCGGCTTCTAGTCTTATTTTACCCACTGTGTACTTTAGTGCATCTCGCTAATTTTTGTGTCTTGTATTGTGATGATAGTATATGCATATTATAAAGTGACTAGTAGGGCGCGTGGGTGCGCGGCCCGCAAGCGGACCGCGGTTGTTCTACTCGTCAAATAGACTGTCAGGTCCTGATCATTTTTTATCAAAAAACCACTCTTCCATCTTTTATACCCTCCGAGATAGACCATGACGATATTTGTATGGCCGCCATCTTGAATCCGCCATTTTGGATTTTTTTTCAGCTCACTGCCAATTGGATGATGTTTCGAGTGACTTTTGTTCGAGCACCCCCACCTATCTTCATTACCATGGCCGTGCTCCTCACCCACCTTCCAAACCCTTGATCATCATATGTCATCATTTGTCATAATGAAAATTCTTCAATAAAAACAAATCTTGAAAAGAAACCGTATCAAAGTCTTGCATGATTCCCGGCTTCTAGTCTCTTCAATATTCGCCATATATTTTGTATGAAGAAAAAAAATTCCGCCATCTTGGATTGTTTCTATTCGTCAAATAGACCTTTGGGTCCTGATCATCTTTTGCCACGAAACCACTCTTCCATCTTTTATACTCTCCGAGATAGACACAGACGAAATTTGTATGGCGGCCATCTTTTTTCCGCCATTTGGAAATTTTTTTCAGCTCGCTGCCAATTGTATGAGGTTTCAAATGACATTTGTTGGAGCACACCCAACCTATCTTTAATAACCTGGCTGTGCTCCTCACCCGTCTCCGAAATCCTCACTCATCAGCTCTCTCCATATTTTTCCTCTCAATGAATTTTTGTCTTCTATACGAAACCATTGGTGAAAAAAAAATTTTTCATACAAAATTTTACAGGAAAGGTGATCAATGAGTGAGTGAGTGAATCAGCACGAGCAGCTATATATATATTAATGATTCAGATCTAATACTACCAGTATTTTGATTTTGTGTTGTTTCGTTGCCAAAACAGATGCCAAATGTGATCTATTATAATGGCCCTACTTTAGTTGTTGCATTAGTTTTGTATATCTCATGCATTAACTTCTTGATTTCTTCTAAAGATTCTTATTATTCCTCATTCATACTATTAAACATTTGAGTCGCCACTGGCACGGGCGTCTAAACGACTGATAAACGGAACCTTTCTTAACTATAACTTCCCAACAACCTGGAAAGCGGTGGAACTTTGAAATCATTACCTCCTTTGTTCATCGTAGAAGTCGTCATCAGGTGAACATCTGGCAAAGAGGAACTTCTGATGATCCTTTGTCGGCGCAATACTTTCACCGGCGCATTTGGTACTTTCATCGGCGCATTTGGTACTTTCAATTGTGATTTTAGCACTTTCGCCGGCGTACATGCCATCTTCCGCATTATAGGTAGGTGAGTCGCCACTAGCACGGGCGTCTAAACGACTGATAAACGGAACCTTTCTTAACTATAACTTTCCAACAACCTGGAAAGCGGTGGAACTTTGAAATCATTACCTCCTTTGTTCATCGTAGAAGTCGTCATCAGGTGAACATCTGGCAAAGAGGAACTTCTGATGATCCTTTGTCGGCGCAATACTTTCACCGGCGCATTTGGTACTTTCATCGGCGCATTTGGTACTTTCAATTGTGATTTTAGCACTTTCGCCGGCGTACATGCCATCTTCCGCATTATAGGTAGGTGAGTCGCCACTAGCACGGGCGTCTAAACGACTGATAAACGGAACCTTTCTTAACTATAACTTTCCAACAACCTGGAAAGCGGTGGAACTTTGAAATCATTACCTCCTTTGTTCATCGTAGAAGTCGTCATCAGGTGAACATCTGGCAAAGAGGAACTTCTGATGATCCTTTGTCGGCGCAATACTTTCACCGGCGCATTTGGTACTTTCATCGGCGCATTTGATACTTTCAATTGTGATTTTAGCACTTTCGCCGGCGTACATGCCATCTTCCGCATTATAGGTAGGTGAGTCGCCACTAGCACGGGCGTCTAAACGACTGATAAACGGAACCTTTCTTAACTATAACTTCCCAACAATCTGGAAAGCGGTGGAACTTTGAAATCATTACTAAAAAAGTGAAAACTTTGAAATTAAATATAAAATTTATTTTATAATTTTGTGAGCTGAAACTTCCACTTCCCGATTCCTTATTGCCTAAACTATCTTATTTTTATATTTTTAGATTATTTCTCACTAGGAGTAATATACCATATTATGATTTAAAAATCATTTATTTGACGTATTAAACTTTAAATTTTAATTGATAGGCTATTGATAGGCAAAGCAAGTTTTGCTAGTGGATCCAATCAGTGGATCCTAGTGGATTGAGCGATAATAATTAGACTTGGAGCTAGTGTAAGAATCCTAATTGGCTGAATTTATGGTTTCTAACAATCTTGTCCTGATAATTAATTACAAACAACAAAAATGAAATCTCAAGCCATTCTCAAGTGTTGATCTTTTGTAAATGCGGCTCTTGATTTTTATTTATATTATGCGCCAATTACATTTTAGTCGATAGTGAGTGTCATTGTGATCGCTAAACAGACGAATCCATAGAGTAAAGAGGTATCTATAATAAGTAGGTACATCCTAGCTCCACCGATCGACCAATAGACAAAAGAACTGTGTGTGTGAACCCCGCAAACTGAGCGTCTTCTGGCCGCGTCAAGTACTTGCGACATGGCGCACAGATTGCGCTGTTTGCGTCTTGTCGCGACGTCTTCGTTTCAGCGATCATTTTATTTGATTAGTCCAGTTTTTGCAATTCACGAAGGCGGGTGAGCTTTACTCGTGGTTACTTCGTGTACATGCACATTGCATAGGTGTGCGTGCCTGTCAAAGCCTAAGTGGGAGCGGGCAGGCGCGAGCATTGCGCTCGCTCACACTTATACAGATACGACACACACACAACCATAAGTCCGTCGCCCTCGTGAATTGCAAGAACTATCCTACCTGTCGCATGCAAGTATCGTCGTGTGTGCGCGTGCATCGTGCGTCTAGCCGCTACGACTTGACCCCGAAGCCTGTCGTTGCGACTCTGCGACTCGAACGTGTGTTTTCGCGTCTAGTCGCCGAGTCGTCGCGGGGGTCACTTACCGTAGTGTGCATAAATAAGTTTTTTGAGGAATAGGGGTACGGGTTTAATTAAAAAGTGCCTTACTCCTTCCATGTTAATACGCTTCCGTATTAGACTGCACCGTCCCTTACCACCAGGCAAGACTGCCGTTGGACTATCTTGTTATCAAATAATAATTAAAATAAGATATTTTCAATTGAAAGAATCGATACGGACTTCAAATATCTGTGAATCGTATGCTGTTCACAAAATTATAAAATGAATTTTATATTTTATTTCAAGGTTTTCACTTTTTATCTATGCTACAAATATGCGAAACGCTCAAACGGTACCCGCCATTACAATACGTCATTAAGTCAAAGACTACTCTTTACAGGGTTAATTTTAATTCACCAACAACCTCTCAAATGTAACTTCTATGCATAATACTGAACAACATTTGTTCAACGACTTTGCACATAACTCAATAAATTCACCAAAATTTAAGTTTTTGTTGAAGAGTCTGTCTTATTTTAACCCTTTGGTTATTTCATGTAATGTCTCTTCCACACCTGCGTGAAGTGTCGACTACTAAGTTACTAACCGCGCAACAATTAACGTCCAAAGTTATCGCTTCGTATTTACAAATGCTTTGTGATGTGTATTAATACATCAGGCTGAGCTATCGTCTGCAAGTCCATAATTTCGCGTTTATCGCGAACACCAAAAAGGCTTTCCGCGGCGACAGACGTAAGTATCGGACAAGCATTAAGTGCCAAATAATTCGAATGACGGCGCGTTAAATACGCCGCCCATTCCCTTTGACACGTGTCGCATAGAGTTTTAAACATTTTAGAACAGAAAAATAAATATTATTTATTTTTGTTTGAAAAAAACTTTTTTACTTTTTAGGAATTTTAAAAAGTCGTGGGACAAAAGTTATTTACTTTGATGCATAGAAGTAACGTATGGGAGGTTGTTGGTGAATTAAAATTAACCCTGTATAGTTCATCCGCTCAAATAGTTTGCAGTACAAGTACAAGGTATTTTGGAAACTATGTGAAAATAAATGAATACATTATTTAATCACTTAAAGTAATTATAATAGATCACATTTGGCATCTGTCAGTCTTACCTTCATAGTGGGGTAACCTGATTAAAAACATCGATTAAATTGAAAGAATCGATACGGACTTCAAATATCTGTGAATCGTATGCAGTTATTCTGAAAAAGTACATAATATGCAGAAGATATTATGTACGCCGGTGAACGTGCTAAAATCACCGATGAAAGTACCAAATGCGCCGGTGAAAGTACCAAATACACCGAAGAGAATACCTATTATGCGAAGAAAGCATGTACGCCGGTGAAAATGCTAAAATCACCGATGAAAGTACCAAATGCGCCGGTGAAAGCACTGCGACGCCGACAAAGGATCATCAGAAGTTCTCGGAAGCTATCAGTCCTGTTTGTATAATAGGTGCATGATTTGCACTTGTAAACTAGCGGCACGCTATGAAGGCCGGTTTGACGTTTGTCCGCTCATGAAGTTCCGTATTAATTGATAACGACTTTGAAGGAAATAATTGTATTACTTTATTGACGATAGTGATGTGCAGAGATTCATAAATTTTATCGAATGTAGTTTTAGGTTTAGAACTCAAAATTTATTTATTAAATTGATTTCTAAAATGTATACAAGTGTAGAAAAATCAGTTTGCACCATTTAAGGGGTGAATGTACTTGTGAATATGAACAATTTTCACTATGTGGACAAACCTCTGAAATCGCAAAAAAATATCAGCTGTTTCATACAAAAGGTAAAATTTTTATTTTTATATGATATATACCACAACTCGGCATTTGGTTATGGCGTGAAATACGTTAAAAATGGCGTAGATGCAAACATGAATATGTTAAAAGCGGAATTAGTACGTCTTTTAAAAGAAAACAAACCAACCAAGATCCGATACGTCATTGACGAAATAGCATTAGAACATGGGCACAGAGTTATACGGTTACCGCCTTACCATTGTGAGTATAATGCGATTGAGTTGGTGTGGGCTCAAATTAAGGGATATGCTGCAAGACACAATACAGAACCCCCATTTACCACAAAAAAAATGCTAAAATTATTAGAAGAAGCTTGTGAACATGTGACTAAAGGAGACTGGGAAAAGGTTGTGAATAGAACTGTTAAATTAATAAGGGAAGATTATGAAAGAGATGTGAAAATAGATAATATTATAGAAAACGAACATATAATTATTAATGTAGGTGATGATAGCAGTGACGACAGTGAAAATAGTAGTATGGACGAATCTGATTAATTATGGCCTTTTGTGGCACCTTTTTTGGTATCTTTTGTATTCATATGTTTCTTGTGTGCATATAAAGTATGTATATTCATTTTCATTCAAATATTCAGTTCGTTCAAATAAATTAAATAAACATATACATTTTTGTTTTATTAAACCTATTTAATCAGGTACAAAAACAAAACTTAATTGTTTTTTGTTCGAGAATAAATTGACATTCCACATCACTATTGTAATGTGTCAAACCGGCCATCATAGCATGCCGCTAGTGTAATAATTTGAATCGGTGTGACGGGTGTGACGGTTTTGTTTTTGAATAATCAGACGAAGTGATATTTTGATAGTAACGTAAGATGGCGCCAAATCATCCTAGAAAACCAATTTTAAAAACACAAAGGACGTCGAATGCAGTTAATACGCCGATGAAAATGAAAATATCACCGATGAAAATACCAAATGCGCCGGCGAAACTGCCAAGTACACCGAAGAGAGTACCTATAATGCGGAAGATGGCATGTACGCCGGCGAAAGTGCTAAAATCACAATTGAAAGTACCAAATGCGCCGATGAAAGTACCAAATGCGCCGGTGAAAGTATTGCGCCGACAAAGGATCATCAGAAGTTCCTCTTTGCCATGTTGACGACCTGATGACGACTTCTACGATGAACAAAGGAGGTAATTATTTCAAAATTCCACCGCTTTCCAGGTTGTTGGGAAGTTATAGTTAAGAAAGGTTCCGTTTATCGGTCGCTTAGACGCCCGTGCCAGTGGCGACTCAAATGTTTAATAGTATGAATGAGAAATAATTAGAATCTTTAGAAGAAATCAAGAAGTTAATGCACGAGATATACAAAACTAATGAAACAACTAAAGTAGGGCCATTATAATAGATCACATTTGGCATCTGTTTTGGCAACGAAACAACACAAAATCAAAATACTGGTAGTATTAGATCTGTTTCATCACTTTATAATATGCATATACTATCATCACAATACAACACACAAAAATTAGCGAGATGCACTAAAGTACACAGTGGTTCAAATAAGTCGCGCCGCCTTGGGTATGGACCGGCGGTCGCTATGTGTCGGCTTTACAAAGAGCGCAAACCATTTGAGCGAACGAATTTACTATACCTACAGACGACATCATCACATAGCACTAGCACATGGCATGGCATGACACACTAGTGATGTCTTGTCGTTTACGCGCAGAAATTTAAAATGAAATATTTAAAAGCTTTTTATTGGTACTTAACGATTGAATAAAAAATTATTAAATTTTCTAGTAGTTTAAATACCTTAGGATCAGACACTTTTCAAAAAATAGTAAAATACCCTATTGGTAGATTGGGGGCATTCCCTGCTAAAAAGGATAGCATTACTTTTAGAGCTGTCGGTTTAATAAATTTTATTCAAACTGTATATTAATAGGGTATTTAATCTTTTTTTGAAAAGTGTCTAAATTTGATTCTAAGGTGATAATAAACTACTAGAAAATTTACTAAAATTTTATTCATTCGATAAGTACCAAAAAAATGCATTTAAAGTTTGCCTTTTAAATTTCCGCTCGTAAACGCTAGACGCCTCACGTCATGTTAGACGATGTGGTGACGTCGTAAGGGCAGTAAATTCGTTCGCTCAAATGGTTGGCGCCCTTTGTAAAGCCGACAAATAGCGACCGCCAGTACATGCCGAAGGCGGCGCGACTTATTTGACCCACTGTGTACTTTAGTGCATCTCGCAAATTTTTGTGTGTTGATATTTGATTGTGATGATAGTATATGCATATTATAAAGTGATGATTCAGATCTAATACTACCAGTATTTTGATTTTGTGTTGTTTCGTTGCCAAAACAGATGCCAAATGTGATCTATTATAATGGCCCTACTTTACTTGTTGCATTAGTTTTGTATATCTCATGCATTAACTTCTTGATTTCTTCTAAAGATTCTAATTATTTCTCATTCATACTATTAAACATTTGAGTCGCCACTAGCACGGGCGTCTAAACGACTGATAAACGGAACCTTTCTTAACTATAACTTCCCAACAACCTGGACAGCGGTAGAACTTTGAAATCATTACTAAAAAAGTGAAAACTTTGAAATTAAATATAAAATTTATTTTATAATTTTGTGAGCTGAAACTTCCACTTCCCGATTCCTTATTGCCTAAACTATCTTATTTTTATATTTTTAGATTATTTCTCACTGGGAGTAATATACCATATTATGATTTAAAAATCATTTATTTGACGTATTAAACTTTAAATTTTAATTGATAGGCTATTGATAGGCAAAGCAAGTTTTGCTAGTGGATCCAATCAGTGGATCCTAGTGGATTGAGCGATAATAATTAGACTTGGAGCTAGTGTAAGAATCCTAATTGGCTGAATTTATGGTTTCTAACAATCTTGTCCTGATAATTAATTACAAACAACAAAAATGAAATCTCAAGCCATTCTCAAGTGTTGATCTTTTGTAAATGCGGCTCTTGATTTTTTTATTTATATTATGCTCCAATTACATTTTAGTCGATAGTGAGTGTCATTGTGATCGCTAAACAGACGAAGCCATAGAGTAAAGAGGTATCTATAATAAGTAGGTACATCCTAGCTCCACCGATCGACCAATAGACAAAAGAACTGTGTGTGTGAACCCCGCAAACTGAGCGTCTTCTGGCCGCGTCAAGTACTTGCGACATGGCGCACAGATTGCGCTGTTTGCGTCTTGTCGCGACGTCTTCGTTTTTAGCGATCATTTTATTTGATTAGTCCAGTTTTTGCAATTCATGAAGGCGGGTGAGCTTTACTCGTGGTTACTTCGTGTACATGCACATTGCATAGGTGTGCGTGCCTGTCAAAGCCTAAGTGGGAGCGGGCAGGCGCGAGCATTGCGCTCGCTCACACTTATATAGATACGATACACACACAACCATAAGTCCGTCACCCTCGTGAATTGCAAGAACTATCCTACCTGTCGCATGCAAGTATCGTCGTGTTTGCGCGTGCATCGTGCGTCTAGTCGCCGAGTCGTCGCGGGGGTCACTTACCGTAGTGTGCATAAATAAGTTTTTTAAGGAATAGGAGTACGGATTTAATTAAAAAGTGTCTTACTCCTTCCAAGTTAATACGCTTCCGTATTAGACTGCACCGTCCCTTACCACCAGGCAAGACTACCGTTGGACTATCTTGTAATCAAATAATAATTAAAATAAGATATTTTCAATTGAAAGAATCGATACGGACTTCAAATATCTGTGAATCGTATGCTGTTCACAAAATTATAAAATGAATTTTATATTTTATTTCAAGGTTTTCACTTTTTTATCTATGCTACAAATATGCGAAACGCTCAAACGGTACCTGCCATTACAATACGTCATTAAGTCAAAGACTACTCTTTACAGGGTTTATTTTAATTCACCAACAACCTCTCAAATGTAACTTCTATGCATAATACTGAACAACATTTGTTCAACGACTTTGCACATAACTCAATAAATTCACCAAAATTTAAGTTTTTGTTGAAGAGTCTGTCTTTTTTTAACCCTTTGGTTATTTCATGTAATGTCTCTTCCACACCTGCGTGAAGCGTCGACTACTAAGTTACTAACCGCGCAACAATTAACGTCCAAAGTTATCGCTTCGTATTTACAAATGCTTTGTGATGTGTATTAATACATCAGGCTGAGCTATCGTTTGCAAGTCCATAATTTCGCGTTTATCGCGAACACCAAAAGGCTTTCCGCGGCGATAGACGTAAGTATCGGACAAGCATTAAGTGCCGAATATATCGAATGACGGCGCGTTAAATACGCCGCCCATTCCCTTTGACACGTGTCGCATAGAGTTTTTAACATTTTAGAACAGAAAAATAAATATTAATTATTTTTGTATAAAAAAAACTTTTTCATCATACCTATTCGAAAAACGAATATTGGCTTCAGAGGACAGCGGGAGCAAAATTTCATTTTAACCCCATGGGACTTTTCATTTCTCTCTTCTGATTGGTCCGCGTTATAGTGCTTTAGCATACTAAAGCACTAACGCGGACCAATCAGAAGAGAGAATTCAAAAATGTGTCGAAATTCAAAAATGTTTGAGAAGTTGTTGTCTACGATAAGTCACGTGATCAAATTTGTCGATTAGACATATACGCCCATACTTCCAACATAAATATTAATGTTTAATTATTTCATAAAAATTGATTTGTGTTTTATTTAAACTTTCAATTACATACGTATACGTATTGGTAATGTCTATACTCTATATATAGTAGGTCGATACTCCTAGCTTTTTCTCATAGGTAATGATGAAAAATAATGTGTGTCATTTGGGGCCAAAATTTTTTGTTCTCGGGCGGCGTATATTGAATTCCTCGCTACGTTCAGGATTCTACTTTAGAATCCTTCACTTCGCTCTGAATTCAAAATAACGCCCTCGGGGAACAAAAAATTCCTTTGGCCCCATATAACACAAATAACTATTTTACTTTTTAGGAATTTTAAAAAGTCGTGGGACAAAAGTTATTTACTTTGATGCATAGAAGTAACATGTGGGAGGTTGTTGGTGAATTAAAATTAACCCTGTATAGTTCATCCGCTCAAATAGTTTGCAGTACAAGTACAAGGTATTTTGGAAACTATGTGAAAATAAATGAATACATTATTTAATCACTTAAAGTAATTATAATAGATCACATTTGGCATCTGTCAGTCTTACCTTCATAGTGGGGTAACCTGATTAAAAACATCGATTAAATTGAAAGAATCGATACGGACTTCAAATATCTGTGAATCGTATGCAGTTATTCTGAAAAAGTACATAATATGCAGAAGATATTATGTACGCCGGTGAACGTGCTAAAATCACCGATGAAAGTACCAAATGCGCCGGTGAAAGTACCAAATACACCGAAGAGAATACCTATTATGCGAAGAAAGCATGTACGCCGGTGAAAATGCTAAAATCACCGATGAAAGTACCAAATGCGCTGGTGAAAGCACTGCGACGCCGACAAAGGATCATCAGAAGTTCTCAGAAGCTATCAGTCCTGTTTGTATAATAGGTTCATGATTTGCACTTGTAATAATTTGAATCGGTGTGACGGGTGTGACGGTTTCGTTTTTGAATAATCAGACGAAGTGATATTTTGATAGTAACGTAAGATGGCGCCAAATCATCCGAGAAAACCAATTTTAAAAACACAAAGGACGTCGAATGCAGTTAATACGCCGATGAAAATGAAAATATCACCGATGAAAATACCAAATGCGCCGGTGAAACTGCCAAGTACACCGAAGAGAGTACCTATAATGCGGAACATGGCATGTGCGCCGGCGAAAGTGCTAAAATCACAATTGAAAGTACCAAATGCGCCGATGAAAGTACCAAATGCGCCGGTGAAAGTATTGCGCCGACAAAGGATCATCAGAAGTTCCTCTTTGCCATGTTCACCTGATGACGACTTCTACGATGAACAAAGGAGGTAATGATTTCAAAGTTCCACCGCTTTCCAGGTTGTTGGGAAGTTATAGTTAAGAATGGTTCCGTTTATCGGTCGTTTAGACGCCCGTGCCAGTGGCGACTCAAATGTTTAATAGTATGAATGAGAAATAATTAGAATCTTTAGAAGAAATCAAGAAGTTAATGCATGAGATATACAAAACTAATGCAACAACTAAAGTAGGGCCATTATAATAGATCACATTTGGCATCTGTTTTGGCAACGAAACAACACAAAATCAAAATACTGGTAGTATTAGATCTGAATCATCACTTTATAATATGCATATACTATCATCACAATATAACACACAAAAATTAGCGAGATGCACTAAAGTACACAGTGGTTCAAATAAGTCGCGCCGCCTTGGGTATGGACCGGCCGCGGCGGTCGCTGTGTCGGCTTTACAAAGAGCGCAAACCATTTGAGCGAACGAATTTACTATACCTACAGACGACATAATCACATGGCATGGCATGACACACTAGTGATGTCTTGTCGTTTACGCGCAGAAATTTAAAATGAAATATTTAAATGCGTTTTTTTGGTACTTAACGATTGAATAAAAAATTATTAAATTTTCTAGTAGTTTAAATCAGACACTTTTCAAAAAATAGTAAAATACCCTATTGGTAGATTGGGGGCATTCCCTGCTAAAAAGGATAGCATTACTTTTAGAGCTGTCGGTTTAATAAATTTTATTCAAACTGTATATTAATAGGGTATTTACTCTTTTTTGAAAAGTGTCTAAATTTGATTCTAAGGTGATAATAAACTACTAGAAAATTTACTAAAATTTTATTCATTCGGTAAGTACCAAAAAAATGCATTTAAAGTTTGCCTTTTAAATTTCCGCTCGTAAACGCTAGACGCCTCACGTCGTCATGTCAGACGATGTGGTGACGTAAGGGCAGTAAATTCGTTCGCTCAAATGGTTGGCGCCCTTTGTAAAGCCGACAAATAGCGACCGCCAGTACATGCCGAAGGCGGCGCGACTTATTTAACCTACTGTGTACTTTAGTGCATCTCGCTAACTTTTGTGTGTTGTATTGTGATGATAGTATATGCATATTATAAAGTGATGATTCAGATCTAATACTACCAGTATTTTGATTTTGTGTTGTTTCGTTGCCAAAACAGATGCCAAATGTGATCTATTATAATGGCCCTACTTTAGTTGTTGCATTATTTTGTATATATCATGCATTAACTTCTTGATTTTTCTAAAGATTCTAATTATTTCTCATTCATACTATTAAACATTTGAGTCGCCACTAGCACGGGCGTCTAAACGACTGATAAACGGAACCTTTCTTAACTATAACTTCCCAACAACCTGGACAGCGGTAGAACTTTGAAATCATTACTAAAAAAGTGAAAACTTTGAAATTAAATATAATTTTATAATTTTGTGAGCTGAAACTTCGACTTCCCGATTCCTTATTGCCTAAACTATCTTATTTTTATATTTTTAGATTATTTCTCTCTAGGAGTAATATACCATATTATGATTTAAAAATCATTTATTTGACGTATTAAACTTTAAATTTTAATTGATAGGCTATTGATAGGCAAAGCAAGTTTTGCTAGTGGATCCAATCAGTGGATCCTAGTGGATTGAGCGATAATAATTAGACTTGGAGCTCGTGTAAGAATCCTAATTGGCTGAATTTATGGTTTCTAACAATCTTGTCCTGATAATTAATTACAAACAACAAAAATCAAATCTCAAGCCATTCTCAAGTGTTGATCTTTTGTAAATGCGGCTGTTGATTTTTATTTATTTTATGCTCCAATTACATTTTAGTCGATAGGGAGGGTCATTGTGATCGCTAAACAGACGAATCCATAGAGTAAAGAGGTATCTATAATAAGTAGGTACATCCTAGCTCCACCGATCGACCAATAGACAAAAGAACTGTGTGTGTGAACCCCGCAACTGAGCGTCTTCTGGCCGCGTCAAGTAGCGGGGGTCACTTACCGTAGTGTGCATAAATAAGTTTTTTAAGGAATAGGGGTACGGGTTTAATTAAAAAGTGCCTTACTCCTTCCAAGTTATTACGCTTCCGTATTAGACTGCACCGTCCCTTACCACCAGGCAAGACTGCCGTTGGACTATCTTGTAATCAAATAATAATTAAAATAAGATATTTTCAAGGGAGTTTGATATTAGCAAGTCGTTTAAAGCGCTGTCAGTTCATGAAATCGGTACGAAGGGAGATTTTTATGGCATATTTATATATGTAAATAAAAATGTGTTTTCAAATTTCAAGACATTCTTATCTCAAAAGACAATTTATTAGATACATAAATAAAACTTCAAACGTACCACTTAACAATTTCCGCCTTATTGGAATTATAATATCATGCTGAAATTATATCACAAAAAAAAGTTTTTATTGAATATCAAGATTTTTGCAGTTTTTTATATTTTTACGAGATGCCACCTCAGTATCCTCAATTTCACCACCGCGGACACCGCGCCAGTGTCAATCAGAACGCGAAGTTCCTTAAACGAACTTTGATTTGTGTCTTGATTTCGTGATCTGACAGCATCCCGACCCAGAAGCTAGTAAATAGGGAGTTTGAGAGAAACTCCGCGCTTAACGCCTTTTCAAATATTGTAATAAATCAATGCTCTCCATCCCAAGTGACCTAAGTAGATGTTCAACCTATGTCTGTGACAAAGTGTTCTTATCTCCCAGACGGAGTGATGTGGTTTGCAAGCCTGTTCAAATAAACCATGACGTGTATATATAAGGTTTAGTTATAAGTTCACGCACTAGAGTAATATTGGGGTTAGTGTCCATTATTCCTAATATAATATAGAAGAAAATAGCTATAGAGTAGTTTCAAATCTCGCAATTTCTATTGGGGGTGCACGAAAGCGAGACATAAGAAGTGAAGCTTAGACGTGATCGGCGCACCAATCAGATAATTGAGATGTGACGTCTAAGTTTTATCTCGTCACCTCTTAATGCGATTGGACTGCTGGACACTTCTACGCTCCGCATCTGTGGACAGGCACCCTTAACTAGGTACTGCATGTTAACGTATATACGTACACTGTTTATGAAGCATAGTAGAGCTCGCGCGCATTTGGACGTGAAATATTCGATATCGTCAACTCGCCTACAATGGCGTTATTATTAGAAAATTATTGAACATTGATTTAACATTATGGGGCCCTAAAGCTGATTTAATAGGGTGTATGATGTATATGCGTGTGGTTTGGCGCATTATTTTTTTCTGTAATCTATCGATATCTTATCTATATCATCTATCTCTTTATAATCACTCACAATTTAATCATTTAAATAAAACTAAAACAAAATTATTCGCGGGATAAACAAAAGTGCAAAACGCACTAGTTAGCAACAAAATATGACGTCAAAGAATACGCAACAACAGTATCGTTAGACGATGCGTGACTCAACAGGTAACAAGTTTTGAAAGAGCTTCAAAATGGCGATATTCCATAACGAATGGCGTTTTGTCTTATATTATTTGTTATGTAATCATTGACTTATTCAATATATAAGTCAATGTATGTAATATATAGATTTTCATGGGTGATATTTTTTTATTTACTATGATGATGTAAGAAATTAATTAAAATTATAAAAATTAAAAAGAATATTTGTATAAGCTAATCTAGTTTAATTAATCGAAAATATATGAAAAGTCTTTACCCTAATTTCGTTTGAAATCATGAAATCATGTTTCGTTTCGTTGGTTCGATTGTAGAAGGTCATAAATCACATCGTGCCTACATTGACAATCCAATCTGGTGCAATATTCGAATGGCGTGTTTTTCGATAGCAAATAAAGCTGCCAATTTTGTAACGTGGAATTGAATCAAGGTATACCTAGACACCAATGTTTGAGATGCGATAGGTAAAGATTAACTACGACAATATGGCTCGCCCCTCCAAAATTCGAAACATTTGAAAGTATTTGTGAAAGTATTTACAAAGCGCCACCAACACTCGTAACGCGTGTGTGTGTGCAGAGACGGCCGTCAAACAAAAATAAATCCAAGGATGTGTTGTTCGACTAGCGGCGTCATTGATAGTTCATTATTAGCATGGAGGGGCGAGCCATGTTATCGTAATTGATCTCTACTAGTAGTGTTGCGCTCCTATTTAGCGTTACGGATATGGAGTGTTGGATGAACTAATGTATTTCAGCGCTGTTATTTAGCGTTACGGATATGAAGTGTTGGATGAACTGATGCGTTTCAGCGCTCCTATTTAGCGAACTGATGCATTTCAGGGCGAACTGTTTTCGTTGAATTAACATTAAAAGGGTGCCTCGGTGCCACACCATGAAACCCTCACAACTTCAGCACTTCACGTACCATCCTGACGTTCCATCTGTGGGTTGTCTAAAACAATCTCAATGCATTGACGCATTAAGTTTTGACCAATAGCGAGCGAGATATTACCAGCCAATCGGGTGATTGCGATCGCCACACTGTAGTATTATAATCATTTTTAGACAATCCCACAGCTGTTACGCTAGTTGCCAGCACTACGTGCGAAAGTGATACAAATTATTTGAACGAATACATTAATTATTAGATAAAAATATATTATTACTCGTAGTGTTGTGTCTTCATCAAAAAGCAGCAGTTTTACAACACATTTATTTAAGTCTTCACTACGTTTACACTAATTAAAACGTAGAGATTGTACTAGATTTTATTTTGTCCATTAATACCTGCAAATAATTGTGAAATTTACCACAAGTATTTTTTGCTTTCAATAAAAAGTTTTGTAATTCATTTTTTATTTTTATTTCACCCAATCCCTGCAATTGGGTATTTGACTGTAGTCAAAATGTCGATATTCATTATTTATAATCGAAAATGTAACATGTAAGAATAACATTTGTAAAAAACAGAAAATAAATCGATCCAAAAACAAATAAGTTATAGAGCTTTAAAGTTTCCTGTTAGACAGAGATAGCGCTACTGAAGTGTGATGTCACAATTCAGCAACTCATACGCGCTCCATAGAAATTTCGTTTTAGAAAGAGACAGATAAAAAGACAAATGGCATTGTGTTTTAATAAATTTTAAAAACGTTTTTTTAAATAAATAAAAAAATCAGTCTAATACTTACCCAATTATAATATGGCAAATGAAGGTAAAATTAACTAAAAAGTTCTATTACACTGCCTTTATTTTACTTGTTCATAATTTAGCTAATTTACCGACAATGCCCCTAGTATAGGATCCCGATATAGAACGACCTTCACCGAGCTGGTTAATGGATCAAACATATTTTTTATGTAATTTAATATATCAAAAAATATATTGCATATGGGTTGCCTAGCAAATTTCAGTCCAGGATATTTTTAACTACCTAATTATTTTTTTTTTTAATATTTCACCGGTTTGGTTGATGGATAAATTCTACACCAATCGAAAGTATGCAGCCCATAGTATATGCAAAAGTTAGGTTGCCTATTTTTCCCGTCACAACCCTTGGGTTGCCAGGTATGAACAGGTAAATTGATACTAGTAATTATGCTGCATATTTTCGGTTGGTGTAGAATTTATCCATTAACCAAACCGGTGAAATATTTAAAAAAAAATTATTAATAATTAATTAAAAATATCCTGGACTGAAATTTGCTAGGCAACCCATATGCAATATATTTTTTGATATATTAAATTACATAAAAAATATGTTTGATCCATTAACCAGCTCAGTGAAGGTCGTTCTATATCGGGATCTTAGACTACCCGTTAAATCCAGATATATACATACTATTAGATTCAAAAGATATATTTTACCTTATGATAAAATATCGCTCACCATCCAATCCGATGGATCATCACCACTCACCTTTTTTTTCTGTCATCGAAGCCATTCACACAATGCCAAGATACAATTCGTTTTCATCTATTGAATTGTATGGTGGGCGAATATTAATTATTTATTTATCTTAAGGTTGACTATACGGGTCTGCCCGCGAAATCTATCTATCTATCTATAATATCTTTAAACGAGCAATTCTTGTATATATATAATCTGAATCTCTGAAACGGCTCCAACGATTTTCATGAAATTTGGTACATATGCAGGGGGTTTCGGGGGCGATAAATGGATCTAGCTAGGTTTCATTTTTAGGTCGTTTTATCCGTGTTTTCAGGCAATGAAAAACCCCTTTCAATATCATTAGAATATGTAGGTAAACGCCATCATCTATAAATTCCCGATAGCTCGACGGTAAGTTGGGCGGTCCCGAAACCAGAAGACCCCGGGTCGAGTCCAAGACGGACGATTATATTTTCCCCTATGAATTTTATCATTATTTTTTTATTTATTTTTTTTTTTAATATATAGGTATATATACCTGTCGTTGGGGTCCCAAGGTGCTCGAGTGGCGACCCCGCACCGGGAAGCGCAGTGTTGGCAGACCCCCCACCAGGTGGACCGACGACATCAAACGAGTCGCAGGGAGCCGCTGGATCCAGGGGGCGCAAGACCGAGGCCTGTGGAAGCAAGAGACCTTTGTCCAGTAGTGGACGTCTATCGGTTGATGAAGAAGAAGAAGAAGATATATACCTGAGACATACAGTCCAGCTAGGTAGGTCCAATTTCGAGAATGAGATTAACCGCCGAATCCAACTCGGCTGGGCAGCGTTCGGGAAGCTCCGAGATGTCTTCTCGTCCAAAATCCCTCAGTGCCTGAAGACTCAAGTCTTCGAACAGTGCGTGTTGCCAGTGATGACTTACGGATCCGAGACATGGTCGCTAACTATGGGCCTCATAAGAAGGCTCAGGGTCACCCAGCGAGCGATGGAGAGAGCTATGCTCGGTATATCCCTGCGAGGTCAAATCAGAAATGAGGAGATTCATAGGAGAACCAAAGTCACCGACATAGCTCAGCGTGTCGCGAAACTGAAGTGTAAATGGGCGGCGCACATAAATCGAAGAACTGATGGTCGTTGGGGTCCCAAGGTGTTGGAGTGGCGACCCCGCACCGGGAAACGCAGTGTTGGCAGGCCCCCACCAGGTGGACCGACGACATCAAACGAGTCGCAGGGAGCCGCTGGATTATAGCGGCGCAAGACCGAAGCCTGTGGAAGTCCATGCAGGAGACCTTTGTCCAGCAGTGGACGTCTATAGGTTGATAAAGAAGAAAGAAGAAGAAGATATTATATATTTATATATTATTTAAGAATTTATTATATTAATTTATTATTTTTATTCATTTTAATAAATGAATTATTTAAGAACTATTATGCCTGTACTTTTGGTCTTTTGAGCATTTAGCGACATCTAGTGATGATTGGATACTTTTTGTAAAGCTATCTTTGTACCTTTTATTCATTGAAGGCATTCTGTTTAATAAGAACCTAGTCGTTTAGGTAGTCAAATGTAGATGGCGTCACTTCTGTTAACTCACTAATAAAAATAAAAATAAATAAAAAAAAAAGTTATTGAGTATTTTGAGTATTTTGGAACGATATTAATATTATTGCTAAATAGTATTCAATAAATTATTTTTGGAGTTTATTGGAGTTTACTCCTTTAGAATCGATTTTAGGCGCCCGGTATGAGAAAAATTTGAGCAGTGAAATCTGTTTTGAATGACCTCGTTACGTTTTTCACAACGATGGAAATTTCTACCCTAACGTTGAGTAAATAAGGTTGGTTTTCGCTTGAGTTGTCGAATGCCCTTGTTACGTTTTTCACAACGATGCAAATTTCTACCCTAAGGTTGAGTAAATAAGGTTGGTTTTCGCTTGAGTTGTCGAATTCGAAAGCGCTTTCGCTTCGGGAAGCCGAGCGCGTGATCGGGTCGGAGCGGCGGCGCGGCGCCGCGAATGCATTACGACGTTTTAAGTAGTAAACTCCAGTCGTGCGTCGGAGCTGACACACACACTTTTTAAATTGTCTATTATTATAGTTCGAAGATATCAAACTGTCCATTGATGAAAATCGAATGAAAATGTGTAGGTACAGACTACAGCAGTTATCACACAACATTGAATGCCTAAACAGATTTGGTTATAGGTATGGGGTATCGATAAAATCCTTACACCATAAGACGGGGTGTCTTACTAGAAGCAGTCGAGTTTTATAACTAGGGTATTTTTTTACAGTACATTATGCCTGTACTTTTGAGCATTCAGTGACATCTAGTGATGACTGGTTACTTTTTGTAAAGCTATCTTTGTACCTTATAATCATTGAAGTCATTCTGTTTAATACAAACCTAGTCGTTTAGGTGATAAAATGTAGATGGCGTCACTTGTATCAACTAACTTCGTAATTCACTGTGTTTTACACAGATGGCACTGTGGAAATAATAAAAAAGTTATTGGGAATTTTGGAATGATATTAATAATAATGCTTATTATTATTCAATAAATTATCTTTTAGACATAGACACTCCATTAAGAGTACTTCCCCTAAAACGTTTCTTCCAAACTTACCTACCTATTCTTGTATATTTTTCTATTATCTTTTAAAAGCTTTATTGCAAATGTAGGAGCTACCAATGGATATGTTATACCCTAATGGTAGCTCCTTCGAAAGAAACATAATGAGTGATTTGGAATTCAATATCTAAGAGTAAGTAACTTACCTAATTTCCATAAAAACACGATTTACCAAAAAATAAAATCACCCAGATATTACAAATTTAATTTGGTTTTTCGCAATTTGTAAACTAATTCGACAAAGTAGGCTTATGGAACTCTAATTGCGACGATGGCAGTATCATCCGCACAGGTTTTTAAAAATTTTTAAAAATTTACTTGAAAGTGTCCAGTTTTAGAAATTAGTCAGAATATCGACTAATTTGTGAGTAACTCATGTCCAACTCGATATTCTGACTAATTTCTTAAACTGGACACTTTCAAGTAAAGATTTTTATATAGACCTGTGAAGATGATACTTCCATCGTCGCAACTAGCCTACTTTGTCGTTTAGTTAACACATTGCTAAAACCAAATTTTCGAATTTCGCGGGCAGACCCGTATAATCAACTTGATAAAATCAAATTCAACCTTTGAGTATTAAATATATTACTCAAAGAATTCAACCCACTATTGTAACTTGTCAAAAATATTCAATATTTACTCTGAGATCAGTGATCACCAGTCAGTTAAGAACACTAACCTCTATAATTTATCTATGATTAATACTGGACTGGCTGTTTCTATACAAATGACAGCTTAAACTTACGGCAGTAAATATAATAAGTCTATGAGCTTAAATTATGGCGCAACTGAAGCGCCACATTAACATGTGAGTGTCTCTCAAACTAATGATGTAGGTAGACCTATCAGCTGTTATCAACTAGTGCCCTCACTAATTTTAGTTCCTTGGACATTCCTAGCTGTTGACAGCGCCAAAATGGCGAGAATCAAGTACTGTCCATACCTAAAATATGACAGCAGCCTGTCCAATGTTAATCATTAATTGTAGAGGTCAGTGGATATTTCCCAGAAGTTACTCAATACTCAGTGGTACCTAACAGTGTATTTGTGTAGTAACAGTGTATTTGTAGAAAGTCTTTTAGTGATGAGCACGATAACGTCGATAACCACCACCTGGCAGGCATGAGGTCTGCACGTCATCAGCCCTTAAATTCTAAAAGTAAAAAAAAAAATACGTGTGGCACTCGGGGACTGCCGCGGTAAAGCTATTGCATAGCATTTTCTAGTCGCATGCACACAAACACCGTGCCGAGGTCTGCCGAACTGAAACGACGGTGTTAGGTTTATTTTCGTTACGGAATTTCTTGATTCGATGGCCGCGCTCAAAGCCCGCGATAAAAGCTATGCAACAGCTTTAAAAGAAAACTTGTCGTTGTAAGCTTCTTTTATTTACCCTATAGGATTAATTTATTGTAAAGTAAATAAAATTGGCAGGTGATTTCGCATGAGCTCGTAGACAGAATATCGCTGGGCACCTGCTTTTATGATAACCAACCGGTTGAGTCCGCGTTGAAAACGAGTTTCATTTTGGTCGCCCAGTGCGTGATGGTTTAATGTTTTATACTCGAAGCCCAGTGCGTGCGTGAATGAGCAGAGTAATCTCTTTGAAGTCTACCTCATTTGAGTAAGAATAGCCGTCATTCTTCTTTTAAAATTCTAATTTTGAAATCATAAAGTCCGTCTGTTAAAAATCTGTCAAAGTTTGATGTATTATTGCTTTAATTTCATTAACTAAATTAAAATAGAATTATTCAAGAATAATTATCTACACACGGGTTGAGAAATTGTAATGAACTCAGAATTAAAGTGAATATTTACAAATCACAAAAAGAAGAATGTCCAAAAAAGAAGGTAAAGATGGAAAGGGTGGTAAAGCCTCAGACACTAGTGCTTTTATGAAAGATTTTATCGCGGGTGGAGTGTCAGCTGCGGTATCAAAGACAGCCATGGCCCCTATGGAGCGAGTCAAGCTAATTTTGCAAGTGCAACATGTGTCAAAGCAGATATCAGAAGACAAACGGTACAAAGGTAAACCTATAAAATATATAATAGGTACCTACTACTTACTAGCTTTTACCCGCGATTTCATCCGTGAGGTGTTAGGTTTTACAAACCCCGCGGGAAACCTATGTTTCCGGAATAAAAAGTCTTATGCCACTCCAAGTCAACTATGCCTAGTGCCTACCCATGTTAAAAAATCTGGCTGATCCGTTGCTCCGTTGCTGCGTTATTGAAGGGCTAACCATTAAACTATCAAACATACTTTCGTATTTATGATATTAGTAAGGATTATCAAATTTAAATTTATGTCAACTTGTTAACATCAATGATTGTTTGAATTTTGCAGGGATTGTCGATGCCTTTATCCGTATCCCGAAAGAACAGGGAATAGGATCTCTATGGCGAGGAAATATGGCAAACGTGATCAGATATTTTCCCACACAGGCTTTAAATTTTGCCTTTAAGGACGTGTATAAAAAGATTTTCCTCGAAGGTGTTGATAAGAATACCCAATTCTGGCGGTATTTCGCTGGTAACCTGGCCTCTGGTGGCGCAGCCGGCGCAACTTCTCTGTGCTTTGTGTATCCATTAGATTTTGCACGAACCAGGTACTTTATCGGCTGATAACCAAAAGCCCATTTTCACGCGGGGCGACACGAAAATGAAACTAGTTTTCAACGTGGACTCAGATGATTGTGTTGGTTTAATATTATGGATCGCGCTCAATACCTACTTTTGAGTCTCGGGCCTCACACAGAATAGGTAACTTTGCGAAAAAATAGTTTTATCGGTGACACATCGGTTAATGAATAGTCGCGTTCTTCTCCCCGTGTGAAAAAAAGGCTACTTTATGGTATAAAGTGTGATAGTTTAACCAACAAATAAGATGGGTCTTTTTTTAAGGTTAGCAGCGGATGTCGGCAAAGGAAAAGCGAAAGAATTTAACGGTCTAGTTGACTGTTTAATGAAAACCATAAAGACGGACGGGCCCCTGGGCTGGTATAGAGGGTTTGTAGTGTCTGTGCAGGGTATTATCATATACCGTGCGACTTATTTCGGAATGTATGACACAGCGCGTGGTATGCTGCCTGATGCGAAAAATACTTCACTATTCATTACCTGGCTGATCGCTCAGGTAAGAAAATAATTATAAATAACTAGCTGATGCCCGCGACTTCGTCCGCGCGGATTTAGTTTTTAAAATCCCTCGGGACCTTTGATTTTCCGGGATAAAAAGTAGCCTATGTCACTCTCCAGGTCACGTCACTCCGTAGCCCTGTTGCGGCGTGATTGAAGGACAAACCAATAAACAAACACACTTTCGCATTTATAATATTAGTAAGGAAAGGATTAATTTCATAGGTATTTTCACGTAAATTTAGGCAAAGATTAAAATGTGCTGACTGAAAACTGAAAGATTGACGGTTGGACGCCACCCCCTGAACTAGTGTCGTACCCACTCCTTAAAAACACAAGCTTTTCGCTTGAGGGGAGTCAAGTTCAGCTTGGCTTATATATTAAAAAAACCGGTCAAGTGTGAGTCAAATATCTTGATCTAATAGGGACTATAGACTTTAGTATCTGGTATAAATTTCAACCTGCTAGGTCCACCCGTTCCTGAGAAAATCAGTGGTGACACACGGACAGACGGACAAGAGAGTGATCTTATAAGGGTTCCTTTTTTACCATTTGAGGTACGGAGCCCTAAAAAAGGAATAGGTACTCAAAATCTCAAATAATAAATACTCGGTTTGCGACTTTTTGTAGAAAGTACTTATTAAGCAATTAACCAATGTTTATAGATTCACTAAGGCTTACGGCATACGAGGCAATGTGGGTTTTACAGAATTAGTTAAGAAGGTCGTTTTATTTAGGACTAGGAGATAAGTACGTGTATAAAGGTCGTTTAAGGCAGATGTTCTGGCAGTGTGGCTGGTGTGACATATTAAGTACATAAGTATACTACAGAATTTTCTATGCAAGATAAATAGGTACTGCAGCTGGGCCGCAGAAGCAACGAAGTACACATTGTAGCATTGCTTCATAGAGGACAGCTGTGTAAAAATGCGACTTGTTTTCAGACTGTGACGACGATCGCCGGCATTGCGTCCTACCCTCTTGACACTGTGAGGCGGCGAATGATGATGCAGTCTGGGCGACCGGCGCACGAACGCATTTATAAGAACACCTTACATTGTTGGGCAGTTATTCTCAAGACAGAAGGACCTGGCGCCTTCTTTAAAGGCGCTTTCTCAAACGTTCTGAGAGGCGCTGGTGGAGCATTCGTCTTAGTGCTGTACGATGAAATCAAGAAACTGCTTTGAAATAGCTGGCAACTGGCTGAAAAGCTTGTTGAATGGAAAAACGAAAATTTTGAATGTCTGTAGATCGTATTAGTGTTTTTAAAGCATACGTATTTTGTAGTTAATGCTGGTTTAATGTTTATTACATTGTGTTCTATTTTTTTAGTAGTTTATCTCAATCTCTTCATGACCACCTTTTGAAGCTAAGGATCGATTCACATCGACTCTCCATCAATTTAAGTCGACCCTTAGGTTTAAATCAATAAAAATTTTCAACGTCATTGACGTATAATAGCCAACGACTCTTTAAAACATTGGTCATAAGAATAGAAAAGAATAGTGCTAATAAAAAGCAAAATTGTCTTTCTCTTTATTACTATTGTACTTTATTTTATATCGCACAAAAGAGCAACGCCACGCAGCGTCCAGTGTCGTGGATTGCTATCAGTTTCGAAGTCGATCGAGCCGATGTACTTGGCGTCTGTTCGCTGCGGCTTCCTGTAGATCGGACACTCGTAGAGCCGCGGATCCTTGCCTGAGGTCGTGTTAATGGCGAATATGTAGATAACCGGCATTTGCTCGTACAGGACTTTAGCCTTGGACTCTATCAACTTTCCCGATTTTCTGTCCAGTGATGCTCCTGTAAGAATAAAAACCACACAGGTTAATGATAATACTTACAAATAGGCACAGATTTTGCATGCATGCTTTACCTAGAATCTGTAAAAATCGTTGCATATATCTGTTACTAATAATAAACGAAGCATCCATCTAGGGAAACATTTTGCTAGACACTGAGGATGCTACAATTATTCCAGTCAAGAGAGTGCTACTATTCCTGGCGGCAATGAGTATCGGTCGGCGAGGAAATCTATGGCGAGCACAATAGATCGGCGACGGTCTACGTATCACGGGGACTATCTAGGACCTGCATAACCGCATCGACAAGAAAAAAGAAAGATAAAGAACTCCCTTATTCAATCATCTCAACACCAACTCATCGCCCGTCCACTATTGGGCCAAGAGAAACTTAACCACTGTGCTACTGGGCATAGCAATCTCTCGAAGAATGTTATGAGTGTTTGTATTGTTAGACAAGGCCTCTGAGTAGGTGGGTACAATAGAGCACTAGGCGAACAAGTTTTCTCACGATGCTGTTCTGTGCAGTTAAAAGTAGTGATTTTTATCTTCAAACGACTAACTACCACTAACGACACCTCCTTGCATTATTAAGAATATCTGGGTGACCGAGCTTTGCTCGGTTATTTTTTTTTATATAAAAATAAATAAAATGTTATCGTCTGGACTCGAACCGGGGGTCTTCTGGTTTCGGGACCGCCCGATTTCCCGAGCTATTCGAACTTTATAGATGATGGCGAAATTTACCTTCGTATTCTAATGATACTGTAAGGGGGTTTTCATTGCCTGAAAACACGAATAAAACGACCTTTTCTAAAAATGAAACCTAGCTAGATCGATTTATCGCCCCCGAAACCCCTTGCATACTAAATTTCATGAAAATCGTTGGAGCCGTTTCCGAGATTCACAGAAACAATCTATTTAATAGATTTTGGCGCCATCTTCCACTGATTATAAGTATCTACCTATAACCAATACATTTATCTTCATGATGTGCAGCTATTTAATTATATGCTTAGCATGTTTAACTTATAATTGCCTCGTGGGTCTAGTGGTTAGCATGTTTGACTGTGGATGATGAGGTCACGGGTTCAATTTCTTATTCCTGGATCGGGCTAATAAATGTATAGTGTTAGTCTACCGTTGGCGGTGTGTCAGCCCCGTACTTCGGAGAGCATGTACTTAAAGTCCTCGGTCCTGCGCCTGATGGGACGGAAATCCGACACGACCGGGGAGAGCCCGGGATTTCCGTCCCATCGGACTATGAGGGTGAGGGAAAGAACTTGCACCCGTGTTTGCGCGCTCACTTGTGCACTATAATATCTCCCGCGCAGATGGCTGCTCTCTGAGGAGGTTGGCCGCCGGCGCGGCGTATGGACAAATAGGTACACACCTTCCAAAAAGAGTCCATACACGTAGACACCCTCAGTAGGGCCTTCATGGACATCTTCTCGGTTCAGCTTTGTTATAAGGTTCTGGAGTACCACAGAGTCCAATGCCCAGCCTTTGTGACTGCGAGTCACCTCCTAGAAAAATACCATTAATATAAAATACCATAATAGGTACCATTAAACTAAATTTGAAATAATTTTATCAGGCGTTTCTGATCTCAGTATGGTTTCATTTACCAATATCAGTTCGACGAAATAGTTACAAACGACGCAAAACAGAAGCAAACTACAGATTACAGTTTTGATTTATTGGCCCACGAGCCGGTAACATTGAAACTTGAAAGTCCCCTCATAGCCGATTAGAAAATTTTGTATTTGAATTGATAAATAAATAAATATTATACATTTATAATAAGCTCGGTATGCGTTAATTAGAAAAGCCGAAACAATTAAAAAATGTTTTACCGTCATCGCGGATGTTGATTTTTAGGGTTCCATACCAAAATGGTAAAAATGGAACCCTTATGGTGAGACTTTCTCCGTCCGTCCGTCTGTCACAATCGATTATTTTAGTAACTATTAAAGCTATTGACATGAAATTTGGAATAGTTGCGTATAATAGTGTTCCAACAACATTTTTTTTTCCTGATACTGAGTACCAAAGTGGTGCTCAATTCGATTACAATATAGCCTAACTTAGTTAGCTAATGAGTAATTTTAATTTAACCTAAACTTATAAATTCCAACAACATTGAAATAAAAAAAATTAAAAATTATTTTTAATTTAATTAAAATAGGGGGAACATCAGGAGTTTGAAATTTCAAAGTAAGATAATTGTACCGAGTCCCCCATATCTCCGAAGTTTACCAATCGAAAAATCAGAAATAATTATGGTCAATAGAAGTTTATGTATATTTTACAGGAAAAATAAAACCAACGCTCTAACTAGCATAGTTTTTTTTATATTAACAATAAACCTCTACAAACAAAGTTAACGATAAATAAGCAAATTAATATAATTTACTATCGTCTTACTTCTAGAGTACGGAACCCTCGGTGCGCGAGTCCGACTCGCACTTGGCCGATTTCTTTTTCAGTGCATTCGATAAAAAATTTCTTAATCTTTCAGGAAAAAATTAAGCAAACCACTTTTTTGGCCGGAAGAGGCTCGCATACCTACTTGGTGGGTGATTCGCATTTTTCAGGCAAATTACGCGTCCAGTACAAAAAAATATATATTCACTAGCTCTATATCTATATTCTTCATACAAAAACCAAACGTAATAAAGTTATGCAATGCATAGAACATTAAACATTCATAGTTAAAAATAACAATGAATAAATTATACGTAATAAACTTGGCCAATTCTCATTTTTTCCGCTGTCCAAATACCACTGGACTGGGAGCCGAGACCGTTCAGACCTTCGTCATTTTATAAAAGCTGAAAGTTTCTCTGCGTATATCCTCGATAGAGATAAGAACGATACCTGACTATGAAGTTTGGATCATGTAGTAAGTATACTTTCGTCATAGTATAAAAGCTGAGTTTTATATATGTTATTTGGGGAGCTATCAAAAGATGTTTCCTCAGCAGTCAGACATTTAGCATGGTTCCAACCCCCTGTCAGAGACACCCTTAAACTATAATAAATTGTGAGTATACTTTCGTCATAGCATAAAAGCTGAGTTTAATATATGTTACTTGGGGAGCTATCAGAAGATGTTTCCTCAGCAGTCAGACACTTCCGATGGTTCTTACGCCCTGTCAGACATTCCAAATTTCAGCCAAATTGGTTCATTAGTTATGACGTGAAGACGTAATTCGGGTTTTCAATATATTTCAGGAACTATGAATTTCTACGGGATAAAAAGTAGCCTATACAGAGTATAGTCCATCTTCGTTTAAAATTTCAACGAAATCAGTTCATTACTTGTGGCGTGAAGAAGCAATACGTGAATTTCAGTTTTTCAAAATCCTGCTGGAACAATGGATTTTTATGAGATAAATAGTAGTATATTAGTAAGTATGCGTAAGTTCGCACTTACGGCAGAACAACGTTTCTATATAAATAAAAATGAATGTTGGTAAGCGCATAACTCAAGAATGGATGGACCAATTCGGTTAATTTCTTTTTTTTGTATGTTCCTTAAGGTCCACGGAAGGTTTTAAAAAAAAAAAACAAAAACAAAAGTTGGCGGTACGAAGTTCGCCGTGTCAGCTAGTATGAAATAATAATGATTTATTATTAGCGGATAATTGCCTCGTTAACTGCCTCGTTGGTCTAGTGGTTAGCTTGTTCGACTGCGGATGACGAGGTCCCGGGTTCGACTCCCGGGTCGGGCCGTTAAAAAAAATGTATTGGGTTTTTCTGCCAAAGAAATTCTCAGTACTAGCCCGGAGTTAGGAAGTTGGCGGTTAGTCACCCCCGTGCCCCGGAGAGCACATAAAGCCGTCGGTCCTGCGCCTGATCTCTCTCCGGTCGTGTCGGATTTCCGTCCCATCGGACTATGAGAGTGAGGGAATAGAGAGTGCACCTGTGTTTACGCACACACTTGTGCACTATAATATCTCCCGCGCAGATGGCTGATCTCTAAGGAGGTTGGCCGCCGTCATTAGATTCGGTTAAATATCGGTTCGGTATCTGAAAAGGTTTAAGAACCAGAAAACTACTGAACGGCTTTTTGGAAAACCGAAATTCACGTTTCTTTCGTCATAAGTAATGAACCAATTTAGCTGAAATTTAGATTAAAGATAGATTATACTCTGGATTAACACATACGCTACTGTATAATCTATCTATATATATAAAAGAAAGCGGTGTTAGTTACACTATTTATAACTCAAGAACGGATGAACCGATTTGGCTGAAAATTGGTGGAGAGGTAGCTTAGAACCAGGAGACGGACATAGGATACTTTTTATCCCGTTCGACCGCGTTTCCGTCAAGTCACTATAAAACGTGGTATAATAAAAACGCATCTGACATGGAATAACCAAACGCAAATGACAGTGGAATAACAAAACGTAAATGACAGCTAAACGTTATTTTGTCTTTGGTTAAGTATAGTAAAAAATTTGACAATTATAAAAAGTGTTATAATAAAGCATTACTGATATTATAATTGATGCGAAAGTGTGTTTGTTTGTTGGTTGGTCCTTCCATCACGTCGCAACTAAACAGCGGATTGATGCGATTTTTTGCATGGGTATAGTAATGGATGTAGTAGTGGTTCCTCAGACCGGGAGAGCTACTTTTTATCTCGGATAATGAAAGAGTTCCCGCGGGATTTTTAAAAACTAAATCCATGCGGACGAAGTCGCGGGCATCAGCTAGTATATAATACGTAAAACTTCATGCTTCCTGCAGGATTTTGTAATAACCGAAATTAACGTGTTACTTCTTTACGACACAACTAATGAACTGATTTGGCTGAAATTTAGGATGAAGATAGATCAATATAATCTTTTAATTCCGTAAAAATCCATGGCTCCTGCAGAATTTTGAAAAACTGAAATTCACCTATTATTTCTTCACGACGCAACTTATTAAAACGACATTACTTTCATACGTTTTAAATTGTCAAGATGCTTGATTTAAAGCCTAAGTCCTCTGAGAGAACAAGCTTCGGCCTAGTAGTAGGTAGAGCATAGGATCACCTGTCTCATAGCAGTGAGGAAGCCTTGGGGGTTGAAAAAGCCTGTCATCCAGAAAGCAGTAGGTCTGCCATTTCGTAACCAGATACGATATTGTTGCTCACGCTCCAAAAGCTCTGTGTACCAAAAACCTAAAGTCGCTGATTCCCATGATACCTGAAATCAATGCTGGAAGTCAAAGAAAATAGACTGCAGTGTGGTGCCTAATGCCGAATGCTTTATTATTACTCAATAAAATATAAGCATAGTACCTACTTATTTAGAGTGAATCTATTAATACGGGTACTGTACGAACAATTTATAATTATTAATACGGTTACTGTACGAACAATTTATAATTATTCGTACAGAAGTCGGACGAATAATTTTGGTCAAATATTTGAATCGTGCTACCTGAATTTGGGGGAGGGGAGGGGGAGGGAGGGGGAAGGGCCCCCCTTTAGTCTAGCCAAAATTCGCTTTGTGAAGGAGTGAAGGTAAAAAAATAGTGGGAGAGGGGATAAGGAGTAGAGGAAGCTTAGAAACCCCCCCAAATTAATTTTTCATTTCTGATTTTCTGTAATTAAAAAAAGTAAGTAATTATAAAAAAAAAATTTAATTACTTACATTTTTCCCTAATTTTTTATAACTTATAAGTTATAAAAAATTAGGGAAAAATTCCACATGTAGAAATTATTTAAAATAAAATTGAAAATAGAAAATTCAGTCTGTCAAGCTGGGATTCGAACCATCGACTGTTAACTGTTAGGCGACTGCAGAAGCCACTAGGCTACGGAGACCCGATATTGTACCGCGAAAATAACGAACACACCTTAAAAAAAATTGAATAACTGCACGAATAAATATAATTTATTAGTCCGTTAGTTCCGTACAAATAGTCACTTCGTTTAAAATATACATAATTATTATGTGTGTGTTTCCAAGTGGCTTGAAATAATATCACACCTCTTAAAGTGCCTAATTTCTTCTTTGTCAACCGATAGACGTCCACTACTGGACAAAGGTCTCTTGCATAGACTTCCACAAGCCTCGATCTTGCGCCGCCTGAATCTAGAGACTACCTGCGAGTGCGACTCGTTTGATGGCGTCGGTCCACCTAGTGGTGGGTCTGCCAACACTGCGCTTCCCGGTGCGGGGTCACCACTCTAGCACCTTGGGACCCCAACGACCATCAATTCTTCGAACTATGTGCTCCGCCCATTTCCGACTCGAGTTTCGGGACTCGATGAGCTATGTTGGTGACTTTGGTTCTCTTACGCATCTCCTCATTACGTACCTAACTAAAAAACATTACATATTGAGAGGACCTTTATCAATGAAATTGTTTTTCAGCTCACCTTTGACCACTGTTGAGGAATTCGAGCGTCGTACATAGCATCGAGAGACTCTCGTAATCCTTGGCTCATTACAATAGTCCCGTCAATCGCCAACTTCAGATCGCAGAGTGTCGTGTGAACAGTTTTAATAACCAGCTGTATGCGGTCTATTTCTTGCCTAGAAGCATGATATTTATAAAGTTACTAGCTGATGCCCGCGACTTCGTCGGCGTGGATTTAGTTTTTAAAAATCCCTCGGGAACTCTCATTATCCGAGATAAAAAGTAGCTCTCCCGGTCTGAGGAACCACTACTACATCCATTACTATACCCATGCAAAAAATCGCATCAATCCGCTGTTCTGTTGCGACGTGATTGAAGGACAAACCAACAAACAAACACACTTTCGCATTTATAATATCAGTAATGCTTTATTATAACACTTTTTATAATTATTGTCAAATTTTTTACCATACTTAACCAAAGACAAAATTACGTTTAGCTGTCATTTACGTTTTGTTATTCCACTGTCATTTGCGTTTTGTTATTCCATGTCAGATGCGTTTTTGTTATACCACGTTTTATAGTGACTTGACGGAAACGCGGTCGAACGGGATAAAAAGTATCCTATGTCCGTCTCCTGGTTCTAAGCTACCTCTCCACCAATTTTCAGCCAAATCGGTTCATCCGTTCTTGAGTTATAAATAGTGTAACTAACACCACTTTCTTTTATATATATAGATTTTACTACCTACCAAAAACCAATCGATAAAATGTCGTAACACTCTTACCGTAAAAAGATGTTCATCGGAAGAAAAGCGCCCATTTTCTGGAGTGATTCCTTAACTTCGAAGTTTATGTATTGTTTAGGTAATTTTTCTAACATATCTTCAGCTAGGCGATACACTATACTTTCCCTTGTTTCCCCTCCTTGAGATCCACCCTCCTTGGGCTGTACACTAAGTATGGTATCTAATATGTCTTTAGCACTGTTGATTTGATACGTTATATCGGCATTGCCATGCAAGCCAAATACTTCTGGCGTATCAGTCTGCGGCAACTGATTGATGTAATCTACGTAACCCTGCAGATTTCTCGTTTGGGGTACCTTATAGCCCTTATAAAATTCAAAGCCCGGTCTAAGTAAAACGTCACAAAACCATACATTAGTAAATGTCGTGAGTAATCGTTTATCAAAGTCGTCGGTCACTCGACCACCATACTGCACCTCTCCAAGCATATAACAGATCGTAGGCCAAGAAATGCCTTTCTTTGGATCTATTTCATCCAGATGATTTTGTATAAATTGTACGCTTGCAGCATAATCCGCTTGATTGAACTCGTAAGGTATATTCCATCCCAGCGGACCGAATTTTCTTCTTTCCTGCACAATAGTGTGCAAAAATGCCACTGCATATAGCAGAGGAGGCCATTGGGACAGAGATGAATAATCTAACGTGTCCTGCGTTATATTTTGATATGTTCGTTTCATACTGGCTCTGATACCCTGAGGCGGTTCATTGGTGAACTTGATGGCCATTTGTAAAAGCCCGATAGGGAAGTCGGTGTGTACTTCAGTTGTGAGCCAAAGACGAAATGATTCTTGTACATGTTCCGTTTCGATTAAAGCGTCCATAGCTTCCACACAAAACGGCAGTGACAAATGAATATTTTGTAAGAGTACCCAACCACCGTCACTCATCGAATCCGATATCATTTTACGAGCAACAATTTCTTGACCTTGCCCCATTGAAACTGCTTTTAAAACTAAAATAAAAATGACTTGATTAAATCTTGATTAAATACTCGTGCCTATATATCTTACAATATAAAAGTAAATAATTACATAATTTACATTAAACATTCTTAAACTACAATCTTAGGGTTCCACTGCAATAAAACATTGAATAAAAAGCAATGGATTGGCAGAATTGCTCCTTTGGTTGAACAAACTGATTCTCTGGTCATTGCCCAGAGAACCAGTTTGGTCAGATTTGACATTTTTCCATACTCACCTATCTCTTTGTTCTTGGCTAGAGATGCAATTTGTGCAGAAGGATCGGATCCAATTGAAAGTATACAAATAAGTGGAGTGCGAGGTTCTGATTCTTCCCAAGTAGCTTCCAAGTTGAGAATTCTTCCTTCACCGTATTCCGGGCCGAGAGAATCTTTATAAAAAACATATTGTTAAAAAAATGTTAAATAAGTATTTAACACATAGTTTTAACTTTAATATTTACCAACGATGTATTTTCTAGCTTGTGAAAGAGTGCGATCTGGACTCCATGATCTAATGAGTAAAAGCTTTCGAAAAACATCGAGACTTTCATGGTATCCACTGGGAATAACTTCTTCTTCGGGTTTTGCTTTCTCATACCAGACACGCCACTCTTTTTCATTGGTCGTAATCTATGCATATAAGTTTTAAAAAAAGTATAAAATATGGTGTTAAGCAACAAAATAATAACCTATTGTTATAAAATTACTTGCCTTATGTAAAACATCAGAAAATACATTTATTTTACTTATTTCTACTAAATTTAACCATGTTATGTCTAAAATCCATCTGAAAGGTTTCGGAGTAACTGCATTAAGGTCTAAAGAAGCACCGCCTTTAACAAATGCCATGAACTCGTCGTGAGCAATAAGTCCGCGTTGACAATCTATTTTCATAGCCAACATCAAAGTAAATAACGATTTGTGCCTCTCGTACAAACTACGCAAGGTAAAAGCCCACACTTCGTGTGTTAAGTATTTCAGAATCAAATTGATGCGTTCTTCTGTAACATTACTTTTTGTAGATTTTGTTATGGAATTGTCAAATATGGTAAGAAATTGTTTTAACGAATTTTGATACATAATATTAACATTGCTCATTTCAACTATCAAAAAATACAATATGGATCCCCTCGCTGCCACTGCTCTAAATTCTTCTCTGGCTTTGATAATCTTTTTTTCAGTAACTTCAGCTACTTTTAACTTTTCATTAACTTCTTCAGCTGTCGATTTTGTTATTTGCAAAACCTGTATGAGTGCTTCATCGTCTACCAGAGAACCTTCAGAAGAAGTTAAACGACACAACAAATTGCTTTCCAGCTCTTTCATACTCCTTTGATTTTTCATAACAGACTCGAATAAAGCTACACGTTCTTCTTCCAGGTCTGATTTTTCCATTAATATGACTCTACCTAGAAGCTGATCTTCAAGACCTTGCATAGTTACGGTGAAGTCAATTATAGAAGTTTTAGCGCTTATTTCAGGGGAATAAGCAGGATTAGGGAGCTTTGTAGTAATATAAAGCATAAAACCACGCATAACATCACATTCTTTGTCACCTACAATGACTTTTTCTATTGACCCAGATTTTATGAAATTTTTCTCGAGAACATTGTCTATTACCGGATCTAATTCAACACCAACATCTTCTATTAAAAGTGGCCTTCCTAATGATAAACTGTCTTCTAGATGAGTTCGGAAATATTTATGATTCAATGAGGTGATTTGTAACTCATTTGTAGATTCTTTATTCTTAATCCAATTCTTTCCTTGACTTTGAGGATCTACTAAAAGTGGGTATGAGCTAGACTTAGTGACAATTAATGCATTTTGGACTGATAACTCGTCGTTAGGTAGACCTTGAAGGGTCCATTCTGATATCGTAGCATTTTCAACTAACATGTTTGTGATGTTTAAATTGTCTGTTACGGGTATTTTTTTACTTTTCAATATTTCCATCCAAGTATTAAATAAACTATTCCTGAACTCTTGATTGTAAGGCCCACAATAAGACAAGAATCCAGTGGCTAAAACTACATCACCAACCAATCTACCAAGTTGTTCTTTAAAATCTTTACTTTGTTGAGTCCATCGAATTTTTTCACCTCCTAATCCATTTATAAGTTGAGTGGCTGCTGTCATTTTTCTCAAGCATATATTCGCAGCATCAGTAAGCTGCTGCTTCTCTGAAACGGCAGCTTCGTATTGTTCTTTAACTTTCCTCAAAGACATTTCACGATCTTCTAACTGCCTTTCTGCTGATGCCAAATCTTCCATTGCTACCTAGAAACACAGTAACTATTAATAATAAAATAAATTGATCAAGTTATCATTGTCAAAATCCAAAAAAAATAATCCTATTTACCTTCAACCTTGCTTCTTGTAACATTAAGCTTGCTTTCAAAGGTAAAACTTCTTTGTTAACACTATGAAAGAATGCCATAGCTTTGGTCCAGGATAGCAAACCAGCTACATCCCCACACACCCTTTTTGCAGTATCCATGTTATAATCTTCCATTTCAAAATAGGGTGTAAGATGTTCCACCATTTCGTTATTTATGATATCTTTTGGATAGTTTTGGAGTTGAAGCAAAAAAGTTGTACTTGCCATCATCTGGATAAATACAATAAATAGTTTTACATTTAAACATTATCATTTAAGAAGAGTCGATATACATAAGTTGTATATATAGAAATAGATTATAATGTGTATATGTTACCGTTAATTTGCGTAAATCAGTTAGAGTGCAGATTAACGAGGTATTCTGCAGATTATCTGGCTGAGTCAGTTAAAGTGGAAAAAAATAATTGAGTTCCTACATTAACTAGATAATCTGCAGACTTCCTAGGTAATCTGCAGACTAACGACCATGCATATGGTAAATTCCATAAACAGGTTCTTGTTTGAATAAAACATTTTAATTAGTTGTAGGTAATTAAATTACTAACCTAACCTAACCTAACATAACCAAACTAAACCCTATAATATACATATTTTGGCAAAATCTAAAGTTAGGTTAGGTTGGGGTTATTTATACATGAACAGCCAGCCGTATAACCCCAACCTTAGGTTGTATTGGGTCAATGTACTACCTTAAGTTACCTACTAACTTAAGTTTAAAAATCAGAGGGGCGCGGGAGGAGCGGGTGAGCGAAACAAAAGTATTTCGTTCTCTGTCTTCCGCAATTTAACGAAGTAACATTCGTTATTACGCAGACTAACTAGGTAAAGTGCAAATAAGAACATTTTTAATTCAAATTTTACACTTTAACGAATCGTATCAGAGCATCTGCAGATTACCTAGTTAATGTGCACATTAACGTATTATGCATTCTAACGGTAACATATACATATCAACGTACTTTAAGAGATTCGGCCCAAGATGGCTTAGGACATGGAGCAGCCGTGTCTGGTATTAGGGGATGCAGGCGACGTTGAAATAGAATCAAGACGCAATCCATTATTCTCATGATGAGATGTGGTGGACGACCTAGTTTTCTAACAGTTGCTATGTGTGCCGGTTTGATAGTATTAAGAGCAGCTTCAGCTTCCTCTAATGCAGGTTTAGCTGCTTCTAACTTCCTTTCAGCCTTTTCTTTTTCTTCTGCTATGTAAGCTACTAAAGCCTCAGCTTTTTCTTTAACAATTTGAACTTGATTTTTTACAATTTCTGCTTGCATCGCTCTATCTGTGACTTCTGAAAGAACACGGTCTGCTTTTTCTGAAGCTAAAGCTAAATCTTGTTCCATCACAGCCAAGTCTTTCTTTAAAACCTCAACAGATATTGAAGCTTCACGTAATTTTTCTAAACCAGTATCCATTCTCATAGCACCATCTCCCAACTCTTTTTGCTTCATCTGATATATTGTTTTATAGCCGCCAATAAAACTGAGATAAGATTTAGGCGTGACATGTGACGAGCGTCGAAATCTTTGAAAATACTCAGTAGAAACTGTGGATACGACATCTTGGATTGTCCCAAGAACCGTAACGAGCTCTTTCTTAACTTCCTTAGTACATTCTATTTCAAAATCGGTAAGGAAATGGTCGGCTACTGAAACAAGTGCATCTTTTGGCCATGGTTGAAACCAATCAATCGTACAACCAGATATAAGGGCAGGAAATCGTAAAGCTCGGTATCTAAATGCTTCGCTTACCTATAAAATAATGATATTATTATTATCAGATTGAAATAAATAAATAAATTTTATTTGCCAAACTTTGGGTACATAACAGGTCATACATCAATTAATAGCTCCCTTACACAATCTCAATCAGTCAATCGAAATAGGACATACCTACCTACCTGTGGTTGTCGACCACATAATTTGTATTCTCACCTACAATTAGATCTCCAGATCTCTTCAGTACTATTAGAATCTTAGTCTTAGATTAGAACCGATAGATATATATATAAATTGTTACATTACAATCCTTATATTACACTCATTAGAGTTTAATAAAAGGAAGAGTGTAATAAAAGGATTATCTTTTAGATCTTACTCTATACATTTTTATCTTAATAGATTACTAAGTTACTTACAGGAGAAAAGCATAAAACTACATGAAGATTTTGGCAGGTTCTATTCAAAAAATATTCCATTACTAGTTCATTCGTTAAAGTTCGTTTTTGATTCTCGCGCTTCATAACAGGAGTTAACTCTGATATTATTTCTTGTTGCTCATCTTTTGTAAATAAATTAGATATTACGCCTGACGACAAAATGTTGTTTAAATATTCTAAAAATCCCTCTTCTTTTATATCCAAGTCAGTAAAAATAAATGTTGTGCCTTTTCCCTGAACGCCACAAGATCTATAAAGCAACTTTAGATCTTCTAAAAAGTTACCGACATTGTAAGACCTCGTCAAAGCGATTTGGAAAGACCGATATCCTGCTATAAAAGTAGATAGTTTTGTTAACGACTGTTTGCCTGAACCACCCACACCAACCAACATAACATTTCCCCGTGGATGACGTATTACTCTTGATATTTTTACTAAGTGCAACATGGCATCGGGAAAGAATACAAGGTCCATTCCCGAACCCCTAACCATTTCATTGAATTGAGAAAGGAACATTTCTAATCGGTCCCTTAACTCAGGATAATCAAAAACTGGTTCATAAACTTTGGGTAATTCCATGTCGGCATCTTCACCTTCTTCTCCTGTAGGTTCAGGAGCATCCCTGGAAATAAATCATAATCAGATTATTAAGTAATTTGAAATACGAATACATGAGCACTAAGATTACATGCCTCATAAAGTCTACGAATACAGGTTCAGATTCCATCATTTTTTTGTATTCGGGTCCTAATAGTTCCTCCGTGATACTGTACAATGCACTATTAAACCAATCTTTGTCGGATAGAAGAGTAAATCGATCCGAAAATACTCTTGAACACTCATGCTTCCACAAAAGCATTAAACATCTTTCCGATTCAATTACAGTTGGTAATGTGCCTACCATGCCTTGCCAAACTCTTGATAAATCTCTTAAGGAAAACACGTAGTGAAATTTTGCAGGTGTTGGTAATAATGTCCTTCGGGTTCTTGTCCATAATTCCCTGGTTAAAGGGATTATTTTTTTAATTAATGATCGTACTTCCATAGTAAAACCTCTCTTGGCGTTGTAATGTCCCTCACCAATAACTTTAAAAATTTTATCAATAGACTCTTTATTAGGCAAGGGACAGTTGAATATTGAAAATTGGCGTTTTAATCTTGATGGAATATCATTTCTACCTCCACCTGCAATAGTAAATGATATTTGTTAAGGACAACAGCTCGTTCTTTCTGGGCACGGATTATATAGAATATCAAACAACCTGGTTGTCCCATCGCTCCTAAAAACTGAATATCGACAATAGTAGTAAAATCGCCAGGTTTCTCTAAACTATAAAATCCACCCATACTCATTGTTTGCCTTACTATTTCATTCGTGATTTGGTCTCCCCATTCATTGATTTGAGGTAAATTGATGTCATCTATAAAGACTAGCATTTTCTTTCCTCCTGGAGGTCCAAACGTCATTCCACTACGTTTTTCTACGTAACTTTCAATTGTTTTTTGAAATTGATATGGGCTTGTAGCCGAAGAAAAATTAAAAGATCTACCCATAAACTGCTCTGGATTAGCATTTTTCATATAAGCTTTCATCATAACAGTTTTAGCAGATCCTTGTTCGCCTAAAAGTAGTACTGCTTTTCCTTGCTTAGCAATACAATGTATGAGATAGTTAATTCGAACATTATCAACAATTGGTATAAGAATATTCGAGTAATCGGGAGTTGCAGCGTCGGGATACATATAATTTGTCACTAAATCATCCCATAATACCCACTTGCCAGGATGCTTCACATAAAAATCGAAAAGTATGCTAGGTTTGTTGTTAGGATGTTTAGGTAAATCAAGAACTGTGTTAAATGTTGTTTTAATAAATTTATCAAAACGAAATCTGTCATCGGTCTCTAACAGTGATCCAAAGCCCCAAACTAAAGTAAAAATATAAATTTTATGAAGATGATCATGCGTAAACAATTCAACTTCTTCCACTTTTTCTCTTTCATCCTCATCGTCGATATCGCCATTAACAGATTTACTAGCAGAAGGCTCTTCCACTTCTAGGATCTGTGGTGGTACCAATCCTTCTAATAAATTAAGCATTTGGCTAATAATATTACTTTGTAGAACTCGCATACTAAATGTCAGATTTTGCGTACACCATGTATAGGTGCTTAGAAAAGTTTCTTGAAACAAATTACTAAAAACTTCTAATTCCCTTTGTGATCTAGTTTTAAGCCAAGCATTTAAAACTGAAATAAAAAATATATGGTTACGTATTAAATAGCTTTAAAATAAATAATTCTGCACAGAAAATGCTTACCAGGTTCCCAGTCTAATCCTGAAGCACTCATGTATACCATTCCGTTTCGTGAAACAGTGGCAGGGGAAGCGTTATCGATGTTTTCAGGTTCAAATATAATCTTCGAAGTAGGGGACATAGTCAGGCGATCACCGTTGGCTAATGTTAAGGTCTTATTATCGTCTAGAACGGAATTTAAATTTTCTATCCAGATACTGTCAACCGGCCCATCTAATACTAGCCATATATGCTCCCCAGTTTTAATTTTAAGCGTTTTCCTCCAAAGAGCGGAGAAAATGCCATCAGTCCAATCATTAGTAGCAACATCCAGCCGACCAAACATCTGCGCAGCTGTTATCGCTTTTGGGTTCATACGCATCTCTCTATAATAAGTGCCAAAATTTACATAGGTATTACGTAAACAATAAAATGCTCATCATCCCATATAAAATTCTGTGCTGTCACCTTTACATACCTGTGTGGATCTTCAAAATCTGACAGAGCTTCCATTAAAGTTTGGATGCAAGTTGTTTTTCCAGCACCTGGAGGCCCCAGTGTCATTATTCCATGGCGCACGCGTTGCGTTTCATACAACTGAGTTGAGTAGGAGAAGGTAGTAAGTATAATAACATTTGAAAAAATAACTAAACCGACTTATAGTGATAATGAGTGATTAGCTATTGCCTGTTGAGGTGTTCCATCTTCTTGCTCCGAACATTATCATTAGAACTTCACCAAAATATGAAACCATTTTGAAAACCAATGTATAATATGCACAAAAACCTTAAAAAATTGGCTCGCCGAATAAAAAATAGTACCTCATCCTACTAATATTATAAATGTGAAAGTGTGGATGTTTGGATGTTTGTTACTCAATCACGCAATAACGGCTGAACGGATTTGGATTAAATTTGGCATGCATGTAGCCTTTGACATGGAAAAGAACATAGGCTACCTTTTATCCCGATTCCTTAAGGAGTTCCCGAGGGAAAATTGAAATTTTTTTACGAGCTAAGCCGCGGGCAGACAGTTTTGAAATTTGGTATGCATGTCACCTATGCTATTGAAAAGGCTATACTTTCTATACCGATCTCTCAAATAGTTCCTGTGGTAAGATTAAAAATTGTTAACGAGCGGAGCGAACCAGTAATTCATTTTTATATCATTCTAGCTTTTCGCCCGCAACTTCGTCCGCGTGTAATTCGGTTAACACGCTCTAAACGTGTTTTCCCGTAGGAATAAGATGTTTTTCCGGGATAAACAGTAACCTATGCCACTTTTCTGACTACAAACTATCCCTATATTCCGCTATAATTTCAAAGCTATCTGCGCTATTTCTTCTGTTACAGCTATTTTTTCTATTATTACAGCGCAAGCGATAGATAGCATGGGTGTAAATTTTATTCCATTTTTTATTACTTTCACATTTATCTTTTTTTTTTTGGATCCAATTCTGAAGTCCACGCAGACGAAGTCGCGGGCAGAAGCTAGAATATTACAAAGGTGAAAGTTTGTATGTTTGTTACTCAATCATGTCGCAACGATTGAACCGATTTGGCTGACATTTGTTACAGATAGATTGTAGTCTGGAATAGCACATAGGCTACTTTTTATGCCGGCAAATAAGAGAGTTCCCGCGGGAGTACAAAACCTTAATCCACGCGAACGAAGTCGCGGGTATCAGCTAGTTATTAATATTAGTACAATATTTCAATATTAGTACCTAATAAAAGTAGGACATCGATGATAAATAGAGACATAAATACATATTCGACCTAATATAGGTAAATAATGCTTGTGTTGTTTATATTTACATACCTATTAAGGCATTTTAACTTTACCTGTATTATCTTTAACACCCAAGGTGGATGATAAATTAATCCATTTTGATCGACTTGTTTTCTTATCGCATCTTCCAAGTCCGAATATGTTGTTTTTTCTAAGGCTTGATTTGGGAATAAATCTGCTACAAGTGATATAAAAAGTGGCTCATCTTCATCAATGAGCTTCGATAAGTTCATGTCTCTCAAAACTCTCATTACAATTGTGCTCTCATTATCTTTAGTATTAACTCGCTTTACAGCTCCAAGGGTACGCAACACAGAAAGAATATTTCGTAAACCAAAGTCATAATGGACCTAAAACCAACAAACATTTTGTGATATTATCGAACATACAGTCCGGTCGGCACGTAGATTGTCTTAGGAATTACTTGAAAAACAGTGCTGGAGTAGGTGGTCTTTATTACCTTATACTGTAACTAGCTTTTGCACGCGGCTTCGCTCATGTTAAGTTCGATTTTTAAAACCCCTATTTTACCCTCTTAGGGGTCGAATTTTCAAAAATCCTTTCTTAGCAGATGCCTAACCCGATCCGTTTAGTGGTTTTATGCTGTGCGTTGATAGATCAGTCAGTCACCTTTTTTTAGTGTGGATTTGTTTATTACGCTGGAATCTCCAAAAGTCCTTCAGAGGCTCAAAGGAAATGTCCAAGGAAGACATACAACCTACGAATGAAAGCTGAATTTCGTTTGCTGTCTACGCCTCATACTCGATTTATAGCTCCTCACTATTTATGCACTCCTGTTTTTTCCGATCGAATTGAAGCATAACATTGTTAACTTATTTACTTAATTTAAAAATCGGCAATAACTTAACACGTCTGCACGTAAACGAGACCCAAGGAGGAAGCAGAAGATGACTTCCTGGTAGTTTTGATGACCCAAAAGATAAGTATTTCCAATTTTACCTGCTTTGTAAGCTGTTCTTCACACAATTTATACAATGTGTAAAATTTTCGCGCCAAAGTTATGTTTTCTAGGAACCCACAAGACGCTAGCTTAACTCTTATGATAATTTGGCGATCTGGCACCATCATAGCCACGGTACGAAATTGTATTTTCAAATTTTCTGGAAGCTCTTTACGCCCCGCATAACCAGGATTCTAAAAATTAATTTAATTTCATCATTTTCATCATTAGCAACCCATCAACGGCTCACTACTGAGCACAGGTCTCCTCTCAGAGAAGGGTTTTAGGCCATAGTCCACCATGTTGGCCCAATGCGAATTGGCGGACTTCACACACCTTCAAGAACATTATGAAGAACTCTCAGGTGGGCAGGTTTCCTCACGATGTCTTCCTTCACCGTTGAAGCAAGTGATATTTAATTGCTTAAACGCACTTGACTCCGAAAAATCAGAGTTGCGTATCCGGGATCGAACCTGCGACCCCCCGAACAGGAGACCACAGACCTAACCACTAGGCTAACACTGCTTCCAATTTTATTTAGTATTTGTTAAAATGTGATTTAAACTTAAGGAAAGCCATGGAGATATTAAATGGAACAGGTTTTTCACCATAGTAATAAATATTCCAAACTCTGGACACATTTCCGACATTTCTCCGTCTGTGAAAAGAAAAGTTTTCTTTTTCTCTTTCTTGGCAGAGAGGACAACGGCAACCTGTTGAGCTGCTACTGACAGAACTGGTAGTTCAATGCGGTTGAATTCGTCGAAACAGCCCCACGAGCCAGACTGTGCTAATCCTTTGTAAATACGTCCAAGGCCTCTAAAATCAAATTAAGATAAAATATTATACACATACAATACAATACACAAACGTGTGATACTGGACTTTCTATGCACTGGAAAATACAATTTAATAAAGCTTATTGTGGGAGATGATCGCGTCACCAGCTTAGAGAATCTCCTTACGACTCCGTATGCAGCGCCGTGTTCTCTATCAAGGTTTATAGGGCTTGTTAAAAGAAGTTACTCCGTGACTTTAAACATTTAATCAATTGCACATTAATAATAAATTACAAAATTACTAAACCCTACAGTGGAACAGTGTGACGTGTGCGGCCGGTAAGGGACAACTGACTCGCAGCCAGTTCAAAAACGTTTAATAAAATTCGGTAGACAAAATGCTCGCTTAGCACATAAATCAAATGTCCGCTACATCACACCACCCCAAATTTTTATCTTGATAAAAATTAACACACATAAAAATCTTAAACTATGCACACAGTAATAAATTTATTCCAACAATTATACCAACTTTTATTTTTGACAACCCTATTAATGATCCAGATCCGCTTTAGCTAACAACTCTAATGTGACTCGACCCTTATAATGTTATTACATTGTTCGTTTCACTTTCGACGCACGGCACATACTCTATTGCATCACACTACTGTGGCTGACGTCACCACTACCTGGGCGGGAGGCGGCGGGGTTGCTACGGCAGGATTACGCTGCTCTGTCGCTAAGCCCGTGCCGTCCAACTGTCGTCGCACCCAACGTTTCGCATGTCGGTTACACTTGCTTAATAGCCAAACTATTATGATGAGCGTCAGAAGTGCTAAAATCCCAATAATAAAATTTACTTCTAACTTTTAATGAAAAATAAGGTTTGCGGATCGGGGTCATTTCGCAATAATTACTAATAAGCTTAATTGTTATACTTAGCATTCTACCTAAACCTAACTGGCATTTTGCTGACCCGACCACTGCGCGTCGTACGAGTTATAATTGGGGTCGGCAAAATGTCGTCACTGCTAAGTCGGCGCGTTTCCTTAACTACTGGTTCACCCGGCGCTTGTCGTGAATTTTTAACATCCAGGACAAACGCTGGTTTTAACCTATCAATGGAGACAAGTGCTTGCCTGTTGGGTAACTGTACCACATACCCTTTGTCCAACCGCTTTATGACGTCATACGGCCCGTCATAAGGGGGTTGCAGACACTTCCTCAATACATCGTTTCTTACAAACACTTTCTCGCAGTCTTTTAAGGCTGGATGAATGAATATAGTCCGCGAGTCTCTTTGGGTATCAGGTTTTGGTCTTAGGCTACTAATTACCTGTTTCAACTGCCTTAGGTATTCCTCACCGTCCGTTATTCTGCCATCCGATGGTTCGAAGAATTCTCCAGGGAGCCTTAGAGTTCGCCCAAAGGTTAGCTCGGCGGGACTTACCCCTGTGTCGCTACGCGGTGCTGCACGCAGTCCCATCATCACGGTGTGCATTTCATCGACCCATGACCTATTATTCGTTAACCTCGCCATTAAGGCGGCCTTAAAACTACGATGCCAACGTTCTATCGCACCGTTACTTTGCGGATGGTACGGTGTCGTCCTTAACTTATGTACGCCTAGGTATTTCATCAGATGTCCAAAGAGATTACTTTCGAATTGCAAACCGCCATCGGAGCTTAACCTAGAAAATATTCCATATCTGACGATCCATCCCTCGTAGACGTGTTTAGCTACCGTTTTTGCGCAAATATCCTTAATGGGGAATGCTTCCGGCCACCCCGTTTGCCTATCAATCATCGTGAGGCAATATCTATATCCTTCCTCAGAAGTGTTAAAGGGACCGGTAATATCTATATGTACATGACACATCCTATCTACCTTTTCGAATTGTCCTAATGGTGACATAGTGTGTCTGTGAACTTTTGCTCTTTGGCACTCTATGCACGACCTAGCCCAAATACCTATATCCTTATTCATCCCAGGCCAAAAATAATTATTAGATACCATCCTTCGCGTTGTTCTAATGCCTGGGTGGCTAAGATTATGAACTGCCTCGTATGCAGTACGCCTAAACTGCTCCGGTAGGTATGGCCTAGCCTTATCGTCTCGCAAGTTACAAACAATCGCCTGAGGTACATTAGGTAAATCTATTTTTATTAGTTTCGTATTACCGTTTCCTGCTCCAAGCATTACAGCGAGCTGTTTATCGTTCGCCTGGGCCCGTGCTACTTCAGCGAAATCGAGTACTGACGGGCACGAAATCGTTTCGACTCGCGATAACGTGTCCGCGGGCGCGTTTTCATCGCCTTTCAAATAACGAATATGCGTTGTAAACTCACTAATAAATAACAACTGACGGGTTCTCCTCGGCGTTTCTTTGCTACTCCCTAGCTTTTTGAAAGCGAACGTTAACGGCTTATGATCTGTATACAATATCAGATCCCTACCTTCGAACATGTTCCTGAAATATTGCACTGACAAATAAAGCGCAAGAAGCTCCCTATCGTAGGTACTATACTTCTGTTGCGTGTCAGTCAACTTCCTCGAAAAGTAACCTAACGGTACCCATTCGTTGTTCACTTTCTGTTGTAACGTTCCACCGACGCAACTATTTGATGCGTCTGCCATAATCGCAATCGCCTGACCTGAAATCGGATACGCTAACAATGCGGCGTTCTGTAAACCCAACTTACATTGTTCGAACGCTTGAACAGCATTTTCTGTCCACACTATACAACTTTTGTCACGCTTCTTTGCCCCGTGAAGATACTTATTTAATTCTGCCTGATATTGGGCTGCCTGGCGCAAATGACTTCTATAAAAATTTACCATGCCGAGAAATCTACGAAGTTCCTCGACCGTTTTTGGTCTGGGGAAGTCTACAATAGCTTGGACCTTGCTTGGCAGCGGCCTTAAGCCATTGGCTGAAACCTCATGACCCAAAAACTCGACTTTGTCTTGCGAAAACGCACACTTTGCTAAATTAATCGTTAAACCTACTTCCTGTAATCTTTCAAAAACAGCATCTAAATGTTTTTCGTGCAGAGTTCTATTTTCACTAGCTATTATTATATCGTCTAAATACGAAAAAACGAATTCCGTTTTATACTTCGCGTATTCGGGGTTATTTTGCTGAAAATTTGCCTCTAAATCCTGTAAAACATAATTATTCATAAAACGTTGAAAAGTCTGCGCGGCGTTTCTAAGACCGAAAGATAAACAAGGCCATTCGTATAAACCGAAATTTGTGATAATCGCGGTTTTTTCTACGTCTTCCCTCGCTATCGGAATGTAGTGATACGCCCTGTTGATATCGATACGGCTAAATACTTTCTTATCCGCTAAAATAAACGTAAAATCTCTTATGTGAGGAATTGGGTATCTATCGGGCTTTGTTATAGCGTTTAGCGCTCTGTAGTCTCCGCACGGCCTTATATTTCCATCTTTTTTAGGTACTACGTGTAGGGGGCTCGCCCACGCGCTCTTCGACGGGCGGCAAATACCCATTTCCTGCATAAGGCGAAATTCTTCTCTTACCTTTTTATATCGGTCTGGTGGTAGTGGCCTTGGGCGCGCATGTACTGGTGGACCTGTAGTCTCGATGTGATGTCTCACGCTGTGACGTGGTGGTTCTTTGAATGTCGCTGGCTTAGTCAATTCAGGGAACCTACTTAGGAGAGAATAACAAGGATGAGACTCGGCTATAGTAAAAATCGAAGTATGCTCCGAGTTAACTATTGTAGAAACGACGTATAAATTAGTTTCTTGATCTAACAATCGTTTGTTCCTTAAATCTACTAACAAATTATACTTAGACAAAAAATCCGCTCCTAAAATAGGTTGCTTTACATCGGCTATCACAAAGGTCCATTTAAAAGCACGACGCAAGTTTAAATTTAACACTAAAGTTTTGGTACCGTATGTCTGTATTTCACTACCGTTCGCGGCGTAAAGTTTATACTTTTCGTTCACTGCACTGTTACGCACGGATCTATGAGCTTTAGGTAACACTGATATGTTTGCTCCTGTATCGATCAAATATCGCATACCATTGTCCTTGTCTGTGACGCATAAGCGGTGGTTTCCTAATTCGATGCAGGTATCCACCGGTTCTACCTGCATCTTTTCTAGTTTTCCTGACTCTTCTTCCAGCTGCATGGCTGCTCGCATCGGTTGGCCCTTCCTTTGTACCTATAGTGGTACACACATAGCCAGTCCGGGCTATCCGGTGTCCGTCTCGACCTGCTGCTGTCTCTCTCTCGGGAACGTGTACGTCCGCGGAACCTTCCGCGACCTCGACTGCCTCGCCAACTTGACCTGGAACGGTCCATCTGGTCTATCCTCGCGCTGAGCTTAGCTATTTCTGCCGCCAACACCGACGTAGTGTTCGACGCTGTGTCTGTTGTCACTACCTCGGCGACAGGTTGCGGCCTCATACTCTCCATAATTTTATCCGCTATTACAGCTAGACGGTCTAAGCTTTTGGCCTCGGTTGCGGCTAGAACTCCTCGGGCAGCTGCTGGTAATAATTTTTGCCATAGAACGCTTAACGTATCGTCACTTATCTTGCCTCTCGCGAGATCCTGCATCCTCCTGAGTAAGTGACTGGGCTTCTGGTCTCCTAGCTCCATCTCTCCTATTAGCTTCTGGATCTGCCTATTTTCGGATTCCTCGTAAATTTCCAGGAGTTTGTCCTTGAGTACCTTGTACTTCCGTTCCTCGGGCGGGTTGACCAGGATGTCTGTCACCTGCTGTATGACCTCTTTGCCTAACTTCGCTACCACCATATTGTACCTGGTGTCATCGCCAAGCTTCTGCGGTGCCAGTATCGCCTCCAGTTGAATGAACCAGACCCTGGGCTGGTCTGTCCAGAACTCCGGGATCTTGGATGCTAGCGATATGGATGCTAGTCCCGAATCTTCAATTTTCACCACGGTCTCTGGTTGCGTCATTTTTTAAAAGTCTTTCGCGAATTTACACTGAATTTAATTAATGTCTTTATTTAACTTAAAACACTGTCCACTTGAGTTGAGTTGCCCTTTCGTAGAACCGACCGCCTTAAAAACGCAACGACGCAAATTTATTTACACGTGTAACCTTGATAGTCCGACGCGGTGGTCACCAATGTGGGAGATGATCGCGTCACCAGCTTAGAGAATCTCCTTACGACTCCGTATGCAGCGCCGTGTTCTCTATCAAGGTTTATAGGGCTTGTTAAAAGAAGTTACTCCGTGACTTTAAACATTTAATCAATTGCACATTAATAATAAATTACAAAATTACTAAACCCTACAGTGGAACAGTGTGACGTGTGCGGCCGGTAAGGGACAACTGACTCGCAGCCAGTTCAAAAACGTTTAATAAAATTCGGTAGACAAAATGCTCGCTTAGCACATAAATCAAATGTCCGCTACACTTATTTAACTGGAAAGTGAAATCTTCTTTAAGCTTCTAAGAAAATTCAGCTTCTCTATACGTACATTAACTCCTACCGATCGAGAGATCAAACAATTTTTAAGCTATAGCATAGCTTTTATCGCGGGCTTTGAGCGTGGCGACCGAATCAAGAAATTCCGTAACGAAAATAAACCTAACACCCCCCACACCGACCGGCACAGCGGTGCGGCGTTGAAACCCGTGCATCGTCTAACGTCGTTTCGTTTCAGTTCGGCAGGCTTCGGCACGGTGTTTGTGTGCGTACGACTAGAAAATGCTATGCAATAGCTTTACTTTTTTATACGCTTTTTATTAGCTTCACTTGTATGTTTGTAACAATGTTTGTAACCGACTTCTTTGGGCGCGATTTTGACCCACTTTAAACGGCCAGATTTCGTTCAAACTTTGTAGATTTATCGAGGACCGATGACAATACACTAATTTGATAAAAAAACAAAAAAAAACTTGTATGTTTGTAACCGACTTCTTTGGGCGCGATTTCACTTGTATGTTTGTAACTTGTAACCGACTTCTTTGGGCGCGATTTTGACCCACTTTAAACGGCCAGATTTCGTTCAAACTTTGTAGATTTATCGAGGACCGATGACAATACACTAATTTGATAAAAAAACAAAAAAAAACTTGTATGTTTGCAACCGACTTCTTTGGGCGCGATTTCACTTGTATGTTTGTAACTTGTAACCGACTTCTTTGGGCGCGATTTTGACCCACTTTAAACGGCCAGATTTCGTTCAAACTTTGTAAATTTATCAAGGACCGATGACAATACACTAATTTGAAAAAAAAAAAAATAGTTTAAAAAAACTAAAAACACGCTTTTTATAGAAAACGAAACTAAAAAATAGAAAATAAATTTTAATAAATTTAAATTAAGAATAGGGTCCAAAAACTTCAATAAATATAAATTAATAATAGTGTAAATAAAAAAAAATGTATTTTATTTTAAAAAAAAGCGTGGGGTGCATGGTATCAATAGTTATAAATATTTTATTGACAGATATGAGTAGAGTGATTATCATTTTGATAATATCTTAAAAAGCACCCCACGCTTTTTTTAAAATAAAATACATTTTTTTTTATTTACACTATTATTAATTTATATTTATTGAAATTTTTGGACCCTATTCTTAATTTAAATTTATTAAATTAAGTTTTTTCTATTTTTTAGTTTGGTTTTCTATAAAAAGCGTGTTTTTAGTTTTTTTAAACTATTATTTTTTCTCTTGTGTTTTTGGTTTACCTCACTAACCGCTTATATTCTGTGCACCTATCTATATCATCCTGTATACTCGATAAAAAACTAAATACCTGTAGTCCATTTGATCAGAACAGTTGAATACGACTACGTATTTGGCGAGAGTCTTGCCCATATCCTTTACAGTCTCAGTCTTGCCAGTACCAGCCGGGCCACAGGGAGCACCACCCATACTCATTGCTAACGCTTGTGCCAGGGTTATATAGCATCTGTTGAGGCACTCCAATTATATTATTATACTAGCTGATGCCCGCAACTTCGTCCGCGTGGATGTAGTTTTTAAAATCCCTCGGGAACTCTTTGATTTTCCGGGATAAAGAGGAGCCTATGTCACTCTCCAGGTCCTCAACTATACCCATCCAAAAAATCACGTCGATCCGTAGCTCTGTTGCGGCGTGATTGAAGGACAAACCAACAAACGAACAAACAAACACACTTTCGCATTTATAATAGGTATTGGTATAAGTATTAATAAGGAAGAATAAATACCACAATAATAAAGGCGACCTAATATATTGTGACTTAAATATGATAGTTAGATATATTCCCTCGGGGACTTTTTTGTAGAGAATAATGAGTACTTTAATCATGTAGTACATCATTTTTATGTATCATCAATAGTTTTCTCAGCACACGCCAAATAATGCATTTTATAGGCAAAATTTTCCTACTTTGGGTTACATTATTGCAATTTTCTTAAGGATCTCTAATTTTTTTGAAAATAAATTATAGCCTATGTTACTTCCTGATAACTTAGCTTTCTATTGGTAAAAAAAAATAGTTAAAATCGGTCCGGTAGTTACAGAGCCTTTTCGGTACAAACAAATAAACAAACAAACAAAAAAATCTTTTCTCTTTTTAATATTAAGTATAGATATCCTTGCCTTGCCTTAGCCTTGTGAGGGGCTGCGGGTGTGATGCCGGGCACGCTTTTCTTACTTTTCGGAGTTATGTGCGTTTAAACAATTACACACATATCACATGCTTCAACGTTGAAGGAAAACATCGTGAGGAAACCTGCACGCCTGATATTTCGCACAAATATTCTCAAAGGTTTGTGAAATCTGTCATGGTATGGACCAGCGTGGGCGACTGCGACCCTTCTCTGAGAGGAAACCCAGCGCTAAGTAAGTATCCGTTGATGGGTTGCTGATAATCATGATTACACCATCATCATCATCAGCAATCCATCAACGGCTCACTACTCAACATAGGTCTCTCAGAGAAGGGTTATAGACCATAGTCCACCACGCTGACCCAATGCGAATTGGCAGACTTCACACACCTTTGAGAACATTATGGAGAACTCTTAGGTGTGCAGGTTTCCTCACCATGTTTTCCTTCACCGTTGAAGCATGTGATATTTAATTGTTTAATCGCACGTTACTTTGAAAAGTCAGAGGTCCGGGCCCGGTCCGGGTCCAGAGGCCCGTAATTGAACCTTAGACCCCAAGGAGACCACAGTCCTAATCACTAGGCTATCACTGCATGATTACATATTAATATAATTATAATTGAATATGTAATTAAGTAGGTAGTTTCTTTTATTCAATAGACTTTTAAAAAGTGCTTTTGAAACGACAGATGTATCTACCACTGTTTCGGTATGCTGAAATGAAATAAACGCTAATATTCTTTTACCTGTCTGTCAAAGGCGTGATAACGAGTCTCTCGGTACATCCTAAGTATTCATTTTGATAAGCGAATATAACATCGGTAACCGATATCCAAGTTCGATCTGCATCCTCTTTAAAATAAAATCGGCATTGTTTTAACCATTCAAAGTCATTAGCGGATCGAACGTTCAAACGACACTGCAAATAGAATTAACGGTATACTTAAAAATACCACCGTAACATTCAATGATTTTTGTATCTGGTGTGAAATAACATTGTTTTTAGGGTTCCGTACCCAAAGGGTACCCTAAACGGGACCCTATTACTAAGCCTACGCTGTCCGTCCGTCCGTCCGTCCGTCCGTCTGTCAGCGGGCTGTATCTCGTAAACCGTAATAGATAGACAGATGAAATTTTCACATATTATGTATTTCTATTGGCGCTATAACAACAAATAATAAAAATTAAATTAAATTAAAAAAATTAAATTAAAATATTTCCATGGGTACATGGAAATATTTTTATTTAATATTTTTAACGGAACCCTAAAAGAGCGAGGCCCGACTCGCACTTGGCCGATTTTATTTTTTCTTATAAGTTATTAATTTTGAAAAAAGAAACAACATCGAGCACTCTTATCCACTTTGTATATCTAATCAAAGTGTCGTATTTCCTTAGTTAGCTGATTCTCACTTACCAACATGTCAAAAATATCTCTTTGATGAACGTGTATGGTGATGAGGGTTTCGAACTTTGTACGTTCGATTTTTGTTAAGTCCCTGGTTGTTTGGTCTATGAGGGTATTCAAAAGTTCCAAGAATTTATTATTTGTATCTATCATTATCTTCTTGTCTTGTCGCGCTTGCATTAATGCGAGCTCTGCATCTCGGGTCCAAATTATTTGAATTCCAAGTAATCCAACCTAAACAAAAATTATTAGGGCCATACCCATGGGCTAGGTATTTTGTGCTGTAAAGCAGCGATTACAAAATGGCATTTTGAACAACGTACGAAATATTAAAGTGCACACACTTGTGCACTACAATATCTTCCGCACAGATGGCTAATCTTTCTGGAGATAGGCCGCCGTGGAGGAAATTTGTCGGGAGGACATTAACCCTTTAATGATGACTGACGGTATCTAAATTTTAAAATTAGAAAGAAAAATAAAGCAATATTTTATTTTTCCGAATTTCGGCCTCGACGGCCTATCTCCAGAGAGATTAGCCATCTATACAGAAAAAAATTCGCGTGTTCGGGTGAGAACCGTTTTTTCCTTGCGGGTCCTGGTAACCAATCTAAAAAAAAAATTATATCCACCTGGTCTGGTCAACCCTGTATTCTGTTTGTTCATTACCTGTGCTGGCATTTTATCGAGAAACAAAAGGAGATTGAGCCCCGGATCATTGATGACTGACACTGCATTACGAATGATGGAGTGTAAGCTGCTTTGCGCAGATTGTAGAAGGGACGTGAGCCAAGTTTCTACAGACCCTTCGGCGCGAACTGGTCGCTCGAGTTTTATTTCCTCTCCTTCAGACGATACTATTGCAATCATTTTGTTATATTCTGTTATAAAAGAAAAATATCGTTTGAAAATGGAAAAAAAGCATGAAATTGCTTATTTTGACCGTTAAACAGTTTACCTACCAATATCATGAAATTTAACGTATCTTATGTTATCGAAAATCGATAAAAGATGATTTTGTATAGTATGAGAATCCGAAGCTTGCCCAAGAATTTCAAGTAAAGCTGGATCAGAAACAAAGAAAAATCGTGGAAACATCGTGCGCTTCTTTTCGAGGTAACCACTCAAGCTTTTTTGACAAAGCTCCAATTGTTCTTGCAGATGTGGCAACAGCTGCCTCAACAGATCGTCACCGACACAACAAGAAACTACACCGGGGGTTTCGTGTGCTCTCTGCATTATTTTCTGCCAAGATTTGTCAATTTTGGAAAATCTCTTGGCCTCCTTTGGTAGCTGCTTGGCGATGTCTCCACCAACAAACACTGCCTCGAGGTACACCCACATGTTCTGAACGAGGAGCCAGCGTTCTAGAATTTCATTCGTGCTTTGAAGATCATACAACCACTGTTGGATTTGTTTTCTGAACGGTGCATTGTAACTGTCGATCAAAAATATTACACCTACTACAACCACACGCACAAATTACTAGGGAAAAAATTAAAAATAGTAAACAGGGTAGAAGCACGCCCACCCAGTGCCACGGGCTTGCTGAGTGAAATAAAATCCTAAATTATTGGAACATATACAATTAGAACACATGGCTTGAACAACTGATGGGCGTTTTTTGACCCCCAACTCGATGGATGGACGATCTCATCAGGCGAGTCACTGGCAGCCACTCGATGCTGGATGCAGGCGGCGCGAGGTCGTGATCTGTGGTGATCTCAAGAGACCTATGTCCAGCAGTGGACGTCTATTTGTACTATGATTAGAATTGGAGGTTTAAACTTAGTACCTAATAAGTTTCTATGCATTTTAGGATTTAGGTTAGCGTGTTACAACACAACTAATTATTACATTTTGGTTTAATAAAGTGTAAAAACTTAAGTACAATGTACCGATTAGACAACAACGAGCCCAGTATCATCAGACTGTCCTCCAGTTGGCCGATCGTCTCAGCCGTCGTGTCGCCCCTGAGGAGCAACTCTCCGCGGTTATTAAACGTTTGGAATGTTAGCTCGTGAACCGACCATTCATTTGTCACTTGCCGGAGCTTTGCTTCTATATCCTTCTCTTTCATTGCTGATATACAAATATCCTGAAATAGGTAAATACGGGTGCATAATCGAATGTACACAAATATGTAAATCAAATTGATTACCTACTAACTTTTGCCAGCGACATCGTCCGCGCGGAGTTAGATTTTTAAAAATTCCGCGGGAAACCTATATTTTTCCGGGATAGGCTATGTCTAGAAGTCCTCAGGTACTCGGTCCTCATACCCATGCAAAAAATTACGTATACTGGTTGATTAAAGTACAAACCAACAAAAAAACACTAATTTATAAGTTTTTTAATAATTAAATTATTAATAATAATATATAAAAATTCTTCTAAAAAAACCGTTTTCAAACGCCACTGAAAAGTATAAAATAATTTCAGTTTGTACACGTATGTTGAAGTCGGGCGGGCCTAAATAGAAACGATGATCTGAAGCTCAATCGGAAACCGGGGATGGTTCTAAGTGATACATCTTGCAAGACTTGACCTAAACATACATTGCAAGATAAATAAAAGCTTGTAAAAATAAGATGATAAATAGAAATTCAGCTTATGTTTTTATGTTATGCACTAGGCATGGTTAAAAGTCTACACAATACACATACTCTGATCGCGAGCGATTTCCTCTTATTCATTGAGGAGTTCCGTCCTCCATCTCCGAAGATGTTCATCAAATTTAAATGGGACTTACCTGCAGATACGCCCTTTCAAATAAAAAAAAATTAATGAAATCAGATAAGATTTGATGGAGATATGGAATAACATCGACAACAAAAAAATAAAAATTAAAATTAAAAAAATACGCGTCGAATTGAGAACCCCCTCTTTTTGTATTTTTTGAAGTCGGTTAAAAAACCGACTTCAAACGCCCGCGCCACTACAAAGTATATAATTAATTGTAGATATTTTAAAAACCGCTCAAGCGATTTCGATAAAACTTAAATGACCACCTGGGTAGTATACCCTTTGAAACAAAAAAAGAATTTTCCAAATCGGTTCAGGCGTCTTCGAGTAATCGGTGAACATACATATAAAAAAAGATTCCGACGAATTGAGACCTCCTTTTTGGAAGTTGGTTAAAAAGAATTTTATAATAATAGTAAGGTTTAGAAAATTATCGATATTGAAACATTGCAAATAACAACATCGTCGTTTCAGTGTTTTTAAAACAAAAATTTTTTTTAAGATATTTATTTAGTCAGATGATAAGACAGATTACAGTCGTATATCTACAGAGTACAACCTACTTGCAGTGCGTAATTTTTTTAATTTTTTTTTGTACTAGCTGATGCCCACGACTTCGTCCGCGTAGATTTAGTTTTTAAAATCCCTCGGGAACTTTGATTTTCCGGGAGAAAAAGTAGCCTATATCACTCTCCAGGTCCTCAATTATACCCATGCAAAAAAACACGTCGATCCGTAGCTTTGTTGCGGCGTGATTGAAGGACAAACCAACAAACCAACAAACACACTTTCGAATTTATAATATTAATGTGATACTTATTTCATTTGCTAAATTACTTATTTCGGTTTATATTCGGAGCACATTATAGTCTTTCATTTTTAATAGTAAAATAAATATGTTATACCTAAAGTATAATATTATGTAAAATACTCGTGTCGCGGTGTTTGTTACCAAACTTCTCCGAAACAGTTGGACCGATTTTATGAAATATCGTGTGCATATCGGGTAGGTCTGAGAATCGGGCAACATCTATTTTTCATACCCCTAAATGATAAGGGTGACTCGCCCCTAAATATTTTTGTTGGCGGTATGAAGTTCGCTGGGTCAGCTAGTATATATTTTTTGTCGTTTAATATTATAAGACTAGATTGTTTTTTGGTTGTTTGTTGTCTATTAGAAACAAGAAACATTTATAAAACAATGCACTTCTTTAATGGAACAGAGTAGGTAATAACATAATTCAACAACAGTCATAAGAGAGCTAAAGCTATCATGTCATCTTTTTCACGATATACACTTTTTTTTTCCTGATACTGAGTACCAAAGTGGTGCTCAGTTCGATTACAATCTAGCCTAACTTAGTTGGCTAATGAGTAATTTTAATTTAACCTAAACTTATAAATTATTATCTTATATACTAAGAGATTGTCCAATGACACATCTTAGTTTTTCTTGATAATAGTTTTTAGATACTTTGTTCATGTGTTCTTTCAGGCAGCACTAACACTACACTATCACTATTTCACTATTCACTATTTAATTTAACTGTACACCAACTCAAAAGGCTTTGTTCGTTTTAATCGTCTCACTAGCTCTGTTACGTCAGGCAGCTGGATTGCTTCAACGTTAACATGATGGTGAAGCCGTTTATCGTGGGCTTCGGCAAATTTTGGTATAATTTTGTCGACGAATTCAATTTTCAGGTCCCGATGAATGTCGTCATTTCTGATGTACCAAGGAGCTTTCACAATATTCCTCAGTACTTTGTTTTGGAACCTTTGTATAATTTGAATATTAGTCTTTTTGGTACAGCCCCAAAGCTGTATTCCATAGGTCCAAACCGGCATCAGGACTTGAATAAATTTTTGAACGAATTTTTGAAAATTGAACGATATACACTTTTTGAGAAAATAAATAATTGTACTCGAGAAAGTCCACTTCTTTCTACTGCTTCAGAGGTACTCGATGTAATGTTAAACATAATATGTAATTTGATATTTCCATTGTTTTATTCAGGGATGTTTCTATCTTATCAAGTATAGCTTTTAGGCCTGGTTATTTAGTTATTATGCAGCTCGTTGATTAGGCATTTTAACTTAGTTTCTCCAGGAGCTATTTACGGCATTTCTTTCGGATTTGGAACATTCTACAACTAAGTAGGGTCGTTTTTATAGTAGTACTTCGGGGTTATTCGCGGGCAACCTGAATCATATTCACTATTTTTAATGCACCGGTAGATACTGTACTGGTGCTCCATTATCTTCAGCACATTTATTTCTATTGCCCGGAATTCAGTTTTGAAGACGTAGCAAACAATTTGGTGCAATTGTTATGTCAAGAAAGTCGTTGCAATAATTCCTGCCGCATTCAATGAAACATATTGAAGTCTTTGCTCGAAAATCAATAGAGGGAAAAGGATAGAAACTGAGGTGAGCTGAGGTGAAAGCGTGACTTTATTGATTTTTCGTGTTTAAACATAACTCCAGTCTCCAATCACTTTATGAGTTCCTGGTATAAGAGTTTTCACAACGCTCTATTCACTCTCCTACGTTTATGGTTATGTTTTTGATTCAAATGAATAAATAAATCGATATTAACATCTGTATTCTGAGAAACAACTATGTGTTATTGTAGTTATAAATAACATTAGTTTTTGGATATAAATAATAATTGTTTGCCGACCTTTGTCTTGATTTTAAAGTTAACAAAGCTCGACCTATATTTTTCATTGTTTGGCTACATATTAAATGAGGCAGAAAATGACACTGGGAAAGTTTTTATCAACTAAATATTACTTTCACATTATAATATATTTGAGTATTACATGGGATTGAATGTAAATTAATTATTTATTTGGTGGCCACAGTCATCTAAATATTAACTGCGTTTTTTCTCGTCACTGATGTTCTGTAAAAAGAATTACAACTTAGGTAGGTATTGTGTTGGCAATGTAGAAAGACTTTTTTTGAATCGTGATTAATAATTTATTTAAATATAAAGGAGGTACCTACTTAAGTTTTCCTTAATGAATACCTTGCGCCAATGATTTTATAAAAAATCGTATTAGAGTGCTGATATCCTGTTTGGTAATTCACTTCGTTTGAAATAAGAGATTTTTCCAACTTATTCTAATAAAATACTTTTTAAATAAACACTAGCTGATGCCGGCGACTTTGTCCGCATGGATTTAGCTTTTAAAGTCCCTCGGGAACTCCTTGATTTTTCGGGATAAAAAGTAGCCTAGATACCCGAAAAAGAAAAGAAAAAAGAGAAGAAAGGAAAGTACCCGAGTAATAAGCTACCACGGTATAAAATTTTGTAGAAATCTGTGCGGTAGTTTTTACGTGAAAGGAGGACAAACAAACAGACAAACAGACAAAAAAAATTTAGCTTCTGTTTTGATAACTGTATCTTGAACACAATTAGAAGCAAAACCCTTTTTTGAATCTATTTCATGTACAGAATTGGTTTCGTTTCTGTTTTATTATCCTACTTAATATTATAAATGCGAAAGTTTGTGAGGATGGATGTATGGATGTTTGGATGGATGGATGGATGGATGGATGGATGTTTGTTACTCTTTAACGCGACAACGAATGAACTGATTTTGCTGAAATTTGGCACAGTCATAGATTATAGTCTGGAATAGCACATAGGCTACTTTTTATCCCGGAAAAGCAAACAGTTCCTGCGGGATAGCATCGCTATTTTTTACGCATTTGTCCTTCAAAATTCGCGCAATGGAGTTTTATATTAACGTGTTTTTTTGTATAGGTAAAGTTAAGGGCCTGAAAAGTGACATAGGCTACTTTTTATCCCGGGAAAACAAACAGTCCCTGCAGGATATTAGTATGGATGTTTGGATGGATGGATGGATGTTTGTTACTCTTTAGCGCGACAACTAATTAACCGATTTTGCTGAAATTTGGCACAGACATCGATTATAGTCTGGAATAGCACATAGGCTACTTTTTATCCCGGAAAAGCAAACAGTTCCTGCGGGATAGCATCGCTATTTTTTACGCATTTGTCCTACAAAATTCGCGCAATGGAGTTTTATATTAACGTGTTTTTTTTGTATAGGTAAAGTTAAGGGCCTGAAAAGTGACATAGGCTACTTTTTATCCCGGGAAAAAAAACAGTTCCTGCAGGATATAAGTATTCTACTTTTCACATATTTATCCTTCAATTATGCGCCAACGGAGTTACAGATTGACGTGGTTTATTGGATAGGCATAGTTGAGGATTTGAATAGTGACAAAGGCTACTTTTAAACCCGGGAAAACAAACAGTTCCCGCGGGATATTAGTATGCTACTTTTCACATATTTATCCTTCAATTTTGCGCCAACGGAGTTACAAATTGACGTGGTTTTTTGTATGGGCATATTTGAGGACCTGAAAAGAGAAAAGGCTACTTTTATCCCGGGAAAACAAACAATTCCCGCGGGATATTCGTATGCTACTTTTCACATATTGATCCTTCAATATGCGCCAACGGAGTTACAGATTGACGTGGTTTTTGAATAGGCATAGTTGAGGACCTGAAAAATGAAAAGGCTACTTTTTATTCCGGGAAAACAAACAGTTCCCGCAGGTTATTCGTTTGTTACTTTTCATATATTTATCCTTCAATTATGCGCCAACGGAGTTACAGATTGACATGGTTTTTTTGATAGGCATAGTTGAGGACCTGAAAAGTGAAAAGGTTCTATCCCGGGAAAAGAAACAGTTCCCGCGGGATACCCACTCCCTACTTTTCACATATTTATCCTTAAATTATGCGGTAATATGCATGCATGCATACATGTATGCATGTATGTATGTATGTATGTATGTGTGTATGCATGTATGTATGTATATTGTATGTATGTATGTATGTATGTATGTATGTATGTATGTATGTATGTATGTATGTATGTATGTATGTATGTATGTATGTATGTATGTATGTATGTATGTACGCATGCATGTATGTACATATCTATGTGTGTATGCATTTATGTATGTATGTTTGTATCCTCCCCCTCCAATAACTACATTAACTATATTCGATCCTACTTATCCTACTAATATTATTAATGTTAAGTTAGTGTTAAGTTTGTGAGGATGGATGTATATTGTATACGGATGTATGTTTGTGTAGATGTAGTATAGGGATGTATGGATGGATGGATGTATGTTCTCTGAGATAGGGGTTGAACTATTTTGACTGTTTTACTCCATAACTTCGTTGAATTTAAACTAATTTTTATTATTATTTTAACCGACTTCAAAAAAGGAGGAGGATCTCAATTTAACGGAATCTTTTTTATGTATGTTCACCGATTACTCGACGACACCTGAACCGATTTGGAAAATTCTTTTTTGTTTCAAAGGGTCCCAGGTGGTCCCATTTAAATTTTATCGAAAAATCAACAATAAATTATATACTTTGTAGTGGCGCGGTCGTTTAAATGTATGTTCCCGGGACAAAAAGTAGCCTGTGTTATTTTCTAGGTCCTCAACATTACCTGTGTAAAAAACCACGTCAACTATATTATGCACTTGCACCTTATATGTGAAATATTATAAATGCGAAAATGTGATGGTTTCTCCTTCAATCATGCCCGAACAGAGCTACGGATCGACGTAATTTTTTGCAAGGATACCTATAGTTGACCTGGAGAGTGACAGGCTACTTTTTATCCCGCAAAATCGAAGAGATCCCGAGGCATTTTAAAAACTCAATTCACGCAGACGAAGTCGCGGGCATCAGCTAGTATGTAATATAGATACCTCGATATCTTCCTTATGTTGCAAAAGTGGTGCTTCTAATATATTTTTTAGACAAAAGTCCTCATTTTCAAGTTCAAAAATGTATTTTGTAACTTCCATTATCCGTTGCCAGTGGCGCGGTTTCATTGCTCGGTTCGCCATCAGCTCAAGTAGTGGACACATATCATTGAAATCGTCAATAGTTTTCTTCAATGCGTAGAAAGCCGGCCATTCCTTTAGACTGAAGTAATTTCAAAATTTCATTAATTAAATAACAAAATTTCAACTACATACTTAACTCTTACTATTTAAACAATTTAGTGATAACAATAAACAACAACAACAAATTAAGGAATGCATTTTATAATTATATATTGGTTTTCTTTAATTTCTACTTTATACAAAATCGGTCCAGTAGTTACAGAGACTATTCGGTACAAACAAACAAAAAAACAAACAAAAAATCTTTCCTCTTTATAATATTATTATAGATTTACCCTTTAGGCAATTTCCTGCATCTATTCTGGAACTCCATTAGTTCATTATTTATCTCTTCAATGTTAACTTCTCCCCATGGTATGTCGTAGTAGCTACTGACTCTGTCTATGACATCATTGTACAATTTGTAAAGCTTTTGTAAAAGATTTAATTCCTTTCTTATTTGCGCTAGTTCTGGATACTCAGTGTGTGGTAAGCCAAACAGCTCTTCACCATTCTGATATGTTTGTAGTTTGCGCCACATCCCGTCAAAGCGATTCTGTAACGTAAAACCAAATCTTAACAGTATGCTAACATCAGTAGTCATGCAGTATCTTAACAGCTATATGGATTGGGTGTTTTAGAAACGATTTATGTCTCGAAATTTTCATTCATGTACGTGATTTCAAGATTTTAATCAACGAATACAATTATAGGTGTATAAGCTATTTTTGGTTTCCTCAATCAAGTAACTTGTTTTTTATATTGAAGAGGCGAGCTATGGCACGCACACTAATTTATCTCCTCCATAAAATAAAATGCATACATAACATAAATGTTCGTTTATTGGTACTAACAAACCACCACACTATTATCACGTTTTAAGATTATAGTTACCTGAAACAATATTAAACGATCAGAAGCTTCTCTCGGAGTTAAACCGGGTTGCATTGGCCCTGCATGTCTATACTCGTGACAGTACTCAGCATTGTCCTCTCGGAACCTGTCCAAGTTGTTTTGCAGGTCATATTCGAATTGAGGTTGCATTGTAAGGAGCTGGACGTGAGATGCGAGTGCAGTGGCTTGCAGCTGCTGCCAGCTGTAGCGAAGGTTGTCAACCTGTTCCATATCTTCTTTGCTAACCGGGAGCTCGTATCTTGTTATTACATTAAATGCTTCCTAAAAGGGAATCATATCATGAACGATAATAAACATTATTATATTTTTTATTCACAATAAAATATGTAAAAATACGGTGTTTGTTGATCAAAATAAGTTCACCATACTCAAAACTTAGGAAGTTAATGGCGTGGGCAGCCCATTCTTACTTTCAAGCAGAATTAACGATTTGAATATATTTAGGTATGTGTTTGTTTTTAAGTTGTTACTTACTTCAACTGGGTCAATTTTCAATTCCATATCAACTTCTTGTTCCCTTATCTTCTTCAATGTTTCCATAACTGTTCTAACATCATCTAAATCACGTATAGGCCTTTCCAGTTTACGTTCTAAATCATTCATTATTGCGTATACGTAATCCATCTCTCGTTTATATTTTTTACGCATTGCTTGGCTTATTTTGTAAGTGCCATCTAAAAGATTTTTTAAAATAACACGTTTAATAATTAACTTGTACTTTTTGCTTTTAGCTAATAGGAGTTAAGTTAAAGATATTTTTACTTTTAAGTTCAGTGTTAAGTCCTAATTTAAGTTTTTCTGTTGAAACGGCTAGGCAGTTGCCAATAATAAGTACGTCGGGTTCAGTGGCCAGTTTTGCTTCTAACTCACTATGTCTTTTTAAGGCAAGCTCAAAATCATTGAGGTTCCAAGCCAGCAATTGACGTAATGTTTTTTCACATTTCCATAAATAGTGGTAGGGACGCCAACGTTTCACAAGTGTATTTAATTCCTGCAAAGGAGTCATTATGAAAAGATTAAATCATTTCCAATTTATTATTATAATATGTTATATTGCAAATGTCATTACCGATTTAACATGCGATGTACACATGGATAACAAAGTAAGCGTTTTCATGATTTCTTTATTTTCCATTATATGGTTGTAAAAGTTTTTCTGCTGAAATGGGAAAACTGGCTTCTCTTCCGACTCTAATCTATAATATTTTTTTCTTCTCTGTCTCGCAGCTTCTACCATCTTCACTGACTTCTGAGCCATAGCCATTGAGTTCATAGGCACCGACATTGATTGAACCTGCCCGTCAAGCTTCGTGACTACTTCAAATAGCTGTTTCGGTTGGTGACCGGCTAGTGTCTTCCAACCCACCTAGAGGAAGGAAGCGTGCACACAGGACCAAAGCCAGCGAACACATATAAATACACCAAATAAAAAGGAAAAGGTCGGTATTATTTACAAATGATAAAAAAAACAAAAGCGACATCAAGTGCAGCATGAAAAAAATTTAAAAACATATTTTAGCACGGCGTCAAAAGTGTGTTTGCAGACAAATACACCGTCAAGTTTCACAAGTGATCGGTGCGGAGAGAGAGACAAAACACAACAATAAACAACACAATTCGGAAGAGAACGAGAGAGAAAAAGAATTAGTTACATTTTATTTTTTTGCGTAAGTATTTACAGCGAGAAGAATTTTATTATTTTATTAAATATACTGATATTTTAAAAGCTATTTACAAATATTATATACAAGTAGTATTCGAAGAAGGCTAGCTCTAGGCTCTAGCTGACTATGATCTTGGAGGGAGTAAGTAACACAAACCTGAGCTGAATCTTTGCGTTGATCTGTAGGCTAGAATTAATTATTAAGTATTTGAGTAATAGCTTTTAAATTTTCGTTATTTATTATTATATTACCTACCTAGCAGAATCAATATTTTAGGTATAGACGTTTACTAAAATAATTAGCAACTCCAATTTCAATAATAGTTAAGATATTGACAAAAGAATAAAGGCATTGTGTTTACATAATATTTAAAAAAAAATTTAAATTTATAAAAAATAGCAGTCAAATTATTCCATATTCAAATGCGTGGATAGCACTGTACCATATGAAAATATGTACCTACTGATTATGTATTGCATATGTAGAATCCTTGAAGTTAAACAGTTTGAAAGAAAATATCTCGAAGAACAATATCGAACCGATGAGAAAAACGTCTTGATTGTAATGTTTTTTTATAGGTAGTGTAAGACCCAAATTAGATAGTGCTTCGTTCATCGTTCATCGCTGCGACAATTTTTGCGAAAATGAACCGTCTTAATTCGCCCTAAGAGTGAATTTTCTACGGTTAATTTTTTGAGATTTTTGCTTTCATTTTCGAAGGTCAGCCATCCGTCTAAATTCGCCCTTAGGGTTCATTTTCGCAAAAAATATTCGCAAAAATGAACGGTGAACGAGGCACTGTCTAATTTGGGCCTAAGAGAGCCCGTAAACTACTCAGTGTGACCCATGCACAAAGAAAATCTCCATATTCTTGAGGATTAAGTAGTAAAAATTTAAATCGACTCTTCTGAACGGGTTGGCAACGTCAAGTAACATACACACAAACAACAACACAAACCTCTTACACCAATGACCAACCGTATAAAATAAATCGCCTTCGTCGTCACAAGGGAATTTATGATTTTATTATTACTTTAATAATTATTTTCATTAATTCAGGAGTTATAAGGCTCCGACAAATACTACCAAGTGCTATCTGTTTTTCGCAATGGCCATTTTAAATGTTATAAAGCACGAGATACTTTTCAATTTAGTGCCGATTTTACCAACGTCGAGTGACGTTTATCCTAGGAATAAATTGGGCGTTCTGACAGTTTTTGTATTGAAATATCAAATTTACGCTCAGATAAGACTTATTTTACGTTGGTCAAATCGGCTCTTAGAGATGTTTTCAACAGAATTGGCCACACTGGTTTGTGTGCATGGAAGCAGATGTATGTGTGTCATGTTATTCATTTATTTACCTTTGGCGGTTTCCCTCCGGTCCACTGGGCAACCCCTTTCGATAATCCTGATATATGTTTCCCAGCTAAAATGAGAACATCTTGAATCTCCTCTAGGGTTGGATTCACGGACACGTTTGGTATCAGAAGGGTAGCTTGCAGTAAGAAAATAGGGCGCTTTGACAGGTTCGCTGTTAAATGATAACAATAAAATTGCTTTAAAACCAGACATCTAATTTTTAAATGAACCTACCAACTGAACCGCCTTTAAATAAAATCGGAAAACACCTTCAAAAATAATGAAAATTCCTTTATTTCGGTAGTACTTTCTGCGAATACTAAAAGAATTTTATTTCAAAAGATAAATTTAATGAAATACCCATAAATAAAATATTATAAAATATAATATAATAAAATACAAGAGAGAGAGAGAGACCAACCATTTCTTGGCAGAGGCAAGAAATGGTTGGTCAGCGATTAGCCCAAATCAATTGCCGGTTTCTCTTCCTTCCCAGAGACAGTGGGATGACATTATTTGTAAAAAAACTTTTGACGCAATGTTAATGCAAGCAAATTCCAAAGACCGTGCTCGTCTTCTCGCTGTCTCTGCGAAAGAATCCGGACACTGGCTCCATGCTATCCCTTCTGCTAATCTGGGCACTATTTTAAACCACGCCACTCTTGCAGTGGTAGTTGGTCTTAGGCTTGGCGCCAAAATAACCCAGCCTCACCGTTGCCACTGCGGTGACCACGTCGACGCTTACGGTCATCACGGGCTCTCCTGTTCGAAGAGCGCTGGTCGTTTCTCCCGCCACAATGCCCTCAACGACATCATCCGCAGGTCTCTTGCTACTGCTCACGTGCCAGCTGTATTAGAACCTATTGGTTTGGCACGTAGTGATGGCAGGAGACCTGATGGTATGACGCTTGTTCCTTGGAGGACAGGGAGGTCGCTTGTGTGGGATGCCACCTGTGTAGATACTCTAGCTGCTTCCCACATCCATGCGACCTCCTCTGTGGCGGGTGCAGCGGCTACTAGCGCCGAACAGGCTAAGAGGCGCAAATAAGAGAAACTTGACAGTGGTTTCATATTTGCGCCTTTTGGTGTAGAGACCCTGGGGCCGTGGGGCCCGGAGGCTCGCGCACTTTTTTTAGAGATATCAAAAAAGGTGATCGAGTCTACCGGGGATCCAAGAGCTGGCAGCTACCTTGGCCAAAGGATTAGCCTGGCCATCCAAAGAGGTAATGCTGCCAGCATCTTGGGTACTATGCCACACTGCGGTGGCTTGGATGGGGTTTTAGATTTTAATTAGTTTTTATTTTAGTTTTAATTTTAGAATTAAATTTAGGTTTATAGTATTGTATATATGAAATTTTCTATTAATAACTAAATACATGTAAATAAAATTTATCTGTGCAAAAAAAAAAAAAAATACAATATCCATAAATTAAGTATCCATAATATAGGGCCCTAGTTCGAATATCGTATTTGCGGATAAAATTTTTAGTTTCCCGTTCATTTTAGTCCGCACTAGCACTAGGCTTTCAGGAAAAGCAAGAAGTATGTTAGTATTGTAAATGCCGCCAAAAGGGACGGTACCACAGGAAGTTTGACTGCGAAATCAATATTCAAACTCCACGTTATTGCGCACCCTATGACGTAGTCTACAAACTTCCGTTTCCTTGATTAACATGAAATGGGCGGAGCCATGGGGGAACTGACAGATCTACTCTTTCCACTGTCAAGCCGTATGCATAAGCATAATTAGTGATATTATGTATAACAACTTATTGTATTTATAGAACTTAAATATAGTCAATAAAAAACGGATTCTTCTTGAAGTAAAAATCATTTGAATGCGCTAATGTTCATATTTTATATTAGTTATGTTATTATTTATATATAGTTAGTTATATTAGTTATTTTATTATTGTTATGCGAAAAAATATGTTGATGGATCACGATTGGTTTTATTTTAATAGACTTCTTAAAAATTTGGAAAACACCGTAAAAATATAATAGAAATGCCATCAAAATACCTTTTCGGTACATTTCTTTTTTTGGTGAAGATTTGAAAAATGTGTACTTTTAATTATAGTTGGTTTTAAGAGTTGTACTAAATTATAAAATGCTAACTGAGTTTTAAAATTACCGTGACTTTTGAAACGCTTATTATTAGAACGCATTGGTCTATGCGGTCATTTTTACCCGCACTAGCACCAGGCGGGCAGGAAAAGCAAGAGGTAGTCCTCAGACCATCCCGCTAAAATACGAATACGGCGGCATAGTCGGAGGTTTTAAATAGTGTCACAAGTCACAAAATTAAGACTTGGGCAGCAAGTAGGTTCTTACATTACATTGTCGTCACTCGTCACACTGCTCCAGGAACAGACCGAATGAAATTCGGTGTTTACCTACTTATGAGAAACAGACGAATTCTCACTCTCGTATTCGCTTGTTTTCTCCACCAAAATCGGACCCTTAGGTAGGACCTATTTTAAAACATTTTTCAAGAATTATATAAGAACTTTGGCAAAGTCAGTATGTTTTCTTTTTTAGGGTTCCGTACCCAAAGGGTGCAAACGGGATTTTACGGGAAAAATAAAATCAACGCGAAAATTATTTTAGTTTAATTAAAACAGGGGGAAAATCAGGGGTTTGAAATTTCAAAGTACGATGACTATACCGAGTGGGGTATCTTAAGAAAGGCCTTTACATGTGCAGTCTAAAACAGTTTTTTATTTATTTCTAGGTATATATAATAGTTTTTGACCAATCGGCCAAAATGTCGAAATAAATACCGGTTTTTTTTAACATGACGACATCCGTCGAACGTTTGGGGTTTTCATGCAAATCGATGCAGACGCGTTTCTGACGACGCAGAGAAAAAATCGCGCCGCGCGATGCCCGTGCTCCCTCTGACCACCTCCCGCCCTTTCGTCGCCTGTGCATGCGCGCGCGTACTTCAGCGTGCATACATTTTTTTTTTTTTTTTTAAACCCCAATCATTTTTTGATTGAAAATGGTTATTAGTCTTTTTATGGGACATCACAATAATATTGAAAATAGTGCCGCGTCTGTTGCATGGGTGAGGAGTGAGGACAGTGCTCATACAATTTTCTGCATAGTCCTTTAGATAAAAAAGGGAAACTAATGGGCATGGCTCGGATTGATAAATGCATTTTATGTTGCAAAAATATTTTCTCTATTGTTATTAAATCCACGAAGAAAACAAAACCATATGTTTGTATGGACAAATGGCCGCTCGCGTTAACGGGCCACTGCATGATCTGCCGGAGGACTGTTGGTCTGTCTGTGGGGCCCTTAAGACGGCAATTACCTACCTACCTGTGAACTCGTCCTGTGTGAACTGCTTAATGATAAGATCCAGGGCGCGTCTGGTCACCTTTATCAGCACATCAATAACTTTCCGACTGTAGTAGCGACGCATTTCGCTCACTGCATTCTTAACCATTTCCTGATAAATAATACAACAACATAACAACCTCAATAGCCCAACGGTTAATGGTGCGGACTGAAAACTGAAAGGTCGCAGGTTCGATCCCCAGTCGTTGCACTTTTATCGTACCCACTCCCAACACAAGCTTTCCGCTTGTTTGGAGGGGAGAGGAGAACTTGTAATCTTTAAAAAATATTACAACAATTTCTTTGGATAAATTGTTATATTTATACAATATTTAAATCAAATTGTCATTGAATCAATTGACAGCTCATTTATCAAAATCGGTTCAGACTGCTAAAATCATATCTACCTGTAAACTTTTTTTTTATTCGATGACAAGCTAGTCCTTGACTGCGATCTCACCTGATGGTAAGTGACGATGCAGTCTAAGATGGTAGCGGGCTAACTTGGAAGGGGTATGGCAGTGAACATTTACCTAACCCATACCCCTAATTGGTTTCTACACGCCATCGTGCCGGAACGCTAAATCGCTTGGCCGCACGTCTTTGACGGTAGGGTGGTAACTAGCCACGGCCAAAGCCTCCCACCAGACCAGACCAGAGACAATTCAGAAATGCATACAACTTAACATTTTAAAAAGAGCAACCGTCGAGTTTCTTGCTGGTTCTTCTCGGTTGGAATTGCATTCCGAACCAGTGGTGGATTCACTTGACGATTGGAAAGCACTTTGTAGAATTTTATTCGAATAAAAAACTATACTATTGTATTCTAGATGATTATGTGTTTAATATAAACCTGCATGCCCTTAGAGAGCCCCCCCGCAGGTAAGGACAGTAGTCGATGCGGACTCTCGAAGCACTCCCACACTGCGGACCAGTCCTGCTGCCCGCTGGCTGTCGACTCGTTCATCGTGGAGGCCGCCGCGCTGGCTGCTTGGCATTCATCTATCATCAGATTAGAATAGAATAGATTAGAAATATTTTAAGCTATTGCATAGCTTTTATCGCGGGCTTTGAGCGCGGCGACCGAATCGAGAAATTCCGTAACGAAAATAAACCTAACACCGTCGTTTCAGTTCGGCAGACTTTGGCACGGTGTTTGTGTGCGTGCGACTAGAAAATGCTATGCAATAGCTTTACCGCGGCAGTCCCCGACTGCCACATTCATATTTTTTATTCAAATAAATTTTTACAAGTGCTTTTGAATAGTCAAATGAGTCTACCACTGTTTCGGAATGCCCTTCCTGCCGGAAAGAACCAGAAACAAACTCGGCGGTTGCTCTTTTTCAAATATAGTTTACAATAAGTACTATATGCTCTGTATGCAGTGTAAGGAGTGTTTCCACAATGAGGGGAATTTCCGAAAAATGCATATTTACAATTCAATACATTTTAAGATGGGCAGGCAGAAAGTAGCCCCATTCCCGCCGTTGGCACCGGTTCACGAGCATTACGCATGATCCAGCCGTTGCTTCGCTCAACCACTTACATTTATATTTTTACAGAAAAAGAATAATAACGCCTTGGTGGTGCCTCTGGTGCTCCAAGTAGGAGGCGGCACATGTCAAGTGACTCGTCTGTTCGTTTTCTCGCTATTTATCTATATTATACTAATCAAATAACTATTAAGTTATATCAGAAGTATATACTTCTGATATAATATAATAGTTATATTATATCAGACCCATATCAGTCCCAAGGTGCTGGAGTAGCGACCCCGCACCGGGAAGCGCAGTGGTTGGCAGACCCCCATTAGATGGAGCCGCTGGATTCAGAGGCGGCGCTAGCCCGAGGCCTGTGGAAGTCCATCCAAGAGACCTTTGTCCAGCAGTGGACGTCTACCTATTGGTTGATAAAGAAGAAGAAGAATATAATAGTTAAATCCCTACCGCTGCCAACTCTTCAACCGTATATACGAGTACTTAGCTAGTTTTTGCTCCCGACTTCGTTTTTAACCCCGACGAGTTAATAAGGGTTTATATTTAGTGTATAATTTTACCACTACGCTATTATACACCCACCTACTCGTAATCGGTGCAATTGATGTCCTATATTTAGGTCAGATTCTATTAGTAGTAGTAGAAACATACCATCTGCGATAAGAAATTCAAAATCTGGATTGATCTCTATCGGCTGGGCTTGCTGGGCCGCTTTCTTCACGAGATCTAGCACTTCTTCTACGGCCTCTTCAACCATCAAACTTTTTCTATTTAGCTCTACACATGCACTCCTGTTAAACAAAATACGAGTATAATTTCGTTGACAGGCGGGGATATTACCTCTAAACTACCGAGGACTTATCATTACGAGTATACCACTGAGGCCTTATCGCTATACTACCGAGGTCTTACCACTACACTACCAAGGACTTACCACTAAACTACTCAGGACTTAGCACTTAACTACAGAGAACTTACCACTAAACTACCGAGCACTTACACTAAACAACCGAGGACATCACTAAACCACTTTTATGTGCGTCACTTTGTTTTAACGGCCAGGAAAACAAACTGAAGAAAACTGCATACCTGAAAGATCTCTATAATGTGCTTAAAGGTAAATGCAGTCTACCAATCCGCACTTGCCAACCAGGGTGGTGACTGATGGACTAGAGGTGTAAGAGGAAGGGACATGTGCTCACTAGTGACCCGGCGAGGGATTGAGATGAATAGTAGTAGTTTAAATTATTTAAATTTAAAATATTGTCATAATACGTACCGACATCCACTTTCTACGTGTTCTATAAACTCATCAACAGACCAAGGGCAGGAAGTTTCTTCTGAAATAAACATGTAGGTATTAGAATGAATAAATCAAATTCATTGTGTCAAATAAGTACTTACGTACATAATGTCTTTAAAATAAATTGGTCAAAAAATATTTTGCTATACATATGTACTTACTTCTCACAATGTTCCTTGCGGAAACGGATAGCGTTCCATTTAGAACTGTCGATTTAATTTAAAAATTGTGAACAACCGAATTAACAGCATTATTTTTACTAAGCAAATTAAAGGGCAACTGGCAAGGCCAGTTCTATGAAGGTTCAAGTACACACATCAAAAGTGTCTAGGGATCAACATATATTTTTGCAATAACTTTTCTCCTGATTGATATTAATTAAAATTTTCTTTAAGGATTCATCAAATAAAGTGTTTTCGTTTGTCACAGTAACGATAAACCAAGTCACCTTTGCATTAATAAAGAAATTTGCCATTTTCCTAATAAAGGGATTTTTGACATTTGAACCACTAACATTAAAGTTCGAAAAAAAGACTGAAATAACAGTTTTCTTTAAAATTTTATTGGGTAACTTAAACAATTAATAATCCGTGTTTCTACCGCGAACACTAACAACACAAGAACATCGGTTTGGCATACTCAAAATGAGTTCATCCAAATCACGCTGTGGAATGGCCGCCCATGTTCGTTGCAACAACAAAAAAAAGTCTTCTTGCCACTGGATACCCTCCATATTCGGCAGAGCTCTTCTCTGTAGCATATCCCATGCATGCTCAATCGGGTTCAAGTCTGGCGACTGAGCAGGCCAGGGCAGGACATTGATGTTAGCTGCGGCGAGAGTCTGTCTTACAACTCTTGCGGTGTGCGGTCGTGCATTATCATGCATTAACTGAAATAAGGGACCGATTTGCACTTGTAGAGGAACGATGACGTCTGATACAATCGTCTCAGCATAAATTTGAGCGTTGAGGTTGCCTCTGATCCAAATCAACTCAGTTCTTCCGCCGATCCAAATACCCGCCCATACCATGATGGTTCCACCACTATAAGGATGGACTTCCTGGCAGGATTTTAATCGCTGATTATGAAATTATGAAATGCACCAAAAAGGATCCATATAAATTTATAAAATCATAAATTTATTACAAAGCCACATCTCAATCTCAAGAAATCCGCATAAAAATGCTTGATCCCTAGACACTTTTGATGTGTGTATTTTGGTACCTACCTGGGTTAGCGTCCGGATGGCTAGACCACGACAGGTATTGGTAGTTTGAGCAATCACAAGATTAAGTACCTATTTGCTACCATTTGGTACCTGACATCAAATATTTAACACCTCGCTAAAGGGGAAATAGTAAGACGAAAGTGGCCAGCCATATCTACCTGGTAGTGAAATTAAAGTAACTTCTTGCATCCCGGACAGCATATAAATGATCCTGTTTGTGTAAATGTCGTGTACTCTGGTCACTAGTACGTCAAAGCTGTTGATCGCGGAGTTAGCACGATCGATGAACTGCTTCCAATCCTCACTCGTCCATAGGACCGTGCGGAGGCCGGGAAGTAATAGAGAGGAAAGCCGGACTACTTGAGGCAGCAGAAGCGGCCGCACTTCCAGTTTTACTTGCCGCACTGTACGCAGATAGTCTTCTAGTAGAAACTGTAAATAGAATAGAATAGATCACTTTAGTTCAAAAAAACTTTAAGTCCTATTGAATCGACAAGTGAATCTATCACTGGTTAGGAATGCCGAAAAGAAACAAACCAGCAGGCTTTCATTGTAATTCTTTGCCAGCTTTGTTAATATAAATATCATGTTAGGCCAGGCGCTCATTGTGACTTTTTGTCGCCGTGACTTTTGTCGCTAAGTGGAGTGCTATGAAGATATATGGAAGTGCGCTTACTGTAGAGACGAGACAATACGACGAAACATAGCTCCAGCAACTGACGACACTTGAAATCCATTTCAAAAATGAACGCTTTTGTCGCCCAGCGACATGCATCTGGCCTAAAACAGTGGGCGCTTCGTGGCGACATCAGTGGGTGACAGCGACAAAAAGTCACAATGAGCGCCTGGCCTTACAGTTACTATCATAAAATGAATGATTGGAGCGAGTTATGTCTACCTATCCAAGCTTTTATAATTTACTAGCTGATGCCCGCGACTTCGCGTGGATGTAGTTTTAAAATCCCTCGGGAACTCTTTGATTTTCCGGGATAAAAAGGAGCCTATGTCACTCTCCAGATCCTCAACTATACCCAAGCAAAAAATCACGTCGATCCGTAGCTCTGCTGCGGCGTGATTGAAGGACAAACCAACAAACCATCAAACAAACACACTTTCGTATTTATAATATTGTATGACGTATTAGTAAGGAAGATTTAAATCTTCCTTACTAATACGTCATATAATACTACTAATATACTAATATATCATACTACTAATATACTACTAATATACTACTAATATACTTACTAATATATCATACGTGATATTAATATCACGATAATAAAGGCGATCTAATAAAATTTTAGAACACAAAAGCTACTATTGTGACTTAAATATGATAGTTATATGTATTCCCTCGGGTACTTTTTGTAGAGAATAATGAGTAGGTACTTTAATCATGTAGTACATCATTTTTATGTATCATCAATGGTTTTCTCAGCACACGCCAAATAATGCATTTTATAGGCAAAATTTTCCTACTTTGGGTTACATTATTGCAATTTTCTTAAGGATCTCTAATTTTTTGACAATAAATTATAGACTATGTTACTTCCTGAAAACTTAGCTTTCTTTTGGTGAAAAAATGTTTAAAATAGGTCCAGTAGTTACAGAGCCTATTCGGTACAGACAAACAAAAAAACAAACAAACAAAAAAATCTTTCCTCTTTATAATATTATAGTAATATTATAGTAAATAGTAGGTATAATGGTGTTAGATAATTTAATCTAATATACTTTTTCATTTCATTTTCATTTCATTTTTTTTTTCTAAATTTCTTAAACTTGTTTAAAGATAAGATAAGGTGAGGTGAGATGAGATGAGATAAGAATTTTTTTTTTTTTTTTTATTAAAATGTTACAAAAAGAACTTATAGCTAAACTAATCTAATTACTATACAAATCATGCCCGCGTGGAATGGTGCCAAGAATACTGGCTGCATTTCCGCGCTGGACAGCCAGGCTGATCCTTTGTGCAAAAAATGAGCCAGCCCTTCTGTCACCAGATGAGGCAATTAACCGCGGTGAAATGTCTCGTAAAAATTTTTTTGCACTTTGACTCCATGGCCCGAGGGTCTCCACAGCAAACGGAACAAATATGTAACTCTCGATCAGAGAGGCATACTTGCGCCGCTTACAGGATTCAGCCATTTCAGCTGCGGCTCCCGGTCTTGATGCTGTCTCCCTGATATGACACGGGGCCAATGTGTCGACGCACGTTGCATCCCACATTAGAGCCCGTCCCCGTTCCCAGGGAACCAGCGTCAATCCATCAGGTCTCTTGCCATCATCTCGACTAATCCCTGTTGGCTCGATGAGCGCCGGAATGTCAATGGTGAATTATTTATTTTGAAATTTTAATTGAGAATTTATTGGTTCAATTATAACTTAAATGTACAAGATTACCTACATTAAACCTCATAACAAAATATAATAATACTCGCTGACTCGGCGAACTTCGTACCGCCAACTTACATATAGGTATAAATAAAACAAATAACTACGTAATAAAACTATCCTATCTTTCAAGTTGGACCAAATTACAGATAGTTACGAAGTTTGATCAAAATCGGTTGAGTAGTTTAGGAGTCCATCGCGGACAAACAACGTGACACGTAATTTATATATATTAAGATAAGATAAGAAGACATAAAAATTCTTTTGAAAAATCGGCCAAGTGCAAGTCGGTGCAAGTAAATAAAATTTTATTTCGACTCCTTTCTATGTATGGGAGCCCCCTTTATTTTTAATTTTATTTTATTTTTATTATTTATTGTTATAGCGGCAATAGAAATACACAATCTGTGAAAATTTCAACTGTCTATCTATTACGGTTTACGAGATACAGCCCGCTAACAGACGGACGGACGGATGGACGGACAGCGGAGGCTTAGTAATAGGGTCCCGTTGGCACCCTTTGGGTACGGAACCCTAAAAACCGCCTTCAAACGCCCTTTCAAATAAAAAAAAATTGAAATCGGTTAAGATTTGAGTTAGATATGAATCATCGACAAAAAAAAATACGCGTCGAATTGAGAACCTCCTCTTTTTTTTTAAGTCGGTTAAAAATAGCTGTGCAGTCACACTGACATAATTTAGCAACCAGAGAAATGTCTGGTGGGAGTATTACGGATTCATAAATTAAAACATTTTGTTTTACTTAGGATATTATTTAATGTTAATAGATTGTATAGCTAAGCTATTTCCTTACACTTTACAGTTACCTAAGTATCAAAGCCATTTTGAGCAAAGCGATAAAAATAATATATCAGACCATCTCCGCAATAGCCTTTCTTATGTCCAGTGTTCTTTGCTGTTTCAATTTTTGAAGCTCAAATAATTATTTGAATTAAGATTTAATTAAGTATTGTCCGAATTATAATACAGACAATTCTTTTTTTGAACGCTGTAAATAAATCATTCATTCCAAGTCCACGATCGATCCTCCGTTTATGTCAACTGCCAGTTCGTCTTATATCGAAAGATTCACTCGCCAGACGCCATGGCCGCGTCCGTCTCCGCGCTCGCCTCCGAAGAAGTGAAGAGGGTTGTGATGTGAAATAGCAATAACTGAGATCAGGGCCGTAGCTAGAGTTGAATTTAAGGTAGGGGCGTAGGGCGCAGTGGTGTAAGATAGGGCAAAAGTAAAAGTTTTACTGAATCTGATGAGGTTAAATAAAAAATTGTGTCACTAACTGACTGAAACACTAAACTCCAGGCAATTAACCTCTAACTTCCTTATTTTAGTCTAAAAGGGGATTCCCTGTACCATTATTATTATTATATCCCATTTATCCTTCATAACTTTTTCAATAATATTAAATTTAAATTTATTCTTTTTTATTTTTCTTATTAAGGACCTCTGTATGAGTGTAGGCCTACACTCCCTGTACCATATAGATTGCAATATGGGCACAGCTCCTACACTTAATTCGCATGTTGATTCGCGTCAAGCGTGCGCGAAAATTTTTACGATTGCGCTATTTCAGTGTGTAGTCCATACCTACTTGGTACCTACAATATCAATTTATAATTGACTAAAATTGATTTAAAGTGGACAGTAGCCTGAAACATTACAAATGAGAAGCTAGAAGAACCTGGAGTTTAATGATTTGGGCCCGAGATGTTGCATTGTGGGGCGATTCCTAATCCAAGCCGAAAGATAGTAAAGTTAGCTGAATATGCCATCTAAAATTACAAACTGAGTAGGTACAGAAGGTACAGACAAAGGAAATTTACATTAAAATTATTATTATTAGTGAGCGACGCGAGCGCGAGTAGTACCAAGTAGTACCCAGCAAGGATTGACGAACTACTACGCCATTAGGTATGTTTTCCATATTTGGTAAATTGGTATCTGTATATCATTTGGCAATCGAAAGTTCGTAATCACCCACAATTGAGGTGGGCAGTATCCAACCGCATCAGAATTGAGAAGCTGGAACCTCGAGTTCAATGATATGTTTAATGGCTAAGGTCCAAGACGTGATATTATATGGTATGCACAATGCATACTATAGTAATTATAGTACACAGAAAGACAGACAATAATCTTAATATATATAAATTACGTGTCACGTTGTTTGTCTGCCATGGACTCCTAAACTACTAAACCGATTTTGATCAAACTTTGTAACTATCTTTCATTTAGTCCAACTTGAAAGATAGGATAGTTCTTTTTTGGATTAAGATAGTTTATTTGTTTTATTTATATAGTTAAGTTGGCGGTACGAAGTTCGCCGGGTCAGCTAGTCTAATATATAAAATTTTCATGTCGCGGTGTTTGTTACCAAACTCCTCCGAAACGGCTGAACCGATTTTTATGACATTTGGTGTGCATAACGGGTAGGTCTGAGAATCTGCCAACATCTATGTTTCATACCTCTAAATGATAAGGGTGACCCACCCCTTAATATTTTTGTTGGCGGTACGAAGTTCGCTGGGTCAGCTAGTTAAACATTAAAAATCTGTTTTGGTTCAGTATCGATAATAAAGCATCCCACGATTGAAATTTTCTTAATTTATTTTTAATGAACATAATTATACAGATTGACAGCTTGTCAATAAAATGAAAAACATGTAAATTTTTAGTATTTATTTTCTATTCTAAATTTCTTGTAATTAACAAAGTATTTAGGTAAACAGCGTCTTTGTGCAGAAAGAAATTCATAATATTATATTATATTGTTTTTATCCAGACGCATAATAAAAACATGCCACGATGGCGGAGAAGTGTGAACTCATTGATGGAGTCAGTTGCCCATTCCGCTTAAACAAAGTCAGCAGAAGTGTTTACAATGGTGAAAAAGGATCTTGATGAAATAAGTGTCGCTTCTGTAAAGAGTGACGCTAGTCAGGTTTTCAGGTCTCCTTATAATGTTATTGGAAAAACGCTGAAGTTTCACAGTTCGGAATCAGCTGCTAGTGTTATGAAGAAAAATTTCAGCACCTTTATATGTCAAGTCAGCACAGTTTTGAACCCAGAACCTGATGATGAAGAGGATACCACATTGCTATCCACGAATAAAAAGAACTGGAAGCTATCCAATACGTGGACGCTACATACATACTGCCCGCATGCAGTCCCACATAGTATCCTAATGAACCAAAAGGTGGTGGTTCTATCCTTTCCACCAACAAAAGCATTCCCAAGGAGGGTTGACGTCAGGCAGGCGGCCGGTCGTAAAATGTCAAGCCGAACCACTTACAACATGGCTTATAAGCCATGGCTTATGTGTGATTGAGATGATGATGATGTACATCTACAGAAAAAACTTGGGGTGCTCAACGGAGCAAAGTGGTATTTTGCGCCCGAGCACAAGCTCTTAATGTATAAAGTGCAGTTCGCAAGTACATGGAGTACTGCTCTTTTTGTGTGATAACCTTTGGACTGGACCACCTTGGTATTAACTCCTTCCATTTGACCGGATTTAAAAGAGGGCAGTTCGGCTTCGGCTTGTGGACAATACCAAATTAACCAGCTCGCTGGAAAGCCAGAAGCACCTCAGAGATGTAAGCTCTCTTTGCGTATTCTATCGGCTACACAGCGGGCAATATTCTGAAGAGCTATTTGACCTTATTGAATATCCTGTTCTTTCTACAACCGCACCTCTCGTCAACGAATGCAGTTTCACCCTCACCACCTGGGTGCCTGGAGCACTTCAACGATCCGCTCTGCCAGATCTTTTTTCCGCGCATTACAAAACTGTTTAACCAACTCCCTTCGACGGTGTTCACACTTAATTACAACATGGAGTTATTCCTGAAAAGCCGGCAACGCATTGGTGGTGCCTCTAGTGCTACAAATTATCTTGATGGGCGGCGATAATCACTTAACATCAGGTGACCTCTCTGCTCGTTTTTACACTATTCATCGAAAAAAAGAAATCGTAGTTATACTACTACTAGTTATAGTTTTGTTAAGAGAGTATGGGAGATTAAGATTGTGACAAACCGCGGTTAATTCGGAATTGTGTGTTATAGATGTCGCTTGTCGCCACGATGCTAGTAAATTCTTTTTTTTTTCATCATATAATAATATTATCAACAGATTATCTTAATTGATGCTATTTTTTAAGGTAGTGCATTGCTCCACAAGTCCCCTCCTAGCTACGGCCCTGACTTTGTACATTGCAATTTGCTTACGTAGAATACCCGCAGTACCAGGGCAACAGAAATCATAGGAAGTGTTTTGCCATTAGTACGAGATCCATATTTACCAGGTTGTCTAACATAAAAACCACGCTGTTTTGGAGTTCGTAATACACAACGTTATATCTTCTTCTTAATATATATAAATTACGTGTCACGTTGTTTGCCCGCGATGGACTCCTAAACTACTTAACCGATTTTAATCAAATTTGCACACCGTGTGCGGTTTGATCCGACTTAAAAGATAGGATAGTTTTTTTGGATTAGGATAATTTATTTGTTTTTTATTTATATACCTAGATAAGTTGGCGGTACGAAGTTCGCCGAGTCAGCTAGTAATATAATATATTGTTGTTTTATTTGTTCATTTAAAAATTATCAAATTAATTAACGTAAAATAAAATTGATAAAGATGAAGGCGTGTTTTCTGTGTGACAAAAAAGCATCATTCAAAAAGTGTTCGCTAATGTTATTGTTTCGTCGTAACAAATATATATATATATATATATATATATATATATATATATATATATATATATATATATATATATCATGACACTTAATTAACAATTGAATCTTTGTAAAACAAATTTTGGATATCATAATATAGTGTCTAAAAAAATTACAGTTCTAAAGCAAAAATATAAAGAAGAATTCGAAGATTTATGCAAAACACAAACCGTAAGTAAAATTTCAATTGAACTTGGGAATAATGAAGGTTATAACTAACGATATAAATAATAATACAGTCCTAACTTTGAGGTTTTTTTTTTTGTTAAAAATTATGTTTTTTTTAAATTTCTTATTTTTAGAACACAAACGATAAAATTTTCTTTTACATAAGTAACCTTGGTTTTATTTTTCATCTTAAAAATTACAATCTTTAAAATTACAACAAAAACCATTTACCATCTTTAAGAGCCAGCAACCCTTAATTTAATTAAGCAACCCCATATCATAATAACTAACTAAGGGCCTCATAAGCAGGCTCAGGACCGCACAGCGGGCGATGGAGAGAGCTATGCTCAGAGTGTCCCTGTGGGATCGAATCAGAAATGAGGAGATCCGTAGGAGAACCAGAGTCACCGACATAGCTCAGCGAGTCGCGATTCTGAAGTGGAAATGGGCAGGCACATAGTTCGAAGTGCTGATGGTCGTTGGGGTCTGGAGTGCTGGAGTGGCGACCCCGCACAGGGAAGCGCACTGTTGGCAGACCCCCCCACCAGGTGGACACGACATCAAACGAATCGCAGGGAGCCGCTGGATTCAGGCGGCGCAAGACCGAGGCCTGTGGAAGTCCATGCAAGAGATCTTTGTCCAGCAGTGGACGTCTATCGGTTGATAAAGAAGAAGAAGAAGAGATATCATAATAAACAGAAAAAATTAGCTTTCATTTGATTTATAAATAATAAATGTGCATTATGAACGCATAAATGTACCAAAATCATACCTGTTTACAACTGGCTGCGAAGAGGTGCGGCCAAGTGCATAACGGCAACCGTGATTTTTCAGAGTCTTTATATATATTGCCGTGAAGTGGACGATATTTTATTTAAAAAACAAGTGAATGAAATTTTTTCCGAAAAATTAATTAACAATAATTTAATTAAAAATACTAGCGGCCACATTTTAATAGGCAATCTGGTAAATGTATATTCTCCTAATCACAAATATGCGTAAAAATTTGGTTTTTAGGAAACACTCCATGAGTGCAATAATTTTGCAGCCGGATCTTAGACTGTAAATGGCGTATTTTGCAACTCAAACCAATGCCACAGTAGAATAAATATATGTATGTAAATGTATGTTTACATAATTCTACTGTGCCAATGGCTTCGACGCAGCCATGCAGGGCGGCGCTTGCGCAGCAAACATGGCTGCTGACAAAGGCGGGGTTTGTGTTTGCAACGCCTCCTTTGTTTCGATAAGCTCCTCATTAATTATGCACTCCTATTGTTTTCGATCGAATTTATGCGTAATATTGATTTAAATTTATTTAATTTAAAATTTGGCAATAGCCTTAGTACGTCTGCTCGTAAACGAGGTCCGAGGGGAAGTGAAAAAATGACAAGTCAAGTTACTAATCTCTGCTAAGTACTACTAAGCTTACCTGTAATGAGTCGTTTACAAGTGTGAAATAATTGTTCTTTGCATACAAAGAGTGACAGACGATTGGTAGTTCCAGGCCCATTTTGACGAGGCAGTCAGACTCTCTGATCAGTAACCTGATTGTATGATCTAAGTTGACAATAATCCGACCCGACTCGTCTATTTTTAGAAGAGTATTATTCAAACAGTCATCTACGTCCCATAGCTGAAAGAAATATTAAATCATTAGCACTAAAAGCCTGAGTACGTTTCAAAGTACCTACCTACTACCTACCTATATCCGAGTAGCTCATGCTCAAGACTTTGTCCGCTGTATCCAACTCCAACAACGTAGCAATTAATTAACTTGATTTTTTTTGCATGCACCTTTTATCCCAGAAACTTCCTAGTGGTTCCCGCGGGATTTTTAAAAACCTAACACCACGCGGACGAAGACGCGGACGAAAGTTAGTAGCTATATGTATAATACGTTTCTTTATTAAAACTTTACCACCCCTGAAGGAAAATTCTGTTCTTTGTGTCTAGGGTAAAACCAGGATAGTTGCCCCAGTCAGTGGTATAGTGGCCTCGATTGTAATTACGCTAGTTTCCCGGAAGAATCACAAGTTATTTTACAGTACCCGGCGATATATATTGCACATCGGCATTTGGAATAAAACGCTATTCTATTCTATTCACAGTTCGACTGCATTTTTTTTATATAAATGTTACGTGATGTGCTCGCCGATTGTGAAGAGATTTCAGTAATTACTACGTGAATTTCTGGCTAGCTTTCCTTGCAATAGAATAGAAATAGCGTTTTATTCCAAAGGCCGATGTGCAATATATATCGCCGGGTACTGTATTTATTTATCGAGATAATCTACCACTACCACTATGTTGGCCGTGCTGCATGTGTCAGTGCGATTGTATAGAGAGGCAAGGTGCGATCAAAGCTTTTGCGGCTTAAAATGGGATAGTTGTTCAAAAATTTAGAAGTCCGCAAAAATCGAAAATACTCTGGAAATATCGATATGTAGGTATGTACCTAAATGTTTTTTGCTTTCATAAATTTGAATATTGTAAACCAAAGTACTTATCCGTTTTACAATTATAGTATTTTGCGTTTTTACTAAGAAATATAAAGGGATTTCAAAAGTGGGGCATCTATCCCGGTTTTACCCTATCTGTGACGAGTGACGACAACCGCGAAACACGGGGGAGTACCTAGGTATATAGGCAGTAAGTAGGTAGAGATCGTGGTAGGTATACCTACGTTTAGTGCAGTGATAGCCTAGTGGTTAGGACTGTGGTCTCCTATTCGAGGGGTCGCAGGTTCGATCCCGGGTACGCACCTCTGACTTTTCGGAGTCAAGTGCGTATAAGCAATTAATTGCTTCAACGGTGAAGGACATCGTGAGGAAACCTGCACACCTGAGAGTTCTTCATAATGTTCTTGAAGGTGTGTGAAGTCCGCCAATTCACATTGGGCCAGCGTGGTGGACTATGGCCTTCCCACCCTTCTCTGAGAGGAGACCTGCACCTGCCTGCTGTAGTGAGCCGTTGATGGGTTGCTAATGATGATGATGATGATGAGACCTACGTTTTGGTTCATCCACACGGCGCGCATGGTCTCCTCGTAGTGGTGGATGAGCGAGCGCGTGGCGGAGTACTTGCGCATCATGTCGCCTGCTGTCGGCAAGGCGCGCAGCACGGGGTGCGCGCTCACGCTCTCCACGGTTTCCGTCATGTTGTACATCAGACATCTTGCCCATTTTATCCGACCTGCGTCACAAATATAGCTCTTTATCTTCGGTCTCCGGCAGACGTGTTCTTCGTGGAGTCTTTCGTGGAGTGGAGACCGTGTACCCGCAAGCGCAGTGTAGGACGCCCTCCAGCTCGCTGGACCGATGACCTTAAGAAGGTGGCGGGAAGCGGTTGGATGAGGAAAGCGGACGACCGTGTTTGGTGGCGCGCTCTCGGAAAGGCCTATGTCCAGCAGTGGATGAATACCTACAGGCTGATGGATTTGATTGGATTGGATCTCCGGTCTTGGAGTGGAGACCACGTACGAGGAAGTGCAGCGTGGGACATGTTCCAGCAAGAAGAATAGACGATATGAAAAGAAGTATAGGTAGGTACAGGTAGGTAGGTAGGTATTGTATAGGAAATGGCTAGACGACAAAAGCTAGGAATAAGTCAGTCTATCGAATTTTTTTTTTATTCGATGACAAGATAGTCCTTGATTGCAATCTCACCTGATGGTAAGTGACGATGCAATCTAAGATGGTAGCGGGCTAACTTCTAAGGGGTAGGGCAGTGCACATTCAACCCATAACCCAAATCGGTTTCTACACGCCATCGTGCCGGAACGCTAAATCGCTTGGCAACACGTTTTTGACGGTAGGGTGGTAACTAGCCACGGCCAAAGCCTCCCACCAGACCAGACCAGAGACAATTCAGAAATTATAAATTCCCAAATTGACCCCGCCGGGAATCGAACCCGAGACCTCCCAGTTAAAAGACCACAGCGCTCACCACTGCGCCAGGGAGGTCGTCAAAAAATTAATATAAGAAATATCAAAATATTTTGACATACATCATATACCTAAACCGATAGACTGCTGAGATAGGTCTCTTGAATGATCGCCACAGGATATGATCCTGCGCCGCTTGCATCCAGTGCGGCTGCCAGCGACCCACCTATAACGTTCATCCATTTAGTGCGGGGTCTACCAATGCTGCGATTCCTCGTGCAGGGTCCAGCACCTCGGAAACCCCACGCCTAATGCTCCTTCAAGCGTGTGCCACGGCCCACACCCATTGCCACGTTAGGTTTGCGATTCGACATCACTTTAGGTGCTAAGAAAGAAAATTTAATAAAATATTAACGTACCAGCAACAGGCGAGTAGTTTCTGGGTAATGGAGGATCATCTTTTTGCCTTTTAAACTTCTTCATTATTTTGTCTACTTCCTTTTCACTATACTTTAAGACTCTGTCGTATTTCTCGTTAAGTTTTGTTATTTGTATTTTTTGGCTGACCTGCAATGTTGAGAAGAAAATTATTTGGTGTCACATTCATTTATTTGGTTCACACACATCTGTAATCAAGCAGAAACTCATAACTTGACCTTTTCGAAACGAGTAAGAAACTTGATTCCTTGCGGAGTTTCCCAAACGCTAGAGAAATTCACTTCAATGGTATTGCCAATTGACTCTTTGAGATTATTCGTTTTCTCCTCGAAAGCCTGATAATCTTTATCAAACTCGGCGTTTCTGTAATCGAGGTAATCGTACTGACAGGATGTTACTGCTTTCTTTGCTTCGTTAAAAGCATGCATTGCGTCTTCGAGATCTAAAATTTAAAAATACCTAATTACAATAATATCTACCTACTATATTGCCGTGTGGTGACGGCAGATCAGAATACAGTTGTCACCACCCCTCCTCTCTCCGCGGGTGTCGTACGAGGCGACTAAGGGAATATAACGGAGAACGGGCAGCAGCGTCCTCTGTGCTACTACTACCATCTACTGCGATCACCAACCCGTCTGCCCCGCGTGGTGATTATGGCCAAACCCCCCCCCCCCTTGGTAGAGGCCGTTAGTCCAGCAGTGGACTGTTATAGGCTATATTTAAGCTGTGGAGGTGCTTAGGCTAACGTCAATAATGAAGGCAGTATAATTTCGTCAACCTCTCAACCGATGTACCCATGTACGTACACGTTTATATCTAGGTATCTACTTACTATAGGTTTATTACAAGGATTGCATCAGAACACGATTTTACGACGAATTATATCCAGTGGCTGCCAGAGACACACTTGAGATCGTTCATCCAATTACCAGTGGAGAATTTTCCATACCTATTCCTTCGCAAATACCTACACAGTCATTCGTCTTTGACAGAGCTTTGTTGTTTACTCTAGTTCTCCTGCGGATCTCCTCATTTCTCATTTGATTCACGCAGGGATATATCAAGTATATTCTCTCTCCATCGCCCGTAGATTGATTCTGTGCTGTGTATGAGGCTAATTTATGTTGTATGGTTTACTTTATGCTGCCTTACCTTCACCCAAAAGGAGTCCTTCCATTCGTTTCTCAAATAAATGATTGTAATCATCCATCAAGTCGAACATGGTTATTATTTTATTGAGTCTCTTACAAAATGTATCAAATTTACCAAACACGTAGTTTTCCGAGAAACTAAACTGTTCCGTATTCGGTAGAAAGGGTTGGTTCTTCACAAAGGTGTATATATCCCTGTATGTTTTATTTAGATTAGTGCAATGTATTAATTTGTCCCTAACCAAATCTCGCTCCTGAGACCAAATAGTCTCTTTGAAACGACACGTTATGTATTGTTTACATGTTTCAATCATTTGATTTGTTATCTGAAAAGCATGAAAAATACATTAGAAGGTTCATAACTATTTATCATTAATGATGAATTAATTATTCATTATACAATAATAATTTTATTAATTAATAATTATAAATTTTCCTTTCGCTCACTTAAAACTGCGTCTAATCAGTAGGCAGATACTAGTGGAAATGAGATACGCTATGCTAGCCGAGTTTGTTCGTCATTATCTGCTTTTCTTATTAGAATTTAATAGATTCTTAGAATCATGGTAGGTACGTTGTGACATCGCGTCGCGTGTGCGTTTGAACTTTGGTCCTAAGACCTACCTACCGTCTACATACCTACGCTACGTAACAAACTTTACTTGTGTTAGCTGACGCCTCGGCTAGCACAGCGTTACAAAGAAAAGCTTTAAAAAGAAAAAAATTGAAATAAGCCTACTTTGACCATCAATGATGATATTCTTTCAGAAGTGTTGTAAAACTGCGAGACGCTATGAATTAGTCTGACCGTCTGCAGCAAACTCAGTATGGAATCTTTGATCTTAACAGGATCGTCCAGATATAAAGAATGACAGCATTTCTCCATGGCTTGGATGAATTTAGCGTTGTCTTTAGCTTCATTGTAACAGAAAGTTATCTTGTGATCGGTGTCCCGCCATAGCTTTATTACTTTGGAGTTAGCAAGTTGCAAGCACGTTAGAGTGAGCTGAACCTCATCATTCTGTAATAAATGCCAAAATATGAGGTGTTGACTAATTGCCTACGCAGCGCACCACAATATTATAAAATGCGGACTAGACAATATGAGAAATAGGTTTGTTTTGGAACGAAGTTCGTTTTCGGACGGTTTGGCGGATGGAGGCTAGACGAAAAAAGTAAGAACTTACCGTCACGACACTTGTTGCTTTGTTTATTACTAAAGCTTTGGTGGAGTAGCGGAGCGAGCGTAGGAGTGAAACTGTCGGTTCGGGGGTTCGAATCCTGACTTCAGATTATTATTGTTTATTTTTATTATTAAATTATTATTAACTTTATTATTTAATTTCTTCCAACCGAGTGTTCCACGACACTCACGAATTTGTTTAAAATATGGGTTGGCTGAATCTCCTTGTGGGGACTTTCATGATCAGTTTTGAATTGCTATCGTAAGTGTATATTATGAACTAGGTACATAATGTAGTGCAGTGCTAAAAAATTTTAGGCCGTTTTGGATTGCCAAGTATGAACTACATAGTGATGCAATGCAATCGTAAAAATTTTCGCGCTCGGTTTGCTCGCGAAAATGTCTTCTTAATTGGTATTGTAAGTATAAACCAAGGATGGAGTACTTAGTTAAATAGTGCGATCTTAAAAATTTCGCGCTCGCTTCGCTCGCGACAACGTCGTTTTTATGTCGCTTGTATAGGTGCCAAGTATGGACAATGCTAGTACCAACTATTAAATCCTGGTGCTGCTGGTATACGGCCCACCTAAATGGTGGGTATATTTACGAAATTTCGATTGTGAATTGATATTGTAGGTTTGTAGGTACCAAGTAGGTATAGAATATAATATAGTGGGTTATTGGCGTAGTACAATCGTAAAAACCACGCGATTAACACAAAGCGATTCTTTTTTTAATACTTTTTCCTACCGTACTGATTATACGTATTTAGTTAGTAAAAGTACTTATCTATATATATAAAAGAAAGTGGTGTTAGTTACACTATTTATAACTCAAGAACGGATGAACCGATTTGGCTGAAAATTGGTGGAGAGGTACCTTAGAACCAGGAGACGGACATAGGATACTTTTTATCCCGTTCGACCGCGTTTCCGTCAAGTCACTATAAAACGTGGTATAACAAAAACGCATCTGACATGGAATAACAAACCGCAAATGACAGTGGAATAACAAAACGTAAATGACAGCTAAACGTAATTTTGTCTTTGGTTAAGTATGGTAAAAAAATTGACAATTATAAAAATGATAGCTACACTAGCGGCACGCTATGATGGCCGGTTTGACACATTACAATAGTGATGTGGAATGTCAATTTATTCTCGAACAAAAAACAATTAAGTTTTGTTTTTGTACCTGATTAAATAGGTTTAATAAAACAAAAATGTATATGTTTATTTAATTTATTTGAACGAACTGAATATTTGAATGAAAATGAATATACATACTTTATATGCACACAAGAAACATATGAATACAAAAGATACCAAAAAAGGTGCCACAAAAGGCCATAATTAATCAGATTCGTCCATACTACTATTTTCACTGTCGTCACTGCTATCATCACCTACATTAATAATTATATGTTCGTTTTCTATAATATTATCTATTTTCACATCTCTTTCATAATCTTCCCTTATTAATTTAACAGTTCTATTCACAACCTTTTCCCAGTCTCCTTTAGTCACATGTTCACAAGCTTCTTCTAATAATTTTAGCATTTTTTTTGTGGTAAATGGGGGTTCTGTATTGTGTCTTGCAGCATATCCCTTAATTTGAGCCCACACCAACTCAATCGCATTATACTCACAATGGTAAGGCGGTAACCGTATAACTCTGTGCCCATGTTCTAATGCTATTTCGTCAATGACGTATCGGATCTTGGTTGGTTTGTTTTCTTTTAAAAGACGTACTAATTCCGCTTTTAACATATTCATGTTTGCATCTACGCCATTTTTACGAAGCCATGCGACGATATCAGCTTTCTTTTGGGATTGGGCAGGTGGCTTGTCAATTTGCATCGAGTGGTATGGGGCGTTGTCCATAATTATAATAGATGGTTCAGGGAGGCTACACAACATTGAGGTAAACCATTCAGTAAACTTTTCTCCATTCATGTCTTCATGATAGTCTCCAGTGGTTTTTGACGCAAAAGCCATGAGAGAACCTTCGACAAACCCGTTGATGGTTCCGGCGTGACAAATTATAAGTCGCGATCCTTTTCCTACAGGAACTTTGGAAGTAGATGCTGCTGTGTCATCGTTCCAAGAACGGCCTACAGTATGGTTAGCATTAAGCCATGTTTCATCCAAGAACACAACATTTTGCCAATTTTTGATTTCTTTCACTTGCCGTAAAAAAGTATACCTTGCCATCGCTATATCAAATCTTTCCATCAATATTTTGCGTTTGTTACATTTTTTGTATCGAAATCCAATGGTCTTCAAAATCTTCGTTAAAGAACTTTCCCCACCGAAGAATAATCCAGCTTCCTTCAGTGAATGCACCAACTTTTTTCTTGTTGGATACTCCTTCTGTAAATAGTAGCCGTAAACATGTCTTCGGATAGCATCGGCATCAAAGCTATCGATGCCTACGACTGGTTTTGCTCGTTTTCTCTTTTTTGGTGTGTGAAGTTTATTTTCTTCTGTGCCAGTCTCGCCATATTTTTTTTTAGTTATCCGTCTAACAGTTCGTTGTCCAATATTAAGCTCATCATCTACGCGTTCAACCACTGACGTTATAGGTAAAATTGGCCCTCCATTTTGAGCTTCACGATCGAAATAGTTACGAAGGCGTATTACGAACTCACGTGTCTGACTATTTAGAACAGTTCTCTGCGTACGTTCGGTCATATCGACGAAATCCACAACAAAGGGCTTGAACAGAGTCCAAATTAACGAGCAAGGGTCAACAGTAATGCAGTATCAATATTTGAAATCCAAAGCCAGGTCAAAACTATATCACAATCGCATTGCACTGACAGTTTATACTTTTCGAAGCAACGTCAATTCGAAACTGCTTTGTTTTGCATTGAGCATTGACGCGAGTTTGCCGGAGGTAGTAGTTGTGCTAGCCAGCGATCCTATGTGACGATCGTATTAGATTCCATTTTTAAAAATTTTCAATTTAGAAAACCAAATGCCGAGTTGTGGTATATATCATATAAAAATAAAAATTTTACCTTTTGTATGAAACAGCTGATATTTTTTTGCGATTTCAGAGGTTTGTCCACATAGTGAAAATTGTTCATATTCACAAGTACATTCACCCCTTAAATGGTGCAAACTGATTTTTCTACACTTGTATACATTTTAGAAATCAATTTAATAAATAAATTTTGAGTCCTAAACCTAAAACTACATTCGATAAAATTTATGAATCTCTGCACATCACTATCGTCAATAAAGTAATACAATTATTTCCTTCAAAGTCGTTATCAATTAATACGGTAATTGATAATATCATCAGTAATATGTTTTCTCTTTGAATCATCATTAACAATGCCGCGAGCAAGACGATCAAATGTTTCCTGCTACAAAGCTACGGATTGACGTGATTTATTGGATAGGTATAGTTGAGAATCTGGAGGGTGACAAAGATTTCCCGCGGGATGTTATGAACTAAATCCACGCAGACGAAGTCGCGGGCATCAGCTAGTTTATAATATAATTATGTCCTTATTCACAATAATTGCATTCGATTCACTGATATTTGAAGTCCTTATCGATTCTTTTAATTTAATCGATGTTTTTAATCAGGTCACCTCACTTTGAAGATAAGACTGACAGATGACAAATGTCATCTAATATAATGGCCCTATTTTAGAGAATTTAGGCCACTAGAGACTTTTAGAGAATGAGAGATGAAAAGTATTTTATATCTCGGCATACTTAAAAGATTTCGCAACATCTAAATCAACGCGGTCGAATTGGATTGCTATTTCGGCTGCCAAAGGCAAGTCCATCAGAAAAAAAATCGATTTTAGAGTTCATTTATCGTATCGCAATTTTATTGCTGGATTTTTCTCAGTTTTAGTTAAAGAAAGCTAATGTAGATGGCGCTGTATGTTTTTACATCGCGCTTCATTATATCGATCACTCAAATCATAAAATAAGAAGTTAACGATATTGTCAGTCAACTGGCAACCCTTTGCATAAACTTATAACAATTTTTACAGGAAGGTGTGTATTGCATGCACTTACCTCCCTACGAAATCTATACTTATAAAAAGACTGACTGATCTATCAACGAACCTAAACCATTGAAGTATGAACCAAGTAATATGATATGATAACTACTTGGTACTTGGCATTTTTAAATAAAATAAAAATCTGTTTATATAAAAACTTTACTGTAACAAAGTTTCAAGTGATTTTACATGACTATTAACATTTACATCCGTTATTATTCAAGTTATATCCACAAAACGAGGCATTTTGGCTCTATTTAAAACAAAGAAGAACACATTTCACAGTTTTTGAATAATCTACCCCCAAAAGCATAAAATAGGGGCATGAATGTTTTTATGACAGTCCTTTATTTGCAATTTATCTTTCATGTTATGTTCTTATATAAAACTTGGTATTTTGGCTCTTGATTAAATATAAATAATAATGGATTTCACAGTTTTAGAGAATTCTACCCTCAAAGAGGTTTAATAGGGAATGGATGTTTGTATGAAAATCCATTTTTTTCAAGTTATAGGTACCCACGAAACTTAATATTTTGGCTCTTGATTAAAAACAAACAATTATTAAATGCATACATACTTCTGTATATACCTATTTCACAGTTTTTGAAAATTCAACCCCCAAAGAGGTAAAATAGGGCGTTGAATGTTTATATAAAAGTCCATAATTTTCAAGTTAGTTATATCAAGCAACGAATCTACTTGATTCTTTGATAGGTGTGGTTGCAGACCTGCAGTGTTACGGGATTTTCAAAGAACCTACTTTCACGCTGACGAAATCGCGGGGGCAAAAGCTATCTTATAATATTATATTCTTGCGTTTAACGTTAATATCTCGATTTCAATAATATCATATTAAAGTTAAAAAATCGAAATCAATATAATCGAAATAAAAAAAGATTGAGGCAAATCAGTTTAGAAATCACGAATATATCGATATGTCGCAGTAAGATAGTTACAGCTGTCTTATAGCTATAAACCTAGGTTTATATCTATATGCCGGAATATAGCTATATTACTAAGTAGATCGCGTTCATATTATAGCTAAATTCCTAGTAAGATATATGAATCGCTTTCGTCTAGGTTTATTGCTATACCACGGCTATATCAAATATCTCACTGCGATAGATAAACATAGGTGTAAAACACAACTCCTGTTTTGAAAGGCTTTTGTTTAATTAAATGTTTCACGCCTTAAAACACTTTAAATATAATTTAATATAAAAAAATCTTTTAAATAACCGACTTCAAACACCCGCGCCGCTGCTAAGTATATAATTTATTCTTGATATTTTAAAAACAGCTCGACCGATTTCGATTAAATTTCAAAGAGCCACCTGGGAAGTATATATACGTTTTAAAACAAAAAGAGAATTTTCCAAATCGGTTCAGGCGTCTTCGAGTAGGTAATCGTTGCACATAAATTTAAAAAAAAAGATTCTTACGAATTAAGAACCTCCTCCTTTTTTAAAGTCGGTTAAAAACAATGTGTGATGTGCCTACCTGTAGATAGGAGACAAGTTGAGAAAACTGCGCTCCTCTCTTTTTCCAATACTCGAGTTCATCTTGCGGCCCACTGGAATCTACTTCCCTTCTCAGTTGTTCGCTTTCGCTCAGTATCTAAAAAGTTTTTATTTTTGCATATTTCTGGTGAGAACTTATTTTTATGAATCACTTATGAATTATTATATCATTTTGTATGGGACTAGGTATATAGGTATTATACAATATTGATCGAAGCTACAAAAAGTTTCGTTGCGAGAAGAAAAGCTTTATTATAAATAATAATAGCTTTACTCATCTTTCATATGATACAACATGTTACCTCCATTATCTTTTTAATCCATTCATTGACTCTTTCCTCCAAGGTGGTTATTGTGGCAGAGTTTTTGATCATTTCCTTCAACTCAGCTTGGTCGCTTAAATTCGCCATCAATGCTTGTCCATCATCAAATAGGTTAATTGTACTGCACACCTCTTCGCATACTGTGGATGAAAAAAAAAAGGAAATAAAACCGAAGACAAACTTTTGAGATACAGTCTTGTCTTTCAACTTCAGCGACAGAGTTAAATTTTTTTGGGATTTTAAACCCACATCAAAATCATATACTTCACAAACACACAAAAAAGGGTGATTTACACGATAGGCAGGTTAGAGATCCAAACAGGCTCGTGATTCCTCGATTGCGCCTCAAGAGGGTCCGAAAGACATTTGTGGGAATGGGCGTGACGTTTTATAATAAAATTCGACAGTCGATCTTAGACTTGCCTGTACACAAGTTTAAGAAATCAGCTAAAAGTAATCTCATGAAAAAAGCATATTATGCAATTGAAGACTATATAAATGATAAAAAAGCGTGGATATAATTCGTTCCAACGATTCATGAGACAGTAGACCGGTAATTAAACTGTACACCTAACTATTCTATCGAATTGTAAACTTGTTTTGAAAAGAGCAACTACCGAATTTCTTGCTGGTTCTTCTCGGCAGGAAGGGCATTCCGAACCAATGGTAGACTCATCGACGATTCAAAAACACTTGTAAAAAACATTATGTGAATAAAAAAACATTTCTATTCTATTCTATTCTACTGAGTAAATAATCATTTAGTTTTTTAGAAATTTTGGCGTTGGTGGATCGAAAGTTTTGGTGTAGCGGTGAACACGCTCAGGGACGCGAGTACAACTCCCGCTGGTTCCGCAATGTTCGATACGCTGAGAAATTCCTTCAAGCGTAGATACCTAAGATAATACAATAGGTATTTGTACAACAAGATAGCAAAGATTTTTTTTGTTGCGAGTGCTTACTTTAAGAATCCTGAGTGTAGTGAAGGATTTTAAGGCACAAGAAACAAAAATCTTTCTACCGTGTAATACAAAGGTAAAAATTTTCACCTCAATAGCGAAAAAAATACTAGATGTAAGAAAAATAGTTATTGAAACACTAAGGATTTTTTACATTCATGTATATTACGTACTTTAATATGATAAAACCACAGCTTTTGAGCAGGTCTTCACACCTTTAGCAAGTTTCCAATCGTTAAATAATTCATAGGCTTTCAAGTATTTTTCACGTGACTTTTCCGGAAGAAAGTTTAATTTAGCGTTAGACACTGATTACTTTGATTCTAATAGTGTTAAATGATCACTAGAATCACTCATATTTTCTTTTACAACTTTTATAACAATTATCGACAAACAAATTTAGTACGTAATTATATTAAGCTATATACCACATAGACAATTTTTCTTTTGTTTTCCCGCCATGTTTTGTTCCTTTTTTGTCTGCGTTCTGAATTGTGTCATTCATAAAATAAATTAATTATTCAGTAACTAATTAATTATAATTTTCTTTTATGTTTCATGTTGTTTTACAGAATTATAAAGTCTAAAACACATTTTAACAAAAGTCAATAGTTTAAATAATAAAATAGAGTTTAAAAAAATTGACCAAATAAAATGTTGAGATTCCTATACAATATTATATGTACAAAATTTCCGAACTTTTCTAGAGTCAATGAATTGAAGAAATGCCAATCCAAAGCGTTTTAAATTCAAAACACTATTTCTCACTGGGTGAGCAAAACGACTTTTGCTCACTGGTTATTGGCCGTAAAGGCGCCCTTTTTGAAGTAGAGAGGAGAAAACAATATTATCCATCAGATCCCTACCACCGACAATTCGTTGTACGTTGACAACTGGACACAGCTGGGTCTCTTACTAGATTGTCACACACACAGTTATATATTAATGATATATAACATGTTTTGCGCCATTTAAATCCAGCGACTTCCTTGAAATTGTCCATCCACCAGAAAGAAGAGCGAAGGAGAGTCTTCCAACGCCACGTTTTTTGATGCGGTGTCGTCATTCAAGCACCTTCCCACCCTATCATCGATTTATGCGAATTATGTAAAATCTATCTATAAATTATTACTAGTGGTTCGCCCCGAACTGAGACCTCGCGGTAACGGTATCCCATGATTATTCATTCAATCGATACATGATAACCAAAACTGACATTATTATTATGCCCGTTTTCACCAAACATACCTAAATCATCCCCTAAGTAGGAGTCTCTTAACGTAGGTAGCTCCTAAATACAATCCTAAGTCCTAACATCCGTCCCAATATCCTTTTAGGTGTCCCGTACAGAATCGTGATAAATAAGTTGACAGAAAACATCAATCACCTAACTTATAGGTAGCCCGTAAAGGTTAGGGAACGTTAGTGAAAACATTGAATTATTATGTAGGTACTAACGAGTGAAACCGGGTTACGGGCATCTGTACAAATCGTCATCTATCGACGCGAATAGAAAATATACAATATTTAACTAAAATTTAACTAAAAAATAATTTTAATTGAATAATATGGTACAAAAAAAATTACAATACAATTATTGTATTATAATAAGTAACTAAATAATAATGGTCGACTCAAAACTGTTTTTGGGATAGGTCGTTAGTCGTAACTCGTAGTTCCATGGGAATAGTTACTGACTGCGCCATCTATTAGCATTATTGTGAAGCTATGTTGATGCTATATGAATTACTGATGTACATTAAAAATTAAATAATCTCGTTTCTTTATAATATTCATATAATTTTAGTATTTGTTGTTCAAGTACAGGATATAAGTTTTCTTTTTTTTTCCTGATACTGAGTACCAAAGTGGTGCTCAATTCGATTACAATCTAGCCTAACTTAGTTGGCTAATGAGTAATTTTAATTTAACCTAAACTTATAAATTATTATCTTATATACTAAGAGATTGTCCAATGACACATCTTAGTTTTTCTTGATAATAGTTTTTAGACACTTTGTTCATGTGTTCTTTCAGGCAGCACTAACACTACACTATCACTATTTCACTATTCACTATTCACTATTTAATTTGACTGTACACCAACTCAAAAGGCTTTGTTCGTTTTAACCGTCTCACTAGCTCTGTTACGTCAAGCAGCTGGATTGCTTCAACGTTAACATGATGGTGAAGCCGTTTATCGTGGGCTTCGGCAAATTTTGGTATAATTTTGTCGACGAATTCAATTTTCAGGTCCCGATGAATGTCGTCATTTCTGATGTACCAAGGAGCTTTCACAATATTCCTCAGTACTTTGTTTTGGAACCTTTGTATAACTTGAATATTAGTCTTTTTGGTACAGCCCCAAAGCTGTATTCCATAGGTCCAAACCGGCATCAGGACTTGTTTATATAAAATTAACTTGTTGTGTATTGATAGTGAGGAATGTCTTCCCAGTAACCAATACAACTTTTTATACTTTAAGTCAAGTTCTTTTCTTTTTGTCTTGACATGAGCCCTCCAGCGTAACTTCACATCAAGTGTCATTCCTAGATATTTAGCTGTATCCACGTATGTAATTTGTTTGTCATTAATGAAAACAGCGTGATAATTTCCTGTTTTATTAGTAAAATCAATATGTACTGATTTTGCTTCGTTCAACTTTATTCTCCATATTTTGGTCCAATTGTACACCTTATTTAGCGCTGTTTGTACTTTTTCCACTGCCTCACTGTGCGTTTCTCCTATAGCCATAATAGCTGTATCATCAGCAAAAGTGGCAATGGTATTATTTTCGAGTTCTGGGATATCGCATGTATATAATAGGTACAGGACCGGACCTAGAACACTTCCTTGCGGAACTCCAGCTTTTATAGGTTTAAGTTCAGAGTAGGCTTCTTCTTGTCTTACTCTAAATGCTCTATTTGTAATATAAGATTCTAAGATATCTCCAAACGCCTTGGGTAGCATATTTCTAATTTTATAAATGAGACCTTCATGCCAGACTTTGTCAAACGCTTTTTCAATATCAAGAAATACAGTGGAGCACACTTTTTTTTCTTCAATTGTTTTCTCTATAATACTGGCAATTCTATGGACTTGATCAATTGTTGAATGTTTCTCTCTGAAGCCAAATTGATGATCTGGTATCAGGTTTTTAGTATCTAGAATTGGTTTCATTCTCTTAAGTAAGAGTTTTTCAAACAGCTTTGACATAATAGGCAGCAAGGAGATAGGTCTATATGATGTCACTTCATGAGGAGGCTTTCCCGGTTTAGCTATCATAATGACTTCTGCAACTTTCCACAGGTCAGGCACGTGCTTAAGTCTAAATGCAGCGTTAATCAATGTGGTAAGTTTAACTATGGCTTTTCGTGGAAGATTAAGTAAAATTTCTCTCGTAATTAAGTCGTATCCTGGAGCTTTCTTAGGACCCAACTTAAAATTAATTTCTCTGATTACTTCTTTGGGTGTTGCAAGCTTGATGTCTTCATCTTCTTGGATGCCCGTTATCGTTTCGATGTTCATTATTTGTCCCTCGTGTGGCTTAAATATGTCCTCTAAGTAATTTGCAAATCTCTTTGCTTTTTGAGTGTTACTTATCGCCCACTCACCATTTTCTTCCTTTATAGGGGGAATATGAATGACTGATTTGTCCATGTTCTTTGTTGCTTTCCAGAGTGAATAGTCTGTGCTGCGGTCGTTCGTCAGCTTTTGAAGGTAATTATTTGTATTAATTTCTTCATATTTTTTGATTTCACGGTTAATTTTTTTTGTTAGGTTGTTCAATATTCTTTTATCTAGTGGGGATCTAGTTTGATGCCATCTATTTCTTTTTTTTCTCTTTTCAGTTATAAGGCTAAGAATATGTTTCGGGTATGGTGTTTTTCTAATTCTATTTTTCGATGATGGAGTATTTTTCCAGGCCGTCTGTTGTATGTCTACAACAAATTGATTGACCTCTTCATCAAGCTGTTCTGGACATTTTAATGGGACATTTAATTTTATTATGTCATTCAGTTCTTGTTTAAAGCTCTCCCAGTCGGTGTTTTTATTTACTAAGGTCAAAGTAGATTCTTTATACAGGATTTTTTCACTTATTGTTAATAGTATTGGAGAATGATCGGAGTTCATGTCATGTCGCTCCTCAATTTTCAAATATTTTGGAGATATATTTTTGTAAATGAAGAAATCTATGAGATCTGGAATTTTATTTGGATCAGTCGGCCAATATGTAGGCTTTCCAGTGCTAGCTATATTACATTTTAATTTTTTAACTGCTTCTAGCAGTTCTTTTCCCTTCGTTGTGGTTAGTCTCGATCCCCAGTAGATGTTCTTAGCATTAAAGTCACCTCCTACGATGAATCTATTTCCATATTGTTCTAGGAAACTTATATATTTTTCTTTCTTTAATGAGTGTCTTGGAGGGCAATATACAGCCGATACTATAATTGGGTATAATTTTGTTTTTACACATATAGCCACAGCTTGAATTTCGTGTTCTTCATACTTACTTTCCTGGAAGTGGTACAGATTTTCTTTAATAATGACAGCACTTCCACCCCTAGCTGTATTATTAGGGTGCAATGCATGGTATACTTTGTACCCCTTAATTCTAATATATGACTCTTTAGTGAAGTGAGTCTCCGATATTAAACACACATCAATATTTTCCATATTTAAGACTACTTCTAGTTCGTTTTTATGCTGAAGTAGCCCATTAGAATTCCAAGCCATAATTTTAAGGGTGTTATTCATTGCTTTGATTTTATTGTAGCTTTTTTGGTGCAACCTTCAAGTTTTTTTAGTCGTTCATCAAAAGAAGACATGTATTTCAAGATGACATCTAATTTATTTTCGAAGGTGTCAATTATTTGTTTTTCATTGTTAGTTTTAGGTTTTGCTGCAGTTTGAGCATAAGACAATTTTTTTGGTGCATTGTATAAGTTTTCTTGACTCTTAGTCATATTTTTAGGATATAAGTGACCTAAAAACATAAAATCAGTTTGAAAATCCATAGCGGATTTTCCTAGAGAGCGTCTTCAAGCGAGCGTATAAAATTGCCACTTTGAAAGCCCCCCATTTCGTCAATTTTAAGGGAAAAATTAAAAAAAAAATATTTTTGTACTCAGTTCAAAATTATCTTTAAAATGATACGTAACAATTTTATGTAACGCGATATTTTTTTTTTTACTTCGCATTCGCTTCTATGAGAGCCCCCCTGAAATAAAGATTTTTATAACTTTTTAAGCCATTTTCGGCTGGAGGCCATCGGTTTACATATTATATCTAAATTTGAAGTAATTACGTTCAGTAATTCAAAAGTTATAAGGCTCTGACAGACGGACGGACGGACGGACGGACAAGTGCAAATCGCTCTAGTTAACTCAGAGACCTCGCTTCGCTCGGTCAATAAAAACTTGTCCTGACTGACTGACTGATTAACTGACTGATCTATCGACGCATAGCCTAAACTAAAGGAGTTGGAAACTTGACATTTTGACAGAGGGTCCCTTTTATGACGTAGGCACCCACTAAGAAAGGATTGTTTGAAATTCTACTCCTAACGGGGTTATATAGGGGATGAAAGTTTGTATGAAAGTTCATCATTTTTCAAGTCACATCCATGAAATATTTGGATTTTTAACTAAAATAAAGAATTCCTGTTTCACAGTTTTTAAAAATTCCACCCCCAATACCAGCTAATACACGCGGATGAAGTTATCGTCACTAGGTGGATCAACGACATCAACCGAGTCGCAGAGAGTCGCTGGATTCAGGTGGCGTAAGACCGAAGCCTGTGGAAGTCCATGCAAAAGACCTTTGTCCAGCTGTGGATGTCTATTGGTTAATAAGGAGAAGAAGAATCTTTTTGATTCATCATCAGCTCACTACTGAGCGCAGGTCTCCTCTCAGAGAAGGGTTATAGGCTATAGTCCATTACGCTGGCCCAATGCAAATTGGCAGACTTCACACACCTTCCAGAACATTATGAAGAACTCTCAGGCGTGCAGGTTTCCTCACGATATTTCCTTCACCGTTGAAGCTTGTGATATTTAATTTCTTAAACTTACTTTTTGGTTCATCATCATCATTAGCAATCCATCAATGGCTCACTACTGAGCGCAGGTCTCCTCCCAGAGAAGGGTTTTTGGTTACTTACCTTTTAAAGCACTGCAAAAAGATCTTAAGCCAGGGAGAAGTTGATTTTTGACGATGGGAAAACGAGTTTCATCTTCATCACCATCGGTGCTCGGGTGAGCCAGGGCGCTCATGTACACATGTTCCATGACTCGCTCGATTGCGGTCACCAAGCCTACCCGGTCCGCGTTTAGGATGCCACAAAACCTACACAAAAGAGCATAAAATTACAATTTTGTTAAAAAAAAACTTGAGAGGTGTCAAGGGACACCCGGATGGAACGTAGTTCCTTTCGATTAATGAATGAAAAAACGATGACGCAAACTTTTCTCGATAGAAAAAAACTGTAAAAAATTTAATATTTTCCATTATAATTTAACAGTCGCAATTAATAAAATCTAAAACAGCCATTTGTTGTAGTAAAATATGAAAATCAGTACTTAATTTTATCACAATAAATGTATGCATAACAGAGAACGATGGGATTTTATGTATTTGCAGAGTCAACTTTGCAATTTTTTTCTATCGAGAAAAGTTTGCGTCATCGTTTTTAGGAAACAGCCATCAGGCCAGAAATACGATCAATTATAACCAATTTTTTTTTCATAATATTATGACTCATAGATTTTAAATAAGACGATCTTCATTCGGCTTGTGATTCGGCTCCACGAATGAAGATCGTGACTGAACACAGCGCCTTAATGTAAAAGGTATACTCACAAATCCTTATGGAATCCTTCTTCCGGTAATTGTTTGCTGACATTTATACGGAACATATAAATGCATACACCCGTAAACTTTACGTCCCAACCATCAGATAGAAAGAGTTTTCTCTTAACGGTAATAAGGGGAGGTGGTTGCTTTCCCTGGCCTTGCTGTCTCGACTTGGTTCCTTCTGGTTGCGGCCGTTGCTCTACCTCTTCCACATCTTGGTAGTACCATAACAATTTGTTCCTCATGTGCGGGAGAAATAGTTGATTGATATCGTCCAGCTAAAATCAAAATTCATACCAATATATATAAATTACGTGTCACGTTGTTTGTCCGCGATGGACTCCTAAACTACTTAACCGATTTTGATCAAACTTCGTAACTATCTGTAATTTGGTCCAACTTAAAAGATAGGATAGTTTTTTTGGATTAGGATAGTTTATTTGTTTTATTTATACTTATAGATAAGTTGGCTCGCTAGCAAAACTTCTTCAAATACTAAATGACATGGCACAGCGATCTCTCTACATCCTCCAACACGGCTGGTCACCGCGGGAGATAAAGACCACAACCCTCCAGATCAACCACTCTACATTTGCACTTATAATGCTCGATCACTCCTGTCTGAAGAAAGGCTTATAGAATTCAAAAATCAGTATCAAAAATTAAATATGATATAATTGGCCTTTCAGAAATAAGAAGAACTGGGTACAATATTATAGAAGACTCAAACCACATTTTTTGCTACTATGGAGAAACCAAAGGTCAATATGGAGTTGGGTTTTTTATAAAATCTAATTATAAAAATAATATTGAGAGTTGTATAGGGATATCTGAACGTATATATGCATATTAAACTTTAGAGTATCAACATTGGATATCTCTATTATACAAGTCCATCTTCCTACTAGCGACTCTTCAGATAAAGATATAGGCCAATTTTATGACTATTTAAATGAAGTGATAAAAAATTGCAGCAAAAACTTAATTATTATGGGCGATTTCAACGCTAGAGTCGGTCATCCAATGCGTGGTGAGCACAAAATCCTAGGTGAGAGCTGCTATGTAAAAAGAGATAAACGAGGTAGCAAATTGATCAATTTTGCGTTAGAAAACATCCTGACAATAATTAATAGCATATTTAGAAAAAAACAAAAGGCTCTCTGGACTTGGATTTCTCCAAAAAGAAACAAAAGTCAAATAGATTATATACTATCCAATATGAAGAACCGGTTTACCAACATTGAAGTACTAAATCAATTCTCTTTCGCAAGCGACCACAGACTTGTGAGAAGCACAATAAAAGTTAAGAAAATAAAAAGAAGTAGAGCTCGTGATGGAAACACAATTTTTCGATTGAAGACAGCCCAGGACGAAATTAATTATCTTGCAAACCTTAAAGAAAACATAAGCGTTGCCTCTATATCAGAACTTGAAAATGTAGAGTCGTACTATCTTATAATAAAATCAGCCATTTTAAACAGCTTACAGCCCAGCCAAGACGAAAACCCGAAAAATCATACAATTTTAACTAAAGAAACAAAAAATATGATAAGAAGAAGAAACGAATTAAAACACAAAACCCCTTTAAGTAGAGAAGAAAAAATAGAGCTTAAAAATTTATATAAATACATCCATAGACGTATCAAAAGAGAATACAAAGAGTACAGACTTAAAAGTATTGAGAAACACTTGATCAACTCAGGCAGTTTGAAAAAAAGTAATAGAGAGATCAACACAAGCAAACCCTGGATTCCTTGTCTGAATACGTCCAGTGAAAAAACTTATTCCAGGTCTGAAATCATACATATCGCCACGGAGTTTTACAAAAATCTATATAGCAATCCCACTCCACTACATAGAGAGGATAATAATACATCAGAGGTAAGTAGTGTCACTGCCTACACATGTGAAAAGTTGAGAAGATTTACAGAAACAGAGGTTTTAAAAAAGCTAGAAAAATTAAAAATTAATAAATGTAGCGGCCCTGACAAAATTTCAAATGAAATGTTGAAAGTAGGAAAGACTCTATTAGCAAGACCTCTTACTCAACTTTTTAACAAAATAATAGAAGAACGGAAAATTCCTAGAGAGTGGGCCGAATCGGATATTATCCTACTCTATAAGAAAGGGGATCCATGTGACATTGGAAACTATAGACCTATTAGCCTACAGCCTTGCCTCTATAAACTTCTAGCTACCTGCTTAGAGCAACGGTTATCGGAAATAACAGAAAGAAATCAACCAGTAGAGCAAGCAGGTTTCAGAAGGAGCTTTTCAACCACCGACCACATACATACACTTGATCAAATCATTGAGAAATTTCAAGAGCACACACGTCCTTTATATTTGGCATTTATTGATTATGTAAAGGCATTTGACTCTATCTCACATGAAAGCATGTGGTTGGCTCTACAAGAAAATAACACACCCGTAGAACTCATAGAATTGATACAAGATATTTATAGTAAAAGCATAAGTAGAGTCAAGCTGGACAGAAAAGGTGCAGAAATCAAAATAGGTAGAGGCGCGCGACAAGGTGACCCAATTTCTCCGAGAATTTTTATTATAGTACTTCAAAGTATAATGAAAACCTTAGACTGGTCTCATAAAGGAATATGTATTAATCACAGATTAATGGATACTACATATGTATTAATGGTAAATACTTAAGCAATTAAAGATTCGCAGACGGCATTGTTCTCTTCTCTGAAACATCAAAAGGTCTCGAAGCAATGATTAATGACTTAAACTCTGCCAGTCTCAAAATAGGCCTTGAGTTAAACACTACTAAAACAAAAGTTATGACTAACTGACTGACGTGGAAAATCCCATACACGTTCAAAATACCCTACTAGAATATGTTCAAGAATATATATACCTTGGCAAACAAATTTCATTTAAAAATTCAAGACACCGAGACGAACTGGAAAGACGCATAAAAATCACATGGAACAAATTCTGGGCCTACAAATACGTACTTAAGTCAGATCTAAAATTACCTATAAAAAAAACAAAAATATTGAACTCATGTTTACTACCTTGCCTTACTTATGCTAGCCAAACCTGGATATTCAACAAATATACGAAAAATAAGATCCAAACTACTCAGAGAGCTATGGAGAGAAGCATCCTTGGTCTGCGCAGAGTACACAAAGTTAGAAATGTTACTATAAGAACAAAAACCTATTGATGCCCTAAAACACTCTATGAAGCTAAAGTGGAAATGGGCAGGCCATTTAACTCGATACACCGACAAGAGATGGACAAAGACAGTAACAGAATGGTGTGGCCCAGTTGAGTTGAAAACGAAAGAGAGGCAGGCCATTAGAAAGTTGGGATAATGAAATTAAAGAAATCGGAGGACCTAACTGGACCAAAAAGGCTGTTGACAGGAAAACCTGGAATAATCTGGAAGATTACCTTACTCGATGAGAGATCCTTAAATTATAGCGTAGAAAATTGACATATTATACATAATATAGACCTAATTAAAATAAATTGACATGTACCTAATATCTACACTATTTAATGACCTACAGTAAAATATAGTTAATTCAAAATTTTTTCAATTACATTTTTTTTTTCTCAATTGTTTTTTATAATTTTGGAAATTACAATTTAACAGACATAATATCTAATTTGTTTGATTAATGTTATTTATAAAAAAATGCATGCAATGAATCGATTTGTTAAAAATTTTAAGGATGAATAAAAGGCTTTTTTATTTATTTTATTTATTCTTTTAAATCACGAGTTTTGTATGGATGGGCCCAATATTTATAGCACTTAAATAGCTCATATCATACGCGTATTTTGCAATTGAAATTTGCACTTAAGTAACGCTTAATCTTGTAAATAAGTCCATAATAGACATATCTTTAACATGCTTTCGGTGCCCATCCAAGATACTTAAGTACGAAATAAGTACTAAGTAGGTATCTTACCTCAGAGCTTATAAGTTATATCTTTGAATCAACTTAAAACTGAAGACTTACCATATTTCCTTCGAAGACATGATCCATAATCGCATGCCGGGGGAGGCCGGTACCGTCGATTAGAAGTTGGAAGGTGAATTCCAACCGAGGGTCCATCTCCCCTCGTCTTGCTTTGCGCTCGCATTCTTCTCGCCTTTTCTGCAAAATATAAAATATCGATATCATCCCAAAATCCATAATTATAACTTCAAACCGTTACTATTTCAATGAAGTAAAGATAGAGATCTCTAGAGGAGACTCACATAATTTGTAAACTTTTCTATCAAATTTTTGATATTCAAATCAATCAATTGTTGCCTGATTAGATTAACATAATGAAAGTCTGCATAGATCAGTTTCATACTTATGCAAATTCTTGTTAAACTGCAGATACTAATTACAGTCTCCAAACTGGTCCAAAGTTACCTATGACTGTACTAATAGGAATCTATAATATAATAAAACTGTAACAGGTCCAATTCTGTACATTGAAGATATTTTGAAAATTTTTGTTTGCGGGCACTCTATAATCGATACTGAAGCCAAAACGATTTTTTTTAATTTTTTGTCTGTCTGTCTGTCTGTCTGTCTGTATCTTGGCCGCGCATCACGCCTAAACTACTGGACGGATTTAAATGAAACTTGGCATGATTTAAGTTCATACTACGAGGTATATATAGGATACTTTTTATCCCGAAATTCAGCACGGTTCACTTGGGAGAGGGGATGAAAGTCAAAATGTGTATTAAGCTGTAATTCATTAAGGCTTATTCCGATTTCATTCATTCTTTTTTCGTTAGAATGCAGGAACTTTAGAGATTGTCCTGTAATTATTTCAAGGTCGTCAATTTAGTAGTTCAGAAAATATAGCAGTCTTCAGTATAAGGTCCAATTATCTTGAACCCCGGAATCTACAAAATACTTTGAATGTACGGCTCATCTTATGCTGGCACCCGTATCGTAAAGTCAAACTACTCCAAAGGTGTCAGATTTTGCCAAACGATCATTATACCTACATACTACATAGTAGGTATGGATGTAATACATCGTATGGACGTAATGTTACAGTGTTTTCCTATGCAATTTAATATTCTAATCATACTAATATCATAAATGCGAAAGTGTGTTTGTTTGTTGGTTTGTCTTGCAATCACGCCACAACAGAGCCATGGATCGACGTGATTTTTTTGCATGGGTATTATAGTTGAGGACCTGTAGAGTGACATAGGCTACTTTTTGACCGAGCGAAGCGAGGTCTCTGAGTTAACTAGAGCGATTTGCACTTGTCCGTCCGTCCGTCCGTCCGTCTGTCAGAGCCTTATAACTTTTGAATTACTGAACGTAATTACTTCAAATTTAGATATAATATGTAAACCGATGGCCTCCAGCCGAAAATGGCTTAAAAAGTTATAAAAATCTTTATTTCAGGGGGGCTCTCATAGAAGCGAATGCGAAGTAAAAAAAAAATATCGCGTTACATAAAATTGTTACGTATCATTTTAAAGATAATTTTGAACTGAGTACAAAAATATTTTTTTTTTAATTTTTCCCTTAAAATTGACGAAATGGGGGGCTTTCAAAGTGGCGATTTTATACGCTCGCTTGAAGACGCTTTCTAGGAAAATCCGCTATGGATTTTCAAACTGATTTTATGTTTTTACGTCACTTATATCCTGTACTTGAACAACAAATACTAAAATTATATGAATATTATAAAGAAACGAGATTATTTAATTTTTAATGTACATCAGTAATTCATATAGCATCAACATAGCTTCACAATAATGCTAATAGATGGCGCAGTCAGTAACTATTCCCATGGAACTACGAGTTACGACTAACGACCTATCCCAAAAACAGTTTTGCGTCGACCATTATTATTTAGTTACTTATTATAATACAATAATTGTATTGTAATTTTTTTTGTACCATATTATTCAATTAAAATTATTTTTTAGTTAAATTTTAGTTAAATATTGTATATTTTCTATTCGCGTCGATAGATGACGATTTGTACAGATGCCCGTAACCCGGTTTCACTCGTTAGTACCTACATAATAATTCAATGTTTTCACTAACGTTCCCTAACCTTTACGGGCTACCTATAAGTTAGGTGATTGATGTTTTCTGTCAACTTATTTATCACGATCCTGTACGGGACACCTAAAAGGATATTGGGACGGATGTTAGGACTTAGGATTGTATTTAGGAGCTACCTACGTTAAGAGACTCCTACTTAGGGGATGATTTAGGTATGTTTGGTGAAAACGGGCATAATAATAATGTCAGTTTTGGTTATCATGTATCGATTGAATGAATAATCATGGGATACCGTTACCGCGATGTCTCAGTTCGGGGCGAACCACTAGTTATCCCGAAAAATCAGTGTTCACGAGGGATTTTAAAAACTAAATCCACGCGGACGAAGTCGCGGGCATCAGCTAGTAGAAAATATAATTATACTACACTGCTAGTACATTGCACTTGAAATGTAAATAATAGTTTTTCTTGTCGTGGAATTTGCAGTTTACAGTTAAGTAATACGAAATTCATACATAGATTATTTACACTAATGCGTTATTTGGGTTAATTTCACGAGCAGTTCTCGCAGACCTGAAGTATGTCCAACACATCTTCCTCTTCTTCCTCCTCGCTGGAACCTGGTTTAAGGCCACACACAAACATTTTCAAACGGTATTTTCTTAGTTAATAATAATGTTTTTATGATATTTTTTTAATTACTATTCTTCTAACTCAAATAAAGAAACCGTTTTCCGCCCTCCATTAAATAAAGAAATGAGGTTTCAAAGCCTCATAGTGGAGTGACATATTTAGGTGTTTGCGTGCAAATATTTTCGCACCAGTTCCCCCCAGCCACAAATTAACTATCAAAGTCTTTTGGAACCATTCGCATTAAATATTGAGTTCTAACTGTACAATCCTGGTGAGCGATCTAAGACAAACTGTCGGTGACAAAGACTGCTTTAAACAATAGTTGTATTATGCTAATTGAATGGACAAATGGAGGTGTTATTATAAGGGAAGGGGGTGGTACGGCGTATCCCTTGCTTACACAAATATTGGAGCCGGCACGCAATGCCCAAATCTGGAGTATCATAATTCTCTAGATAAAGTGTCAATTCGACTTAATTATTTTTTACTAGCGATTCGTCCGGGAAGGCACCCCGTCTTCACTTAGGTGCAATTTATAAATGAAGAAATTGAGATTTTTACAGTTAACATACAAAAATTTCATCCATATTTTCGACTTGTCCGGTAGATTTTCGAAAAATTTACATTATTAGAAACCTTGTCTTCTATCTTTTCTTCTAAATATAAACTTAAAAGGAAAAGGGGACTGACTGACTGATCTATCAACGCACAGCTCAACCACTGGACGGATCGGGCCGAAATTTAAAAGGCAAACTAATGTCTCGGCGGTTGAAATAGTATATTACACATCTAGGGCAGTAAAATAAGAAATGTCTCAGATCACATGTAATTGTTGTCCGAGGCGAAGCCGAGGTCAATAAACATGTGATCTGAGGCTTTCTTATTTACTGCCCGTGGTGTGTATACTATTTTTCTCCTCGACGGAGGCGGAAAGCGACATTTTCGTTTAGCGCAGCGGGAGGAAAATTGACGCTTTCCGCCCAGAGGTGAGAAAATCAATTTTTCATCATACCTATTCGAAAAACGAACGAAGCTTCAGAGGATAGCGGGAGCAAAATTTAATTTGAACCCCATGGGAGCAAAATTCAATTTGAACCCCATGGGAGCAAAATTTAATTTAACCCCATGGGACTTTTCATTTCTCTCTTCTGATTGGTCCGTGTTCGTGCTTTAGTATGTGTCGAAATTCAAATATGTTTGAGAAGCTGTTCGATAAGTCACGTGATCAATTTGTCGATCGGATGTACGCCCATACTGTATCCAACATAAATATTTATGTTTAATTATTTAATAATAAATTATTTATTTGTGTTTTATTTAAATTTTCAATATACGATGTCTATACATAGTAGCTTGATACTCCTAGCTTTTTCTCCATAGGTAATGATGAAAAATAGTGTGTGCCATTCGGGGCCAAAATATTTTGTTCTCGGGCGGCGTATATTGAATTCCTCGCTACGCTCAGGATACTAATTTAGAATCCCTCGCTGCGTTCGGATTCTACTATAGAATCCTTCACTTCGCTCTGAATTCAAAATAACGCCCTCGGGGAACAAAAAATTTCTTTGGCCCCATATAACACAAATAACTAGGTATTTCATCATACCTATTCGAAAAACGAATATTGGCTTCAGAGGATAGTGGGAGCAACATTTAATTTTAACCCCATGGGACTTTTCAATTCTCTCTTCTGATTGGTCCGCGTTCGTGCTTTAGTATGTGTCGAAATTCAAAAATGTTTGAGAAGCTGTAGTCTTCGATAAGTCACATGATCAATTTGTCGATCAGATATACGCCCATACTGTATTCCAACATAAATATTATTAATGTTTAATTATTTAATAATAATTTATTTGTGTTTTATTTAAACTTCCAATATACGATGTCTATACATAGTAGGTTGATACTCCTACCTTTTTCTCATAGGTAATGATGAAAAATAGTGTGTGTCATTCGGGGCCAAAATATTTTGTTCTCGGGCGGCGTATATTGAATTCCTCTGATAAATATATATGTAACTTAAAAACTACGGGTGGGTGGATCCCCACGGCTCAAGATGTACAAAAGGTTATATTTAATTTTATAAGGTTCATATACAGACTATATAGTTATTTGTGTTATATGGGGCCAAAGAAATTTTTTATTCCCCGAGGGCGTTATTTTGAATTCAGAGCGAAGGGAAGGATTCTAAAGTAGAATCCTGAGCGTAGCGAGGAATTCAATATACGCCGCCCGAGAACAAAATATTTTGGCCCCGAATGACACACACTATTTTTCATCATTACCTATGAGAAAAAGGTAGGAGTATCAACCTACTATGTATAGACATCGTATATTGGAAGTTTAAATAAAACACAAATAAATTATTATTAAATAATTAAACATTAATAATATTTATGTTGGAATACAGTATGGGCGTATATCTGATCGACAAATTGATCATGTGACTTATCGAAGACTACAGCTTCTCAAACATTTTTGAATTTCGACACATACTAAAGCACGAACGCGGACCAATCAGAAGAGAGAATTGAAAAGTCCCATGGGGTTAAAATTAAATGTTGCTCCCACTATCCTCTGAAGCCAATATTCGTTTTTCGAATAGGTATGATGAAATACCTAGTTATTTGTGTTATATGGGGCCAAAGAAATTTTTTGTTCCCCGAGGGTGTTATTTTGAATTCAGAGCGAAGTGAAGGATTCTATAGTAGAATCCGAACGCAGCGAGGGATTCTAAATTAGAATCCTGAGCGTAGCGAGGAATTCAATATACGCCGCCCGAGAACAAAATATTTTGGCCCCGAATGACACACACTATTTTTCATCATTACCTATGAGAAAAAGCTAGGAGTATCAAGCTACTATGTATAGACATCGTATATTGAAAATTTAAATAAAACACAAATAAATAATTTATTATTAAATAATTAAACATAAATATTTATGTTGGATACAGTATGGGCGTACATCCGATCGACAAATTGATCACGTGACTTATCGAACAGCTTCTCAAACATATTTGAATTTCGACACATACTAAAGCACGAACACGGACCAATCAGAAGAGAGAAATGAAAAGTCCCATGGGGTTAAATTAAATTTTGCTCCCATGGGGTTCAAATTGAATTTTGCTCCCATGGGGTTCAAATTAAATTTTGCTCCCGCTATCCTCTGAAGCTTCGTTCGTTTTTCGAATAGGTATGATGAAAAATTGATTTTCTCACCTCTGGGCGGAAAGCGTCAATTTTCCTCCCGCTGCGCTAAACGAAAATGTCGCTTTCCGCCTCCGTCGAGGAGAAAAATAGTATACACACCACGGGCAGTAAATAAGAAAGCCTCAGATCACATGTTTATTGACCTCGGCTTCGCCTCGGACAACAATTACATGTGATCTGAGACATTTCTTATTTTACTGCCCTAGATGTGTAATATACTATTTTATCGCGGATTATCAAAGAGTTCTCGCGGGATTTTTAAAAACTAAATCCATGCGGATGAAGTCGCGGGCATCAGCTAGTAGGTATGTATATTGTATGTGGCTGTTTTATTCCTGAATTTAAGACTGTTTATTTATTTATATCTAAAGACGTACCTAGGCATCGGCTAAGAAAGGATTTTTGAAAATTCAATCGCTTAGGGTACCCCCTTAGAGGTTTACCATTTTACCAAATAGGGTTTTGACAAATCGAACTTAACGTGAACGAAGCCGCAGACAAAAGCTAGTTCTGACAAATAAAAACACAACAAAAATAACAATCAGCCAATCGGTTGAGCTGTTCTCAAGTGATGATCTTTCACACGTACGCAGCAATTTATTTTTTATTTATATAGAAAACTAGCTGATGCCCGCGACTTCGTCCGCGTGAATGTATTCATTTATGAAAAATGAAAATGAAAATGAATCAATTCATTATTCATTTTAGCCATCGGCTTCCTGATCCATCATCGGACATTTATCAATTTGTTACCAAAATCTAATCCAGAAGAAGAAGTACTACTACAATTCTGTACGTAAGCGCCGATTTCACCAACGTAAAATAAAGTCTTATCTGAGCGTTTTGTTATTTTGTGTTTTCAAAACAAAACTGTAGAACGGCCAATTTATTCCTCGGTAAATCGTCACTCGACGTTGCCGCGTTGGTGAAATCGACACTCGTTTTGACAGTTTTTCTATGGAAAATACTGTCAAAATATCAAATTTACGCTCGGATAATGCTTATAATGCTACCCTTCTCCGAGAGGAGACCTGCGCTCAGAGTGAGCCGTTGATGGGTTGCTGATGATGAAGTATTTGTTTGTTATTCTGGTTTCGGGCTAAAATTTATTTGTTTTTTTTTAATTCGATGCCAAGATAGCTCTTGGCTGCGGTCTCATATGATGATAAGTGGCAACGCAGTCTAAGATGGTAGCGGGCTAACTCGGAAGGGGTATGGCAGTGAACATCAAACACATACCCCTAATCGGCTTCTACACGCCAACGTATCGGAACGCTTCGCGGTCTGCCTTTGACGGTAGGGTGATAAATAACCACGAATAAAACCTCCCACCGGATCCGAGACATAGTCGCTAGCTATGGGCCTCATAAGAAGGCTCAGGGTCTCTTAGTATCCCTGCGAGATCAAATCAGAAATGAGGAGATCCGTAGGAGAAACAATGTCACCGATATAGCTCAGCGAATCGCGAAACTGAAGTGGAAATGGGCAGGGCACTTAGTTCGATGAGCTGATGGTCGTTGGATTCCCAAGGTGCTGGAGTGCACAGGGAAGCGCAGTGTTGGCAGACTCCCCTCTAGGTGGACCGAAGACGATCGAACGATTCGCAGGGAGCCGTTGGATTCCATGACCGAAGTCCATGCAGGAGAACTTTGTCCAGCAGTGGACGTATAGACGTCCACTGCTGGACAAAGTTCTCCTGCATGGACATGGGTTGATGAACAAGAAGGAGACTTCAACGATAATTGTATTAATAGAAATTTTCAAATACATGTAGACATGGAAATACATATGGCATGTAGACATGGAAACTTACGGCAGTAAGATACCATGTTTGTGCATGGAACGTGGAGGATGATTCGAACTACCTGGCTCAGTGGTGAGCGATGTGGTTTAAAAGTGGGAGGTGCCAGTATGATTCCCGGCGAGGACGATATTAAACTTAATAATTTCTGAAATGTCTAGGTCTAGTCTGATATATGAGAGACTTTTTTACTTTGGCGTACTGAAAAGCAATTTTAGGCACAATGGCGTATCTAAGAAACCGATTAGTGGTCTAAAATTATAATTACACACATAGATATAATACTTACAAAGTTACTGATGACCCTTCCGAATATTGATATATCCATCTTAGTTAGCCTGATTCTCAAAAGTTAAAGAAACACTGTGTCAAATAAAATTATTTGTATGAAATAAATATCAAACTAAAACTTATGAGTTCCCGCTAAAGGAGCTGGTGTCTATTTGACGGCTTTCTGTACAATAAAAGCATAAAAAAGGCACCTTCATGCTTAAAATAAAAAATAGATATACGTGGAAAGGAAATATAAACGGGCGAACCGCAAAGAAACGTGACTTTGCACGAAAAAGTGATCCATTTTTATGCTCACATGTTGAAAGATAAAATCTACAGCGCCGCGTCTCAACTAAACTTAGTGGAGTTTATCACGAATGCCGCAAAAACTTTCACGAAAATAGTAGGCTGAAACCTTTTTATGTTTTCCTTCGAAACAGTGTTTGATATCAAACATAGTATTATGTATGAAGTACCTCAAGAAAATAACGTCCTTCCGACCGAATCTGGTCACGACGGCGAAACTCCACAGAGATTAGCCATCTGCGCGGGAGATACTATAGTGCACAAGTGCGTGCGCAAACACAGGTGCACTCTCTATTCCTTCACTCTCATAGTCCGAAGGGACGGAACTCTGGCACTACCGGAGAGAGATCAGGCGCAGTAGAGACGGCTTTATGTGCTCTCCGAGGTACGGGGGTGACTCACCGCTAACTTCCTTACTCCGAGCTATTCTGAGAACTTCTTGACTGAAAAACTCTACTTACATTTTTTGACCCGACCTGGGAAGTGAACCCTGCACCTCGTAATCCGTAGTCGAACATGATAACAACTAGACCAACAAAGCAGTGTTGAAGAAGTACTTCGCTGATGTCCACGACTCAGCGTACTGGAGTCGTGGACAAACAAACGTATTTGAACTTTAGAAGATTATGAAAATCCCGTGGGATCTCTTTGATTTCCTTGACTGACCAAAGGCCAAATGTTGTCAAAACAGATTCAGTTGGAGGCTAAAATATATTATTAACTTATACGTATACTAGCTGTTGCCCGTAGCTTCATCCGCGTTTATTCAGGTTTTATATTTCAATAAACCGTCTCCAATGGTTAAGGTATTAAGGTATTAAGTAATTAAGTATTATTAAGGGTTAATCCTCATAAGTACAGAGTTATATCGACACTGTCAAATATGAATATACAGCGAAATCTTGATTTTCACACTAACGGCTTTTATAAACAATGCATACGAAACAAAAGAAAAAGTAACCTCAGCAAAAGAAAAAAAAATCATGAAACTCATTCCGAGGAAAAATGTCGCTTGTAAAGAAGCGCTTCTGTCGCTTAACTTGTCAAATGCCGGCGGCCGCCAGTTGATTGTCACTTGCATAGATAATACACTTCTTCTTCTTCTTCTTCTTTTTATATACCAGGTAACTTGCGATGTTAGCAAGAAAAGGTTAAAATTATTTTGCTATAATCCGCCAACAGAAAAAATCTGTATGGTCAAACATGCAATTACAAGCTAAGCACCGCTCACGTACCCAGCCAAGCAAGAAAGCCAAGTAAGAAAGCCATATTCCCAAGCAAGCAATGCCACCACCACTCACATGCACCACCACACAATACTTTTACACTACTCTCGACGCACGTTTCGCCCCGACACCGGAGTATCCTCAGGAGATGTCGACTTTACAATGCTGTATTGTCTAGACAATGCTGTATTGTCTAGACAATACAGCATTGTAAAGTCGACATGCTTGCATGTTTGACCATACAGATTTTTTCTGTTGGCGGATTATAGCAAAATAATTCTAACCTTTTCTTGCTAATCATGAACTTCCGCAAAGTAACGCCTGCTTCTATCCAATACTTGCGATGTTGTTAGTTGGAAAGACGTCGCGTTCCGTATTTTATTTTAATTAAAAAAATACTTGACTTGAGTCAGTCTATAAGTTTTACTGTAACTGCCTATGATCTCCTCTGAATTACTTATGCTTTAACTAATTTATGTTCGTAAAAATTTATGCATACTGTAAAACCAATACTCGCCCAATTACATTAAAATTTTGCAGCATAATATTCTACATGAGTACCCTATTTAAAGTTCTGCAAAATAAATCTTAACGTATCTAGCTAATTACATTGAAAAAATGTATCTGACCAATCGGCCAAAACCAACCATATAATTTTTGCTAGGCAATGTGGTGTTGTAAATAAAGTGCTAATTAATATGCAAGCTTTTAAAGGAGTTTTGGGCAAGAATTAATAGATATGCCTTTAACCAAGTCAAAGAAGAAACTACTTTGCTAAGTTCTTTTTATCGATGTTTAAGTGGTGAGCAATAAGACAAATAGATACGCGGACGATATTGCGGGAGATAGATATGAAATTCTAAAACAATAGAAGCACTAAAAAATACCTGAACAATTTCTAAATCTCCCATATTGCAATTCCATCCGAAATAGAACCTCACTGAAAAGCTCCAAACTATAAATAAATGTTACTTTCTATACAATCTTGTAAAATTCTATACCCGCAAAACGCACATGTCGAGTTGCTTGCAATAATGTTTTTTGACTGACTGGGTAGTAAGTTGATTCGTAGATAGAGTATGTTCGCTATCGAGTCCATAAAAATGAAGATGTTTTACATAAACATATTACCCATTTGCTCAGCGCAGCGGTTGCGTGGAATACAATGGGACAAATTTTTGAGGAAATTTATAAGGTAGCATTGGATAGACAAGCCTACATACGTTAGATACCTAACATTCTAAAAGCTTCTTTGATTCTCTTAATATTCAATTTGATCTTTTAATAATATCTTTGGAGACTAGTCGTCTACTGATTTGATTCAATTTAGAAAACTGCTTTAGGTAACAATTATAAAATAAAATTCATTTTTATAATTTTATTAAAAAGTAAAAGATACATTATTATTTAAATATTAAGTAAATATTATGTTTAACGATCGATATCTCCAAATACAATGTCTATTGTAGCAACCAGAATAGCTATATCAGCGAGCATACCTTTTGGTGCCAAGAAGCTCAGACCTGCCAAGTGGTTGTACGAGCTCGGCCGTATGCCAACACGATAAGGCTTTGAAGTGCCATCAGCTACCATATAAAAACCTAATTCTCCCTTGGGACACTCTGTGGCAGTGTACGTTACACCTGGTGGAACTACGTATCCCTCAGTACATAACTTAAAATGATGTATCAAAGCTTCCATTGACATTTTCATTTCTGCTCTCAATGGCATCGCAACTTTTGAGTCATCTGTCCTGATCTCACCTTCAGGCATTGTATCGATGACCTGATTAATAATTCTTATGGATTCGCGCATTTCCGCTAAGCGAAGAAGGTGGCGATCATAGCTGTCACCAAAAGAACCAACTGGCACATCGAAGTCGTACATATCGTAATTATCGTACGGAAAAGCAATCCTTAAATCCCACTTTACTCCTGCACACCTAAGCATAGGTCCGGAAAAGCCGTAAGAGATACCTTTGTGTGCGTCTACAATCCCTATACCTGCAGTTCTGGCGTAGTACAATCTACCTCCGGTAGTTATATCTTCAGTTTCATCAAAGCGTTCGCCTAGCTTCGAGCAAAACTCGTTAACATCATCGAGAAACCCTATAGGAATATCTTGAGATACTCCTCCGGGTCTGATGTACGCGCAGTGTATACGAGCTCCACAAAGTCTTTCTGATAATTCATAAATCTTTTCACGTTCTTCACACATCCAAAAAAATGGGGTTATCCCGCCAGCGTCAAGAACTGTGCCGGAAACATTTAAGAGATGGTTAGCGATGCGAACTAGTTCACTACAAAGGACTCTTATAGCCTTAGCTCTTGCAGGTACATCGATGTTAAGAAGGTTTTCAACAGCTAATGCGAATGTCTGTTCATTAGCTAGAGTCGATACATAATCTAATCGGTCAACATATGGTAGGTTTTGGTTATAATGTTTGTATTCCATTAGTTTTTCTGTCGCTCTGTGTAGAAATCCTATATGAGGATCAGCTCTGACTACTGTTTCTCCGTCTAACTCTAGTATTAATCTCAGGACTCCGTGAGCAGCAGGGTGCTGCGGTCCAAAGTTTATCCACATGTTCTTTAATTTTCTTTCAATAGGCTTTACTCGCGAATCCCATATGACTTTATAATACTTATCTATCGCTTCATTGGTAATAAGCGCTACTCCACTGAATTGCTCTATAAAATGAGGATCTGGGCTCCATCTCGCCGCTTTCAGGGGAGAATAGGTTCGGATGAATCGAACGTGCTTAAAGTAATTGTTTAATGATGACTTTGGAATCCACATTCTGCGAATAAGAATAGATACTGCTTCGATAAATTACCTTTTAATAAGAAATCAGATCAGGTATATTTGACGGCTATATTTTTGACAATTTCTATCAACTGAGTATTTATATTTTTAATCACTCCGTGTTAAAAGGTTCCTATCATTGTATTTCTACACTGAGTTTGTAATCACTATGGATTTCTATTTTTTAGTACCAATCTATCACAAAACACTATTAAATTAAATTTTGTAGGTATTTAAGTATTTAAAAAGAAGCTTAAATACCTACCCAGTATTTAAGAGTTTGTAATTCCCTACGTTTACTTAGCAAACGTGGTATTTATAAAGATTTATATACCTACTATTGGGTATTTTGTAATAGTAAACCCAGAAAACCTTAAATATATCAACTTCCAAGCAAACTTCAAAACTCGATTTTCAAAGAGGATTGGAAAATTAGATTGGGTAGGTAAGATAGATTTCACCAATATTGAGTTTAACCGTGAAATAAATTTGATATTTTGGCAGATTTTCAATACAAAAACTGTCAGAACACCTCATTTATACCTCGGTTAAACATCACTCGACGTTGGTGAAATCGGGACTAAAAAGTAAAAATACAGCTTGTCACTGTCTGACTGTCCCCTGGGTATAATAATGGCGATACTCTTGATTACTAATAAGTACTTGTACAGTATGTGCACTTGATTAAACTAAGCAATAATTGTATGACTATTGAAAAAAAAATCCGTGAACATTAATTTGAATAGGTAGAATAGAAATAACAAAAGTGGGTCTTTACCTCTGTGGAATCGTCTTCCTCCTCAACGTAATCATATTTAACGAAGGCACAACGCAATTGATTCTCGAAATGTTCTCGTGCTTCCACTTTCTCCATAGCATTCAATTCGTTCATATTGATAACTTTTTATAACACTTTTCATTCACATCTTCACTCTTTAATATCAATGTGAAACGTGCGTGTTAAAAATGAAAAGGCATATTACCGATTGCGAGCATTTTAGATGTACATATTACAAATGATTTTTTAATATATCATGGAAACATACATCTCAAAAGCTGGTGCACTGAAAAGAGTGCACTAACCACCACCGTTTTTATCTTTACCGAGTGTTAGTTGAGTGGTGCACTATTCTTAACTGCAAAACAGATGCTGGTTTTCCATTACATCTCTCAATGCTTGAAGCGTCAATAGCGTATCTAACGGTCAAGGTGCGGATTAAAAACGAATGATGAAAGGTCGACGGTTCAAACCCTTCAACAATTGTTGTACCCACTCCTGACACAAGCTTTACCTACACTTGACTGAAGGAAGAAGAATGTTCTTCATGATGATTTCTTTCAGTATTAAAGCATATTTTATTGCTTAAAACGCACATTACTATGAAAAGAGATGCGTGCTAGGGATCGAACTGCGGCCCCCGAACAGGAGGCAGAAGTTTCAATCACTGGGCTATCACTCAAGACAAAGACTTTATTTTCCGAGTATTTATTACTCGGAAAATAAGATTATAGCAAATAACAGCAGTTTCGTCCAACTGTCCACCAAATATCAGGTTGAAAATGAACACCACAATCATGATGAGAATTTTGAAAAAAATTACAATCATTTTACCTCAAAATAATGATATAGGTATAACGCAACAATTTTAACACGTCTTATGTGAGAATTTACCTAACCATAATTATACGATTTAATAGGATAATAGAGCACACTTAATTTAATGATTTGTACCTAAAAAATATTTATACACTAGTCTGTTAAATTTTCACTCAGTGTTGATAGAAAGTGTGAAAGTATTGATAAAACAAGCAAGGTGTTCGCAGAATGGAGAAACGCTATTGGTACGCTTTCATAGGGGCCAATTAAGTTTGAGGTGTGTTTAAGTCGTTGGAACAAATTATATATCGTGCAGTATTTTTATACAGGCGCTTATATTATGATATTTAGGGTTCCTATATGTATATACACGATAGATTCCAACGTAACCTCCATTTCTACACTAATAAGGCTCTTTAAAAATACAATTTTTTTAACGTTATTTTCTTTACACACGATTAAACACGATATTAGTGACGAGATAACATTCGCGTAAGAATATTGTAAATGTATTGTATGAAAGTAAAATCCGTACAGACTTTTATTGTACTAATAATGCCTAGATATGTGACCTACTTTTAGATTTGTTGCAATAACTATGTGCTCCATAAAATAGCATGTCTATCTTTCGGCGAAGCAAATAGGTAAGTACAATAAACTATTTACATTATTCTTAGGTACCTACTAATGTTTGCTTCAAAGTAGGTAGGTACGCTACCCAGCTACAGCAGCAAGGTCTGACAAGACAAACAGAAATAAAAAAAAATCTAACTAGGTAAAAAGTTCATTTTCAGATTGAGATCAGACTTAGAACCCGTAGTTTTTATTTCCCATAGATTTAGGATTCGTAGTCGTTTGGCACCTCTAACTGCCGCACTCAGAGTCATTCATTAAAGTATGATTAATTAATCATTCACTTGTGATTAACTGCCGCACTCAGCCGCATGTATTAAATTAAATTATTTAATGATTAATTAATTAATTATCTGTCTCTGTCTATCGGACAGAGCCAGCTGACGCGGCTGAAAACTGATGACGGTCGTCTCGTCTCTTCTCGACCTGAGATCTTGAGAGAGGTCGAGAAGTTCTATGGACAGTTATATACCACGACACAAAAACCTGTTGAAGATTTGGCCAAAGATCCCAGAGCCAAACTGACCCGAAACTATACCGAAGATATCCCGGACGTCAGCCTATACGAGATTAGAATGGCTCTCAAACAGCTCAAGAACAACAAGGCGCCAGGTGATGACGGAATCACTGCGGAACTCCTGAAAGCGGGTGGAAAACCGGTACTTAAGATCTTTCAGCGATTGTTCAATTCCGTCATTCACGAGGGTATAACGCCGGAAGCATGGCACAGGAGCGTGGTGGTCCTGTTCTTCAAAAAGGGTGATAATACCTTGCTGAAGAATTATAGACCCATCTCGCTGCTGAGTCATGTTTACAAGTTGTTCTCGAGAGTCATTACGAATCGTCTCGCTCGTAGGTTTGACGACTTCCAGCCTCCCGAACAAGCCGGATTCCGAAAAGGCTTTGGTTCCATAGATCACATTCATACGCTGCGGCAGGTTATACAAAAGACGGAAGAGTATAACCAGCCACTTTGCTTAGCGTTTGAGGACTATGAGAAAGCCTTTGATTCGGTCGAAACTTGGGCTGTATTGAGGTCGCTGCAGAGATGCCGGATTGACTACCGGTATATCCAAGTGTTGAAGTGCTTGTACGAAAACGCCACTATGTCAGTACGTATACAGGACCAGACTACGAGACTAATCCACTTGCAGTGTGGAGTGCGACAGGGAGACGTAATCTCCCCGAAGCTATTTACCGCTGCGTTGGAGGACGTCTTTAAGCTTCTGGATTGGAACGGACTTGGCATCAATATAAACGGCGAGTACATCACTCACCTGCGATTTGCCGATGACATAGTATTCATGGCAGAGACTCTGAAAGACCTCAATACAATGCTCAATGATCTCAGCAGGGTTTCTCAACAGGTGGGCCTGAAAATGAACATGAGCAAGACGAAAATCATGTCCAATGCGCATGCTCCGCTCCACCCAGTAATCGTTGAGAACTCTGTGCTCGAAATTGTGGACGAGTATATATACCTGGGACACACAGTCCAGCTAGGTAGGTCCAATTTCGAGAAAGAGATCAACCGCCGAATCCAACTCGGCTGGGCAGCGTTCGGGAAGCTCCGAGATGTCTTTTCGTCCAAAATACCTCAGTGCCTGAAGACTAAAGTCTTCGAACAGTGCGTGTTGCCAGTGATGACTTATGGATCCGAGACATGGTCGCTAACTGTGGGCCTCATAAGAAGGCTGAGAGTTACTCAGCGAGCGATGGAGAGAGCTATGCTTGGGGTATCCCTGCGAGATCAAATCAGAAATGAAGAGATCCGCAGGAGAACTAAAGTCACCGACATAGCTCAGCGAGTCGCGAAACTGAAGTGCAAATGGGCGGGGCACATAGTTCGAAGAGCTGATGGTCGTTGGGGTCCCAAGGTGTTGGAGTGGCGACCCCGCACCGGTAAACGCAGAGTTGGCAGACCCCCCACTAGGTGGACCGACGACATCAAACGAGTCGCAGGGAGCCGCTGGATTCAGGCGGCGCAAGACCGAAGCCTGTGGAGGTCCATGCAGGAGACCTATGTCCAGCAGTGGACATCTGTTGTTGATAATGATGATGATGATGATGAATTAATTATCATTAAATCTATTACTGAATTGTCATTAATGTACAAACGAAGCGTAACTTCTGAGAATGAACCTTATTAAAATCCAAGATTAAGTCGTTAAGTAACGATTAGCGACTCTGAGTGCGGCAGTAAGCTACCAATCCTAAATCTACGTACCTATATGGTATTTCCATGGTAACTACATAAATTAACGGGCAATCTCAAGAAGTCTGATAGCTGCTGGATGGCTATAGACGGTCAAGAGCTGACCTACGTCCAGTAGTGGATGTATAGATGAGCATAATTAAGATTTTTATGTGTTAAGCTCCATGAAAATCAGTTGAGTAGTAATGGATCCTACGCCTACGCCTCATAAGAGGGCTCAAGGTCGCTCAGCGGGCGATGGAGGGGACTATGCTCGGAATATTCCTGCGAGATCAAATCAGGAATGAGGAGATCCGTAGAAGTAGCGTTATCGACATATAGCTAATCGAGTAGCAAAATTGGAGTGGCATTGGGCGAGGCATATAGTTTAAAGAACTGATTCGTCGTTGGGGCACCAAGGTGGTGGAGTAGCAACCACCGCCGGAAGGTAAAGTGTTGGCAGACACTCTAGTAGGTGAATCGACGAGTCGTAGGGAGCTGCTGGATACAGGCCGCTCAAGACCGAGCAAGTGGAAGTCTATGCAAGAGACATAATATATCTCCAGCAGTGGACATCTATATCTCTATATATATAAAAGAAAGTGGTGTTAGTTACACTATTTATAACTCAAGAACGGATGAACCGATTTGGCTCAAAATTGGTGGAGAGGTAGCTTAGAACCAGGAGACGGACATAGGATACTTTAAAAAAAAAAAACAGAACAGCGGATTGATGCGATTTTTTGCATGGGTATAGTAATGGATGTAGTAGTGGTTCCTCAGACCGGGAGAGCTACTTTTTATCTCGGATAATGAAAGAGTTCCCGCGGGATTTTTAAAAACTTATTCCATGCGGACGAAGTCGCGGGCATCAGCTAGTCGTTTGATAAAGAAGAATTATTGAAAACGTAAAAATTTGAACTCATAACAACAAAAACTAGCCTTAAAAAATATCTAAAAACCTGCTATGAGCTGTATACAAAAATCATTAAATACAGCATCAAAATCGGCCTTGCAGTCTTGCAGGAAAATGGTGTCTTGCTAAAAATGAAAAACACGATTGCGGCGCCCCTTGTGACCTTATACCTACGCAAAGTTTCTCAAGTCGTACCTACTTATAATTTGTGGATACTAAATACTTTGTGGATTATAAACTAATTAACTTAAAACATGTTCATTAAGAATCTCGCCAGAAATGTATTGCAAAAAATGTAACTAAAATACAGGCACGTGACATCACAATATGCCTGCCGTTCATGGCAGGTCATCATCATCATCATTAGCAACCCATGAACGGCTCAGTACTGAGCGCAGGTCTCCTCTCAAAGAAGGGTTATAGGCCATAGTCCACTACGCTGAACCCAATGCGAATTGGCGGACTTCACACACCTTCGAGAAAATTATGAAGAACTCTCAGATGTGCAGGTTTCCTCGATGTTTTCCTTCACCGTTGAAGCAAGTCATATTTAATTGCTTAAACGCACTTGACTCCGAAAAGTCAGAGGTACGTACCCGGGATCGAACCTGCGACCCCCCGAATAGGAGACCACAGTCCTAACCAGTAGGCTATCACTGTTTCTTGTCTCTACTTGTCATGGCAGCTGCCACAAATCAATTTTAAAATAATAAAATTTTAAATTGTTTCGGCGCAAACGCCTTGTCTCGTTGTGATAGAAGTGGAGGAGCTATAATATTTGCTATTAATGCAGAACAGGCGTTTCACAGTGCTACTTAACCCAATTTATGTCAAATGTCATTCGTTTTCTCACCGTCAACGGATCAAGAATATAGCAGCTAATTTCTAAAGTTAGTCTTTTATTTGCCCCATTGTATGCCTAAACATACATAAATTAATTTGAGTTTAGAAAACAGGTGCACAATATTATTGTAATTTACAACTTACTAGCAAAAATATTAACGTTTGTTTAATTTTAATTGTTAAACTGAACAATTATCTTTATCAAGACTGGAATTTCTCTGTCTAGATACAGCGATAAAGTGGGTATAAAATAATATTGTAAAATGATTATTTTGAAAAGAGCAACTGCTGAGTTTCTTGCCGGCTCTTTTCAGCAGAATCTGCTTTTCAAACCGGTGGTAGTAATGACGTGTCTTATGAGCCACAGGTTGGCCTACGTGAAATATTTTTGAATTTTGAAAAGTACCTCAACCGGTTTAACTGATCGTTTTAGTACCTATCTACTTATACGTCAGGCAATTCAATACGTTTATCACATTTTATCGGTGAAGGAAACCTGCATAACTGAGAGTTCCCTATAATGTTCTCAAAGGAGTGTGAAGTCTGCCAATCTGCACTTATGGTGGACTATGGCTTAAACCCTTCTCATTTTGAGACGAGACCCGTGCCCAGTAGTGGACTCGCGATGGGTTGAAATGATGATGATGACTCGCATATATGTGTTAAATTAATGACATACCTAAGTTATGTAGGTAGGTAGCACTTATATGAAGGTACATAATATGATACATACATATACCACATAATTATGTATCCACATAAATCCGTTTCACTGCTGCAATTTACCTAAATAGCTTATGGTAACATTCACCTACCTTATCAGTATCCGGTGTAATATTAATAAACAGTCGTACCTACCTATAGAAATACATATTACATGCATATACTTATTAATATTTACTCTACATATACATACCCTACTGATTTCATCTTCCGTCAACTGTGCCCTTGGAGTTTCCGCCTCAGCCATTTTAACTCATCCAATTTCACCTAATCGATGTGTCCGTTTAAATGACAGGCGTCACGAAACTATACCCCAAGTTCGGTGACACTAATTAATCCCATTAACTTCAGACTTAAATTTAGACGAAAGAACAAAAAAAGTCATCTGATATCACGCGGAGGTAAAAAACAACTGGTACACATTACGGGGAGCTTTCAGAGGTTTGTTAAAAGAAGTAGAAAGTAAAGGCAAATTAGAGTAATATGGTTTATTAATGTAAAAAGTAATTTTGTTCGGATGCGGTGTCCTGCGGGGGATGGCGTGCGGCCCGCCCCGAGACAGGCACGGAGCGGTACCGTCGACATCGATTACGTACCTATTTAAAATACGTCCCCATAACTTACTTTAATGAGCGACTTTAAAATTCGATAGTAGGTAAGTACAAATTTTAAAATAAACATCAAAAATTGCAAAACCTGCGAGAATCGAACCCACATCTCTTTGGAACGCACTGGCACGACTATACGGATGGTGATGTGATTTATGTACCTAGTCTTGGCGCACGACGAGTGTGTTCACAGCTTATCATACTATATCACCACTAACACTATATCACCACTAGTACTAATTCGGTTTATGTTCGAGAATTTCCTTCGAGTGTAGGCAAATTATAATATAAGTATTAAGTACCTGATAAATATGAACTACCTACTTGATATTCTGAGATACAAAGAATACCAGCTCCTTCAGGACGGCAAGTCTTTAGAATTTTTGTAGAAATCGGTTAAGTGGTTCTGACGCTTAAGAGCAGTTGGTTAAATGATCTGAGTTCAGGCGTAAAAAGATAAAAAAAGACTGACAAGCTGGTTACTTCCGTAAATCTTAAATTTTTAGTTAGGTCATGTCGGTAGTACCACGGGCAATAAAAATCTCCCGTAGTATTACCAGTAGGACCACCACCGGTGGTACCAGGGGTAAGTACCCGTACCTTATACGTTACCTAGGAAAAGGTAGCCATTATGCGTGTTCTGACATGAATTTGACCATTTATGTAATTCTTTTATCTACTGTGATTTCGAGTGGGAAGATATATGAAATAAAAATAGTATTTTTTCCATTAAACATTTATTGACATTTGAAACAACATCAAGTAAATACTTATAAATTTAAAAATCACGTGACATTCATATGCGTTTAAAATCTTGGAATGAAAATTACATTTATGGTACGTATATATTTCATAATTAATTACTTATAATATTACATTAACTGAAAACTAAACAGTTTTAATAAAGGCAACAAAATATTAAAATCTTAAATTACATTAACATGTTTTGGTTTCAGTTACATCAATCGAGCACAAAACATAGAAAGAAATAAAATAATATTATATAGGTAACCCTATAAACTCAAAATCGAAATAGTTGAAACGTATCATCGAATGTTTCAAAATCGTTAAGTGCCAAATTCACTATCGCTGTACGTCGTTTAGTCGACGAATTTTCAATAATGACCAAATTAAATGACAGAACGACCAATTTAGGCTGGAATCACATCATTCGCATTTTGTCCATACAAAACTGTCATTTTTCATAGATTCGTATACGCATCGCAAAGCCGAACTGATGAGCCGACACGACTCTATGAAAAATGACAGTTTTGTGTGGACAAAATGTGAATTCCAGCCTTATTAAAACGTACTCGGGTGAAATTGGCAAGTCCTAAGACCAACTGGTACAAAATATTGTCTACCTATTAAAATCATATAATAATAATAAAACAGATAGTTAAGAGCTATATTAAGTTTATAATCATCACAATAATCATTCATAAAATGGGTTTATACATTATAATATATCATAATTATGATATATTTTTATAATGACACATTTTTTCTATAATTAATATATTTTTTACAGGATAGGTCCTATCGATTTGGGCTAGCACATTAAATAAAAGTTCATGCAAGTATGTTACCTAGCCTGACAAAATAAAAAGTTAAAATATAATACACTCCTATCCTTAGAAGTTCCTATCATAAGTCGGATATCTCGAATGATTCCGCGAATTTTAACGGAGAGTTCTTACTACGCCGGACCTGCAGGCCTATGACGTTACTCAGTGGGCATCTTATCTAAGTTGTACACCACTCAAAGTGTCACGGGTCTATGTATTGGACACTGCATAACCTAAAACCTTTGTGAAATAAACCAAACTTAAAACCAATATTGAATATTCAACAAAATACACAATCTCTTTCTTTGTTTAGAGAATTTTACATATTTATCCCGGAAAATTAAAAAGTACTCACGGGATTTTAAAAACTCTTTACAGCGTATCTATAGTTCTTTTAATTCACGAGTGCGCGTGGCTCACGGTTGACTAAGTGAGCTAAGTGAGAGTGCCATCTATAGATCTCGCCCTAAGTCGTATCTGTGAAGTGTGAGCCAGCGCTTGATCGCGACTTACCACAAGTAAAGTTCACGCGCGCTCGTGAATTGCAAGAACTATAGTAGGAGCTCTTCGAAATAGGACATACTGGCAGGAGTAGATATAGGTATTTCATCTAAATGGTCGTATTATATAAGAAGCTCGTGTAATACGTTATACGCGCCCACGGGGACAAACAGTGGCCGCAGCGTCCAGACAAAGTACTGTGCCATGACTTGTTGCGAATAAACTTCGTGTACTTTCTTTATTACCACCTCTTGACCGCGACTTCCATCGCGTGAAGTTAGTTTTTTTTAAATGCCTTGGGAACCTAGGTACTTTAAAAGGTACCTAGCTCCAGTTATTGTCACTCTCCAAGTCCAACTATATCCCATGCAAAAAATCATGACGATCCCTTGATCCGTTGCTGTACTCACGCATTTATAATATTAGTAAAGATTGTTGCCAGAGTTGCGACTTTCACGCCGACCAGTGATCGTGGCAAGTCGTCTGCAAGTACCCTTAACCCTTAATTATATGTCTAGCTAATACATTACTACACATCAATAACTACTAAAGCTACTACTACACAAATTGTTATTTTATCTGGTGAAAAATTAGCATGAAATACATTTAAAATATTATTCACAATGTTAGTAAGTAAAGACTATAGAAAATCATAGAGAATAGTAAATACATATATTAATTTATGTGCTACTCTTTTCTACTTAGATAGGTCATCCCAAAACTAATCTAGAATTGATAAACATTATTCCTATGTAGCACAGAATATAATATAAAACTCGCTGACGATCATCGCATCCTATTTTCATAATCAAGTAAAAGTGCGTCTTTTACCCCCTTGTTCGGAATTTCGGATGGGTCGAAACAAAAACATTTAAACGCTTGTCTCCGTTTCAATCGGAACCTCTGAGCTTTATAAATTAATCTATTAATAGCTACTGTCATATTTTTGGACCTAACTGATTGACGCCATTTTGGACTTGTATGACGCCATTTTGGCGCTCTTAGCAGATAAACGATTGTCTTTGGAACTAATAATATTACAAATGGTCGGTGCGCCATTTGCAATATTATTAGTTTCAGAGACACTCGTATGTCAAATGTGGCGGTTCAACGTGATCCCGTATAGGAACAGCCAATCAAGTGTTAATCATAGATTAATTTCTAGAGATCAGTGGGCTAAATGCACCCGTCCTTTTGCTAATAAAGTATTTTATTTCTTTCACTCATACGTATGAGTGAAAGAAATAAAATACTCCAAATGTGGACGTCCACAGTAATGGAAGACCAACTGCGAATTATTAAAAAAATTGTATATAAAAATAAAAATTTAAATTGTATAATGATTAACAAAGATTTAAAAAACTTCATTTGTGACGAGTTGCAAATCACACCACCAGAGGTACGGTTAGGGGTACGGTGGGTCTAAAGCGACATTTTTTTGCGACTTTCATAAATTGAACATATCAGTCGAGTTATAGGCGAACCGTTCAACTAAGGCTGCGATCTATAGATCGCACTCTCCCTCTTCTGAGATTCAAAACAGAGTCAAAATGAGACAGATTTATATCAGCACATAGTTGCATCTCGTTTTAACTTTGTCTCAAGTCCGAGCTAAGTCAGAGCAAATTGGGTAGCTACGCGGTGCGAGAAGGATAAGGGATCTAATTAACATCTGTGAATCACACTCCCATCCTTCACTCCTCCCGCATCGACCGTTACTACGTCACGAACCGTCTCATTTAAACGGTACACCTAAAAATAACTATATGAAAATTCATTTTCATTATAATAATATACACATTTGCCAACCTATACTACAGTATAGGTTGGCAATAAAATATAATAATAATATAATAATCGTATATTGTAATAAAGTATGTTACAATATACGATTATTTATCACTACATACGCGTAGTATAAAGCGTACGTGACCAGTGCGAATCAGTTAGTACTAAGTATTAAAATGTATTTTTTTCGCCAGTATATTTTGTTCACATAATCCTATAAAACGTGAAAATTTTTAATGAAAAATAAACATAATAAAAAATCTTAAAATTAAAAACGAAAATTAATTAATTTCTGATCTGTCTTATGTATCAGATCTTGCATAAAATAACTACTGATATTGCACAGCCGGCCCATTGTGGTCTTTTGAATAACCGCAATAAAAACTAAAACGTTAAAAACAAAAATAAACTAAGGCTAGAAAATGCTCTTTTTGGCATAAAATAAAAAAAAATCAAAACAAACAAAAAATCGACTAAAATTTTTTAGTCAAACCCAACAACAGATATCATATATAAAAGGAAAGTACTAACACGCGTTTTGTAGTGATATTTATTACTTTAATAGTATAATATGTTACAAAAATATTGTGTATATAAATACTCTTTCAAAATATACTATTCTCTATATAAAGACTAAATATGTACAGTCCGTTCACAGTCCGTTATTTTACCTCTAGTTGTAAGATTAGCTAACCTGAGTTCTATGTTGTCAACATATTATATAGCTTTTATTTATTTTGAATGTGGGTGATACATGCGGATAGCTAACGTCGCTAAGTTACTATTCAAAGTATTCAAGCGCTTCTTGACAGGAAGTAATGCCAACGTAGTGGAAAATAACAGATGACAATGACAGATGACAATGACAGCTGTCAGAGGTAAAATAACTGTGAACCGACTGTAAATAACTATTTATGTATTCAAATTGACATAGCTTCTAGGGAGTAAAGAAAAGTCAAGACTGAATAGCAAGTTACGTCATGTGTATTCATATTAAGTCGCAGCTTCTTGGCGGACCCAGCACTAATGGAGCATGCATGAGCAGCGAACATAATTCGCGTAGGGCAGGCGGGCTTCAAACATGGGCGGAATTTGGAATTGAAGACATTCAAAATCCAAAATACCTCATTGTTTGAAGACAAGTCTACGAAAACAGCATATTGCTAGTGATGACTTATGGATCCGGAACCTCATAAGATCGCTCGGGGTCATTCAGTGCGCGATGGAGACTTCCCTGCGGTCATTTAAATCATCGCGCATCTCGCTCTAGAGTACGTCCCACCCGTAAACCGTAAATGTTGATTGATGTTGATACCCACAAGCAGAATCAGGTAATACTGTTTATCAAAATCATCCGCTGATCAGTGTCCTAAAGAATATTCTAAATTATATGTTTCAGGTTTTGCTCTTTTTAGGATTCCGTAGTAAACAAGGAACCCTTATAGTTTCGCCATGTCCGTCCGTCTGTCTGTCTGTCTGTCTGTCTGTCCGCGGTTTAGCTCAGAGACTATTGGTACTAGAAATCTGTAATTTGACAAGGGTATAAATATCAATCACGCCGACAAAGTGGTGAAATAAAATTTTGAAAAATAATTTTTTTAGGGTACCTCCCCTACATGTAAAGTGGGGATGAATTTTTTTTTTCTTGACTATCCCATAGTGTGGGGTATCGTTGAATAGGTCTTTCAAAAATATTGTAGGTGTGGGAAGACCATTTTTCAATTCAGAGATCCGTTTGTGAAATATGATATTTTAAAGTGCAAAATTTTATTAGAGTCAAGTGTCCCCCCCCTCTGCCAGCTAAATGGTTGTATATAGGATACAAGAAAAAATTCGCAGCAGTAGTATATATAATGAATTTTAAAGGAAAACTATCACGGCTAAGTAGGGTTCATTAGTTAAGGAGTTATATCTGTTTTTTCTGAGTTAGGTATTACATGTAGTGTAAGTTGCATATTTTGTAGTATATTATAGTATTTAAACCATGGAACTCAAAATGTATGTTGAGACTTTCAACTACGGAACCCTACATTGCGCGTGGCCCGACACGCACTTGACCGGTTTTTTAAAAATATTTTTTTATTTTATTATATATTAACATTGTTAAACTCAATGTATCTAGAATCATAATTATGTTCTTAGTGCACCAGTAAGAGATCATAATATTAACAATGTTTGGGATTGGCACCGGCCCCTAAGATACGGGCTTTCCTAGTTTAGGGGTCAGGATTCCAATGATATGTACTGTACCGAGTTCCTCGCTTATAAAAACTTCTTGATATGGGTTATTTAAAAACAATTTAGAAGTTAGATGCTCTATTCCGTATATCCAAGCAGTTGGTTAAAGAATGCTCGTTGCGAGTCGAGACTTGGGAGCGTACTGAAGGAAATTACGCTCGAAGGAGCTTCTAGGGGACTTACCACAAACGCTTAAAGTAGTATTATTGCAATATTGTGTTGCTATTTCATACATTGACGACCGTAAGTAACATAAGCACGTCATTGTATGACATATCAGAACAATATTGGAATTGTACTGCTTTTAGCGTTGGTGGTAGGACCCGTGAACAGTGTTTGCAGTCGTACGTGCACGTTGTAAAGCAGCGCACAGAAAGGCTCCACTTTGCTGTGCTTGCCAAGCACAAACGCAGCTTAATATGTTACGGACAATATAAATCTTTATTCCTTTCTCCAAGCCTTCATCGAGAACTTGAAGCAGTATGATCAAGTGTTCATATCGTTTCTGAACTTCCATCATCATATTATGTATTACACACACGACTTTAGACATTCAGCCAAGACTAATATCAGTTACTCTATTCTAAAAATTTGATATGAAACATACAAGATTTATATACTGAGATCTTTAATAATAAACATAACATAGTTGCAACTTGCATTGCGTGTCGAACGCGAATGTTCGTGTCGATAGACAAAGTAAAGATACTATGGCAAGATTTGGGTAAACAAAACTTGTACTAACAGATAGATATCGCGCTGTTTGTTTATTACGTATACTATAAAATATAATACAATTTTGAGTAAATTCCATTTGAGCGATTAATCTTGTATATATTATATCAATAATTTCAAGGCACTTAGAATTTTATTTTCTCGGATAAAAGCTCTATTTTAAAATAACATATAAACAATTTATTACCTTACTAACCTAAGAGAGTACCACGTACGAAGTATGAAATATGGCATAAAATACATTAAATAATACAATAACCTAAATAAAATATAAAATATTAAGAAAACGAGAAAGAATAATGGTGTTGAATTAATTATGTAATTGAAACCTTAAAATACTAACAGTTAACATTTTATGCTTCTGTATACTTAAAAATATAAACTAAACAAAAATTTAATACTTAGCTAAAGTAACTGTGCGTGACGCACAAGTGATGGTAAACACGAAAAGGAACAAATTTTTGAGTTTGGACCAAATTATTTAAATTACTTAGCACCGATTCAGAATGCTGACCAGATTGATTAATATTTATTGCCAACTTTCCGTACTTCACTAACTTTAATGCAAAATACTATACATATATAAGTAGTATACTATACATATACTATGCAAAATACTATATATAGTCGTTCAGTCCCTTAGCAAAATCCCGTCGAAAAAACCTTAGAAGCGAAACCGCTGATGTACTTATTATGCCCACTGGGGATTTTTAAGTTAACGTCCACTGTGCGAAATCTGTCATATTATATACTATGGACGGGAAAAGGACGGAGACACTTTCCATCCCTTTTCCCTCCATACCAAATATTATAATTCATAACATAAATAATACGCGTAGTTTTAGAACTTAATGTAAACTGGAAAACTTTGTAAAATCCTACTGATAATTATATCGGAACTTTTTCGACCAAAATTTGGTACAGGCCTCATCAAGCTGTTCACATACTCGTATGTTTGTCATTAGCGATACCTTATTAAAAGCAATTTGTTTTTCTTCCAAATTATCAAGATTTGTGGCCATAGTACCATGTTCCCGCGGAACATGCTTATGCACCACTCAAAAATAGAAAACTCATGTTAAATCACGCCCCAGAAAACATTGATGTGTAATCGAGCCTCGACCTATCCTGTAAAGGGTCTCCGCAGATCTATTTGACGCAAAGTCAGTTTGAGCGGATCCGGACAAGATTTATATCTGTCACTGTAAGATTTTGAAAACCGTTACATTGTAAAAAACTACGTCAGTTTACAAACTAACGAAATATTCACGCAACGCGACGGGTTTTCGCACAACGGACTGCGGTGACATTGCCCGAGCATCGGGTATACCTACATAATGTGTATCGCCTATTGGATACTATCAATAATATAAGCGAGAGCTTCATGTACTCATGGGAGTAGGTGGTTGGCTCCTATTTTAAGACGGCCGATCGGCAACCATCGGCTTTACCCGCGTAGGGAGACCTAATGCTCGAATTAGGTTGTCCGACTTATCAACTCTGGAAATGGCTGTGTTATAATGACATCATTTGCGTTCCTTTCGCGTATTCATATATAAGCTTCGATATGAAAAACTTCGCCAAGTACGGCTCTTATTGGGCGTGGTTTAAAGTAAATCAGCACTATACAATTAATATGGTAAACTTGTGCGTATCCAATTTAAATATTATATTGTTCGAACATCCGATCAATAATGTACTAGATATGCTGAAGGTCATAAATGTGTGTAAGTGAAAAATAAGTTCTCACCACAACTCAAGTCGACAAGCCTCGGGGTGCTACAATATGGTTTTAAAAGTTGCAACATTACTAGTGCAAGTATATAAGGATTTTTATTTTATTTTATTTATTGCTTTCATATATATATACTTTTCCACAGGGAGCATTATGAAAGAGAGAGCACAAGATATAGTCCTGCAATTTAATTTAGTTATGAGAATGTGCAAAATGTAATCAGCCACACTTTTTAAAATTTTTAAAGTAAAATTCTTTTAAATATGATTCTGTTACTGTCTTTATTATGGATTTTTGTTAATTATGAAAGACTCTTTTTTAATGGACACTTTCTCTACTCGATTTTGTATGGGGCTACATACTTATCTTATATCTTATATATTATTGATCGAGGGTTTGAACAAAATGATAATTATTTTCAAACCCTCAAAAATTAAAAAATTACTACTAATTATATTATTTACAAGAAATATACGTCGTGCAAGTGATCGCTAATGGGCATGGTGCCCAAAACACTGGCGCCATTGCCTTTCTGAATAGCGAAAATTAAAACTGAGTGAATGCGATGATGGCGCCAAATCATGCAGATAATCCAGGACAACCTATTATAAAAGTACAAAGGACGTCGAAAGCACTAAATACGCCGATGAAAGTACATACGCGGAAGATATTATGTACGCCGGTGAACGTGCTAAAATCACCGATGTAAGTATCAAATGCGCCGGTGAAAGTACCAAATGCGCCGGTGAAAGTACCAAATACACCGAAGAGAGTACCTATTATGCGGAAGAAAGCATGTACGCCGGCGAAAGTGCAAAATCACCGATGAAAGTACCAAATGCGCCGGTGAAAGTACTAAGAAAAAGATAATCAGAAGGTCCTCTATGCCAGATGTTAACCTGATGATGACGACGACGACACGAAAAATCTTGTTATTAAAACTTTTTTTTCTAAAGCACATTAATTATTTATTACTAAAAATATAATTTAATTACAAAATCAATTAATGGGCATGGTGCCCAAAACACTGGCGCTATTACCTCTCTGAATAGCGAGAATTAAAACAGAGTGAATGCGATGTTGGCGCCAAATCATGCAGATAATCCAGGAAAACCTATTTTAAAAGTACAAAGGACGTCGAAAGCACTAAATACGCGGATGAAAGTACATAATATGCAGAAGATATTATGTACGCCGGTGAACGTGTTAAAATCACCGATGAAAGTACCAAATGCGCCGGTAAAAGTACCAAATACACCGAAGAGAGTACCTATTATGCGGAAGAAAGCATGTACGCCGGCGAAAGTGCTAATAACCGATGAAAACACCAAATGTGCTGGTGAAACTATCAAATGCGCCGGTGAAAGTACTAAGACAAAAGATAATCAGAAGTTCCTTTATGCCAGATGTTCACCTGATGACGACGACAACACGAAAAATCTTGTTACTAAAACTTTTTTTGCTAAAGCTATTAATTATTTATTAATAAAAAATATTATTTTAATTTATTTTGTAATTAAATTATTTTTCGTCCATGCTTTCTTCCGCATAATAGGTTTTCCTGGATTATCTGCATGATTTGGCGCCATCATCGCATTTACTCTGAAGAGAGGTAATAGCGCAGTGTTTTGGGCACCATGCCCATTAGCGATCACTTGGACGGCGTGTATTTTGTAAATACAAAAAATACGCAGGCGAAAGTGCTAAAATCATCGATGAAAATACTAAATGCGCCGGTGAAAGTATTAAGAAAAAAGATAATCAGAAGTTCCTCTATGCCAGATGTTCACCTGATGACGACGACACGAAAAATCTTGTTATTAAAACTTTTTATTTCTAAAGCTAATTAATTATTTATTAATAGAAAAATAATTTAATTACAAAATAAATTAAAAAATTACTTCTAATTAGAAATATAATTACTAGTAATTTTTAGGGTTCCGTACCCAAAGGGTACCAACGGGACCCTGTTACTAAGCCTACGCTGTCCGTCCGTCCGTCCGTCCGTCCGTCCGTCCGTCTGTCAGCGGGCTGTATCTCGTAAACCGTAATAGATAGACAGATGAAATTTTCAGATATTATGTATTTCTATTGCCGCTATAACAACAAATAATAAAAATTAAATTAAATTAAAAAAATTAAATTAAAATGGGTAGGTGGGTAGATGGAAATCTTTTAATTAATTTTTTTTTAACGGAACCCTAAAAGAGCGAGGCCCGACTCGCACTTGGCTGATTTTTTATTTAATTTATTTTGTAATTAAATTATTTTTCGTACATACTTTCTTCCGGATAATAGGTTTTCCTGGATTATCTGCATGATTTGGCGCCATCATCGCATTAACTCAGTTTTAATTCTCGCTATTCAGAGAGGTAATAGCGCCAGTGTAAATTCAAAAAATACTTTGTAAATACAAAAAATACGCAGGCGAATGTGCTAAAATCACCGATGAAAATACCAATTGCACCGGTGAAAGTATTAAGAAAAAAAATAATCAGAAGTTCTACTATGCCAGATGTTCACTTGATGACGACAACACGAAAAATCTTGTTATTAAAACTTTTTTTTCTAAAGCTAATTAATTATTTATTAATAGAAAAATAATTAATTACAAAATAAATAAAAAATTACTTCTAATTATAAATATAATTACTAGTATTTTTTTAATTTATTTTGTAATTAAATTATTTTTCGTACATACTTTCTTCCAGATAATAGGTTTTCCTGGATTATCTGCATGATTTGGCGCCATCATCGCATTTACTCAGTTTTAATTCTCGCTATTCAGAGAGGTAATAGCGCCAGTGTTTTGGGCACCATGCCCATGAGCGATCACTTGGAGGGCGTGTATTTTTTGTAAATACAAAAAATACGAAGGCGAAAGTGCTAAAATCACCGATGAAAATACCAAATGCGCCGATGAAAGTACCAAATACACCGAAGAGAGTACCTATTATGCGGAAGAAAGCATGTACGCCGGCGAAAGTGCTAAAATCACCGATAAAAATACCAAATGCGCCGGTGAAACTACCAAATGCGCCGGTGAAAGTACTAAGAAAAAAGATAATCAGAAGGTCCTCTATGCCAGATGTTCACCTGATGACGACGACGAAACGAAAAATCTTGCCATTAAAACTTTTTTTTCTAAAGAAAATTAATTATTTATTAATAAAAATATAATTTAATTACAAAATAAATTAATGGGCATGGTGCCCAAAACACTGGCGTTATTACCTCTCTAAATAGCGAGAATTAAAACTGACTGAATGCGATGATGGCGCAAAATTATGCAGATAATCCAGGAAAACCTATTGTAAAAGTACAAAGGACGTCGAAAGCACTAAATACGCGGATGAAAGTACATAATATGCAGAAGATATTATGTACGCCGGTGAACGTGCTAAAACCACCGATGAAAGTACCAAATGCGCCGGTGAAAGTACCAAATGCGCCGGTGAAAGTACCAAATACACCGAAGAGAGTACCTATTATGCGGAAAAAAGCATGTACGCCGGCGAAAGTGCTAAAATCACCGATGAAAGTACCAAATGCGCTGGTGAAAGTACCAAATACACCGAAGAGAGTACCTATTATGCGGAAAATAGCATGTACGCCGGCGAAAGTGCTAAAATCACCGATGAAAGTACCAAATGCGCCGGTGAAACTACTAAGAAAAAGGATAATCAGAAGTTCCTATGCCAGATGAAAAATCTTGTTATGAAATTTTTTTTTGACTAAAGCTAATTTTATTTATTAATGAGTCATATTCAAAAAACTTGTACATAATGTGTTTTTGTGATGTCCCATGGAAATAAACCCTCCTTCCTTTGTTTTATAATACGCATTTTGCGGTTTCATTGAAATTCATAAAAGAACATAGTATGGCTCAGTTAATAAACTCATTAGATAAAATTAGGAAAAATCTTGATTATTCTATTACATGACTTTTACTACTTTACCCAATTTCATACATTTTAGGTATGTCTCCTCTATGCACAAATTATTTAGAGCATTTTTTATAATTTTTGTATTTCTTTTTTCTGACTTTTATAGAAACCACGCAAATAAGTAGCGTTTAAACAATGTTTTAATAGATATCATGCTCAATCCAAATACGATTTTGATGCAAAAAAATTAAAAAGAAAATTGTCTCAATAATTTATACCATTTACTGACATTACTTCCTAACGCGAGTTTTTCATAGTATCAATTAAAATACAATATTAGTAGATTTAGTAATGTCTGCTGGCAACACTATAGCATGACATAGACAAACTTTTAGGTTGCAGCCATTTTGTTTTCTCGACAAATTCTTTGTGCCGTGACGCCAGTTTGAGTTAGTCGAAAAAAGGTGTACTATTTACTGACACAGTTAAAAATACTTAAAGGTGAGTTTAATAAACGTTTTACATTGCTTTGCATTTGAAAATGAATAGGTTTTATAACAGAATACTGCAACAGTGCGTAAATATGCAATGAAAGGAATCTTATGAATTTTTAGGTAATGGTACACCACCTTCTTGACAACCATTTCCTAACTTTCTTGACGTCAGTAAATGGTAAACTCATAAAGCTGTGTTCTTAAAGTTAAATTCTTAGTACTTTAAATAAAATATACTGGGATTAATTTATTATTAACTAGGCACTAATAATGTTTTATTTTTTTATTGCTATGCTAAACTATTAGATTATACATAAAGTCAATGACTTGTATTTAAAACTAACTTTTGCCCGCGATTATTGAATCTTAATAAGTCCCGAGGGAACAGTTTGTTTTATGTATAAAATGTATCCTTAGTTACTCTTTATAACATCAGCTATCTGCCCGTAAAGTCCCGTTGAAATCAGTCCACCGTTTCAGAGATGTACCTTTATATCAAGAGTGAATAGGCATCTTCTAGGCAAGCGCGCACCATCTTAGCCTGCATCTTCACTTACCATCAGGTGAGATTGCAGTCAAGCGCTAGACTATATAAAAAAAGCCGGAACAAACAGATAGACAGACAGACAAAAATGCTTGAAATAGATTTTTTAATAAGTTCCTACCGTATGCACGTTCATACGCATTTAGTAAAGAGCTGTTATTTTACATCACAAATAGACACTTCAACTTTATTTATTTGTATAGATGCCGCTATCAGGAGCTGAGCGTCAAAGACGCTACATGGAGCGCTTAAAACAAGAAAACCCATTAAAATTCGAAGAAAAAAGAAAAGCTCACTTAGAAAAAGTTAAACTACGCCAAAAAAAAATAGCCCACTTGTCTGAAGAAGAGAAACATACAAGAAGATTGAAATGGCGGGAAGAAAATAAAAAAAAGAAGCTTAAAAAAGTTGAAAAAATACAGAAGGAGAAACAAGAAATATTAAAAAAAAGAAAAGATTATCGTATTGCCTTAGAAAAAAAAATGCTTAAAACTGAAAACACACAACTGAAAACTAAAGTAAATCATCTCATGAGAAGAATATTCCGTCTTAAAAAAACCCTTAACCGGTCAAAACAAAAAATTCGACATCTGGAAGAACAGTTAAATGAAAAAAAATCTCCTTTGTGCTTTAACGAAGAAATAGTGCCTGTCCAAGATCATCATGCTACAACTCCAACAACTCCAGTCAGCAAAACAAATGATTTTATTAACTCCTTAAATCCAACAGTCCCAAATGATGATAAAATTAAGATAAAAAGAAAAATATTTGAACTGAATGTATTATCAGATTCTCTAAAATCTGAATATAACAAAACAAAAAATAATGATATTAAAAGAAAATTTAAGGCTATTGTAGATAATGAAATTACAGATAAATATAAAATTAAAACAAACCTATCTCAAAAGTTAGGTCTGAAGGGTAGGGTCAGAATACTTAAACAGTCTCGGAAATCACTACCAAACAATATAAACAATAAAAATATTGAAGATTTTTTTTTGCGTGATGACGTAAGCCGCTCCACTGCTGGGAAAAAAGAGACAAAAACATTTAAAAAACTAAAAGTGCAGAAACGATATTTAAATGATACTTTAGACAATCTGTACACAAACAAGTATAAACCTGAAGGAGGCAAGGCATCCCGAGCAACATTTGGCCGACATAAGCCATTTTTTGTTTTAACACCAAAAGCAAATGATAGAAATACCTGCCTCTGCATGAAACATACTAACTTAAAAATGAAAGCGGAAAAATTAAAAATATTAGGTTTAATTAAAACAACCAGCTATTCAGAGCTAATTGATGAAGTTTCTTGTGACAGAAATTCTAAAATTTGTATGTATTCAGAGTGTGAAGCTTGTAAAGAAAAAATGCCTGAAATGGACACTGATATTAACAATAAAGAACTTACTTCTTGGTACAAATGGGTTTTAAAATCACATGAATATAGCAAACGCCAGCCAGGATCCTCAATAAGTACCCAAAAGGTAATCACAAAAAAATACACAAAAGATCTGATCTCGGGATCGATAGAAACACTACAAAAAGAATTTGTAAAGGAACTCCATACTTTTAAAAGACATTATTACAATGTGGGTATCCAGGAATCAGCTTTCAAAATGTGCAGGGAAATGGTCAAAGAAGATGAAATAGTGATTATTTGTGATTTTTCAGAGAATTATACATGCAAGATGTCAGAGGAGATCCAAGCTGCACATTTTGGAGCTAGTAAAAATCAATTTACATTGCAAACTGGTGTAATTTACACAAAAGCATATAAACCAACCTCTTTTTGCACGATATCCGCTTCGAACTGCCACGATCCAGGTGCAATATGGGCTCATTTAAAACCAGTGATTGAGTTCGCAAAGACATTATGTCCAATAGCAAGAGTTCTTCATATGTTTTCGGATGGTCCGACTACACAATATCGGCAGAAAAAAAACTTTTATTTGTTTAACAAAATTATATGCGAGGACATTTTTGATTACGCTACGTGGTCTTACTTCGAAGCATCCCATGGAAAAGGTCCTGCAGATGGTGTGGGAGGTGGTATTAAACGAAAATTAGACAGGCTTGTTGCCTATGGACATGACATACCATCAGCTGAAAAGGCGTACGATTTGTTAAAATCCCAGGAGTCAGACGTCAACATCTTCTATATTCCTGAGGAAAACGTTACTCGAATGCAAGGCACAATTCCTGAAGGCTTAATTGCACTTCCTGGAACAATACAGGTCCATCAAATTATAAGTAATAATTCTGAATTCCTGTTTTACAGAGATTTAAGCTGCTTTTGTGGCACTTATAATAGAGGACTATGTCAATGTTTTGACCTTAAAGAACATAGGCTTGTTCAAGATATAAAACCAAAACAAAAGAACTGCGTCAAACGAAGGAGGAAATCAAGCTCAACAGATACCGAAATAGACAGTGACGTAACTTACGCTGAGACAAGTGAATATGAAAATGAAGAAGGGGACATTCCTGAGTTGGTGTTACATAGGGATCACTTGATTAGCGACCCTCACCTTACTGAAGAGCAAGAGCAAATGACAAAAAATTTAAATATTAACAAAAAGAATCTAGAATATAACAAAGAAAATCAAGCTAAGCATAGTGAAAGAAAAGTAGAAAATGATGTAAAAAAAGAACACGAAAAAGTTAAGGAAGATGGAGAAGATATAGAAAAGACAGAAGAAAAAGAGATAGAAGAGAACGAGAATAAAAAGGAAAGAGAAAAAGGGAACAAACTGGAATTAGGAAAAGAGATAAAAAAAGTACACAACGTGACAGAAGAAAAAGAGCCAGAAGAGAACCAAAAAGAAGGAGAAAAGGAGAACGAAAATGGAAAAATATTAGAAAAAGTCTATGATAAATCAAGTCAATACTTACCAAAACCTCAGATTAAAATATTGAGTGAAATTCAGGGTAATTTGATAAGCCTGGATGAAAAAACAGGCAAATTTTTCTTAAGACAAACCCCTGAAGTGGGAAAGTTCATTCTTACTAAGTTTTATACAAAACATTCAACAAAAATTTATCGTTATGTGTGCCTTATAACTGAAGTGTATGAAAATAATAAAATAGTAGTTCAGGGTTTAAAATCAAAAAAATCCAAAAATATTTTTCGTTTAATAGATAATGATATATCAATTATAGAAATTGAGGATATTATTATGTACTTACCTAAACCTCTTAAGGAAAATAATAATTTCATTTTTTCCAAAGAGATTGATATATGCGAAGCTTAGCGTATATTGTAGTACATAATCCATTTTATTTACTTTACTGTTTACTTTCTCTAATGTTTGTTGTTGCTGTGTTTGAGTCATTTTATTTTTTGTTAAAATAACTGTAAGTACCTATTAAGCCAAAAGTACTCACTGTGCAACAAATTTAGAAGTGTTTTAATTATAATTTTTCTAAATATGAATAAAGTCATTGGATTAAGTTCTGCGTTATTTATTTCATAATAAAATTATGTACTTAACGAATTATGAATTCTAAGAAAAGTTTGACTGTTGAGTATACAGCCTTACATTTACCATTTAATGACATTTCGTGACAAAACCATTTCCTAACTATTTCTTGACGTACAAGTTTTTTGAATATGACTCTAATAAAAAAATATTTTAATTACAAAATAAATTAATGGGCATGGTGCCCAAAACACTGGCGTTATTACCTCTCTAAATAGCGAGAATTAAAACTGACTGAATGCGATGATGGCGCAAAATTATGCAGATAATCCAGGAAAACCTATTGTAAAAGTACAAAGGACGTCGAAAGCACTAAATACGCGGATGAAAGTACATAATATGCAGAAGATATTATGTACGCCGGTGAACGTGCTAAAACCACCGATGAAAGTACCAAATGCGCCGGTGAAAGTACCAAATGCGCCGGTGAAAGTACCAAATACACCGAAGAGAGTACCTATTATGCGGAAAAAAGCATGTACGCCGGCGAAAGTGCTAAAATCACCGATGAAAGTACCAAATGCGCTGGTGAAAGTACCAAATACACCGAAGAGAGTACCTATTATGCGGAAAATAGCATGTACGCCGGCGAAAGTGCTAAAATCACCGATGAAAGTACCAAATGCGCCGGTGAAACTACTAAGAAAAAGGATAATCAGAAGTTCCTATGCCAGATGAAAAATCTTGTTATGAAAATTTTTTTTGACTAAAGCTAATTTTATTTATTAATAAAAAAATATTTTAATTACAAAATAAATTAAAAAATTACTACTAATTACAATATTTACAAGAAATACACGTCGTACAAGTGATCGCTAATGGGTATGGTGTCCAAAACACGGGCACCATTGCCTTTCTGAATAGCGAGAATTAAAACTGAGTGAATGCGATGTTGGCGCCAAATCATGCAGATAATCCAGGAAAACCTATTATAAAAGTACAAAGGACGTCGAAAGCACTAAATACGCCGATGAAAGTACATAATATGCAGATGATATTATGTACGCCGGTGAACGTGCTAAAATCACCGATGGAAGTACCAAATGCGCCGGTGAACGTACCAAATGCGCCGGTGAAAATACCAAATACACCGAAGAGAGTACCTATTATGCGGAAAAAAGCATGTACGCCGGCGAAAGTGCTAAAATCACCGATGAAAGTACCAAATGCGCCGGTGAAACTAGTAAGAAAAAGGATAATCAGAAGTTCCTATGCCAGATGAAAAATCTTATTAATTTTTTTTTACTAAAGCTAATTAATTAATAATAACAGTTTACTTGCACATACCCGTATGTACAAATAAAGTTTTATTATCATTTAATCAATTCCGTCTTACATGACAGCGCAAATTGCAGCTTTCATACTTAAGATAGAGACAGACTAATCTCGCAGACACAACGTCATGATGCATTATGACATCTGAACATTTGATTTTATTTGAAAGCCATAGCGGATGTTCGTAACTACTACGTATATATATAGTATGGTAACGTTCGTGGATTTAAGTTATTTTTTAAAATCAAAGGGAACTCTGATTTTCCTGAATAAGAGTAGCCTATTATATAAGGATGCTTTTTAAGGATGCCATTTTTTCATCGGTTCTTCGGTGTAGGCGTGAAAGAGCAACACACAGCCACTTTCTCAATTGTAATAATTTTATTATGTAAGTCTGTTTCTGCCTTAAAGTGTATCATTAAATTTGAAGAACAAGAATTAGAAAAGATAAATATTAGACACCAAAGAGTTTAATACGTAACTTATTATCACTTATCCATTAATCATTTAAATAAAATCATTGTACTTAATTTAAGTAAGAATTATTTTTAAAACTAGACACAAATTCATTTAAAGACTAATAAAATGGTATTATTTAGTTGTAGGGTAAGTAATTAATTTAAAATTAAACTGACATCTTAAATTATAAATTAAACTATATATCAAAAAAACATAAAAAAGTTCACTTTTCTATCCTAAGTATGATAAAACTGGTATAAGAAAAATGAGTAATACAAATAAATGAACAGGCAATTTCGAAAAGGGCAAATCTCGTATTTTTAAATAATACCACTTTTTTCCATAAATGTGATTGAAATATTATGTTCTCGTACCTATTTATTTCATATATGCCACTAGCATTATGTTATTTATAGCAATTATTTCGGAAAATTCACAGTTCTATTTTTACAAGCTTTTATTTAACTTGCAATATTTGTTTGGGTCAAATCTTGCAAGATGAATTAGACGCACTTCCCGGTTTCTGATCGAGCTGAAATTTTGCATGTATGTGTAAATCGGTTGACAATGCAATATTATTGTAACATGGAGCTGATCTGATGATGGAGACGGAAGATGGCTATCGGAACTCTGTAATAAAACGATGTAACCCCATCGAGTTTGGGCTCGTTTGATTCGTCATAACAAGTACTCTGATCCTAGATGATATCCCGAGTCTAATGATGTAGCTACTAAAAGCTTGCATTTAAAAATAAATTTTTTAATTTACACTTGTTATGTAATCATTTATGAGAAGAAACGGCACTTTCAAAGTAAACGACATATTGAGTGCGCCCTTTTCGAAATTGCTTATTCCAATGTACTCGTAACATACGTGAAAATAAAAGGCAAACTAACCTAAAAAAAATAACCTAAGTAAATCATTACTACGCCATATGTCCATCACACTTCTTTACTTCCTAATATAACTGTAAAACATTCTATTCCAAATATTTAAAAGTACTTACTTAAAAATGTTTAATTTTTTTAAATGCATCTAAAAATATATTTGTAAGTATAAAATATTTGGCAAGTGTATTTTAATTTTTAACGTGACATTACACGTATTTATAAATACGCTGAGTTAAAAATTACAATCGACGCGCAAAAGTTAAGGTTACGCTTCTAGCGTGATACAAACATATTACCCTGACAAATCTAATATTATTATCCCCAAACAAATTAGTAAAACTATATTTGTTTTTATAACCTTTCAAAGATCATTCTATTGTAAATTTTGGTGGTTCGATAAAACTATAAAGCTAACTAAACGACGAAAACGTTTGTTTATATATACATATACTATACTATACGCGGCCAAAACATAGCCTGTATCATCGCAATACTATTTCATCGTTGATTGAAATAGTATTCATTCCTTTTCGCACGATCATGTCAAACTGAAGAAGAGGCTTAATTCTCTGCAGTTCCTTATAAATTGGCAATAAATACTTGTATCGAGGGCTAGGTGATGATCAACCTGGGCGTTGGCAGTATTTCTGAGTGCTCCGCGAACGTCAACGCAGCCATCCACTTGAGTTGGTCTGCCTTTACCGCACCCGCTATAGTACAACCGAACCAGGGCCGTTCCTTGCTTCTGCGAACAATAATAGGGTAAATTACTCTGATCAACACTTGATTATATTTCTGTACCTAAGAGGCATCTTATCTTTTTTGTATACCTAAGAGGCTTATCTATGTTGGAGAGGTTCCCGGGATCCGCAATTCCTCGAATTGTAGACCGAAACCTGACCACTAGGCCATCACTGTTTCTGCGTGTAATCAATTAAATATTACATGCTTCAACGGTGAAAGAAAACATCTTGAGGAAACATGCACTTCTCTTCAGTTCGAGTTCTCCAGATGTGTGAAGTCTGCCAATTTGCATTGGACCAGCGTGGTCGACTATGGCCTATAACCCTTCTCTGAAAGGAGACCTGCGCTCAGTAGTGAGACATTGATGGGTTGCTGATGATGATGATGATGATATATTTTATAGAAATATGTAACTACCTTTTAAGTTTATCATTTTTGGGTATAAAAGTGATAGTCCACTGCGCCTGGGGATTCCGCTTCGGCTCATGCCCGATGTACCAAAGGATTTTCTTTATGTCCCATTCTTCAATTTTGTGGGAACCCTGTAAGTAAAAAACGCATTCGAAGTAGAAGATTCCAGTAGTTACGTAGGAAAATATAACCAAAAACAAGACAGTTAAACAATAGTGTGAGTGTTGTGGAACACTCGGTTGGAACAAAGTTTCTTTTAAAAAAATTATAATTATGTTGTACCTATTTAAACAATACATATTATGAAAAAATTATCTTCTAATAATGAAAACAATACCTTTTAGAATCAACGCCATCACTCGCGACATGTCTACATTATAGAAAGGGAGTCGTGAAGGACAATTCTTACACTTTTTTTCGCCTAGCCCCCATCCGCCTAATCCGTACCGTGCGTTAAGGAACTTCGTTCCAAAAATTTTGGATTTGTTGCACAAACGTTAAAAGGTTTTGAGACTATTTTTGAGAACACAAGTTGCCCTTAGCAACTGTAGAGGACCCACCTGTTTATCCTTGAAGTAGCCCAACTTTCCGTGACTGACTTCAAACATATGGAGCTTGAACGCTTTCGTAGTCTCGTTAGCTAAACGAAGTTCGCCACAAACCGCATTTGTAGGCCGGAGCGCCTCTAAATCGTGGAGTATCTTATTTTCCTTGATGAGCAAATAGTTTTCCTTTCTGTCTTTCTCGTCCCAATATCCCCAGCGTAGAACAACGTCTAACACGACCTCGTCCACGTGAACGATTCGTTTCATAGAACCCTCACATATCACTTCTTCCAGCATCAGTACATGGGACTCCATATTTGCTTTCTCGCACAGTTCAATGCAGATGTCGGAACATGTTTTATTCGGGGTCAGCTGAAAATTACCAAAAGTATAAAATGTACATATATAATCAATAATTAACTATAATAAGTTAGATATGAAGAAGACAGTCTCAATAATCATCCATAAACTTCGATGTTATCCAATTTAAGCCAAAGCTAATTTGTTGGTTCACATGTTGAGCGAACAGTATTGGGACCAACGTTGGACCCAAAATGTGGGGCGGGAGTAACATTATGTCTTTTAAATCAAATTGATGAAATGTCAATTAGTTGTCAAGTTAAGACGTCAGCATATACAGAGACGAGCAACGGAGCAAGCCATGCTCAGTATATCGCTGAATGACTGGGCACCTGATACCACAATACATAAACGAGCAGGACTAAAATGACCAGGTCAATGTGGGCGGGGCATGTTGCTCGGATGACAGGCGATCAATGGACTCAATTGGTGCTTGAGTGGAGACCACATACCGGCAAGAGAATCGTGGGCAGGCAACCAACCCATTGGTCCGACGACTTGTCTAAACTTGGACAATGTTGCGTTATACCATAGATCGAAGAGCTGTCGTTGGGGTCCCAGGGTGCTGGAGTGGCGACCCCGCACCGGGAAGGGCAGTGTTGGCAGACCCCCCACTAGGTGGACCGATATCAAACGAGTCACAGGAAGCCGCTGGGTTCAGGAGGCGCAAGACTGAAGCCTGTGAAAGTCCATACCTTTGTCCAGCAGTGGACGTCTATCGGTTGACAAAGAAGAAGTTGCGTTATAAGGTTGCATATAACTTGCGTGTTCTTGTTGCGTCGAGGAGAAGAAGTAATAAGCACAGACTTGTTGTGGTAATGGCAAATAATGGCAATAACTATATATTTACACATTAATTCTAGGCATATACTAAGAAAATATTGTAATAATTAAGTGGGGTAACTACTGCTAACTTAACCGATGTGCCAATATTGCCGATTCATAAAAACTATGAAGTTATTTTGACAAGTATAAAATTGCGGAAAAGGTATCTTATGGTCACGTATCAGGAAATATCCGTACGTGCCATAAACGAAATTGTCACAGCACCGAAATAAATGGCATATAAATCAGGAGGCTTCTAACGTTAGATGACAGGAACGGGCTCGCAACAAAGATATATGGAGTTTGGACGATATATTATGAGGTTCTAGAGGCCACCCACGTAGATTAGACAGAGAGGGACTAATACTAAAACTTGGGGTGCTCAACAGAGCAAAGCGGTACTTTGCGCCCGAGCACACACCCCCTACTCTATAAAGCGCAAGTCCGCCCACACATGAAGTACTGCTTTTACCTTTGGGCTGGAGCACCTCAGTATCAACTCCTTCCATTTGACCAGATTCAAAAAAGAGCGGTTTGGGTTGTGGACAATTCCAAATAAGTAGCTCACTGGAAAGCCTGGAGCACCGCAAAGACTAAGCTCTCTCTACGTATTCTATCGGCTAAATAACGGGGAGTGTTCTGAAGAGCTATTTAAAAAAAAAAGAATATTAGTCAAATTGAAGTTGACTAATATCCTCCTATCCCTTCTAACTAAGCGGAAAGCTTGTGCTAGGAGTGGGTACGACAATTGTGTAACGGGTGGGATTCGAACCTGCGACATTTCAGTTTTCAGTCCGCACCATTAACCGTTGGGCTATTGAGGCTTTGACCTTATCCCTCTCTTCTACAACCACACCGCACGCCACCGAAAGCAATTTCACCCACACCACCTGGGTGCCTGGAGGACTTCTACCGTCCGCTGTGCCAGATTTTTTTCCACTCACTACCAAACTATATGTGTGTTTCCGCTTAATTACAACATGGAGTTATTCTAGGGGCGGACTAACAAAATCCTGAAAAGCCGGCAACGCATTGGTGCTGCAAATGTTCACGGGCGGCGGTAATAACTTAACACCACCTGACCGACTGCTACGACCTGCTCGCTATTCATATAAAAAAAAACCGGCCAAGTGCGAGTCGGACTCGCGCACCGAGGGTTCCATACTCCAAAAGTAAAAGTAAAACGATAATATTATATTAATTTGCATAATTATCGTTAACTTTGTTTGTAGAGGTTTATTGTTAATATAAAAAAAACTATGCTAGTCAGAGCGTTGGTTTTATTTTTCCTGTAAAATAAACATAAACCTCTATTGAACATAATTATTTCAGATTTTTCGATTGGTAAACTTCGGAGATAAGGGGGGAACGGTATTTTTTTCGACATTTTGGCCAATTAATCAAAAACTATTATATATAGAAATAAATAAAAAACTGTTTTAGAATGCACAAGTAAAGGCCTTTCATATGATACCCCACTCGATATAGTTATTTTACTTTTAAATTTCAAACCCCCGATTTTCCCCTTTTTTTTATTAAAACTAAAAATAATTTTCGACTTTTCTTTATTTCAATGCTTTTGGGCCACTATTATACACAACTATGCCAAATTTCATGTCGATAGCTTTAATAGTTACTGAAATAATCGACTGTGACAGACGGACGGACAGACGGACGGACAGACGGACGGAGAAAGTCTCACCATAAGGGTTCCATTTTTACCATTTTGGTATGGAACCCTAAAAATACTACAGCGTGCACGTATATCATCCAGTAGATACTCACGCAGACTTGATAGCACGTGTGGCGGTCGTGCACGTATATCCAGGCGCGCAGGTCGCCGGCGGCCTTGGGCGCGGCGGTGGCGGTGTTGCTCAGCACACGCACCAGCACACGCCTGATGGCCGCCTCCCGCCGCAACTCAGCTTCCGTCGGCTCCCAGATGGCCTCGTAGTTGATGATCAAGTCCCGCACCACGTGGTGCTCCTTGACCGACCAGGCAGTCTGCAGCGTTTGACTGGTCTGAAATACAAGTGCGACATTATAAATCTTTGAGATATCAACATCGTCATTGGCAGACGGGTGACAAGAGCGTCGCCAGCCGATGGCCAAGGGTGGGGCAAGTTGATATTATTATAGAGGACGGTAAAAGTATAAATAAATAAAACTTATGCATTGAGTTAGCAACGAAGCACGAAGCAACGGATCGATGTGATTTTTGCAGGGGGTACCAATTTGGCAGCGGTACCTGGATTTCAATGATCAAGTATCTACAAGTACCTATATTTTTCAAATGTAAAAAGGGGGGGGGGGCAGCTGCCTACCTACCTCCCCTTGGCGACGCCCATGACGGGTGACAGACTTCGAAAAGTCTGATATTGACTTCTGCAAGAAATTGCGGAAAATGAAAATCACGCTCAAGGTCACGCTACTTTCCTGAACGAATGACGAAAAGGCATACCTACTCAATGACTATTTCAAATGTTTACAAAAACATATTCAATTGTATTTAAAAATAACGTAGGGGCAGTGGCGTAGCGTAGGTTTTCGCCACCCGGGGCCGACCGGAAATTCGCCGCCCCCTATTTTAATTATTAGTTATTCAAAGTTTAAATATTTTATTTAACAGACTTGATGTACATCGTTCAACTTATTGCAAGTCAAGATAAATTACCACTGCTTCAGCAATGGTGCTTCAAAATGGTTTGAGCAAGGAATAAATTCGGCATTAGAATTGATATCTTTTATTCGCTGTTGTACACCTGTGTGGCATCCAGCCATCGTGGCAGCGTTATCGTAAGCTTGCCCTCTACATTTCATGATATCGAGCCCGTCAGCTTTAAGCTTGTTTACTATCATGTCGCTAATACCTTCCGCAGTTTTGCTTTTAGTTTCAATGAAATCTATAAAAGATTCCTCAACTCTAACCTCCTGGTTTTCTTGGATTGTTTGATCTTTATGGGAAATGACCGGGGTGCTGTCAAAAATCATGGAATAATATTTGGCCCTTTGGACACAAGCTAAAATTACTTGCCGAACTTTTTTCCTAAAACTTCTATCAACTCGTTTTGAATTTCAGGTGACATGTAAGTAAAATACTTGTTTTGGCCCATTTTTATCCTTACTAAATGCTCTCTGAGAACCTGTTCTCAGCACTTTGCCAGTCTCAGTACTTTGCCAGCAGATGCACCAATTCCAAAAAGTTACCTCTGTTAGTACTAGTGTCATCTTCCCTGTGGCCACGTAACGCCAAATTTTGTTTTGCCAGAAATTGTATAATATCAAACATTCTTGTCAGAATTTCATGCCATTTTTTCGTTTCCTTTGCCAATATGTCTTGTTCTTTTTTATCGATAGTTTGTCCTTTTCGAAGCCTATTTTCTAACTCCTTCCATTTGCAAAAATTTACGTTATGTAGTGCACTTGATTCATGATTGGCTACCTTGGGATTCAATTTCCACCAAGTATTAAATCCGTCAGAAGAGCAAAATTTCGATGCATTTGATGAATTGGGGTTTTCAAATAAACGACAACAGAAGCAAAACAATGAAGCTTTCGAAGGAGAATATGCCATCCAAGAGCGTAAAACTTTTTCGCCGTTTGGCAATGTGCGATAAAACCAATCGTTAGTCAGCCGCCTCGATATTACTTTTGATTTTGTAGAGTCCATGTCTGACTGAGTCGTGCGTGATACCACACGTGATACTGTTGACTGTTCAGATAAATTTGTTTTCATATTTTGAATGACTTCAGGGCCTCTCTGTATCAATAGCAACCTCATGTTTGAATTTATACTTTCAGGCCATTTTCCAATGTCATTGCTATCAAAATCGGTTATATTTTGTTGCAGTGGCAGAATTTCAGCAGTTGCAGCAAAAGTAATAGAATCTGACAAATTCTTACTATCAATAAAAGGTTCCGAGTCGTTGATATATTGTCCTATTTGAACTAATTCTTGGTTTCGAACATCACCAGTCTTTAAAGTACTCACACCCGAAGGCCTTGGCGTAAGACTCTGGCGAAGCTGGCGTACACTCTATCGTCGCCGAAACTTTCACAAACTTCAATAAAGCTCCTTCATTCTTCCTGATATTCTCCTCCTTTGCTTTCTTCTTATTCCGATAATATGCTCCACTTTCTTTTGCCCTTTTCATTTTTAGCTAAAGATGAGCTTTAAAAGAATAGAAAACGAAATCATTTTTTATTATTATTTACTGGCCCTAAAATAATATATTCTTAGGTTTAAAAATGTGTTTTAGTTTTTAACTACTTCTCTTTATTCCAATTCTATAGAAATTTAATGAAAATGCTCTAATAACACGAAACGTGTTTTTGTCAATTCAAATGTTAGGTTTAAAAAACATAGTAGGAAGATTATCTATCACGAACAACGAAAACATTGAAAATCAACAATATTGAAAAGAATTAAAAAATTTATTTACTAACCTTTACTCCTATGTACTTGCTCGACGATGTTCCCGAAGATATAAAAATACCTATGTATTTTTATTTGTTTCAAACAAAACACCAAACTATCTAATTGTAAGTAATTTGTAAGTACAGTAACAAAATCATTTACTTTTCGTTCTTTACAGTACATTTGAAACTTTCAGTCTTCGCGTAATGAATTGCAGTGATTGTTTTGACTTTTGTTTAATTGAACTATTGAGTACTCTCAGTCGCTGATTGGTTCGTTCGGGTTCGGAATTACACTCGCCACCACTCGCGCCGCGCCGCGCCGCCGCCGATCGGCCGGGCACCGCGCCGCGTCGTCCTCTCTTTCGCCACACGAGTAAATATCTTTCGCACCCTTGCGGTTTTGTTTCGCTTGGCACGTAGCTTAGGTAATACTGGTAGGTATGTAACATTGCGCGCGCGATTTGAAATAAGTATTTTTTTCTCAAACATGCAATGAAATGTTTTCGTTATGTTCCTTATCCGCCGCCCCCTTTCGTATGCCGCCCGGGGCCATGGCCCCCCCTGCACCCACCACGCTACGCCACTGCGTAGGGGCAAGTGCTGTTCCTATGGATGCTCTTACCAGTGGACACAATCGATTCCGACGAAACTAGCAACCCTAAAATTCTAATGTGAACGTGAACTGTCAACCATAGACGTAGGGTTGCTAGTTTCGACGGAATCGATTATGTGCACAAGTACAAGAGTCCATAAGAACAGCACTTGTCCATACATCACGCTCTCGCTCTTGTAAGTGTGTGAACCAATGTGTTGATTGAGTATTATCTAACGCACGATCACTAATCTAATCTAATACCTTTAAACGAGCAATTCTTGTATATATATCTTAATATATATATTTCTTGTGTGCGTGTGTATGTCACTGAACTCCTCCTAGACGGATGGATAGATTTTGATGAAATTTTTTGTGTGAGTTCAAGGGGATTCAAGGATGGCTTAGATTTACAATTTGGAAAAAAAAACAACTAATTTTTCATTTATAAGTAGTGGCGGTACGAAGTTCGCCGGGTCAGCTAGTATATATATATATACTAGTATATATATATAATCTGAACCTCGGAAACGGCTCCAGCGATTTTCATGAAATTTAGCATGCAGGGGGTTTCGAGGGCATTTTTAGAAAAGGTCATTATATCTGTGTTTTCAGGCAGTGAAAAACCCCTTACAATATCATTAGAATACGAAGGTAAATTTCGCCATCATTTCATCATCATCATTTTCAACCTTTAGATGTCCACTGCTGGACGTCCACAGGCTTCGGTCTTGCGCCGCCTGAATCCAGCGGCTCCCTGCGACTCGTTTGATGTCGCCATCATTTACAAAGTTCTAATAGCTCGGGAAATTGGGCGGTCCCGAAACCAGAAGACCCTGGTTCGAGTCCAGACGTTTATGTTTTCCCCTATGAAATTTATTTATATTATTATTATTTTTTTACTTTCTTTTAATTATATGATTTCCAAAAACACGATTTACCAAAAAAAAAAAAACCGAACAAAGCTCGGTCACCCAGATATTAATACTTACTACAGCTGTAGGCATGATGGTGGGCGCCCACACAGAGGCGAGGTTCTCGGCGGTCATCTTGTTGGCGTGTGACATCGTCTGCAGGAAGTGCAGGTGGGCGAACAGTTTGCGTGCAGTCTTCTGCGCTACTAGCGGCAGTGACGTCATCACGCCTCGGTACGCCTCGTGGCGTTCGGCCGGGTCACTGATGTCTGTGAACCATTACATTGAACCATTACATAAAACCGACCAAGTGCGAGTCCGACCCGCACACGAAGGGTTCCGTACTATCATACAGTTTTTGCAATTCACGAAGGCGAGTGAGCTTTACTCGTGGTTACTTCGTGTACATGCACATTGCATAAGTGTGCGTGCCTGTCAAAGCCTAGGTGGGAGCGGGCAGGCGCGAGCATTACGCTCGCTCACACTTATACAGATACGACACACACACAACCATAAGTCAGTCGCCCTCGTGAATTGCAAGAACTATAAAAGATTTAGTACCAGCTATTATTAAAATAGAGCAAAAACAAGAGTTTATTGTATAGAGGCCTCTTTAATTTTTATCTTTTTTTTATTATTATTTGTTTCAGCGACAATAGAAATACACATTCTGTGAAAATTTCAAGTATCTACCTATTACGGTTCATGAGATACAGCCCGCTGACTGACGGACTGACGGACAGCGGAGGCTTAGTAATAAGGCCCCGTGACCCTTATGGGTATGGGACCCTCAAAAAGGGATTCAAAATTATATTTTATTTGATTACAATCTCACCTGATGGTAAGTGACGATGCAGTCTAAGATGCTAGTGGAGTAGCTTTAAAGGGATATGGCAGTGTATATTCAATCCATGCCCCTAAATTTCCCTGTGTATTTTAATTGAGTTTCAATTTATACTATTACTAGACGATGCCCGCAACTTCATCCGCGTGGATTAAGACTTTTTGATTCCCGCGGGAACTCTTTACTTTTCCGGGATAAATCCAGGATTAGCCTATGTGTTAATCCTGGGTAAGAGCTTTCTCAACTACTTAACTATCTACTGCCAAATAACAGTAGTGATAGCCTAGTGGTTAGAACTGATTTGGGGGGTCGCAGGTTCGATCACGGGCATACCTGACCACCTGACTTTTCGGAGTTATGTGCGTTCAAGCAATGCTTTAACGGTAAAAGAAAGCAACCTACACTAGCGGCACGCTATGATGGCCGGTTTGACACATTACAATAGTGATGTGGAATGTCAATTTATTCTCGAACAAAAACAATTAAGTTTTGTTTTTGTACCTGATTAAATAGGTTTAATAAAACAAAAATGTATATGTTTATTTAATTTATTTGAACGAACTGAATATTTGAATGAAAATGAATATACATACTTTATATGCACACAAGAAACATATGAATACAAAAGATACCAAAAAAGGTGCCACAAAAGGCCATAATTAATCAGATTCGTCCATACTACTATTTTCACTGTCGTCACTGCTATCATCACCTACATTAATAATTATATGTTCGTTTTCTATAATATTATCTATTTTCACATCTCTTTCATAATCTTCCCTTATTAATTTAACAGTTCTATTCACAACCTTTTCCCAGTCTCCTTTAGTCACATGTTCACAAGCTTCTTCTAATAATTTTAGCATTTTTTTTGTGGTAAATGGGGGTTCTGTATTGTGTCTTGCAGCATATCCCTTAATTTGAGCCCACACCAACTCAATCGCATTATACTCACAATGGTAAGGCGGTAACCGTATAACTCTGTGCCCATGTTCTAATGCTATTTCGTCAATGACGTATCGGATCTTGGTTGGTTTGTTTTCTTTTAAAAGACGTACTAATTCCGCTTTTAACATATTCATGTTTGCATCTACGCCATTTTTACGAAGCCATGCGACGATATCAGCTTTCTTTTGGGATTGGGCAGGTGGCTTGTCAATTTGCATCGAGTGGTATGGGGCGTTGTCCATAATTATAATAGATGGTTCAGGGAGGCTACACAACATTGAGGTAAACCATTCAGTAAACTTTTCTCCATTCATGTCTTCATGATAGTCTCCAGTGGTTTTTGACGCAAAAGCCATGAGAGAACCTTCGACAAACCCGTTGATGGTTCCGGCGTGACAAATTATAAGTCGCGATCCTTTTCCTACAGGAACTTTGGAAGTAGATGCTGCTGTGTCATCGTTCCAAGAACGGCCTACAGTATGGTTAGCATTAAGCCATGTTTCATCCAAGAACACAACATTTTGCCAATTTTTGATTTCTTTCACTTGCCGTAAAAAAGTATACCTTGCCATCGCTATATCAAATCTTTCCATCAATATTTTGCGTTTGTTACATTTTTTGTATCGAAATCCAATGGTCTTCAAAATCTTCGTTAAAGAACTTTCCCCACCGAAGAATAATCCAGCTTCCTTCAGTGAATGCACCAACTTTTTTCTTGTTGGATACTCCTTCTGTAAATAGTAGCCGTAAACATGTCTTCGGATAGCATCGGCATCAAAGCTATCGATGCCTACGACTGGTTTTGCTCGTTTTCTCTTTTTTGGTGTGTGAAGTTTATTTTCTTCTGTGCCAGTCTCGCCATATTTTTTTTTAGTTATCCGTCTAACAGTTCGTTGTCCAATATTAAGCGCATCAGCTACGCGTTCAACCACTGACGTTATAGGTAAAATTGGCCCTCCATTTTGAGCTTCACGATCGAAATAGTTACGAAGGCGTATTACGAACTCACGTGTCTGACTATTTAGAACAGTTCTCTGCGTACGTTCGGTCATATCGACGAAATCCACAACAAAGGGCTTGAACAGAGTCCAAATTAACGAGCAAGGGTCAACAGTAATGCAGTATCAATATTTGAAATCCAAAGCCATTTCAAAACTATATCACAATCGCATTGCACTGACAGTTTATACTTTTCGAAGCAACGTCAATTCGAAACTGCTTTGTTTTGCATTGAGCATTGACGCGAGTTTGCCGGAGGTAGTAGTTGTGCTAGCCAGCGATCCTATGTGACGATCGTATTAGATTCCATTTTTAAAAATTTTCAATTTAGAAAACCAAATGCCGAGTTGTGGTATATATCATATAAAAATAAAAATTTTACCTTTTGTATGAAACAGCTGATATTTTTTTGCGATTTCAGAGGTTTGTCCACATAGTGAAAATTGTTCATATTCACAAGTACATTCACCCCTTAAATGGTGCAAACTGATTTTTCTACACTTGTATACATTTTAGAAATCAATTTAATAAATAAATTTTGAGTCCTAAACCTAAAACTACATTCGATAAAATTTATGAATCTCTGCACATCACTATCGTCAATAAAGTAATACAATTATTTCCTTCAAAGTCGTTATCAATTAATACGGAACTTCATGAGCGGACAAACGTCAAACCGGCCATCATAGCGTGCCGCTAGTGTACACGCCTGAGAGTTCTTCATAAGGTTCTCAAAGATATGTGAAGTCTGCCAATTCTTGTTAAGGCAGCGTGTTGGACTATGGCCTATAACCATTCTGAGGCGAGACCAGTAGTGAGCCATTGACGGCTTGCTGATGATGATATGCTAAGTAATGCGGTGATTTTACCACCGAACCACAGGCAGCACATGAATTTGCACCGCTACGAGCTAGAAATTCCACGATCTCATACTAAGCGCTTTGCTTCCTCATTCCTAACGCGTACCGCAAAAATTTGGAATGCCCTTCCGGCTTCCGTTTTTCCAACAAACTATAACTTGATTATCTTTAAGTTAAGAGTGAATAGGCATCTTCTAGGCAAGCGCGCACCATCTTAGGCTGCACCTTCAGTTACCATCAGGTGAGATCGCAGTCAAGCCCTAGTAGTTATTTAAAAAAAATATATATACGTGTGGCACTCGGGGACTGCCGCGGTAAAGCTTTAGCATAGCATTTTCTAGTCGCACGCACACAAACACCGTGCCGAAGTCTGCCGAACTGAAACGACGTCAGACGATGCACGGCTGTCAACGCCGCACCGCTGTGCCGGTCGGAGTGGGGGGTGTTAGGTTTATTTTCATTACGGAATTTCTCGATTCGGTCGCCGCGCTCAAAGCCCGCGATAAAAGCTATGCAATAGCTTAATTACAAAGCTGGGGTTTTTACCTAGCACCTCAACAAGCGTGTTATGTTTCTCCTGAGGTACGAGTGGCTCGGGGAGGTCTCTGAAGAACCTCTTCAGCACCCCGGCGACGTCATGCTCGGAGTGTTGCCCTGGTGTAAGCTGAACAGACCACGAGTCTCGCCGGAAGCGCGCCAAGAGCTCCGATAGCACCAGCGAACTGCCAGCTCTACGGTATATTCCTTCCGACAGACTACCTGTAAACATTTGAAAATAAATAATAAACAAGTGTAAATAAATAAATAAAAATTAAAAAACAAGCTTTTAGTAGCTGGCTACATCATCAGGATGTCATTTAGGACCAGCCCCTTCTAGCCAAGTTACACTTCGTTGTATCGTTTCTGTTTCTACGATCGTTGTCACTTGAAGTTTTGTCTAGGGCTAGACTAGATGGCGCTGCAGCTGATCAAAGACAGAAGTGTATTGATAATATTTCGCGGCATTTTGAATTATAAATGTTTTAAATGCTAAAAAAATCAATACAAAATGCCGCGAAATATTATCAATACACTTCTGTCTTTGATCAGCTGCAGCGCCATCTAGTCTAGCCCTAGCCAAAACTTCAAAAGTGACAACGATCGTAGAAAGAGAAATGATACAACGAAGTGTAACTTGGCTAGAGGGGCAGAGTACTTGTCAAGACGAGTCGAACGAGCCCCAACTCGATGGAGCTACGTCGTTTTATTACTGAGTTCCGATAGCTATATCTTCCAGCTCCATCATCAGATCAGCTCCATGTCACAATAATAGTGCATTATCATCCGATTTACATATACATGCACAGCTCAATCGGAAACCGGGAAGTGATTTTAATTCATCTTGCAAGATTTGACCTAAACATACATACATACATTGTAAGTTAAATAAAAGCTTGTAATAATGTCCCTTGACCGAATTCGGTCACAGCGGTTAACCTCCTCAGTGATAAGCCATCTGCGCGGGAGATATTATAGTGCACAAGGGTGTGCACAAACAGGTGCACTCTCTATAAACTCTCCTAGTCGGACGGAAATCCGACACGACCTTAGAGAGATCAGGCGCAGGACCGACGGCTTTACGTGCTCAACGAGGCACGGGGGTGACACACCGCCAACTTCCTAACTCCGGACTAGTTCTGAGAATTTACTGACAGAAAAGCCCTATTGATTTTGTTGGCTCAACTGGGGTGAACGCGAGACCTCGTCATCTGCTTTCGAACATGATAACCACTAGACCAACAAAGCAGTTACAGGTAAACAACAAGCTATTTGAAAATAATTAATTCATATTATAACCAAATGATGCCCGCGAATTCGTCTGCATAAATCTTACTAATCATACTAATACTAGCTGACTCGGCGAACTTCGTACCGCCAACTTACCTATATAATTAAAACAAATAACTACTAAAACTATCCTTCTTTCAAGTTGGACCAAATTACAGATAGTTACGAAGTTTGATCAAAATCGGTTAAGTAGTTTAGGAGTCCATCGCGGACAAACAACGTGACACGTAATTTATATATATTAAGATTATAAATGCGAAATTGTATATGTTTGTTGATTTGTCCTTCAATCACGCCGCAACAGAGCTACGGATCGACGTGATTTTTTGCATGGGTATAGTTAAGGACCTGGGGAGTGACATAGGCTGCTTTTTACCCCGGAAAATCAAAGAGCTCCCGAGGGATTTTAAAAACAACCCACGCGGACGACGCGGACAACGTCGCGGGCATCAGGTAGTTATTGATAATATCGTGCGAACTCTTTAATTTCCCAGGATAAAAAGCGACAGAGCTGTTTTCTCTTATCAGCGGTGAATTCATACATACCATGTGCGTAAATGAAGCTAAGACTCTTGTCCACGATGACTGGTATATTGTCGTTTGTGAGTTGCTGGTGATGGATATACGCGCCATTGTTGTGAGCGGCCAGTTTCACCATGTATTTCCAACTCTAAAAACATAAGTAACTTTTATATAACAGTTTTATATACAACATAGTATCAACATATTTTTTCTTAGCATATATTTAAATTAATCCTCAGTCGTAAAGTTTCATAAAAAAATTAAGATTTGTTTCAAAACGTGAACCAAGGGAGACACAGGGAAACTTTTTTTCGCCTAGCTCCCATCTGCCAAGTCTGTACTATGCGATAAGGAACTTCGTTCCAAACAAGTGTAAAAAAGTGTGTGTGTGTCAGCTCCGACGCACGACTGGAGTTTACCACTTAAAACGTCGTAATGCATTCGCGGCGCCGCTCCGACCCGATCGCTACGCGCTCGGCTTCCCGAAGCGAAAGCGCTTTCGCATTCGACAACTCAAGCGAAAACCAACCTTATTTACTCAACCTTAGGGTAGAAATTTGCATCGTTGTGTAACAAGGGCATTCGACAACTCAAGCGAAAACCAACCTTATTAACTCAATGTTAGGGTAGAAATTGGCATCGTTATGAAAAACGTAACGAGGTCATTCAAGACAGATTTCACTGCTCAAATTTTTCTCATACCGGGCGCCTAAAATTGATTCTAAAGGAGTAAACTCCAAAAATTTATTTTTAAATGCAAGCTTTTAGTAGCTACATCATTAGACTCTGGATATCATCTAGGATCACAGTACTTGTTATGACGAATCAAACGAGCCCAAACTCGATGGGGTTACGTCGTTTTATTACAGAGTTCCGATAGCCATCTTCCGTCTCCATCATCAGATCAGCTCCATGTCACAATAATATTGCATTGTCATCCGATTTACACATACATGCAAAATTTCAGCTCGATCAGAAACCGGGACGTGGATCTAATTCATCTTGCAAAATTTGACCCAAACAAACATTGCAAGTTAAATAAAGCTTGTAAAAACTGTTCGCGTTCAGTTTAACGTGGGCTGTAACTTGTCGCTTTTTCTGTAGGCTTATAATGTAGGTGTTTAATAAAATATCTGTAAGCTTACCTTTAGTTCTTTCTCATGAGGGAATCGCAAGTAGAGAGTGGCATGCGTACAGTCTAGAATTAGGTTAGAACTGCCGTCCGACGGACACAGCTGTTTTGTTTCGGCGTCGGCCGCTTGCGTCACTGCCGAGAAAAAAAATCATGTTACTTTTTACTTCATAATCGTCTTATATCTCTCTCTACAACTTATGTCTCCATTAACAATTTTTCACTTAAAACCAGTGGCGGCGACATAACTGTTACTTCATTATGTGTCATAACTCATAACTCACACTGCCGAAAACCTTTTAGCAGTAGTTCATAGCACAAAATTTGTTCCCAACAACAATTTTCAATCACGTCGTATTAGTTGCTCGAGCCCCTTGAGAGCAGTGAAAGCCTAGCAGTAGTGGTTACGGTCAGGAGACCGTAGCCCTAACCACTACTGCGAATCGAAAAGGAATTCGGGGGGTCGCGGATTCGAACTCAGGCACGCACCTCTGACATCTCGGAGTTTTGCGCGTTTAAGCAATTGAAATATCACATGCTTTAACGGTGAAGGAAAACATCGTGAGAAAACCTGCACGCCTGAGAAGTTTCCATAATGTTCTCAAAAGTGAATTGTAGTCTGCCAATTTGCATTGGGCCAGCGTGGTGGACTATGGGCTGTAACCCTTTTCTGAGAGATCTTGACGACCTCCCTGGCTCAGTGGTGAGCGCTGTTGCCTTATAACTGAGAGGTCTCGGGTTCGATTCCCAGCGGGGTCAATTTGGGAGTTTATAATTTCTGAATTGTCTCTGATCTGGTCTAGTGGGAGGCTTTGGCCGCGACTAGTTACCACCCTACCGTCAAAGACGTGCCGCCAAGCGATTTAACGTTCCGGCACGGTGGCGTGTAGAAACCAATTAGCGGTATGGGTTGAATGTTCACTGCCATACTTAAGTTACTCAAGTTAGACTGCATCGTCACTTACCATCAGGTGAGATCGCAGTCAAGGACTAGCTTGTCATCGAATAAAAAAAAAGATCTGCGCTCAGTAGTGTACCGTTGATGAGTTATTGATGATGATTAGTCCCTCAGATTATCGACCTGTGGCACCATGAAACTCACCCACGTAGCGTGTTTTCCTCAGGTCCACAGAGCACACGTCGTCGCCAGCGTAGTACACGAGGACACGGCGTATTAACATGATCCACGCACCCCGCCATTCCCCACTCACTCCTTCCTGCCAAACGACCTTTTGACGTGTATACATAGATAATAAAATACTATTACAGAAACTACTTGGAAAAGCAGTAAGTCGCTGATTTTTTAACTATTGCATAGCTTTTATCGCGGACTTTGAGCGCGGCAACCGAATCAAGAAATTCCCTAACGAAAATAAACCTAACAGCCCGTCGTTTCAGTTCGGCAGACTTCGGCACGGTGTTTGTGTGCGTGTGACTAGAAAATGCTATGCAATAGCTTTACCGCGGCAGTCCCCGAGTGCCACACGTATTTTTTTTAGAGTTCCGTACACAAAGGGAAATACTTTGGATGGACCAGGTAAAGAAGACGCTTGATTCCAGCATCTGCTGTGCTTACCACGCGGCGTCTGTCTGTCAGCTGACTGTATCTCATGAACCATAACAGGTACATATTTGAATTTTTCACAGAATATGTTTTTCTATTGCTGCTAAAAAGTTATAAATTAAAGAGGGTCTAATAGTTGGTGCTTAATCTTATGCTAGGTACGGAACCCTTCGTGTGCGGGTCACAGTTACACTTGGCCGGTTATTTTAAATATTTTTGTGTCTCCCCTTCAAATAAGCGAAAAGCTTGTCTTAAGAGTAGGGTACGATAATAGTGCAATGGGTCGGAATCGAACTAACGAACTTTTTAACATTTTTAAATCCACACATTTTTTAACTGTTCAAAGTCCCAGGATACAAGGTCAAAGGGCTTCAATGTCCCTGGATACAAGGTACAAGTGTGGCGGTCCTTAAGAAAACATACCTAGTATGTCCAGATGACTATCATCTAATTTAAACAACGAGCGAAGGCACGCTGCATGGAAGCAATCAGATTTGAATTTTGTAGCCTTTAAGGGCAAACTCTAAATTAAATGGACGAAAAACGTACGCGTTTGAAAAATTTAGCAATATAATTATTATATTATGGAAAATTTCTGAAATGAAATTTTGAAATGAATTTTTGATAAGAATCTATATTATATCTAGCCAGTTGCAATCACTTATCGGGTATTGTAAAATCACGTCTTAATAAATTAATTATCGCTTACAACAAAGCGAGCGCGATTTTAAATAAGTAAATAAATCTCTGTCTCTTTATGAAAATCTAATGGTATACCCGAAGTTTAAAAAAATGATGTAAAGTAACAAGACAAGTAAAAAGTTTAAGTTTCGACTACGGAAAATTGGATTTAATATCCTTCATATTGTCCATACAAAATGTAGCCTATGTCACTCGAACCTTAATAACGAATCGATTGACACCTCATTCATCAAAATCAGTTCAGTAGTTAAGGCGCTACGGCGGAACATTCGTAAATAGTTACATACATAAACTGCTAAAATCATAACTCTTACTTTTGGTTTTACCGTAGTCGGATACTAACTCTTTGACCAATACGGTCTTTTAGAAATCAGACGGGATATACAAAATATAACATACAAACACAGTGCACTAAATCGATCACTGAGGTGACGATTTAACGCAATGAAACAAATGGATAAATTGGAGCTCGAGTAAATCATTCGCTCTGTCAAACAATAAGTTGAAATAAACCATCGCAATAGCACTCTGCCTGTCTGCAAACAATGGTGACTTTCAAAACAATTTTTTCCCTCGCAATACATACGGTTTTTATACTTTTTTTGCCATGCTTTAAATGTATTATAATGTTATTTATGCCACAATAAATTTACTTACAATTTTAGCATCTTGTACGAATCTTGAAAAAACGAACGAACGAACTTGAGGAACGCCTGCTTGCAAGTAGCTCACTACTTGCAAGCAGGCGTTCCCACGTATTTATCAAAAGCAAATGGTAGTGTGTAGTCAACTAATGATTTTTGCATATAATGCGCATCGCTCAAAACTTGCTGGGTACATGGGAAAAGATATTTCGCTTAGTAATCAAATAAAGCTATGAGCATCTGCATTAACATTATTTCATTTAGGGTTGGCAACTATTTGTACAAAAAATAAAGTCGGTGAAGGAATATAAAAAGATTTCAATTTTTGTTATGTTTTAGATACATAATACGTACTCGTATTTCTAAAACTGTCATGCGCAACTTATCAATTAAGAATTTTTGAGAGTTTATGTCTGTTGTTTTGCGACTTTGTACATTTGGCACAATGTAATCTATATATATAAAAGAAAGTGGTGTTAGTTACACTATTTATAACTCAAGAACGGATGAACCGATTTGGCTGAAAATTGGTGGAGAGGTAGCTTAGAACCAGGAGACGGACATAGGATACTTTTTATCCCGATCGACCGCGTTTCCGTCATGTCACTATAAAACGTGGTATAAGAAAAACGCATCTGACATGGAATAACAAAACGCAAATGACAGTGGAATAACAAACGTAAATGACAGCTAAACGTAATTTTGTCTTTGGTTAAGTATGGTAAAAAATTTGACAATTATAAAAAGTGGTATAATAAAGCATTACTGATATTATAAATGCGAAAGTGTGTTTGTTTGTTTGTTGGTTTGTCCTTCAATCACGTCGCAACAGAACAGCGGATTGATGCGATTTTTTGCATGGGTATAGTAATGGATGTAGTAGTGGTTCCTCAGACCGGGAAAGCAACTTTTTATCTCGGATAATGAAAGAGTTCCCGCGGGATTTTTAAAAACTAAATCCATGCGGACGAAGTCGCGGGCATCAGCTAGTAATATATAAAAATTATTTTAAAAAAGCGACTTCACACGCCACAACAGTCTAAAATTATTTCAGTTTGTTGTATAGGTATGTTGAAGTCGGGCGGGCCTAAATAAAAACGATGAAACGAGTGCACCACGCTAGCCATAATTTTAGTTTGTATATAATTTTAGTTTGTATATTATAGGTATGTTGAAGTCAGGCTAGCGTTGCGGTTTCATAGAATGGAATGGAATTCTATTGAGGCCCGCCCGACTTCAACTTACCTATACAAACTAAAATTATTGTATACTTTGTAGTGGCGTTTGAAGTAGATTTTTTAAAACAATTTTTATATAATATTATTTCAAGCTTTTTAGTGGTAGCTTCATAGGATCAATTTTCACATTCTCTGATCGCGAGCGATTTGCTCTTATTCATTGAGGAGTTTCGTCCTCCATCACCGAAAATATTCATTACATCTTCACTAAATTTAAATGGGACCAACCTGACGGTATGACCTTTCAAATAAGAAAAAAAACTTGAGAGGTGTCAAGGGACACCCGGATTGAACGTAGTTCCTTTCGATTAATTCTTTTTCTTCTTCGTTTGTTTAGTGGCTCCGCGCGTCGAGCGTTTGAGCCATAGTCAAGTTTTTCTGATCCTTTCCAAAATTCCGTTTCTTCAAATCCCGATTCCACCATTACAAAATAAGTTACTCCGTTCCAAACAAAAATCTATTTAATTAGTTTAATAGTTTCTACAAAATGTGGTTCCTTTTATCCATTTTAGGCATGTCGATCTTCTAAAATTATTCATATTGAAATCTACTAAATAAAAATAAGTCGGGTTTTCCTTCCTGACGCTATAACTCCAGAACGCACGAACCGATTTCCACGGTTTTGCATTCGTTGGAAAGGTCTCGGGCTCCGTGAGGTTTATAGCAAAGAAAATTCTATCCACGCGGACGAAGTCGCGGGCATCAGCTAGTCATGTATAAAATCCAAAAAATTAAGCTTCATAATTCCACCATTTTATCGAGTCAAGTTTTAGTGAAGGAATTGTAATAAACTAGTGGTGTCATCTAGTATTAAATTGATTAACTACGATGAATTATTTTTAGTTTATTTCTATTGCACTGTTACAAAACCAAAGAGTTACTCTGGTGGAGTTACTGTTTTTTCACAGATGGCGTTATCCAATTTATACAATAAAAAATTAGGGAAAAATTCCACATTTAAAATTTATTTAAAATAAAATAGAAAATAGAAAATTCAGTCTGTCGAGCTGGGATTCGAACCATCGACGTTGAACTTATAGGCGACTGCTCTAACTACTAGGCCATGGAGATGCCTTGTGCTAAGGCGAATATACCGAACACAATGCAAAATTCACATTCAACAAAAAAGTGTCGGTTTCAAAAATGTGTCGAGTGTCGGTTTCCTTAATTTTTTCCGTCTAGCCCCCTTCCGTACCGCGCGATAAGGAACTACGTTCCAAAAATATTGAAATCGGTTCAGATTTGACGGAGTTATGGATTAACATCGACATAAAAAAAATATCGAATTGAGAACCTCCATTTTTTTTTGTCGGTTAAATATAATAAGTAGGTAGGTTTGAATACCTTGAACGAAAATAGTATTTCGTATTACTTTATAATTATTAAACAGTAAACATTATTAGAGTTTAAAACTGATTTTTACAGCATGGTTGGGAACCCTAATTTCATAAAAAGGTAGTTACGATAAGGCTGAGCACACACTGACTGCGTTAATTTGCTACAGCAGGCATAGTAAATTAACGCTTCAGAATAGTCTACGACTGCAACTAGAAACTCTTAGAATAAATACTCCTAGAAACGCAATAGTCGACGCGGTGATAAGCCATTTTTAGGAAGCCGAAACATATTCCTACGCAGTATCGCCGCGTTAGTACGACGAGCTTGCAGAAAATTATTAAATAATAACGTACTGTGCTGTGAAAGAGTGTCATATTATCACAATAATCATCAAACACGTAATTATTAACAGCACCAGTACAGAAAATAATTATATGGCACTCACACATTCATTGCTTGTTTTAAGCCTACGCGTTTGGAGCGGAACTTTGTTAGAAACTTCCGATCTATGAGTAATTAATCTAAGTAGAAACCTCTATTTTTAGGAAAATCTAACAGTACATTGTAATTGTCGACAGTCACAGAATCTAGTAAAAACTTATCATTATAACAAAAGTACCAAGCAGACGTAAAAAAAAAAATCTACTATGAATCTACTATATAATTAAACATAATGTCATGTCATTACTTCTGTTCATGTAGGCAGCTAACAGTTGATACAGATGGTGAGACATGTTTGGTAATACTTAGACTAGACATAGATATATGTTGTATGCCCCATGTATGCCCAGTGTGCGTCACTGCATAGGTAGGTACCTATTTACCGATAAGTAATGTGAGCACTTGTTATTCTATTAAACTAAATAGTTCATCAGTTTGCTATGTCTCTTGACTCTTTAGCAGCTGACTTGATGAAATACAATCACTACGGTCGCGTTCTGAAAATGTTAATCAGTTTTCAAATTAGATTCTTTAACACATTGCGTGCAGTGAGGTCTATAACGCCATAGAATATCGAAAGCATATCGAGCCTCAGACAAAGATGTGTGCATGCAATTATGAATCTTAAGGTAGTAAACATTTTCAGACCGCGACTATACAATAATCACATAATTTGTTTTTATAAAATAATAGATGACGCTCGCGACTTCGTCCGCTTGGATTAAGGTTTTTTCATTCCCATGGGAACTCCTTAATTTTCCAGGATAAAATGTAGCTTATGTGTTAATCTTGCGTATGAGCTATCACTATTCCACAGCCAAATCGGTTCATTCGCTGGGGCGTGAAAGAGTAACAAACATCCATCCAACCATCCATCCATCCATCCATACATCCTCACAAACTTTCGCATTTAAAATATTAGTAGGATTAGTAGCAAGGAGGATTTCTTTATATTACTTGAAACTGTGAATGTACAATAATAAAATAAAATTATACAAAAAAACGTCTAAAAATATTATTTTGGTGTACAAGGAGCCTTATTGTCAGTGAGTGTTATACCTGAAATGCAAGTATGCATTCTTCTAATCGCATATAATAACATCGTAAAATGGTTACAGAGAACTTGATACTTCGCGACATCATTGCATCAAGATAATATGTATATAAGACGTAATATCTCACATGTAGGTACGATAAGTTAGTTTAGTTTTGCGATAAACTATACCTACTGATAAATACTGTTTAGGCGAAATATATAATACTAGCTGATGCCCACGACTTCATCCGCGTGGATTTATTTTTTTATTTTTTTTTTAAATCCCGCGGGAACTCTTTGACTTCCTCGGATAAAATGTAGCCTATGTCATCCTCCAGGTTTTCAACTATACCCATGCAAAAAATTACGTTGATCCGTAGCTTTGTTGCTGCGTGGTTGAAGGACAAACCAAAAACAAACACACTTTCGCATTTATAATATTAGTAAGGAAGAATTTATACATGATACGAATGTAAACAATACCTCTGTTTCTACCGGCAGCAATTTAATTAAAATTTTAGAACACAAAAGCTACTATTGTGACTTAACTATGATAGTTAGATTGCTTAGAGGACTTTTTTATAGAGATATTTTTATATTTAATTCCTACCCTAATGCAGTGGGTGTACGGGTAAATACGAATTCCCCTTGCACCCACTGGTGGGAGAAGCCGGTGGGTGCACGGGTCGTCGGCCAGAATAATGAGTACTTTAAACATGTACCTAGTACTTAATTTTTATGTATCATCAATAGTTTTCTCAGCGCATGACAAGTAGTGAATGTTATAGGCAAAATTTTTGCTACTTTGGGTTACATTATTGCAATTAAGCTTTCTATTGGTGAAAAAATGGTTAAAATTGGTCCAGTAGTTCAGAGCCTATTCGGTACAAATAAACAAAAAACCTTTCGTCTTTATAATCTTAATCTTAATATATATAAATTACGTGTCACGTTGTTTGTCCGCGATGGACTCCTAAACTACTGAACCGATTTTTATCAAACTTCGTAACTATCTGTAATTTGGTCCAACTTAAAAGATAGGATAGTTTTTTTGGATTGGGATAGTTTATTTGTTTTATTTATATAGATAAGTTGGCGGTACGAAGTTCGCTGGGTCAGCTAGTATTAGTATGGAATAATATCTGATGGCCGCGACTTTAACCGCGTCAATTGAGCTTTTTTACAAATACCATAGGAACTCATAGGTTTTCCGGAACAAAAAGTATGTAAGTATTTCAGTTTGCATAATGTAAACTAATTCTGTACTAAATTTCGTCACAATCGATTTAGTGCTAAGCGATGGAAAGCTTACAAATAGACAAAAATACCGTTAATTTTATTTTTAAATTATTTTTATTTATTTTTTAATTATTTTTCATTGATAATATTAGTATGGATTTGTAGGTGTAGATAAATGAAATTCGGTGGTTTGCATGTTAAGATATTACGAGTATATTTCTGCAATTGCCATTATTATATTTTTATTACTAAACACAACTCGCGATAGGCAATAAAAACAACAGATCTATTTAAAAAGTAAGGCATGCAATAATGAGATTAAGCCCCAATAGGACACAGTAACAGGTGACAGGATACTGTCATGAAAAAGTAATCAGTTCGACTTGAGCCCTATATATCTAGCTCACATATATTTTGAGACTTGCGCGAGTTCGATGCGTGGGATGCAATGCAATATCGACCCCAACATCTCTCCAGGACGGAAATAACCGCAGTACATACTGTTATGGCATTTCTTATCACTGCTTGGGTATACTAACACATCAATGAAATAATACGACAGTTCCTAAATTTTTTATTAGTAAAGTCCTAACCTATTTACACATATAAAAATTTGCCGTGTTTCAACCGACGCAATTAGTTGTAATACGGGCGAAAAAATTACCCGTGTTACTACTGGTAGTAAAATTGTCAGGAACACGGGTAATGAACGAAAATATTACATCCACTAAACTGCCTAGGGAGCTCAGAAACCTTCCACTTGGACTCACAACTCTAAAAAGCAGGCGAGAAAGAGGGGATCTTATTGAGACATACAAAACCTTGAACAAGTTCTACAGCATCCGCGATTTCGAGAATTTGTTTTTGAGAAAGAGCAACCCTGGGCTAAGAGGGCATGATTAAAGTTACGGCATCAACTAGCATCGTCCAATGCATTTAAACACTTTCTGACAAACAGAGTGGTGCACATAATTATGGTATAAATTGGCCAAAGAAATAGTGACGTCAAACTCAGTTAATGAATTTACTCCAAGTAACAGTACATACAACACAGTAATTGATATAGGCGCATCAGCGACAAGACAATTCTGCGTAGCCTATTATAAATATTAATTATAATAAAATAGGTTATTATAATATTGTTATAATAGCTGGGTCGCCTCCGCTTTGCAGGAGTGGTTTTAAGCTAAGCGCACATTATGGCGTGCTGCCGCCGTAAATATTCGAATCGCTTGTGTATAATTTATATGAAAACTATCACATAAGTGCGTATCGGATTTCAGTCCGTGTGATGCAGCCAGCTCCGTTTTATAAATTGTTAAAATCTTATAAAGTATATATATACATATAAAAATATATGTCATATAGGTATATTATAAAACACATGAACAAAATATATTCATTTACTTATTATCCTGCTGTTTGGTTACATACTAATGTGAATTAATCATAAAGATACAGTAAGTAATAAGGTTATACATACTACATTTATATATTTGAACAAGGCAATATGTCAATCTTTCGATTTTCTAACTGAAATCATTGTGTTGTGATTTTCCTGGCTAAGCTTCACTGGTAAAATGGCAAATATGTATATAAGTATATGTGAATTATGCATAAATTTAGTTAAATATTAATAAAATCAGTATGCACAACTATGATATCTAATATATAAAATTCTCATGTCGCCGTGTTTGTTACCAAACTCCTCTGAAACGGCTGCACTGATTTTTATGAAATTTTGTGTGAATATTGGGTAGGTCTGAGAATCGGCCAACATCTATTTTTCATACCCCTAAATGATAAGGGATCACCCTTGGGATTGGAAGGGGTGGATCACCACCCCTAAATATTTTTGTTGGTGGTACGAAGTTCACTGGGTCAGCTAGTAACATTATATAAATCAAAATAAGATAAATACCTTAAGGTAACACCAGCCGCATCTTGTGAACTCAGTGGTATACTTGGTCGGGAAGACATTGGTTAGATGCTCAGCAAGCTTTTGAGCCCAGTTTCGCCTCTCAGACGCACTTGAACAACTGAATAGGACTTTCCGTGGTGTATTACGAACCCCCGTAGAAACCATCAGTTCAAAACAGTAGGAGTTGTTCACTGTACTGTGGGATATATAAACAAACTAGATGATGCTTGCAACTTAGCCCATGTGGTTTAACAGTTTTTAATAACAGCACACTACTGATTGGAATTTCACCCTCACTACCTGGAGCACTCCGACCACCAATTGAATTACAATTAGAAATAATTACGTATGCTTTTGTGGAACTTCCCCTCACTGTGGAAACTCTGCATACATAGAATAATATCTATTAAGTATATTGTAAAAGTATTTTGAAAAGAGCAACTGCCGAGTTTATTGCGGGTTCTTCTCGACAGGAACGGCATTCCGAACCAGTGGTAGACTCATTGACGATTCAAAAGTACTCGTAAAAGTTTATTTGAATAAAAAACATTTCTATTCTATTCCATTCTATCTGCTGTGCTAAATATTTTTTCCACATACTACCAAACTGTGGAACAAACTCCCTTTCAGAGTGTTCCCACTTAGGGTTATTCAAGGGGCAGACCAACAAATTCCTGAAAAGCCGGCAACACATTGGCCGTGCCTCTGGTGCTACAAATGTTCATGGACGGCAGTAATCACTTTACATCAGCTGACCCACCTGCTTGTTTGCATGCTTTATATAAAAGAAAAGATTTTTTACTAAGAATTTCAATTGAACTTTATCAGGGGGATAGTAAATAATTATGTATTTAAAAACAGTAAGCCAACCAAGCTCAATTTAAGCGTATTTACACTGTCAAGAGTATTTTGTTGTAGAGAAGTTTATCATAGATTTTACAATCTTCTTATTCTTCTATATCAAACTATAGACGTCCACTGCTGGACAAAGGTCTCCTGCATGGACTTCTACAGGCTTTAGTTTTGCGAAGCCTGAATCCAGTTGCTCCCTGCGACTTATGTCATGTCATCGGTCCACCTAGTGGGGGTCTGCCAACACTGCGCTTCCCGTTGCAGGGTCACCACTCAATCACCTTGGGAACCCAACAACCATCAGCTCTTCGAACTATGTGCCCTCCCATTTCCACTTCAGTTTCACAACTCGCTGAGCTATATCGGTGACTTTGGTTTTCCTATAGATCTCATTTCTGATACAATATATTATTATTTTACTAACCTTGATGATAATGGCAACACCAGCTGAACAGAATATATATTTTCCAGCATATATGCTTCCTTCAAAACTAAGTTTGTTGGATCTGAATAACAGATCAACTTCTGATCTGACAACACACAATAGCGAGACTGAGAATTCTTAAACAAATCTTCAACTATACCAGTAACTACTTTATTTAACATGCCACTGAAATATGACACCGGTAAGCTGTTAATGGGGGGGCGCTCAATTACCTCAGGTTTTTTTACAATTACTTTGGTTGACCTGTTCCTTACAGTATCTCGTTTTAATATACTTGAGAATTTTTGCATCATTGTACTTTTATTCTGCTCAGATGATACTGATGCAGAGTCGTCATTGTCATACCAACTTGCTTTTTCTTGGCTAGATTCACTCTTTTCTCTACCTTCATTGACAACTGTTAATTCAGATGTAGATGTTGATGTCTCAGGGTAGAGGCTATCAAAACGCTCTGGTGGTGTCGGCGGGTTAAAATACTCAGTTTCAGTAAAGTCATATGCATCATCACTGCCATTGTCCACACTTGAAATAATTGTTCCATAAGTATCACCTATCAAGAATGACTCCAGCAAAATGAGTTCATTACTAACCCCTTCATATTTTTTAACAGAGGATGCATTGTTGTTTAGAGGGTCAAACTCATATATTGTACTTTTGCTTGGCCGGGGATCAACCTCAGCATTTATGTTTAGCGAGCATGGTGGGAAATAAGGCAGTGTCCAATTCTCATACAAAGAATTTTGCCGCATAACTTCGGTATCACTCATTCTTTTTTTTCGTCTCTCTGGTACTTTAGGTGCTGATCTTAAGCTCACAACACTATTAGAACGTGATGGATTGGGTGTGTCATAAGTAATTTCATTTTCTAAATGTAAAGACATATCTGTTTGATCATTTTCCCGGCTGTCAAACGACAAATTACTAACTGTATCAGTGTTGGAGTCAGAATTACTGGAGAACAGAGAGAGGTCATCGAGTTGAGGAGTGTTCAGCTGTAGCGCTGGTAGCTTATGTAGGCGGTCCTCCTCATTGGTATATTTCTTTTGCTCCAAGAGAGGAGAATGGAATTGAATATTGTCAAACAGGCTTACATCTGCAACTGGCATTGACACTGACCTAAAACTGTCCCGGATATCCCCAGGGTTTTCGAGCTTCTTCGCTATTCGTAACTTATAGCTGGCCGATTTAGTCCCTTCTATAACTGATTTTGTAACAGAATCTCTAACAGATCTCGATGTGACAAGGGTTTTTTCCAAAGTGTCTTTCGCAAACTTCGAACTGTCTGATAGAGATTTTTCTATTTTTTCGTTCGCCAACTTAGCTGAGCTGCTGACTTTTTGTGCAACATCGTCAGTAATTTGTTTCGACACAGTACTGATGGAACGCAACACATCGGAAGCCGTAATCTTGTCGTTGCTCGTTGACGCCTTGGACCTCGGTAAGGGCACTGGCCGCTTCAGCACCTCATTTTGGGACAGAAATGTACTCCGAGGTTTTGGCACAGGCGGCGTATCCATGAGGAATTTATTACCTCGTTATCACGAAAATGATGTGGCCACATAAAATTACAAACAACAACATGAATTTAATGGACGTTCACAACAATGATAAATATTTAATGTACAGTATCGATGAGTCACTAATATATGTATCAATAGGTAACACTACAGTATTCACATAACAAATATGTAACAAATGAATGAAAAAATCTCGAAATGAAATAAATAGTAAAACTCAGTACAAATTATTACACACAGAACACAGTACTGGCTCAAACGCTCGACGCGCGGAGCCACAAAAAAGAAGAAGAAGAACACAGTACTCTAATGACAGCAGTTTGTAATATTGTTCTGACTTCTGTGGTTTAATAGAGGTGGTCGTTGCGCAACGTAAATAGCTGTTATCAAAACTGTCTTCGGCACAGTAGCAGGTAGCGGGTTTTACCAGTACGGCGAAACGATCTATTCGGTTATCTGAATCACGCCCTGTAAACACAACGCCGGCAACACGAACAACCTCAACAAGAAGTCGACACTCGACAAGGTTCGACAGTTTTCGTTTTTCATCGGCTAACGTTGCGACTCACCGTGGCCCAATCCGCGATTGAAAAAACGGCTACGACAGTTTCTGTTGAGACGGAATATCAAACGTTTTGTCTCTTTCCTAGACGCACAGAGGTATTGGCATGAAGGTTCCTACCTACCATGGGTATTGGGTTGCGTTTGACATAGTTTGACCTACGAGTAAGCCGCTAACCCGCTACTGAAATAGATAGTTTTAAAAACCGCTATTGGCGTTCGATAGATAATTTCGTTTCACTAATCATGAAACCATTACGCCCACCAAGCGCCCACCGCCTACTTCTTCTTCTTCTTCCGTTCAGTGGCTCCGCGCGTCGAGCGTCTGAGCCATAGTCCAAAGTGTTTATTAATTTTACAATTATAATTAGTGCATTGTATTGTTTTTCACAAAATGATCCTCTTCACTGTTTTTCCAACCTACTTATCTATAGCCACCGTATATATCTAAGTGCCACCGTCTTTGAGTAATAAACCAACACAGGAGAGGAATTGACCCCTAATTTATTCGCAAAAAAGTCTGTCAATTACGGTGGGGGGCGAGGTAGCACACATGAAAACTTGCTTACTACAGTTGCATTTTTCCATCACGTCGCTATGCACGCACACAATATAATTAGCAAACACTACCTTAAAGTATATGCACACTATCACATTCACACACAGGGACGCTCTATCATTACATGAAACAATCGCATCATTTGTGTAAGCATTTTAGGGATTTGACACTATCGATTATCGACTTTCGATAAGTTTTTCTAATAATTATTTACAACAGAGTTACTTTATTCGAGAGTAAATTTTTTTGTTCGAGATCTTTAACATGGTAGGTATATAGAAGCGCTAGGAAATGAGGCTCTTGCCGTTATTTTAGTCATAATATGCCTTTGCTATTAGATTGACTCTTTGTAGGCTTTTAGTACTTGCGTAAAGATACAGCTAGAAACTTTGGACTATATTGACGCTGGAAAGCGATCTAGCTTATTTCGAAAAATAACAAAATGACTTTTTTATATATTTGGAAGAAAAAGATACTGCGTCGGATTGTCGGATTTTCGTTTTCCTATGACATTATTTTTCTAAGATACTATGTTGACCTTCTCTGCATGTTTATATTATATTTTTTTTTGTTATTCATATTTTTCAACGTACTCAAAAATGCTGTAAATACTAAGACATCATCTATTTTTCAATATTATACAGATACTTCAAAAAAGTTATCAATACTTTTTAGCAGTGCAGTGCACTTAGGTGTACCTACTGTTAGGACTTAGGATTATCTGATTATTAACAGGTTTTTTAGATACCAAGGTATTTACTCCGTCACTATACTCTCAATCTCATGCTGAAAGCATGCTGTAGGTACCACAGTATATCACCTTAGAGCAGCTGTTTAGTTATGATTTAAGGTTATAAGCCACCAGGGAGTGCTGTACTTTGTCATAGGTTTTTAATAATATTGTTTATTAAGTTGAGAGACATTTAATTTTTATTTGAATACGTAGTGGGTATTAATATTGAACACATTGATTTTTTAAGTAAGTTTTTAAATAAACATACAGCATTTTAATGAAACATCATTTGTTTTATTTATGTTTAAAGCGAAATTTACGGTGTATCTATTTCTAAAAAGTATATTAAGTACAAACTGTTAGGACTACATCATGTTTCCTTAAAAATAAATACAGCATAATTAGCATTTCAGAGTTTAGAGTTATTTCGTGGTTTCATATGTTTCAAATACCAATTTACAGCAACATTGCTTCTTGAAATTGAAAAACTATTAGTCGAAATTGATATAAAACTAATGTATACTAGTGGTTCGCCCCGAACTGAGACCTCGCGGTAACGGTTTCCCATAATTACTTATTCATTCAATAGATACATCATCATCATCATCATTATCAACCTTTAAATGTCCACTGCTGGACATAGGTCTCCTGCATGGACCTCCACAGGCCTCGGTCTTGCGCCGCCTGAATCCAGCGGCTCCCTGCGACTCGTTTGATGTCGTCGGTCCACCTAGTGGGGGGTCTGCCAACACTGCGTTTACCGGTGCGGGGTCGCCACTCCAACACCTTGGGACCCCAACGACCATCAGCTCTTCGAACTATGTGCCCCGCCCATTTCCACTTCAGTTTCGCGACTCGCTGAGCTATGTCGGTGACTTTAGTTCTCCTGCGGATCTCTTCATTTCTGATTTGATCTCGCAGGGATACCCCAAGCATAGCTCTCTCCATCGCTCGCTGAGTGACTCTGAGCCTTCTTATGAGGCCCACAGTTAGCGACCATGTCTCGGATCCATAAGTCATCACTGGCAACACGCACTGTTCGAAGACTTTAGTCTTCAGGCACTGAGGTATTTTGGACGAGAAGACATCTCGGAGCTTCCCGAACGCTGCCCAGCCGAGTTGGATTCGGCGGTTGATCTCTTTCTCGAAATTGGACCTACCTAGCTGGACTGTGTGTCCCAGGTATATATACTCGTCCACAATTTCGAGCGCAGAGTTCTCAACGATTACTGGGTGGAGCGGAGCATGAGCATTGGACATGATTTTCGTCTTGCTCATGTTCATTTTCAGGCCCACCTGTTGAGAAACCCTGCTGAGATCATTGAGCATTGTATTGAGGTCTCTCAGAGTCTCTGCCATGACTACTATGTCATCGGCAAACCGCAGGTGAGTGATGTACTCGCCGTTTATGTTGATGCCAAGTCCGTTCCAATCCAGAAGCTTAAAGACGTCCTCCAACGCAGCGGTAAATAGCTTCGGGGAGATTACATCTCCCTGTCGCACTCCACGCTGCAAGTGGATTGGTCTCGTAGTCTGGTCCTGTATACGTACTGACATAGTGGCGTTTTCGTACAAGCACTTCAACACTTGGATATACCGGTAGTCAATCCGGCATCTCTGCAGCGACCTCAATACAGCCCAAGTTTCCACTGAATCAAAGGCTTTCTCATAGTCCACAAACGCTAAGCAAAGTGGCTGGTTATACTCTTCTGTCTTTTGTATAACCTGCCGCAGCGTATGAATGTGATCTATGGTACCAAAGCCTTTTCGGAATCCGGCTTGTTCGGGAGGCTGGAAGTCGTCAAACCTACGAGCGAGACGATTCGTAATGACTCTCGAGAACAACTTGTAAACATGACTCAGCAGCGAGATGGGTCTATAATTCTTCAGCAAGGTATTATCACCCTTTTTGAAGAACAGGACCACCACGCTCCTGTGCCATGCTTCCGGCGTTATACCCTCGTGAATGACGGAATTGAACAATCGCTGAAAGATCTTAAGTACCGGTTTTCCACCCGCTTTCAGGAGTTCCGCAGTGATTCCGTCATCACCTGGCGCCTTGTTGTTCTTGAGCTGTTTGAGAGCCATTCTAATCTCGTATAGGCTGACGTCCGGGATATCTTCGGTATAGTGTCGGGTCAGTTTGGCTCTGGGATCTTTGGCCAAATCTTCAACAGGTTTTTGTGTCGTGGTATATAACTGTCCATAGAACTTCTCGACCTCTCTCAAGATCTCAGGTCGAGAAGAGACGAGACGACCGTCACCAGTTTTCAGCCGCGTCAGCTGGCTCTGTCCGATAGACAGATCTCTCGCGAACACTTTTGAGCCTTTGTTCCGCTCGATAGTATCCTTAATACACTTGGTATTAAAGATCCGAAGGTCGCGAGTTTGCGCCTTAGAGATCTGCCTATTAATCTGCCGGTAGGCAGCCGCGTCTGCCGATGACTGCAGCCTCATCTCTCGTCTCTCCTCCATGAGCTTGAGAGTATGGGCAGAGAACTTGTCGGTTCTTTTCCTGCGATGGGTCTTAAAGAATTTAGACCCCACAGTATGGACAGTTTCCACGAACCTGTTGTTAAGATCGTCCACAGAAACGCAGTCTGCGAGGCAATCGAATCGGTTCTGCAGTTCGAGTTGGAAGTTTTCGGGGTTTTGGATATGAGCACGAGAAGGTCGGAGAGTTGACTTCACGAGTCTGGCCCTTTCCAGCTTTACATTAATATTCAATGTGCCTCTTACCATACGGTGATCGCTCCCGGTTTTCACCCTGTTGATCACAGAGACATCATTGAATATATGCCGCCTGGTCGACAAAATGAAGTCAATCTCACTTCTCGTGGAACCATCGGGGCTCATCCATGTCCATTTTCTGTGTGGCCGCTTCCTGAAGAAAGAGTTCATCATAAAAAGGCCCTCCTTCTCCATGAAGTCGGCCAGCATTTGACCCCTCTGGTTCCTTCGCCCATACCCAAACTGCCCCACTTTCGTCTCTGCCCCGCTTCGTTCGCCCAGTCTCGCGTTGAAATCCCCCATCACAACACTGTAGTGAGTGGTAGAGGTGTGTATGGCTTTTGATATATCCTCATACAGCACCTCCACCTCCTCGTCAGAATGTGTCGATGTCGGTGCGTAAACCTGTATAACCTTCAGCGAATACCGTTTGGTGATTCTGAGTATAAGGTACGCTACCCTACTCGACACACTTTTGACTTCGACGATGTTGTTGACGAGGGACTTGTGAACGATGAACCCGACACCACCCTGGGACTGTTGGTCGCCCTCCCGGTAGTAGAACAAGTTGCCGGAATTGAGGATTATCGAGTCCTCCCCCTCTCTTCGAACTTCAGATAATCCTATAATATTCCAGCGCAACTTGCTTACTGCTTCTTCCAGCTCGATGATCTTCTCGTCGGTCCTCAAGGTGCGTGCGTTGTATGTCGCCAGGTCCAGTCGTCGGGTTTGGCAGCGGAATCTCTTCCGGAGATTCTTAGCACCCCCTGCCCCGCCATTACCACGACCGCTGCCAGGGTCAGGAATAGCGGGGCCGCCGGGAACTAGGGGCCTTGGCCTTGTTTCGGTTTCCATTCGTGTTTTGCCCATAATGACCACGCTGGGCAGGCGTGTTGGTCATCGCAGGGCTAAACTGATCGCACCGATGTCGCTGCTGCCCGACACCGGCCTGTGTCATTTGTTCAGTTTAGCTAGAATGAGATGGTTATACCGCCATCTTTCGGTCGTCATAGCCTCGTCAGTAGAAGCAGGGGGCACCGCGGGCAGGTGAGGTTGACTGTTGGAGCGCTAGATGTAGGTGCGCTCCCTTACCCCCCACCAATAGATACATGACGATCAAAATTGACATTATTATTATGCCCGTTTTCACCAACCATACCTAATCATCCCCTTTGTAGAAGTCTCTTTACGTAGGTAGCCCCTAAATACAATCCTAACATCCCAGTGGCGTAGCGTAGGTTTTCGCCACCCGGGGCCGACCGGAAATTCGCCGCCCCCTATTTTAATTATTAGTTATTCAAAGTTTAAATATTTTATTTAACAGACTTGATGTACATCGTTCAACTTATTGCAAGTCAAGATAAATTACCACTGCTTCAGCAATGGTGCTTCAAAATGGTTTGAGCAAGGAATAAATTCGGCATTAGAATTGATATCTTTTATTCGCTGTTGTACACCTGTGTGGCATCCAGCCATCGTGGCAGCGTTATCGTAAGCTTGCCCTCTACATTTCATGATATCGAGCCCGTCAGCTTTAAGCTTGTTTACTATCATGTCGCTAATACCTTCCGCAGTTTTGCTTTTAGTTTCAATGAAATCTATAAAAGATTCCTCAACTCTAACCTCCTGGTTTTCTTGGATTGTTTGATCTTTATGGGAAATGACCGGGGTGCTGTCAAAAATCATGGAATAATATTTGGCCCTTTGGACACAAGCTAAAATTACTTGCCGAACTTTTTTCCTAAAACTTCTATCAACTCGTTTTGAATTTCAGGTGACATGTAAGTAAAATACTTGTTTTGGCCCATTTTTATCCTTACTAAATGCTCTCTGAGAACCTGTTCTCAGCACTTTGCCAGTCTCAGTACTTTGCCAGCAGATGCACCAATTCCAAAAAGTTACCTCTGTTAGTACTAGTGTCATCTTCCCTGTGGCCACGTAACGCCAAATTTTGTTTTGCCAGAAATTGTATAATATCAAACATTCTTGTCAGAATTTCATGCCATTTTTTCGTTTCCTTTGCCAATATGTCTTGTTCTTTTTTATCGATAGTTTGTCCTTTTCGAAGCCTATTTTCTAACTCCTTCCATTTGCAAAAATTTACGTTATGTAGTGCACTTGATTCATGATTGGCTACCTTGGGATTCAATTTCCACCAAGTATTAAATCCGTCAGAAGAGCAAAATTTCGATGCATTTGATGAATTGGGGTTTTCAAATAAACGACAACAGAAGCAAAACAATGAAGCTTTCGAAGGAGAATATGCCATCCAAGAGCGTAAAACTTTTTCGCCGTTTGGCAATGTGCGATAAAACCAATCGTTAGTCAGCCGCCTCGATATTACTTTTGATTTTGTAGAGTCCATGTCTGACTGAGTCGTGCGTGATACCACACGTGATACTGTTGACTGTTCAGATAAATTTGTTTTCATATTTTGAATGACTTCAGGGCCTCTCTGTATCAATAGCAACCTCATGTTTGAATTTATACTTTCAGGCCATTTTCCAATGTCATTGCTATCAAAATCGGTTATATTTTGTTGCAGTGGCAGAATTTCAGCAGTTGCAGCAAAAGTAATAGAATCTGACAAATTCTTACTATCAATAAAAGGTTCCGAGTCGTTGATATATTGTCCTATTTGAACTAATTCTTGGTTTCGAACATCACCAGTCTTTAAAGTACTCACACCCGAAGGCCTTGGCGTAAGACTCTGGCGAAGCTGGCGTACACTCTATCGTCGCCGAAACTTTCACAAACTTCAATAAAGCTCCTTCATTCTTCCTGATATTCTCCTCCTTTGCTTTCTTCTTATTCCGATAATATGCTCCACTTTCTTTTGCCCTTTTCATTTTTAGCTAAAGATGAGCTTTAAAAGAATAGAAAACGAAATCATTTTTTATTATTATTTACTGGCCCTAAAATAATATATTCTTAGGTTTAAAAATGTGTTTTAGTTTTTAACTACTTCTCTTTATTCCAATTCTATAGAAATTTAATGAAAATGCTCTAATAACACGAAACGTGTTTTTGTCAATTCAAATGTTAGGTTTAAAAAACATAGTAGGAAGATTATCTATCACGAACAACGAAAACATTGAAAATCAACAATATTGAAAAGAATTAAAAAATTTATTTACTAACCTTTACTCCTATGTACTTGCTCGACGATGTTCCCGAAGATATAAAAATACCTATGTATTTTTATTTGTTTCAAACAAAACACCAAACTATCTAATTGTAAGTAATTTGTAAGTACAGTAACAAAATCATTTACTTTTCGTTCTTTACAGTACATTTGAAACTTTCAGTCTTCGCGTAATGAATTGCAGTGATTGTTTTGACTTTTGTTTAATTGAACTATTGAGTACTCTCAGTCGCTGATTGGTTCGTTCGGGTTCGGAATTACACTCGCCACCACTCGCGCCGCGCCGCGCCGCCGCCGATCGGCCGGGCACCGCGCCGCGTCGTCCTCTCTTTCGCCACACGAGTAAATATCTTTCGCACCCTTGCGGTTTTGTTTCGCTTGGCACGTAGCTTAGGTAATACTGGTAGGTATGTAACATTGCGCGCGCGATTTGAAATAAGTATTTTTTTCTCAAACATGCAATGAAATGTTTTCGTTATGTTCCTTATCCGCCGCCCCCTTTCGTATGCCGCCCGGGGCCATGGCCCCCCCTGCACCCACCACGCTACGCCACTGTAACATCCCAATGTCATTTTCACCTTTAGTTGTCCCGTAGAGGTTCGTAATAACAAAGTTGACAGAAAGTGTCAACTAACTTAACATAGGTAGCCCGTAAAGGTTAGGGAACTGTTATAGTGAAATCCTCAAGACCTCAATCAAACTTAGGTAAGTATAGGTAGTTTTTTGGAACATTCAAATTAAATTACTTGTACACAGCGTCAACTATCGACACGATCAGAAAACATGTAAAAACAAACTGCAACGTGAAGTTTTATTGATGTTTGCTAAATGACTAAATAATAATTTTAATTGAATAATATGTTACATATAGCTGCATTTGCTATATGAGATGAGAGCGCCATCTATTGACATCATTGTGAAGTTCTGTTGTTGCTGCTCATTAAAAGTTAAATAATTTAGTTTCCTTATTACATTTATCTAATTTTAGTATTTGTTGTTCAAGTACATGATATTACGCTAAAATTATAAAACTTTCAAGCCCCAGCTTTCAATGGTTATTCCGTTGTGAGGTCAAATATAATCTCCACTTTGAAAGCCCCCCATTTCGTCAATTTTAGGAAAAAAATTTAAAAAAAAATACTTTTGTACTCTGTTCCAAATTATCTTTAAAATGAGGTACTGTAACTCTATGAAACGCAAAAATTTTTTTTTTCTTCGCATTCGCTTCTATGAGAGCCCCCCTGAAATAAAGATTTTTATAACTTTTTAAGCCATTTTCGGCTGGAGGCCATCGGTTTACATATTATATCTAAAATTGAAGTAATTACGTTCAGTAATTCAGAAGTTATAAGGCTCTGACAGACGGACGGACGGACGGACGGACAAGTGCAAATTCACTCAAGTAGACTCAAAGACCTTCGCTTCGCTCGGTCGAAAACTAAAGTAATTCTACTTTAGAATTATATAATTAGTATCATCTGATGTGTTACATTAAAAAATATGCTTTTTGAAAAAAATCTGCTACTGATAGCTTATTATGAGCTGTTATGATTTTTTAAAACGTTATTGGCTCTGGTTTAAAATTCACTTTTTCGATTTACAAGATCGTTTTCCAGCGTTGAATAATATTCTCTCAGTCCAGTATGGAGGAAACATAAAAAGTAAAAACTGAACCCTAAAAAAAAATTATTTAAAGTTATGATTGGTAAGTTAAAACTTGTACCTACATACTTTACTTGGAAGGCTTATTTTTTTCATCTACTTCATCTGAACGAAGTGTATATTTGTTTGTAATGCTAGGCTGCCGCCATGGCTATAGTGGCCACCCCATCTGTAATAAAACACCGCCAAGCTATTTAGCTTTCCGGTAAACCTAGCGGGATGAATAAGAAGTATGGGTACTTTAATTCAATTGCCAAGTTTTAATGAACCAAATATGTATAGAATTTAAATATTTTTTTTCGTCAATGAACCATTAGTAAGACGATAAAAATATCTCGGTATAAATAATTTATACAATCCCCCCACCAATATCGACATATGAAATCTTGCTGTCCAGCCCTAATTTTATTGCGGTGTGGCCGACTTCATAAAATTAAAGTCCTAATTTTCGAGTAAGAAAGACTTACGTAGAACTTATCATTATTATTAAAAAATTTTTTAGTCTCGTTTTCATTATTTTTTTGTATTATATTTGTAAAAATCCTTTCTTAGCGGATGCCTACGTCATAGTAGATGTGCGTTGATAGATCAGTCAGTCAGTTACCTTTTCATTTTATATATTTAGAAAATTATATCACACTGGTTATATGGAAATATATACCTATAACTTTTGAAATAATTGAGTAAAAAAACTAATTTTATGAATTCGCTGAGTTTATGGAGCTCTAGCTGCATCAATGCATTTTAAACAATAGTGGGAGAGTACCAGCCAATCAGACACCATTGCGATCGTTATAATAATGCAATCATTTTAACCGACTTCAAAAAAGGAGGAGGTTCTCAATTTGAATTTTTTGTATATTTGTTACCCAATTATTCCGCCAAATAATGAATGGAATTTGATAATTTTTTTTTGTTTAGTAGGGCATACTTCAGAGGTGGTTCCCATATAAATTTTTGTTGATATAATGTTAGATGTTACTCCATAACTACGTCAAATCTGAACCGATTTCAATTGTTTTTGAAAGAACGCATAATAAGGTTGGGCCTATTTAAAAGGTGAAGAGAAGATGATTCATATCTTCGGTGATGGAGGAAGGAACTCAATGATTAAGAGCAAATTGCTCGCGATCAGAGATATACACAAAAAAGCTTAAAATAATAATGTAAAAAAAATATCTTTAAAAAATCGGCCAAGTGCGAGTCGGGCCTCGCTCTTTTAGGGTTCCGTTAAAAAAATTAAATAAAAATATTTCCATGTACCCATGGAAATATTTTAATTTAATTTTTTTAATTTAATTTAATTTTTATTATTTGTTGTTATAGCGGCAATAGAAATACATAATATGTGAAAATTTCATCTGTCTATCTATTACGGTTTACGAGATACAGCCCGCTGACAGACGGACGGACGGACGGACGGACGGACAGCGTAGGCTTAGTAATAGGGTCCCGTTGGTACCCTTTGGGTACGGAACCCTAAAAACCGACTTCATACGCCGATCGGGCAAAGTTGGGCTACCGTCGCGCATTAGTTTCATCATTTATATTTAGGCCCGCCCGACTTCAACATACATGTACAAATTAAAATTGTTTTATACTTTGTAGTGGCGTTTAAAGTCGGTTTTATAGAAAGAATTTTTTATCATTATTTGATAATCCCACAGACGATCAAAGTTCGTATTTATATATCTAGTCATATTTTACTTAAAGCTTATAAATTAGTCGTTCACCCCTTCCTATTCTATCGTGATTTTAATTCTATGGGATCAATTTATAATGCAGTTCATGAAAAAGTTCTCTAAACGAATAGTAAGTAGGAAGATTAATTTTCAATACTTTCCCCAAATTATTTCATGTACGATTAAGTAGCAACATTTTCAGATCGACAGTTTTCTTAAGTTTTCTGCATAAGTATTGCATTATTTGGATAAAATAATACATCAGAAGTAAATAAATGTTATCCTTTAGTAAACTGGATGTTTTAAATATTTTTTTTAGAAGAAAATACTCTCATACTCGGCATTTATAGCGGAGCTCATTCCCCGCTAACCATACGTAGTTGACAGGCGCGTGACTCGAGTCAAACAGTTTTATATAACGAGTAGGACCACTGCTCATACCCAACTTACAGAGGGGTACGCGCGTCAAGTCTTCTCCTGTGTTGGTTTATTACTCAAAGGCCACCGTATATATCTAAGCCCACCGCTATCGTTTAGCATCGAACTAGAATGAATATTCCTACCATGGAACTAGGATTTACGACTACGATTCCTACTTCCTATCTTCTTCTTCTTTATCAACCGATAGACGTCCACTGCTGGACAAAGGTCTCTTGCATGGACTTCCACAGGCCTCGGTCTTGCGCCGCCTGAATCCAGCGGCTCCCTGCGACTCGTTTGATGTCGTCGGTCCACCTGGTGGGGGGTCTGCCAACACTGCGCTTCCCGGTGCGGGGTCGCCACTCCAGCACCTTGGGACCCCAACGACCATCAGCTCTTCGAACTATGTGCCCCGCCCATTTCCACTTCAGTATCGCGACTCGCTTAGCTATGTCGGTGACTCTGGTTCTCCTACGGATCTCCTCATTTCTGATTCGATCCCGCAGGGACACTCCGAGCATAGCTCTCTCCATCGCCCGCTGAGCGGTCCTGAACCTACTTATGAGGCCCTTAGTTAGCGACCATGTCTCGGATCCGTAAGTCATCACTGGCAACACGCACTGTTCGAAGACTTTAGTCTTCAGGCACTGAGGAATTTTGGACGAGAAGACATCTCGGAGCTTCCCGAACGCTGCCCAGCCGAGTTGGATTCGGCGGTTGATCTCTTTCTCGAAATTGGACCTACCTAGCTGGACTGTGTGTCCCAGGTAAATATACTCGTCGACAATTTCGAGTGCAGAGTTCTCAACGATTATTGGGTGGAGCGGTGCATGAGCATTGGACATGATTTTCGTCTTGCTCATGTTCATTTTCAGGCCCACCTGTTGAGAAACCCTGCTGAGATCGTTGAGCATTGTATTGAGGTCTCTCAGAGTCTCTGCCATGACTACTATGTCATCGGCAAATCGCAGGTGAGTGATGTACTCGACGTTTATGTTGATGCCAAGCCCGTTCCAATCCAGAAGCTTAAAGACGTCCTCCAACGCAGCGGTAAAGAGCTTCGGGGAGATAACGTCTCCCTGTCGCACTCCACGCTGCAAGTGGATTGGCCTCGTAGTCTGGTCCTGTATACGTACTGACATTGTGGCGTTTTCATACAAGCACTTCAACACTTGGATATACCGGTAGTCAATCCGGCATCTCTGCAGCGACCTCAACACAGCCCAAGTTTCCACCGAATCGAAGGCTTTCTCATAGTCCACAAACGTTAAGCAAAGTGGCCGGTTATACTCTTCCGTCTTTTGTATAACCTGCCGCAGCGTATGAATGTGATCTATGGTACCAAAGCCTTTCCGGAATCCGGCTTGTTCGGGAGGCTGGAAGTCGTCGAACCTACGAGCGAGAAGATTCGTAATGACTCTCGAGAACAACTTATAAACATGACTCAACAACGAGATGGGTCTATAATTCTTCAACAAGGTATTATCACCCTTTTTGAAGAACAGAACCACCACGCTCCTGTGCCATGCTTCCGGCGTTGTGCATGGTTGTGCCCTCGTGGATGACGGAATTGAACAATCGCTGAAAGATCTTAAGTACCGGTTTTCCACCCGCTTTCAGGAGTTCCGCAGTGATTCCGTCATCACCTGGCGCCTTGTTGTCCTTGAGCTGTTTGAGAGCCATTCTAATCTCGTATAGGCTCGTAGACGTAGACGTAGACGTCCGGGATATCTTCGGTATAGTGTCGGGTCAGTTTGGCTCGGGGATCTTTCGCCAAATCTTCAACAGGTTTTTGTGTCGTGGTATATAACTGTCCATAGAACTTCTCAACCTCTCCCAAGACCTCAGGTCGAGAAGAGACGAGACGGCCGTCATCAGTTTTCAGCCGCGTCAGCTGGCTCTGTCCGATAGACAGATCTCTCGCGAACACTTTTGAGCCTTTGTTCCGCTCAATGGTATCTTTAATACACTTGGTATTAAAGACACGGAGGTCGCGAGTTTGTGCCTTAGAGATCTGCCTATTAGTCCGCCGGTAGGCAGCCGCGTCTGCCGATGACTGCAGCCTCATCTCTTGTCTCTCCTTCATTAGCTTGAGAGTATGGTCAGAGAACTTTTCGGTTCTTTTCCTGCGATGGGTCTTAAAGAATTTAGACCCCACAGTATGGACAGTTTCCACGAACCTGTTGTTTAGATCGTCCACAGAAACGCAGTCTGCTAGGCACTCGAATCGGTTCTGCAGTTCGAGTTGGAAGTTTTCGGGATTTTGGATATGAGCACGAGTAGGTCGGAGAGTGGACTTCACCAGTCTGGCCCTTTCCAGCTTTACATTAATATTCAACGTGCCTCTTACCATCCGGTGATCGCTACCGGTTTTCACCCTATTGATCACAGAGACATCATTGAATATATGCCGCTTGGTCGACATAATGAAGTCGATCTCATTTCTCGTGGAACCATCGGGACTCAACCATGTCCATTTTCTGTGTGGCCGCTTCCTGAAGAAGGAGTTCATCATAAAGAGGCCCTCCTTCTCCATGAAGTCGGCCAACATTTGGCCCCTTTGGTTCCTTCGCCCATACCCAAAATGCCCCACTCTCATCTCTGCACCGCTTCGTTCGCCCAGCCTTGCATTGAAATCCCCCATCACAACACTGTAATGAGTGGTAGAGGCATGTATGGCTTTTGATATATCCTCATACAGCGCCTCTACCTCCTCGTCAGAATGTGTCGATGTCGGTGCGTAGACCTGTATAACCTTCAGCGAATACCGTTTGGTGATTCTGAGTATAAGGTACGCTACCCTACTCGACACACTCTTGACTTGTACAATGTTGTTGACGAGGGACTTGTGGACGATGAACCCAACACCACCCTGGGACTGTTGATCGCCCTCCCGGTAGTAAAACAAGTTGCCGGAATTGAGGATTATCGAGTCCTCCCCCTCTCTTCGGACTTCAGACAATCCTATAATATTCCAGCGCAACTTGCTCACTGCTCCTTCCAGCTCGATGATCTTTTCGTCGGTCCTCAAAGTGCGTGCGTTATATGTCACCAGATCCAGTCGTCGGGGTTGGCAGCGGAATCTCGTCCGGAGATTCTTAGCACCCCCTGCCCCGCCATTACCGTGACCGCTGCCAGGGTCAGGAATAGCGAGGCCGCCGGGAACTAGGGGCCATGGTCTTGTGCAAATATCCATTACAAGGTTTTGCCCATAATGACCACGCTGGGCAGGCGTGTTGGTCATCGCAGGGCTAAACTGATTCGCATCCGTGTCGCTGCTGCCCGACACAAGCCTGTGCCATTTGCTCAGTTTAGCCAGTATGAAATGGTTATACCGCCATTTGTCGGTCGTCATAGCCTCGTCAGTAGACCAGCAGGGGGCACCGCGGGCAGGTGAGGTTGACGTTTGGAGCGCTAGATGGAGGTGCGCTCCCTTACCCCCCATCCCCTACCCCATACCCTACTTCCTATGCTCTACGTCAAAATCATGTCTGATCAGCTTTTGATCAGTGATCATGTCACCATAATCAATATGTTGTCGGGTCATGGTCCGGTCCCCAAGGTTGATTATACGGGTCTGCCCGCGAAATTCAAATTTAATTTGGCTTTTCGCAATTTGTAAACTAATACGACAAAGTAGGCTTATGGCATTGTTATTGCGCCAATGGCAGTATCATCTTCACAGGTTTATATAAAAATCTTTACTTGAAAGTTTCCAGTTTAAGAAATTAGTCAGAATATCGACTAATTTGTGAGTAACTCACGTCCAACTCGATGTTCTGATTAATTTCTTAAACTGGACACTTTTAAGTAAAGATTTTTATACAAACCTGTGAAAATAATACTGCTATTGGCGCAATTAGAATGCCATAAGCCTACTTTGTCGTATTAATTTACAAATTGCCAAAAACCAAATTAAATTTGAATTTAGCGGGGAGCGCCGTATAACACCCTTTTTATGTTTGTGGTGGGTCCGGTGGTCCTAGCCTTCTATATCAAGATCTGCACGACAATTTGTTGCCTTTGAGAAAGCTGACTATAATTTAGCACTATTATTGTAACATGCAATGCACTATTATTGTAACATGGAGCTGTTCTGATGATAGAGGCGGAAGATGGCTTTGGGAATTCTGTAGTAAAACGATGTAACACCATGGAGTTCGGGCTCGTTTGATTCGTATTGAGAAGAACTCTGGTCCTAGACAATATCCAGGGTCTGATGATGAAGATTGAAGCTGAACAGTGGTTATGAGCACTCTGTAATGAAACTACGTAGCTTAACCATATTTACTTTGGGCTCGTTTCATTCGTATTGATAAGTAGTCTTAAATGATATCCATGGAATGGCTCTGATGATGGAGCTGAAACTGCAGCTAGGATATTCAGCCCGCTAGTACACTCTTGAAAAAATAATAGCAGATATGACGTGTTTGGATATGTTTTGATCAGTATTTGATTCTACATAGAATGCAATGGTGCCACCATTGAGCTGATGAGCTGATGGTGCAAATTTAGTGAAGATCTGATGAATATCTTCGGTGATAGAGGACGGAACTCCTCAATGAATAGAAACAAATCAATCGCGGTCAGAGAATGTGTAGATTTATCCTATGAAACTACACTAAAATGCTTAAAATCATCTCAATCTCATCTCATCTCAAGACGACTCAAACGAGCCCGGACTCCATGGTGTTACATCGTTTTACTACAGAATTCCCATAGCCATCTTCCGCCTCCATCATCAGATCAGCTCCATGTTACAATAATATTGCATTATAATCTGATTTAGCACATTATCCGCTCAATCGGAATCCGGGAATAGTTCTAATACATTTTGCAAGATTAGACCTAAACATACATTTCAAAATAAATAAAAGCTTGTAAAAATAAGATGATAAATATATATTTAGCTTATGTATTTATGTTATATACTAAGCATAGGTGAAAATCTACACATACTCTGATCGCGAGCGATTTTCTCTGATTCATTGAGAAGTTCCGTCCTCCATCTCCGGAGATATTCATCAAATCTTCACCAAATTTAATTTGGACTTACCTGCAGATACGCCCTTCCAAATAAAAAAAATATTGAAATCAGTTAAGATTTGATGGAGATATGGAGTGACGTCGACAAAAAAAACGCGTCGAAATAAGAAACTCTTCTTGTTTTTTTTAAGTCGGTTAAAAAATCGACTCTAGCTTGCTAACAGTCAAAACACAACACGACATCAATGTCAATGTCTGTCAACTGTCAATATCTGTCAGGCCCGTCAGCATGTTTTTGACTATCGTCTACCTACCATAAGTCGTAATTCCGTGATTCCTAGTTCCAAGTATAGATCATAAATTATTGAAGGCATAGACATATTACATTACATGATTGAAGGTGGAAGACAATGGTCTGCCTGCGAAATTCAAATTTAATTTGGTTTTTCGCAATTTGTAAACGAATACGACAAAGTAGGCTTATGGCATTCTAATTGCGACAATGGCAGTATCATATTCACAGGTTTATATAAAAATCTTTACTTGAAAGTGACTAGTTTAAGAAATTAATCAAAAAACTGAGTTGTACGTGAGTTACTCACAAATTAGCCGATATTTAGATTAATTTCTTAAACCGGACACTTTCAAGTAAAGATTTTTATATAAGCAAGAAAAGGTTAGAATTATTTTGCTATAATCCGCCAACAGAAAAAATCTGTATGGTCAAACATGCAATTAAAAGCTAAGCACCACTCACCTACCCAGCCAAGCAAAAAAGCCAAGTTCCCAAGCAAGCAATACCACCACCACTCACATGCACCACCACACAAGACTTTTACACTACTCTCGACGCACGTTTCGCCCCGACACCATGTGTGGTGCATGTGAGTGGTGGTGGTATTGCTTGCTTGGGAACTTGGCTTTTTTGCTTGGCTGGGTAGGTGAGTGGTGCTTAGCTTTTAATTGCATGTTTGACCATACAGATTTTTTCTGTTGGCGGATTATAGCAAAATAATTCTAACCTTTTCTTGCTAATCATGAACTTCCGCAAAGTAACGCCTGCTTCTATCCAATATTTTTATATAAACCTGTGAAGATGATACTGCTTTTGCCGCAATTAGAATGCCATAAGCCTACTTTGTCGTATTAGTTTACAAATTGCGAAAAACCAAATTAAATTTGAATTTCGCGGGCATGTCTTCCACCTGAAGGTAAATAATTTAATAGCTGACACTTGCTAAAACGTTGATTGCTAAAAATAACAGCCTACGACGGTCGTATAATTTTTCTAATACGGAAACTCGTGTTACAAATCAAAATATAGACTTTATATGCCAGCCAAAACATGCTGACATCAGTATACGAAGGCTCTGTTTAGCCGTAGGCGGCCAATAGCTTTTTTAAGTGTTAATAATGTTAAACACTGACGAGCTCCCATGTATTTATTGATCTGAGATAAAAACATAATAAATAAAATATTATCTACTAAATGAAACATGTTTTTTTTAATAATATATTAGGTTTTATTTCTTATGGTACATTAGTAGGTATATTAAAATACTTCCCTTCTGTTTAATGGTACTAACTTCACTAATAACTTGCTAAAAACTCAAGTTTTGATAAAATGCCTTATTTCTTAGGTACAGTAAGGTCTTTGAAATTCAAACTTAAAATTAATAAAACACTGGAAAGAAATCTAAGAAGATCTAGTTATGTACTTACCAGAAAAATACTTCCTTTATAATAATCTATACAAAAAGAAAAGATCCTTCTTAGGTTCTTCACATACAAATAGTAAAAAAAGTAGTAAAACGTAAAGACTAAAAATTTGCCAGGTTTATATAAGCCGCTGCTTGGTTCTATTACTGACTATATAATAATCACATTTTTTTATTTCATTTGATTCTTGTACAATGGATTGTGCAGTCCATATTCAGCTGCTAGATTGTCTAAAAATTATTGCAATCACCTCTGATTTTAATTTAATTTATTTTAATAAGTGTCCAATACCTTCGATCTCAGGAAAAAAATGTCTGATACTCTATTGCTATTGGCAAAAATGCATTGTTGCAGAAAACATAGCATTTCAGCCTGATAAATGTAGCAATAATTGATACAACTTTTCCATAATCGGCAAGCTGATTTGGTACAATGGACTCTGCAATCAGCAGGTTGCTATTATTTATAAGACAAATTGATAACTTAACAGCTAATTGATTCAAGCACACATAATTGCACCTTATTTGTATCAGTCTTGTATGTTAATTATTTTATAGTTCTTGCCCTTCCAACTAGCTTGTTAGGTGTAAACCAGCAATTATTCTTCTATGTCTAAATCCATATCTTCCACTCCATCAGTTTCATCAGCTGTACTTGCAGTATCATCTGTTTCATTGATTTCTGCAGTATCACCTGCTTCTGCAGTTTCATCTGCCGCACTTACGTCGTTGACGTCAATACCCGTGTCGTCTGTAGCTAACTCCTCCTGGGAATAATAAGCAAAAAAATTATATGTATTCTTCCACATGTACAAACTAAACTAGGCCTCCCAACGCATGTTATAGTTTTAAGAGAGATAATGTTTTTCAAAAAGTAGGCAAGTAAATATTTTGGCTGAACTGCAAAAATGACAACAGAGGTAAAGAAATAGATATCTGTATACCAATGGGGAAGCCTATTGTCAATTAGTTCTACCTAGAGGGCGAATTCTTTTGTTAGATGTGGCAATATTATAGTGCTACCTTACGACTAGTCCTGTTTTCTTTACCTTATGCGAGGTTCCTTTTTTTAATCATCCTTCAACTGGGCGACATGCACGGTCAAATACATCGTACAGCAATACAAATAGATCAAAAACCACACGATTTCCTATAAGTTATTCCATATTTTTTATATAATCTTTTGTCACTAACAAACATACATGCCTAAACGTTTTCAGTAATCTTCCCCATTGGAGCTTTATATTTTTGAATTACGTAGCATGATGTACCATTAAATTATTAGTTATATTTTTCTTTACCTTTATAACTTCCATAAAAATGTTGGCTTCATCTAGCATCTGTTTGTATTTTAACATTTCGGCCCGCAAGATTTCAATGTTCTTTCTCAGGTTTTCATTCTCCTTTAAAGTTTCTTTGAGGGCAAATCTGTTAAAAATGAAATTACGATAATTATTTATTTATCTTCGGTCCTAGACACTTTAGCTTTTAAATGTAGGTTTTCATAACTGTCACATCAGGTCACTGTTAGCTGACCACACTGCCATAGTTATGGTTCAGTGTAAACACTTTCCTGTTAGCGTTTTTATATTATCACAAATAAACAAAATGTATAACAAATTAAAATGGATATTTAAATCTAGCTGATGGCTACAACTTTTGTCTGCATGTAATTTTAAAATCCAGTGTGTAGATAATAAGTGTTATTTTTTTTGAAATCATAGACTGACACTTCAGGTTTAATGAGCGGATGGTAGTTTTTCTACAGTAGGTACTTACCGGCGCCTCTTAGCTAGTTTCCGCCAATAATTTTCAGAGGGGTTGTCATCAGTCAGATCTTGAGCAGTTATTTGATTCTCACTATCGGTGCCATCGGTATCCTCTGCAGACGAACTCTTGTTATCACTATCGGTATCTTCTGCAGATGTATTCTGCCTTTTTACTGGATCTTCTCTGTAATCACTATCGGAGTCCTCTACAAATATTTTCTGACGTTTAACTGCAACTTCTCTGTAATCACTATCTGTATCCTCGTCAGATGTGTTCTGCCTTCTAACTGCAACTTCTCTGTAAAAAGAGTTGTAAAAGTTCAAATTAGGCAAAAGTATTCCTTATATCATAATATTATTTGTAAATGAGCATACTTTTGTAAGATGGGTATAGGTATGCATAAATTTGAACTACTGTAAAAAATGTAAAATTACAACCTTTACTTTATATAATTAAGGATTGTCATTTAACACAGATTAAATGAGGTTAATAAATGATTATTGTTGGAGTATTTTAATAATCATTTATTGCAATTATTATAATCTGTCAATTTACTAGTTTCCTATATAATTATGGTGATACATTTGGCAAAATTGTGAATTATATTTTCATCTTTTCTATTGTATAGAATGGAGTATGGAGTTTTCATTCTATTGTATAGAATTGAGTGTATGTAGTGGGATATTCTATACAATAGGCTCAGGGAGAGAGCTATACTCGGAATATCCCTGCGAGATCAAATCAGACACAAGGAGATAGGAGAACCAAAGTCACCGACATAGCTCAACGAGTCGCGAAACTGAAGTGGAAATGGGCGGGGCAAATAGTTCGAAGAGCTGACGATCGTTGGTTTCCCAAGGTGCTGGAGTGGCGACCCCGCACCGGGAAGCGCAGTGTTGGCAGACCCCCCACTAGGTGGACCGACGACATCAAACGAGTCGCAGGGAGCCGCTGGATTCAGGCGGTGCCAGACTGAAACCTATGGAAGTCCCTGCAGGAGACCTTTGTCCAGCAATGGACGTCTATAGATTGATAAAGTAGGAGAAGAAAAAGAAGATACAATAGAATTCATTTGACAAAATAATTACCAAAAAAATTTACTAAAAATGACTTGACCACCATTTTTTTGAGTTGCTGTGATGACTGATGGTAGGATGGATGTGATGAATGAGCATTTGAATATTAGTTTTCAGTTTGATGCCTTGACATGGGTAGCATAAGTATGTCACGCACTCTTTAAACATTTCTGTGGTGGTGTCGTGTGATGCGGGTTGTTACGTTCCCTCAAATATGGGTCATGCGTCATGCTCGTGAACGGGTGCCACCGGCGGGGATGGGGCTACTTTATGTCTGCCCATCTTAAGATAGAAGTTAGTCAGTATGCATTTTTGGAACATTCCTCATTGTGGAAACACTGCATATATAGCATAGTATTTACTGTATTGTAAATTTGTTTTGAAAAGAGCAACCGCCGAGTTTCTTGCTGGTTCTTCTCGGCAGGAAAGGCAAAGCTCAAAGCTAGGTCATGGAGGAGGTCATGCATAAAGCGAGCCTACGAGGTTTAGTGGAGCGAAGGGGGGAGTTGGCGGCAGAGCGACTCTTCTGGTATAGCCCACTTAAAAAACTTAACAACATACATTACATACATACTTACATACATATATAAAAATTCTTTTTAAAAAACCAACTTCAAACCACTAAAAAGTATAAAATAATTTTAGTTCATCATAAAAGCCAATGCCAAGGATAAAAATATTCCACTATAGAGAGAACTAGTAGGGCGCGTGGGTGCGCGGCCCGCTAAAGCGGACCGCGGTTTTTCTGCTCATCTATTAGAACTTCGGGTCGTGATCATCTTTTGCCAGAAAACCACTCTTTCATCTTTTATACTCTCTAGGTAAGACACGTAAGTTTGTTTAGCCGCCATCTTGAATCCACCATTTTGGATTTTATTCAGCTCACTGCCAATTGGATAAGGTTTCGAGCATTTTTTGTTTGAGCAGCCCTCACCTATCTTCAATACCCTGGCCGTGCTCCTCACCCATCTCCAAAATCCTTAATCATCAGCTCTCATCATTTGTCAGAAAGTCTGCTCATCTTTTTCCAAGAAACCACTCTTCCATCTTTTAAACTCTCCGAGATGACACCAATAAAATTGGCATGGCCGCCATCGCCATCTTGAATCCGCCATTTTTGAGTTTATTTTCAGCTCACTGCCAATTGGATGAGGTTTCGAGTATTTATTGTTTGAGCACCTCCAACTTATCTTCAATACCCTGGCCGTGCTTCTCACCTACCTTCCAAACCCTCGATCATCATATCTCATCACTTGTCAGAATGAGAATTCTTCTATAAAAACAAATTTTGAAAAGGAACCGCCGTATCAAAGTCTAGTTCTCAGCTTCTAGTCTCTTCAATATTCGCCATATATTTTGTATGAAAAAAAAATTCGCCATCTTGATTTTTTTTCTATTCATCAAATAGACCTTCGGGTCCTGATCATCTTTTGCCAAGAAACCACTCTTCCATCTTTTATACTCCCCGAGATAGACGCCGACGAAATTTGTATGGATGAGGAATTGGATGAGGAAGCCAATTGGATGAGGTTTCGAGTGACTTTTGTTCGAGCACCCCCACCTATCTTCAATACCCTGGCCGTGCCCATCACCCGTCTCCGAAATCCTCAATCATCAGCTCTCTATATTTTTCCTCCGAATGATATTTTGTCCTCTATATGAAACCATCGGTGAAAAAAAATTTTTTCATACAAAATTTTACAGGAGAGGTGATCAATGAGTGAGCGAGTCAGTGAATCAGTGAATCTGTCAGTGAATCAGCCCCAGCAGCTATATTTATAGTAAAATAGCAAAGTATGGATTAAAAGTAACAAAATATAAATATATTTGTTGAAGGAACTTTTTTTATAATAGAGAATTCACAATTTTGACATATTTTCAATTTCTTGGCTTGTTCATGCAACAAAATTTTTTATTTTTAAATAAAGTAACTTACACAGTTGAATCTGGTTCGAGTTGACGTTTCGCCGCTCTAACCCCTGAACTCGAGGCAGTATTAGAAGCAGTTTGGTCGCGCATGGTAAGTGATTTTTCTGGAGTACTTGTCATATTCCTGAAAATCATAAAATAGGATTTAACATAAGAAAAACAACATCCTGTAACTAGATACAGCTTCCTAGCATTCTAGGAATGTAAATTTTTGCTGACACTCTTAAAGAATTTTAGTAAAAAGAAATATCCATCTCCAGCAAGTAGGGGAGAGGGAACAAACACCCTCACTTGAAGTAGCAACCTTTGTCCAAGTTTTAACTAGGTTTCATTTTTAATTAAAATGACCATCCCTTGACAATGTTTGCATCTGATGCTCGGAAGTGAAGTTACAACCTAAGGTGAAGAGCACTTGTCTATTCAGTGTTGATTTATATAAGTTATACGTCTAGTAATAACAAGTTGAGAAAAAGGTTACTAAGGGTGCTTGCATAAATTGCGTTCCTGGTACTGACAGGTTGGTGCTGGTCGGTACCGATCGGTGCACGTACAATAGCCCCATGTTATCACATGCACTCTCACATAAAGAGACAGGTAAGCCAACCTATCTCTTTATATGAGAGTGCATATGATAACATTAAACAGCTATTGCACACCCCCACCAATTGGTACCGACCAACACAGACCTGTCAGTACCAGGAACTTGCTTCTTTATGCAAGCACCCTAATGTGAATTTATGATTCCAGCCATAGGGTGCTTGCATAAAGAAGCAGGTTCCTGGTACCAACAGGTCGGTGCTGGTCGGTACCGATCGGTGCGGGTACAATAGCCCCGTGTTATCACGTGCACTCTCACATAAAGAGACAGGTAAGCCAACCTATCTCTTTATATGAGAGTGCATATGATAACATTAAACAGCTATTGCACACCCCCACCAATCGGTACCGACCAACACAGACCTGTCAGTACCAGGAACTTGCTTCTTTATGCAAGCACCCTAATGTGAATTTATGATTCCAGCCATAGGGTGCTTGCATAAAGAAGCAGGTTCCTGTTACCAACAGGTCGGTGCTGGTCGGTACCGATCGGTGCGGGTACAATAGCCCCGTGTTATCATATGCACTCTCACATAAAGAGACAGGTAAGTTTCAACCTGTCTCTTTATGTGAGAGTGCATATGATAACATTAAACAGCTATTGCACACCCCCACCAATCGGTACCGACCAACACAGACCTGTCAGTACCAGGAACTTGCTTCTTTATGCAAGCACCCTAATGTGAATTTATGATTCCAGCCATAGGGTGCTTGCATAAAGAAGCAGGTTCCTGGTACCAACAGGTCGGTGCTGGTCGGTACCGATCGGTGCGGGTACAACAGCCCCGTTTTATCATATGCACTCTCACATAAAGAGACAGGTAAGTTTCAACCTGTCTCTTTATGTGAGAGTGCATATGATAACATTAAACAGCTATTGCACACCCCCACCAATCGGTACCGACCAACACAGACCTGTCAGTACCAGGAACTTGCTTCTTTATGCAAGCACCCTAATGTGAATTTATGATTCCAGCCATAGGGTGCTTGCATAAAGAAGCAGGTTCCTGGTACCAACAGGTCGGTGCTGGTCGGTACCGATCGGTGCGGGTACAATAGCCCCGTTTTATCATATGCACTCTCACATAAAGAGACAGGTAAGTTTCAACCTGTCTCTTTATGTGAGAGTGCATATGATAACATTAAACAGCTATTGCACACCCCCACCAATCGGTACCGACCAACACAGACCTGTCAGTACCAGGAACTTGCTTCTTTATGCAAGCACCCTAATGTGAATTTATGATTCCAGCCATAGGGTGCTTGCATAAAGAAGCAGGTTCCTGGTACCAACAGGTCGGTGCTGGTCGGTACCGATCGGTGCGGGTACAATAGCCCCGTTTTATCATATGCACTCTCACATAAAGAGACAGGTAAGTTTCAACCTGTCTCTTTATGTGAGAGTGCATATGATAACATTAAACAGCTATTGCACACCCCCACCAATCGGCACCCACCAGCACAGACCTGTCGGTACCGGGAACCTGCTTCTTCATGCAAGCACCCCATGGCTGCAATCATCTATTCACATTTTGTCTATACAAAACTGTCATTTTTCGTAGTCATATACACATCGAAAGGCTGAATTGGCTGATGTGTACATAACTCTATGAAAAATGACAAGTTTTGTATGGACAAAATGCGAATCGATGCGCACAGGTATGATTCTTGCCTTATAATGCTGAAGGGGATGAGGGTGGTGCAGAGGAATATGGGGGAAGAAACCCCTCTGCAAACTCTTTATTTTTCAAATTATACCTTGTAGTAAACCAACAGACATGCATCTGTATTGTAATTTCGAAATATAATACGAGCGGGAATTGAATGGGTTACATTTACATACTCTTTTCTAAGAACCGACAATGCATTGGATTCAGTGGATCAAAGCGCCAAAAGACTCATCCACAACGAATCGCCAATCAATCTCAGACTTTAAAACTTCGAGCATGCGCATGAGGCACATGGTTGCATCGGCGCATGGTTGCCTGTCTTTGCCGATCATGACTTTGCCAATGCCAAGACTCCAAGTTTTGAAATCTAGAATTGATCAGCGATTCGTCACCATGAGTTTTCTGGTGTTTTTCCATCGAATTCACTGCAAATCACAAGATCGGTTCATAAAAGAGGGTACCTACCTACATTTACCTACAAAATGTAGGTAGGTACCCATTCTATTCCCACACGGTTGTGATCTGTACAGAAAATTTTACCTTTTTTCCTTATTTTACGCCTGCGTTGATATTTGTCAATGAATTTACACACCGAAGTATGAAAAAGCAATTCTAAATTTTAGTAAAATGGAATAAAAAAATTACTCTTTACCCACTGAAAGGTTTAAAAAAGTTTAAAAACCACAACACAACCAGCTCTCAACGAGAATAGCCAGAGAAAGATATTAGACAGTGTTGCCATATCTCAAACCTACTTTTATTTTTTTTATTTATCTGGCTTTACGGCTCTGGGTTCCAGCCCTTCTCAGCTCTCAAACCTAAAATCTGTATTGCACATGGAACTAGGAATTACGAGTACGTCTGTATTGCATATTTGCGCTAAAAATCTGTTTAAATTCTGTTGATCAATTAGGTATTAGGTATTTATTATAATTCAAAATCGCCGCTAAGGCTGAAACCACATCTGTGCGGAACGATTCGGATCTATGCCGCTGGTTTGAGACACACTTATATGGATCACGCGTCGACGCGTGCGAAAGGATCCTTTCGCATCCTTACGGATAAATATTGTTGTGTGCGTAGGGATTTCGATGATGGCATCGATATATTTTACATCGCTCAACCTCAATATTAATCTTCTTCTATACACATAAAAGGTCTTCATTTTAGAGTTCAGTCCTGTAAAATAGAGGCGACTCTTTTTAATAAGCCTTAAAAGACTCGGGTTTAGGTCTTTTAAGGCTTATTATAAAGACTTTCACCATCGTTCCCTATTTTGTAAGGGCTACCTAAGTTAACTTTGGTGAAGCTTTCTGTCAATCTCGTTTTTATATACCTTTAGGGAACACCTAAAAATTGACATTGAAAAAGAAATTGTATTTAAGGGCTCCATACGTAAGGAGAATTCTACTTAGGGGATAATTTAGGTACAGACAATGGGTACAGATGATAAAATCGGGCATGAGTACCTTTCTTGACTACTTTTAAGTACGCATATCATGACGGGCAACTACGGAACCCTTTGACAAGTAGTAAATATCATAAGTCTATGACGGAACCCTACACTTCGCGTGGCCTGACACGCAATTGGCCGTGTATTCGAGTACTAGCAACCCACCCCGGCTTCGCACGGGTAGTAGAGCACAAAATATGTGGATTTATTTTCGCGCGCGTTCGTTTTAATTTTTCAACAAATCCTAAGATATTCATATATACATATTATATTGTGTAAAGGATTAATATCATAGTGCGCATGAAATTCATATGGTAACTAACATATTATTTATGTTGGTAAGTACTTACACCGCCATATATGAATTATTTGTTATTGGACCGATTTCGCTTAAAATCGATATTTAGGCATGTCTGGGGCCAAGAAAGAGGAAATGGTTGCCAAAATTTAAAAGTCACCGGGTCAAGAGATTTGGAAGGGAGGTTGCCCTCTAGGGAACCTTAAATATTGATTTTGAACGAAATCGGTCCAATAACATAGAATTTCAATATGGCGGGGACTTTTTCAAATTTTGGAAACCATTTCATCTTTCTTGACCCCAGGGAAGCCTAAATAACGATTTTGAACGAAATCAGTCCAATAACAAAGACTTTCAATATGGCGGTAATTTTTTAAATTTTGGCAAGCATTTTCTCTTTCTTGACCCTAGGGAAGTCTAAATATCGATTTTGACCGAAATCGGTCAATTATCAAAGAATATCAGAATATATATAAGAAAAGTGCACCTATGTTTGCACACATACTTGAGATAGAAACAAAGGGAATGCCCACTTTTGGGCCCTCCGTGGATTGCACGATAGAATTAATCCAAATTACAGAACCATTTTAAAATAAATAAATACGAATTATCATAATATTATGAAACCCGCCACTATTATCAGTAATTTTCTTAAATTAAAAGTATTTATACTGACCAGAGTAAGCTGAATCTATAGTCTGTGATCCAAGTTGTAGCTGTTGTTCCTGGTCTGTGGTTGTAGCCATTTTCTTTAAAATGTTGCCAGCATTAACTGTGATACTAATCGATACTGTCGATTTTTTTCGATTATTATCAGGTTTTGTGTAGTGTTTAATGGGTGTGTGTATATTTATATTTTAATAGTATAGACTACAATAAAGACCTTTAGTTTATTTCTTGAGGTGTATACATAATTCTGACGCGAAATCATTTATTATGTATAATGTGTCGAGAGAGGCAAGGTTACGTCACCATGATTGGAGACATAAGACATCAAAATATGATATGCACAGGTGATACACAGCAGGATTATGTCTTTACAATAACGACGGCTTTCATAAGTTAAAGTGACAATTGAGTTGTTTGGGTGGTTTCTTAATGAGAAGACACGTTTTTATAATAATTATATTTAATACCATTTATTAAGCCTTGACCGGCTCCTACATATTATTAAGATCAACAAGTAAGAAGAGAGGACAAAGGAAGACCACAGACACCAATGTTGTCTATCTGTCACCTGTCATCACAGATAACCATAAGCAGTCTTTTATTTTTATTAGAAATGTTAGAAATATTTGTTGTTTTTCCAACACCCCCCCTCAACAAGTATTATTTTAAGTATTTATTTAAGTATTTATATGGCAGGTTTATACTTATTATATACTTACTTTATCTACACTAATGTTATAACATTCTACTTATGTTTCCAATACTTGACTTATAATTACTACTGTTATAGCGCAGATAACAAAACACTCAATTTAAGCAATTTCACATGATGGTATAATATCCACATCGATATCGTAAAATCTCATTATTACATCAATAAAACGCGACCAATTAACCTGGCGAGCCTTATGTCAAAATCCTCATACAAGTTGTATAAAATTTTGATATTAGGCTGGCTTTTGAAAACAGTTGGGTTATACGTGTAAAACTTCGTCGAAACTACTAAACTTACATACACAAAACTCTTTGGTAAGATCTTGTGCCAATTAAATAAAAAACGAACAGCGCGCGCTCGCTCCTGATTAGCCCTGCGCGCGCAGCTGCGCTCTCATTGGTTAGATTTTAATGGCGGCAAGTTCACTGTGACAATACACGTACGCGTGAATTTAATGTTTCGCAATGTGTTTTGTTTTTAAAATACAAATTAAAAGTTAAAAATGGATAGCGACGATGATATTTGTACGCCTCCGGATATTCTAGAATTGGCAACAAAAGTAACTCACAATCTTTTGCCAGAAAAATCTAGAAAATTATATGAAAAAGAATATAATAACTTTTTGGCATGGAAGATCGAAAAGAAAACTACATCATTTTCTGAAAATGTCATTCTTGCGTATCTCAAAGACCTCTCCGACAAATTCAAGCCATCTTCTATGTGGGCTAAATATTCTATGCTCAAGTCCACAATGAGTATCTACAACAATATTGATATCACGAAGTATTCAAAAGTCATAGCGTTCCTGAAACGCAGTTCAGAAGGACACAAGGAAAAAAAGTCCTTCACGTTTACATCAGGTCAAATAAAGATGTTCCTGGAAGATTCACCAGATATTTTGTATCTTTTTGAAAAGGTAAGTGTATTTTAGTTCTGTTATTTAATCTACCTAGTACTTACGTACTACACACGCAAGTTATCTAGACACTCCGTTTAAGCGCTTTGTGTATAAATTTGGTAGTAGGTACCTACACTTTACTACTTCATAAATCATAGTTTTTGCCTTGGCTATGTACCTCAAGCTTATTATATCGTTTATTGTTACAGGTTGCACTAATCTTCGGCATAATGGGGGCATGCCGAAGGCAAGAGTTATACAACATCCAGTTCGATGAAGTCTCTAACATAGACGACAGTACAATCATGGTGAAAGTTTCGAAAACAAAAACGAAAATAGATCGTTCTTTCGTTGTGACGGGCAACTGCTATGCCGTATGTAAAAAATACATGGAACTTCGACCCACCCCCCGTCGAAACCCTGCCTTTTTCTTGAGCTATAGATCGGGGAAGTGCGTCGATCAAAGAACTGGTATTAATAAATTTGGTGCTCTGGGAAAAACTATCGCAAGTTTTTTGAATCTGCCTAACCCAGCGTTGTACACGGGGCATTGCTTCCGGCGCACCTCGGCGACCCTTCTCATAGATAGCGGTGGTGATTTGACCGCACTGAAACGACACGGGGTATGGAAGTCTTCTACTGTGGCTGAAAGCTACATTGATGAGTCTTTAATGAATAAAATTCAAGTCTCAAATACGATCTTGAACAGTATAGAAAACAAGACGAATGAAGTAATTATAAATATTCCGACTCCGTCTACGAGCTCTACTGCTTGCCCCGCGGCCGCTACAGCTGCTGGATCAATAATTAACATTAACTTTCAAAATTGTACCATCCAAAATTTGAACAATTATTATAAATAAACTATTGTCAGCTTTTACTCTTGTTGTTTGATAAATTGCATTAGTGAAGATAAAGTAGTGTATGCAACTGCATATAACACGGGTATTAAAACACGAGTGTGAGTTTATGAAACGAGCACAGCGAGTTTCATAATAGTAACGAGTGTGTATTATACTTCATTATATGACAGTTGCATAAACTACTATTATACTACACCTGCTCGGAAAGTACCTTCTGATTCGTGTCATATCGAGAAAGAGCGAGAAAGAAAATACGTCTTTACGTGGAGACAAATCTGCGGGCTGAAAAAATGTATGAAATTTCATTACTTACGTGCTTTAGCGGGCTGAAAAGTTGTATGAAAATCCATTACATACGTGGTTGTCTTTTTTTTTAATTTTTGACAAAATTAGTTCAGTAATACAAATACATAAAAAAATGGTGATAAGCAGGCTACTTTTAAGGTACGCAGGCCACTTTGGAGGTACGCAGGCTACTTTGGTGGTACGCAGACTACCTGCGTACCTCTAAAGTAGTCGGCGTACCTCTAAAGTAGCCGGCGTACCTCGAAAGTAGCCTGCGTACCTCTAAAGTAGTCACCGTAGAGGTACGCCGACTACTCTAGAGGTACGCAGGCTACTTTTAAGGTACGACAGCTACTTTAGAGGTACGCCGGCTACTTTAGAGGTACGCAGCCTACTTTGGAGGTACGCAGGCTACTTTGGTAGTACGCAGGCTACCTGCGTACCTCCAAAGTAGTCGGCGTACCTCTAAAGTAGCCGGCGTACCTTAAAAGTAGCCTGCGTACCTCTAAAGTAGTCACCGTAGAGGTACGCCGACTACTTTAGAGGTACGCAGGCTACTTTTAAGGTACGACAGCTACTTTAGAGGTACGCCGGCTACTTTAGAGGTACGCCGTCTACTTTAGAGGTACGCAGCCTACTTTGGAGGTACGCAAGCTACTTTGGTGGTACGCAGGCTACCTGCGTACCTCCAAAGTAGTCGGCGTACCTCTAAAGTAGCCGGCGTACCTCTAAAGTAGCTGTCGTACCTTAAAAGTAGCCTGCGTACCTCTAAAGTAGTGGGCGTACCTCTATGGTAACTACTTTGGAGGTACGCAGGCTACTTTAGAGGTACGCTGTCTACTTTAAAGGTACGCAGGCTACTTTGGTGGTACGCAGGCTACCTGCGTACCTCTAAAGTAGTCGGCGTACCTCTAAAGTAGCGGCCGTACCTTAAAAGTAGCCTGCGTACCTCTAAAGTAGTCGGCGTACCTCTAAAGTAGCCAGCGTACCTCTAAAGTAGCTGTCGTACCTTAAAGGTAGCCTGCGTACCTCTAAAGTAGTAGTATTCTAAAGTAAACTTCAATAATTAAAAAATGTGTCTGTTATTTTCCTCGTAGGTGTAGTATAAAGCACTATGTATCACTCGGGAGAAAGTGCGATTCCTAACTCGGGCGTATAGATACACTCGGCTTCGCCTCGTGTCTCAAATGACGCCCTCGTAAGTAATGGGTCACTTTCAACCCTCGTAGAACAATGTACTATTAAATTATCACTAGGTACTCAGAAAAATTGTATTATTTTATGTACTCTTAGTACTAAACACTATTTAACTTAATTTTAATTTTAAATAGCAGTTCAACAATTCTTACTTTAATTTAGCAGTAAGTTTTTGGAACATTGTTTTGCCCAATGGTTTAGTTAAAATATCTGCTATGTTTTCAGAAGTATTTATGTATTTTAATGATATCAAGCCTTTATTCACCTGCTCAACTATATATTTATATCTTATATCAATATGTTTCAATCTTTTGATATTTTCTGAGTTATAAGCTAACTTAATTACTGATTGATTATCCTCATAAATTGTTATGTTATTACACTTAATACCAAACTCAGTCAATAGACTTTTTAACCAATTTGCTTCAACAATACATAAGCTCAAAGCAATATACTCAGATTCAGTTGAAGAAAGAGTAATACATGTTTGCTTCTTGCTATACCACTAGTGGTTCGCCCCGAACTGAGACCTCGCGGTAACGGTATCCCATGATTATTCATTCAATCGATACATGATAACCAAAACTGACATTATTATTATGCCCGTTTTCACCAAACATACCTAAATCATCCCCTAAGTAGGAGTCTCTTAACGTAGGTAGCTCCTAAATACAATCCTAAGTCCTAACATCCGTCCCAATATCCTTTTAGGTGTCCCGTACAGGATCGTGATAAATAAGTTGACAGAAAACAACAATCACCTAACTTATAGGTAGCCCGTAAAGGTTAGGGAACGTTAGTGAAAACATTGAATTATTATGTAGGTACTAACGAGTGAAACCGGGTTACGAGCATCTGTACAAATCGTCATCTATCGACGCGAATAGAAAATATACAATATTTAACCATACAGTTAAATCCACTACACGCGACACATACACAATCTCATCCATATTTGAAACACAATTATGATAAAAAAAAAATTATTGAAAACAAAATAAGCGACGGCGACATTAAGGGCGCGGCTCGACTTTTATTCTCCAGTGACACAATTGCCCCTGATACAGCGGAGACTCTGGAAGCACTGCGTTCTAAACACCCATCCCCTTCTCCTGATTCCTCTTTTCCAGACCCACCGACAAATAGCGATTTTATTTTTCAGGCCACTACTAATGACGTGCTGGGAGCTCTGATGTCTTTCAGAAGTGGTTCCGCTGCAGGGCTCGATGGTTTGTCACCACAGCACTTTAAAGACTTAGTTTGTGGTGCAAACGTTGACGTAGGTGGTACCCTTCTGAAATCGATCACTGATCTGGTGAACCTGATGCTATCTGGACGAGTACCCCATGAAATAACTAAAACCTTATATGGAGCAAATTTATGTGCTCTAAAAAAAAAGGATGGTGGTATTCGTCCCATAGCAGTGGGTTCAACGATTCGGCGCGTCGTTTCCAAAATTTGCTGTAAAAAATTCTTCCTTTAATATATTCTAATTTTGTCCCAATTCAGTTAGGCTTTGGGGTAAAGGGGGGATGCGAAGCAGCTGTTCACGCTGCTCGCACATTTCTCCTTAACTCCCGGGAGGAGGTACTCCTTAAAATTGATGTGAAGAATGCCTTCAATTCAGTGGATCGGGGGGTCCTCCTCTCAGAAGTAAAAAATAAATTTCCACAGTTTTTCCCATACTTGGCGCAGTGCTAACGGGAACCTTCAAAGCTCGTACACAAAAAGAATGTTCTGAGCTCCGCTGTCGGCTGTCAGCAGGGGGATCCGCTTGGACCAGTTATTTTTAGTTTAGCCATACACCCTATAATTTCGGTTCTAAATTCCAAATTCAATGTTTGGTATTTGGATGATGGAACCTTGGGCGGCGAAGTGAGTTCGGTTTTGAAGGATTTAGAAATAATTATATCAAAATTTAAAACTATTGGCTTGGAACTTAATTTTGATAAATGTGAAATTTATATTCCAAATTCTTTTTCGGCCGAATCCAAACTGCACATATTAAATAAAATCAATATTTTAGCTCCGGGTATTAAAATTTTAAACGATGAGTCACTTCGCCTCTTAGGAGCACCTGTTTTAGAGGCCTCAGTTCCTCAATTTTTTACTGACTTAATTTCTAAATTCAAAAACACTTCCCATCATCTGTTAGATATTAATCCTCATATGGCAATGACCATCATTCGATTCTGCTTATTTGTTCCAAAATTTACTTATTTCGTTAGATGTTCACCTCTTTGGAAATTTAATAATTTATTGGAAAATTTGGATAATTTTATACAAAATATTCTATCTGAAATCTTAAATTGTCCGATAGATGATCAAGTATGGGCCCAGGCTTCTCTTCCGATCAGGTATGGAGGTCTGGGAATCCGCAAAATTTCTAGTGTCTCTCTGCCAGCTTTTCTTTCCTCTGCTTATAGTACACACACTCTCTTTGGAAAAATTATATCCCAGTCTTTGGGATCAATTGAGGTGTCGTACTTGGCAGAGGCAAGAAATGGTTGGTCAGCGATTAGCCCAAATCAATTGCCGGTTTCTCTTCCTTCCCAGAGACAGTGGGATGACATTATTTGTAAAAAAACTTTTGACGCAATGTTAATGCAAGCAAATTCCAAAGACCGTGCTCGTCTTCTCGCTGTCTCTGCGAAAGAATCCGGACACTGGCTCCATGCTATCCCTTCTGCTAATCTGGGCACTCTTTTAAACCACGCCACTCTTGCAGTGGTAGTTGGTCTTAGGCTTAGCGCCAAAATAACCCAGCCTCACCGTTGCCACTGCGGTGACCACGTCGACGCTTACGGTATTCACGGGCTCTCCTGTTCGAAGAGCGCTGGTCGTTTCTCCCGCCACAATGCCCTCAACGACATCATCCGCAGGTCTCTTGCTACTACTCACGTGCCAGCTGTATTAGAACCTATTGGTTTGGCACGTAGTGATGGCAAGAGACCTGATGGTATGACGCTTGTTCCTTGGAGGACAGGGAGGTCGCTTGTGTGGGATGCCACCTGTGTAGATACTCTAGCTGCTTCCCACATCCATGCGACCTCCTCTGTGGCGGGTGCAGCGGCTACTAGCGCCGAACAGGCTAAGAGGCGCAAATATGAGAAACTTGACAGTGGTTTCGTATTTGCGCCTTTTGGTGTAGAGACCCTGGGGCCGTGGGGCCCGGAGGCTCGCGCACTTTTTTTAGAGATATCAAAAAAGGTGATCGAGTCTACCGGGGATCCAAGAGCTGGCAGCTACCTTGGCCAAAGGATTAGCCTGGCCATCCAAAGAGGTAATGCTGCCAGCATCTTGGGTACTATGCCACACTGCGGTGGCTTGGATGGGGTTTTAGATTTTAATTAGTTTTTATTTTAGTTTTAATTTTAGAATTAAATTTAGGTTTATAGTATTGTATATATGAAATTTTCTATCTCTAATATAAAATATATTTAACTAAAATTTAACTAAAAAATAATTTTAATTGAATAATATGGTACAAAAAAAATTACAATACAATTATTGTATTATAATAAGTAACTAAATAATAATGGTCGACGCAAAACTGTTTTTGGGATAGGTCGTTAGTCGTAACTCGTAGTTCCATGCGAATAGTTACTGACTGCGCCATCTATTAGCATTATTGTGAAGCTATGTTGATGCTATATGAATTACTGATGTACATTAAAAATTAAATAATCTCGTTTCTTTATAATATTCATATAATTTTAGTATTTGTTGTTCAAGTACAGGATATAAGTGACCTAAAAACATAAAATCAGTTTGAAAATCCATAGCGGATTTTCCTAGAGAGCGTCTTCAAGCGAGCGTATAAAATCGCCACTTTGAAAGCCCCCCATTTCGTCAATTTTAAGGGAAAAATTAAAAAAAAAATATTTTTGTACTCAGTTCAAAATTATCTTTAAAATGATACGTAACAATTTTATGTCACGCGATATTTTTTTTTTTACTTCGCATTCGCTTCTATGAGAGCCCCCCTGAAATAAAGATTTTTATAACTTTTTAAGCCATTTTCGGCTGGAGGCCATCGGTTTACATATTATATCTAAATTTGAAGTAATTACGTTCAGTAATTCAAAAGTTATAAGGCTCTGACAGACGGACGGACGGACGGACGGACAAGTGCAAATCGCTCTAGTTAACTCAGAGACCTCGCTTCGCTCGGTCAACAAGATTGTACATCCAAACAATTTAAATATATATCCTGATGTAGATTTCCTGTCATTTCATGTCACTTTTATTAGAAATGTTAGAAATATTTGTTGTTTTTCCAACAGTGACTCCGCAGTACCGATTGTATTCGAGTATTATTCAAGAATCGATTGTAAATATTTTCACTCACCGAGTTAAATGGTAAATGGCAACATTTATTTTTTGACATCAGATGACATTTCCTTTCACTTATGTTTTTTGAAGATGGTGTCTCTGGCTGACACGTGGAACTAGGAATTACGAATGGGCTGATATATCTATTCTCTGTCATCTTGCGAAATGCATAGTTGGTGTTTTAGGGTGGAACCACATCTGTGAGGATCGATTCGCATTTATGCCGATGCTATAAGACACACTTGTAAGGATCGCGTCCTTACGGATCCGAAAGGATGCGTACGCGTCCTTACGGATCCGTAAGGATGCGTACGCATCCTTTCGGATCCGTAAGGAGGCGAAAGCCTATAAACATTGTTGTCTGCGTAGGGATGTAATGATGGCATCGATATTTTAATTGCTAGCTCAACCACGATATTAATCTTCTTCTACACAGAGGAAATGGATGCCAAAAATTGAAAAAGTCGCCGCCATATTGAAATTCTTTGTTTTTCGACCGATTCGTTCAAATTCGATATTTGGGCTTCCCTGTGGTCAAGAAAGAGGAAATGGATGCCAAAAATTAAAAAAGTCGCCGCCATATTGAAATTCTTTGTTTTTCGACCGATTTCGTTCAAAATCGATATTTAGGCTTCCCTTGGGTCAAGAAAGAGAAAATAGATGCCAAAATTTTAAAAAGTCACCGCCATATTGAAATTCTTTGTAAATGGACCGATTTCGATCAAAATCGATATTTGGGCTTCCCTGGGGTCAAGAAAGAGGAAATCGTTGCCAAAATTATAAAAAGTCACCGCCATATTGAAATTCTTCGTTATTGGACCAATTTCATTCAAAATCAATATTTAGGCTTTCCAGAGGTCAAGAAAGAGGAAATTGATGCCAAAATATTAAAAAGCCAACGCCATATTGAAATTCTTTGTTATTGGACCGATTTCGTTCAAAATCGATATTTAGGCTTTCCTTGGGTCAAGAAAGAGGAAATGGATGCTAAAATTTTAAAAAGTCACCGCCATATTGAAATTCTTTGTTATTCGACCGATTTCGTTCAAATTCGATATTTAGGCTTCGCTTGGGTCAAGAAAGAGGAAATAGATGCCAAAATATAAAAAAGTCTCCGCCATATTGAAATTCTTTGTTATTGGACCGATTTCGTTCAAAATCGATATTAAGGCTTCCCTTGGGTCGAGAAAGAGGAAATATATGCCAAAATTTTAAAAAGTCACCGCCATATTGAAATTCTATGTTATAGGACCGACTTCGTTCAAAATCTATATTTGAGGTTCCCTATTGTCAAGAAAGAGGAAATGGTTGCCAAAATTTTAAAAAGTCACCGCCATATTGAAATTCTTTGTTATTGGACCGATTTCGTTCAAAATCGAAATTAAGGCTTCACTGGGATCAAAAAAGAGGAAATGGTTGCCAAAATTTTAAAAAGTGACCGCCATATTGAAATTTTATGTCATTGGAATAATTTCGTTCAAAATCGATAATAGGGCTTCCCTGGGGTCAAGAAAGAGGTAATATATGCCAAAATTTTAAAAAGTCCCCGCCATATTGAAATTCTTTGTTATTGGACCGATTTCGTTCAAAATCGATATTTGGGCTTCCCTGGGGTCAAGTAAGAGGAAATGATTGGCAAAATTATAAAAAGTGAGCGCCATATTGAAATTTTTTGTTATTGGACCGATTTCGTTCAAAATCGATATTTGGGCTTCCCTGGGGTCAAATAAGAGGAAATGATTGGCAATATTATAAAAAGTCACCGCCATATTGAAATTCTTTGTTATTGGACCGATTTAGTTCAAAATCGATATGTCGGCTTCCCTTGGGTCAAGAAAGAGGAAACAGATGCCAAAATTTTAAAAGGTCGCCGCCATATAGAAATTCTTTGTTATTGGACCGATTTCGTTCAAAATCGATATTTAGGCTTCCCTTGGGTCAAGAAACAGGAAATAGATGCCAAAATTTTAAAAAGTGACCGCCATATTTAAATTCTTTGTTATTGGACCGATTTCGTTCAAAATCGATATTTGGGCTTCCCTGGGGCCAAATAAGAGGAAATGATTGGCAAAATTATAAAAAGTGACCGCCATATTGAAATTCTTTTTTATTGGACCGATTTCGTTCAAAATCGATATTTGGGCTTCCCTGGGGTCAAATAAGAGAAAATGATTGGCAAAATTATAAAAAGTCGCCGCTATATTGAAATTCTTTGTTATTGGACCGATTTTGTTCAAAATCGATATTTAGCCTTCCCTTGGGTCAAGAAAGAGGAAATAGATGCCAAAATTTTAAAAAGTGACCGCCATATTGAAATTCTTTGTTATTGGACCGATTTCGTTCAAAATCGATATTTGGGCTTCCCTGGGGCCAAATAAGAGGAAATGATTGGCAAAATTATAAAAAGTGACCGCCATATTGAAATTCTTTTTTATTGGACCGATTTCGTTCAAAATCGATATTTGGGCTTCCCTGGGGTCAAATAAGAGGAAATGATTGGCAAAATTATAAAAAGTGACCGCCATATTGAAATTCTTTGTTATTGGACCGATTTCGTTCAAAATCGATATTTGGGCTTCTCTGGGGTCAAATAAGAGGAAATGATTGGCAATATTATAAAAAGTCACCGCCATATTGAAATTCTTTGTTATTGGACCGATTTAGTTCAAAATCGATATTTAGGCTTCCCTTGGGTTCAGAAAGAGGAAACAGATGCCAAAATTTTAAAAGGTCGCCGCCATATAGAAATTCTTTGTTATTGGACCGATTTCGTTCAAAATCGATATTTGGGCTTCCTTGGGGTCAAATAAGAGGAAATGATTGGCAATATTATAAAAAGTCACCGCCATATTGAAATTCTTTGTTATTGGACCGATTTAGTTCAAAATCGATATTTAGGCTTCCCTTGGGTCAAGAAAGAGGAAACAGATGCCAAAATTTTAAAAGGTCGCCGCCATATAGAAATTCTTTGTTATTGGACCGATTTCGTTCAAAATCGATATTTAGGCTTCCCTTGGGTCAAGAAAGACGAAATAGATGCCAAAATTTTAAAAAGTGACCGCCATATTGAAATTCTTTGTTATTGGACCGATTTCGTTCAAAATCGATATTTGGGCTTCCCTGGGGCCAAATAAGAGGAAATGATTGGCAAAATTATAAAAAGTGACCGCCATATTGAAATTCTTTGTTATTGGACCGATTTCGTTCAAAATCGATATTTGGGCTTCCCTGGGGTCAAATAAGAGAAAATGATTGGCAAAATTATAAAAAGTCGCCGCCATATTGAAATTCTTTGTTATTGGACCGATTTCGTTCAAAATCGATATTTAGGCTTCCCTTGGGTCAAGAAAGAGGAAATAGATGCCAAAATTTTAAAAAGTGACCGCCATATTGAAATTCTTTTTTATTGGACCGATTTCAATCAAAATCGATATATGGGCTTCCCTGGGGTCAAATAAGAGGAAATGATTGGCAAAATTATAAAAAGTGACTGCCATATTGAAATTCTTTGTTATTGTACCGATTTCGTTCAAACTCGATATTTAGGCTTCCCTTGGGTCAAGTAAGAGGAAATGGATGCCAAAAATTAAAAAAGTCGCCACCATATTGAAATTCTTTGTTATTGGACCGATTTCGTTCAAAATCGATATTTGGGTTTCCTTGGGGTAAAATAAGAGGAAATGATTGGCAAAATTATAAAAAGTGACCGCCATATTGAAATTCTTTGTTATTGGACCGATTTCGTTCAAAATCGATATATGGTTTCGAAATATAGTGAGTTTTTTTGAAGTGAAAACTTACTTTCTTTAGCATCGTTGTGATTTTAAAGTCGATGAAACGAAAAAGCGACAGCATTTTTTCTTCTTATCTTCTCTTCTTATGGTTCAAATTTTTGAAGGTTTCACTTCTACCACGTGTGAATTGAAACAGATGCTTTTTTTTGGTTAGGCTTTACCTATGATTTCCCTTGATTTCCCCTTTTCATCTCTTTCCCCTTTTTCTTCCCCTCTAGACTCTAATTTCCCCTCAAAAGGGGAAGTTCCCCTCATTGTGGAAACACTGAATACAAATGAAATGACCACGAACAATGAACATGGAACTAGGAAGTAGGAATCACGATTTACGACATTGAACTAGGAATTATGACTAATTTAGGACTACGACCACGAACATGGAACTAGGAATTAGAACCTTCCTATTTCTCAGGTTAAAGAATTTATTTCCTCAACGAATTTTACAAAATTCACTTATAGAGAAAAAACAATTATACAATTTAAATTTGGCAGTCAGATGCTTATACAATTTACATTTCGTTCCAAATCTAATCTCAAAAATCCGTCATGAACTCCGGTTGAAGAATGCGATATCGTTGCCACAGTGTAGTTCACACCAGTAAGTTAATTAAATTTATAGTAATTTATTAAAATCATTTGAGCAAATTTATATCATGAAGTACATGTTTCTTCAGTTTGCGTTTAAATATGTTGAACGAAGTTGCATTCTTCACCTCCTTCGGTAATTTATTATAAACTTGCACTCCTGCAAACTTTATATTTCTTTTACCTTGAGCAGTACGTGTGTGTGGCAGTAATATGTGATCTCCTCTACGACTGCTTCGACTTTGCACCTGGTGTATTTTAGTAAAAGTTATGTGTGTGTGAATGGATTTGTTGAGGATTTTTCTTATTAATATGCAAGTGTAGTATGTATGGAGTTGTTTGATGTTCATAAGTTTTGTGTTTGTGTATAATTTAACTGTAGAAGTTAGTCATAATTAAATAACATTTTTATTATTTTGTTTTGTGCAATCTGTAGTTCCTTTAGGCTAGTTTTTAGAGCAAATCCCCAAACTTCGATTAAATATTGTAGATGTGGTTTAACTAAGGAGTTGTATATTATCTGTCGTACTCGACGAGGTAGGCAATGGATTATATTACGCAAGGATCCCATTAGAGTAGATAGCTTATTTTTAATGTATTTGATTTGCGTCTTCCACTTCAAGTCACTATCGAGTCTTAGCCCAAGATATTTTTCGGATGGTTTCTGTTCTAATACTTGATTGTGAATTGAAAGTGGGGGGTGAGGTAATATTTTTTTGTTTTTACTCTAAAAGATTATGTATCTTGATTTACAAGCATTGATAGTTAGGAGATTTTGCTCAAGCCAATTAGATAATGTATTCAGGTCTTGTTGTGCGAAACTCACTATGCTAGTTATAGAACTGCCAAAGTAAAAGAGACATGTATCGTCAGCATAGAGAGACAAGTGGCCGTGTAGTTTGATTTCATGCATGGAGTTTATGTAGATAAGAAAGAGTAGGAGTACCAGTATCGATCCTTAGGGGCAACAAAATCAGAGGTATTGCAGGGTTTACTTTGATGCTGACCAATTTTTACAATTTGATGTCTATTTCTCAGATATGATTCAAGTGTTTTATATGCTGCACCTGATACACCTATGTCTTTAAGCTTTTGTAAAAGTATGGAATGACTAACTGTGTCAAAGGCTTTTTTCAGGTCGATAAATAAACCCAGTGCAATCTTTTTCTGATCTATGTTGGTGTGCAGTTTGGTAATAAGGTCAACTGTAGCTGAAAGAGTATTGGACTGTGACCGAAATCCATACTGTCTCTTATACAGAAAGTTAATAGAGGTGAGGTATTCGTGTAATCGGGCGTAAATAACTCTTTCAAATATTTTGGATATCACAGGTAATACTGAGATTGGTCGGTAGTTATTAGGGTCTGTTTTAGTACCAGATTGATGGATTGGAGTGACTTTAGCTATTTTCAACGCGTCTGGAAAGTTCCTTCAGCTAAGTGTTCGTTGATACAGTTAGTTAGGTCGTTTTCTATGAGCTTACTAATACATTTAATAACTTTTGTGGTTATGCCATCAATTCCTGTGCTACAATTTGGATCAAGGTTATTCATTACTTTATGAATTTCGTCAGTGTCACATGGTGTAAATGTAGTAAGTTTAGTATTTTGAGGTTGAGAATGAGTCAATGTGGGTTTGTTATGTTGTTGTTTGGATGAAATGGCAAAAGCAAGTGTCGAACCAATCGTAGAAAAAAACTCATTGAACTTTTCACAGATTTCATTCCCATCAGTTAGGGGGCCCAACTCAGTTATAAGTTTTGGTGGAGTGCAGTTCGATTTTATTTTATTATTTGATAGTGTTTTTACTAAATTCCACATTATCTTTGGCTCTCTTATATGGTTCATAAATGCGTCGTAGTAATATTTTCCTTTCGTATTTTTTATCTTTTCGGCTGTACTTATTCTTTCTAAAGCAAAGCTTTCTTTAATTTCTTCATTATTGGGATCCGCTTTTAACTTGTGCCAGATTTTGTTTCTTTTCTGAATTTTAGTAATAACATCTTTGCATATCCAGTCTTGACGTGGTAAGTTTTGTATTTTGATCTTTGTAACTTTACTGTCATTAATTGCACATTGTATGTGGTTTTCTAAATCTTCATAATTATTGAATGACCGATGTTCTGATATATGTATGAAGTTTTTCATAGTTAATTGCTTCATAATGAGTATGTGTCTTTTTCGGGGGTTTGTATTTCTTCATTTTTAAGTAAATTTACTTGTGGTCAGACATAGGAGAATCACTAATGGCCATATGAAATTCTTTATCTTTTATGTTTGAGCATACGTGGTCAATGATGGTTTTCGTTGTTGATGTTTCCCGTGTACAGTATTATTTATTAACTTTGTTGATGATTTGAAAACCGGATTCTCGCAAAGCATCACGATAGCGTTTGCTATAACGATCTTTCGCGAGAAGATCGATATTAAAATCACCGAAAACTATAAGCTCGTTTCTTTTGTACCAATTGTGTGGAATATACTTCAAGAAATTCATTTATATTCAAAATTCCAGGATTATAAACAACGCCTAATTTTAGCGCACATTTCTGAAGATTGACCCAGAGATAGTTGACGCCACCAGCATAGATTTCTTCATCTAGGCTGTGGTTCAGATAATTATGAATATATATTGAAACACCACCACCTCTGGAATCTGTTCTGATGTTATAATAGTGTGTATAGTTCGGGATTTGAAATAATTCAGCTTCTTCATAAGATTTTAGCCATGTTTCTGTTAGTAAGATGACATAAAGTATGCATTCAACGGATTTCAATATGCATTTTAGTTCATCGAATTTCCCTTTTCTACATTTACTTCGAACGTTTGCATAAAATAGGTTTAGGTTTGACTTAGAAGTAGCTAGATCCTGATAAGTATGACAAATCTGGTAAGTAATAGTTTAGTCAGGCTGTTTATCCGATGTATCGAGTAAATTCAGTTTTTTGGCTGCATTTGTACTATTCTGGGAGTACCTTTAACATACTTAATAATCAGGTTCTGTTCGCCATTGTCTTTACGACGGTTTAGTTCTTGGCTTAGTTCTTTCATTAAACTCTTCTGGGTAGGGGTCTGGTCCGAGTAAATTTTCATTTTATTTGGTAATTTATTTCTATTTCGTAAGATTTCTATTACTTCTTGGGGACTCTCAAGTATAACTTTTAGAGGGCGGGCTTTCCCTGGATTAAATTTACCAAGTCAAAAAGTTTTAATGATTTTATGACTTCTGGGAACGATCTTCGAAAGAGTCTCTAGGGCATCAGTCATATCAGCCGCTTGACGTACTGAGTTATCAGTGGCGGTTTGTTCCGCTAATCCAACGATGACAATATTTTTGCTTCTGTCTGCTCTTTCTTGTAACTCATTTATAATTTTCTCGTTGGCAATTTCAGACGTAGTGGAAACATGTGGATTTGTTCCAAGTTTACTAATTTCAGTCTCAAGGGTAGCTATCTGAGACTTTGTGACTGTGCTATATTTTTTGAGCTCTGCGATGTCAGCTTTCATGTTATTTTGCTCTGTTAGATTTTTTCTAGTGGAATCTCTAATATCATTAATTACCTGACCTTTCATTGCCGTGATCTCATCACGCATTAATTTGAGATGTGTGTCGAGTAAGGAAATAATTTCCGTACGGAAATTACTTAATTCGTATAGAACGTCACAGCAATCTTTTCGCTTTCTTTTCCGAAAAGCAGCTTGAGTTCCGGCTCCTTCATCATAACTAATTTTCGATGTCAGGTTGTGAATTTGATAAGTTTTGACTTACTGGTGAGCTTGAATTTTTAGGCTGTGGCGCGCGTCGACCACTCATGACGTTGTTCCGTTGCGGCCTGGCGATACACACAGGTGCACGTGGGACGAAAAATGCAACTGTTTCTTTTACTCGAGGTGGAGCGGGGTGCACTTGTCACTGGTCGGTGAACTGTCGCTTCACGCAATTTGCGTCTATTTGTACTAAGACTTGGCCCCTTCTCCCATTACAATACTTGTAGGAGACGATACTCGAGTAGAATACTAGTTGGATACTTGTTCACTACCCGATGCTCGCATATTATGCTACTGAAAAATTACTAAATTCATCATTTGTGCACTCGTTTTTTGTGGACGGACGTTATGTTGAGCGATTCCAGTGACGAAGAAGCAGTTGCAGCTTTTCTGTTTTATAGAAACAGAAGACGTCAACGCAAGAATAGAAAATACTGGATTCATCCATATATTGAAAGAAACATAAATTGTAGAGCTTTTGTAGCCGCACAAGAACTACAACATGATGATAATAAATTAATTGTATCTTTCTACCGAATGTCTAAAGAGACCTATCTGCATCTTGTTATATTATTAAAGCCTGCTATACATCAACGAAATACTACAAGTATATTTAGAGAACTTTTTGTACAAACTTAGTATTTATTTCTTGCCATCTTGTCGAGACGCGCAAGAGACGCGATGCACAAGCGACCAACACGGCGAGTCGCGCGATACTAGTCGCGGACGCGTAGGATACCTGTAGCGTAGTGTGCGAGCCTGCATTCAAATGTATGTGAGATACTTGGCAGCGACTAGTCTCCGAGACTTGCAGGATACTTGAATCGCCTGTGCGTATCGTAATGGGAGAAGGGCCTTATGATTTGCTATGGCTATTCAAGAGAATATCACTAACTAGATTAAGCTGGAAAACTGCACTGAGCTTGCTAGTTTGATATGCCCAGGGATTGTGATTGCTTTCATCTTATGAAAAAGAGTTTCTGTGGGAATGAAGATGTAAATAAAATAAGTTAATCAGGTTGCATGTTTATTTACTCGTACATCAGAAAAAAATCACATTTGTAAAAGCGGTTACAAAGTCCCATCAAACCATTTTTGGCATTGAAGTACATAAAAATATTATGTAAGAAGTGAAATCTTCCATAAATCATGAATATCCAAAAAGTTGCCAAAATATTAACAATTTTGTGCGTTACATACTTTAATTATTATTATTATTAATTAATGTTAAATGAAGTTTTGAATGCAATGGTATTATGATTTCAATTTTTGATAAATGAAATTGAAATTTCCTGCAGGACCTCTAACCAATACATTATGCGTTATTTCATAGAAGGATTACAAATAAGACATTGTTGTAATCAGATTTATAGAACTACTTGTTATACTTATGCTGTAACATGACTATGTTTGAAATTACGAAACTTTAAACAAGTAAAAAAAAGGAATTCCAAATACTGTCACTATACTTATTTAAAAATCAATTAAATTTGTCTAAATACTACCCTTCATTGATTAATATTTACTCCAAAATAGTGATAGGGCTAGACAGAAATCATTTAAATATAATAATAAACAACAAAATTATATGTACATTTAACAATAAATAAATTACAAAAAATAAAGAGTATAAAGTAAATAAGAAAATCTAATAAACTGTAGCGTAAAACAAATTTCGTACATATTTTCCATCTCATAAAATATTGTTCAAAACAGAACATACTGGAATGGAATAAGCTGATAATAAGCAAAAATATTATTATGTAATATTACACTAACTTACAATCATCTACACTGATTTTTCTACAGCATATTATCTTAGGCGGCAGGGGGACCCTGCTAGCTAGACATGTAGGTACAGTATAAATTATAATGTGTAAACTTTTACCATTTATAAATAATAACATACTTTTCAATACATTTGCACGTAAAGTGGCTATTACCACACAAAAAGTAAAAAAAAAACTATTACCATAACATTTTACTACACAGCTACTAAGAGCATGAAATAATATTTTCATGTGTGACCAGAATTCCCACAAATCAGAACAACGTTTTAACGGCTGCCATAATTTAGAGATATTTTATAGTACCAAGTAGTATAGTATTAGTCCTTGGTACTATATTAAATACATAGTCGACAACTTCTATATTGTACTGATTGCCGATTTCACAAACGTCGAGTGACGTTTTACCAAGGAATAAATTGAATCTGACAGTTTTTGTATTAAAAATACTGTCAAAATATCAAAAAATTTACGCTCGGACTTATTTTACGTTGATGAAATCGACACTTAGTATATGATACTTTGATACTTGATAGACCATATACTGATTTTATAATTACAGTACAATAAATTATTGTGTATTGTTTAATTCTACTCAATTTTATTTACATTATTATTATCTTTCTATGACAACCTATTTTGCAATAAGTCTAGTAAGTCTTACATCGAAATATGCATTCAATATTTATTAAACTATAAAAATAAGAAAAAAAACGACCATGAAGAAACACATAAAACATAAATTATTATAATTATTTAGATATTATGTCCATGTTATTGCAGAATGATTTTTCACTGAGCATGTATTATTGTTGTTTTTACTTACAAACGTATTGAAAAAATTGTGATTCGGGTAAATGTTGAAAATTAAACTCTCGGCTCACGTATTAGGTACAATTTGCACCTCGACTTTATGAGTTTACGCACGCGTAATTTAAATAACGAATGCACAATTGAAATGGTGCCCCAAGCACACTGTCCTATTCCAAGAATATCTCAAGACAAGTTTCCATACAATCTTTTGACAACTCAGTTATTATTTAGTAAATTAATTAACTAATCCATGATATCTCCATGTCTAGTTATCACGATTGCCAGATTGTGCAGGTACGCAAAATGATATCACATCTATCTGAAATACCTATCGTGAGATTATTGACACAGATTTCACCCTCTCTGGACTAACCAGTAGTTTTATTCTCACTTTAATCTGAGATCAACCTGCGATATTATACAAATAACATAGCATCCGATCAACGATCATGTTCAGATTGAAAGTAAAGTGTGGATTGGTAGTAAGTAATATTCAATACTTTCGATTTTCGGATGTGTCAGTCTAAGGTCATGAGTTGATTGATAACAAAACGATTATTTAGGGGCCGCTGCACTCAAAGAAAAATTGATTTAGATATACCTGTAAGTTTGAATGTAATCAACTATTGGATATTGAGGACACGTGTTGATTCATTATACACTCACTCTCACGACATTGCGTGATGCGGAATGCAAATCAAATGATTTGAAACAGGCTAGGTAAATTCCAGAACTTCGGATATATATTATATATACATATCTCATAACGGATATATGTAAGTATATAAATTATTCATATTCAGAATTAAATATACACATGATAGTTTGTGAATTCGATAAAAATATTACAAAAAAAAAAAAAAATCGGCCAAGTGCGAGTCGGGCCTCGCTCTTTTAGGGTTCCGTTAAAAAAATTAAATTAAAAAATTTCCATCTACCCACCTACCCATTTTAATTTAATTTTTTTAATTAAATTTAATTTTTATTATTTGTTGTTATAGCGGCAATAGAAATACATAATATGTGAAAATTTCATCTGTCTATCTATTACGGTTTACGAGATATAGCCCTCTGACAGACGGACGGACGGACAGCGTAGGCTTAGTAATAGGGTCCCGTTGGTACCCTTTGGGTACGGAACCCTAAAAACACGAAGGGAAAACAAAATATATAATCTTGTACCATTTCGCACAATCATTTCGCGTATCTACAGTTTCGGGCTATTCTATTTAACCAGCATTGAAATAGAACCATGCCTCCCCAAGTTTATTTTGAAGTTGGAGCATTGACGTCTGTAATTAATCTATAATTTTTTAGACCTATTTGATTGACGCCATTTTGGCGCTGTAAACAGTTAATGGTGTCCAAGAAACTAAAATTAGTGAGGGCACCAGTTGACAGCTGATTGTTTATACTTTTTGGCACTTCCTTCATCTCTATTATACCCTGTCCAACCGTTTATTTTCTTTCGCCGGTGAACGTGCTAAAATCACCGATGAAAGTACCAAATGCGCTGGTGAAAGTACCAAATGCGCCGGTGAAGTACCAAATACACCGAAGAGAGTACCTATTATGCGGAAGAAAGCATGTACGCCGGCGAAAGTGCTACAATCACCGATGAAAGTACCAAATGCTCATGTGAAACTACCAAATGCGCCGGTGAAAGTACTAAGAAAAAAGATAATCAGAATTAGTTCCTCTATGCCAGATGTTCACCTGATGACGACGACAACTCGAAAAATCTTGTTATTAAAACTTTTTTTTCTAAAGCTAATTAATTATTTATTAATAGAAAAATAATTTAATTACAAAATAAATTAAAAAATTACTTCTAATTATAAATATAATTACTAGTAATTTTTTAATTTATTTTGTAATTAAATTATTTTTCGTACATACTTTCTTCCGGATAATAGGTTTTCCTGGATTATCTGCATGATTTGGCGCCATCATCGCATTTACTCAGTTTTAATTCTCGCTATTCAGTGAGGTAATAGCGCCAGTGTTTTGGGCACCATGCCCATTAATTTATTTTGTAATTAAATTATATTTTTATTAATAAATAATTACCTCTCCGAATAGCGAGAATTAAAACTGAGTGAATGCGATGATGGCGCAAAATTATGCAGATAATCCAGGAAAACCTATTGTAAAAGTACAAAGGACGTCGAAAGCACTAAATACGCGGATGAAAGTACATAATATGCAGAAGATATTATGTACGCCGGTGAGCGTGCTAAAATCACCGATGAAAGTACCAAATGCGCCGGTGAAAGTACCAAATACACCGAAGAGAGTACCTATTATGCGGAAGAAAGCATGTACGCCGTCGAAAGTGCTAAAATCACCGATGAAAGTACCAAATGCGCCGGTGAAAGTACTAAGAAAAAGGATAATCAGAAGTTCCTATGCCAGATGAAAAATCTTGTCATTAAATTTTTTTTGACTTAAGCTAATTAATTATTATTTATCAAATATTAATTACTTGGAATGGTATTATATTACATACATATCCAATCTGTCTAATCTTAATTTGCCTTTACAATAATTTTGTTTTGATAGAAAATTTACTGCAAAACATTACTCACTCCACCAGAATTTGTTGTCGTTTGCAGAAAAAATTAAATATGGAGCCATTAAATGCAATATTTTTTTTTAAATACCGATAGTTAATTACTAACACCAAATATAGTATTTTAGGTAGCAATTAAATTACAATTACTTGCTTTAAAATAATCACAACAATAAAATTTTACTTATTTGACTGATTTGAATTAATTTTATGATAATTTGTATACAGCAGCCGGGGAGAAAAACAAAGGCATATTACGATAGTCAGGTGACATGGTACTCAGGCTCCATAAGGGTCACTGATAACACTAATATAAAGTATTTAGTTGGTATTAAATAAAGCCAAAATAACTGCCCAATAAAGAGTACGCTTTGCATGTTTGAGTGCATTCGAAATAAATATTACATAGTTATACCAAGAAAGAGAGAATCAGCTAGCCTCAGCTTCGTAAGGTGTCGACTCTGTCACTCAGACAAGACAGAGAAGACGCTCTAAGAAGCCGAAGCTATTACAATCGACGAGTAAAAATAACTGCCAGATTATGTGTCACTATGGTATTAATTGCTTTTGTCTAACCCGACAAAAGCTAAAATCGCTATAAATTTGATTCAGATTAAATAAACCTTACATTTTCTCGTTAACTATTAGTAATCGCACATTTTTTTTAAATGAATATATCGCACGGACATGATAAAAACGGACTTCATCCAATACAGACTTGTACAGGCAATGTTGATTAATTCGCAAATGCTAAAATGAAAATTCAGCATAGTTTGCTGACAACACTGATTTTATCTCAAAACCCAGAGTTTCAATAAAATTCGTCTAAAAGTTTTATAATTTTCAAAATCTTAGTTTTTGATTTTAGAGAAATCTTCTGTGAGTTTACTTTTTTAAATAATGTGCATTGAATGGCGATTTTTCTAGAAATATTTTTTTCGATATGAAATAAACAGCAAATGAGCAATATTATTCGCCTTAAATAATTCTTAATGACAAAGGCTAAAACTATTTATTAATTAGTCTATCCTATCGAGTGTAGAATGACTTTTCATTTTAACATTTATCCTATCACTGCCACAAATATACGGGGTTTGTTTTAACATACCAACAACATTCTACAAGCATGTTCTATACATCTTTATTAAAAAACATTAGTTCAACGACTCTCTTGAAATTCTTATTAAAAAAAAATATTTTGGTACATACATAAATATAGTTTTGTCAAAAGTCATTGAACAAACATTATTAAGTATTATGTATGGAAATTTGTGTGCTATTATTTAATTATATTAAACCCATTTTATTGGGGCGACGGAACGCGCTTTAGATCGCAGTATCACTCTGCTCAGACTCAAGACAGTGTTGAAGTGAGACTGTCAGGACAAGACATATTTCTCATTATAATTCTGTCTTTAGTTTTAAGTAAGTTATAGCACGCTCTCAGCCTTACGCTTTAAAGTGACAACAAACAGTAAAGACAAGACTAAAATAATATATGTAAAAAAAATGATCACAAACTTGTCTTGTAATCTTGTGCAAAGTTAGTATATTTAACTAATTTAAAGAAATGCAACAGTATAAAGAAAGATATATAAAGCGTTCATTAATATACAATATGCATCAGAAAGTATATTTGAGCCAAAATTTATAATTATAAATTAGTTAGACCATTACATCACACACCGCCGCGAAACCACATCGTCACTGCACGCTCTCTTATACGACATGTGACATACATGTATTTCTTACGCTCCGCTGCAATGGTTTCTCGGCGAAGGTGGGCGGCCTTAGAAATAAATCACATAAAGCTTTGCTTTAAACAACATCAATCTATATCAAGACGACAAAAAAATATTGCAAACGATTTTCCCAAAGAAACAAAAAATGATACAAATTCAAAATGCTTACACACACGTAACAGATTATTATTATAGTATAGCCGGCCCTACACACGTAAGTTCTACTCAAGTCAGTAGCTAACGTAATTGACTTGAGATTATGCAAATATAAAGCTTACAAGAGTGTTTATAATAGCGAAGTTTTGGTAAACAGGTACGAAAATAATGTGGAGAAAAATCCTCGATTCCGTAAATAAAAATAGGGGCAAGTGTTGTTCCTATGGACGCTTGTACCTGAGGACACAATCAATTCTGTCGAAACTAGCAACCCTAAAATTCTAATTTGAACGCGAACAGTCAACCATAGACAAATCTTTACGGTCGCGTTCAAATTTGAATTTTAGGGTTGCTAGATTCGACGAAATCTATTGTGTCCACAGGTACAAGCGTCCATAGGAACAGCACTTGCCCATACTATCTTCAAATTATGTAATAATTGATAGTCACAATCTTTGAAGTCTAGTTGCAAAAATTGTATTATATTGTGTCTGTGTTCAATCATTTTGGCTTGTTTACACATTCGCGCGACTTGCGAGACCGTAGTTCACACATTCGTCTCATGTTTCACTCATGGCGAGACAAGCGCATCGTTGACGTTAGTTAACAGCGAAAGGCGAGCGCAAATGTTACTTATTTAAGGATTTGGAAGTTATTTCACTATTAAAGAATAAAAATAATATCATCATTATACAATAAATAATTTACATAAGCTACTTGAGTGAGAAAAACTTACAGGTGGAAGGCCGACCTAATAAAAATTAATAAATGTAACTCTAAAACAGTCGAATAGGTAATCTGTGTTGACTCTAAACTGGAACTTACATATTAACGATGGGACCGTTCAGATCGGGAACTCCGAGTCACCAAAAAGTCTTATTACTGATATACGGCCGGTACCAGTAACCTATCTAATCCCAAATCTACAGATTGAAGACCGTAAACTTAATTACGATAGTATAATGCAATCTCAATCCGTGGATCGATTTTCTTCGATTATGTTTTGGTAAAACCGGCGAATATAGAATTCTAGAACCCGATTTAGGCATTGGCCAATCGTGCAGTGGCCACAACAGATTTACATATTATACGCGATGTATATTGCGTCTATCTGGTCGGAGAGGAAGCCGTCCCGGAGGTGCATGCGTTGCTTCTCGCCGCGGGAGTTGATGGGCACGACCCCGGGGTCGACCACGACCACGACGCCCACGATGAGGTGGTGCTCCTCCAGTACCGTGTTGGTGACCAGCGGCACCAGGTTGAGCGCTTCGCTGTCGTTGCCGTCCAGCTCCACCACCACCACCAGCAAGTTGGTCCACGTGAACACGGCACTGGAATGTGGACACATTGCTACTTTAAACTTTAGAACTAATGTAAGGCGAAAGAAAATGCGTTTATTTACGTAATATAATAATCCTACTCCCACTAATATTATAAATGTGATGTGAGAATGGATGGTTGTTGTCTTGTAGTTGTTGACAACAAATGAACCGATTTGGCTGAAATTTGGAATGGAGATAGCTCATACTCAGGATTAACACATGTCACATAGGCTACGTTTTATCCCGGGAAATTACAGAGTTCCCGCGTGAATTGAAACCCTTAATCCACGCGGACGAAGTCGCGGGCATCATCTAGTATAATAATAAAAGAAAACACAAAAAAATAGTAAAACGCAATGTGGCAATCTCTGTAACATGGGGTCTTGGAAAAGTAGATCGACAACTGTAAATCGCTACTAGACGTCGCTAACAGTTGTTAAAAAATTGATTGAAAAAGCATTTAACACTAATTTCGTTGCTGACGTGGATTGGCTGTGGTGTAATCTGGTCCACACACTCAAGGCGCGATTGCTGAGTGGGTTTGAACTCCGCCGGCGGAACTTTTGATATTATCCATATAAAAATTTATTCGAAAAAAAAATACAATTTTAGAATTGGCTTTTGCACCCTTATGTCGCATAGGCAAAAAGGTACAACATCAGCATCTGTTCACACACAGTTCTGCCGGTACCAGTGAGATACGCACGAATAAGCAAATTACTAAAAATTCGCCCGCGTGGATTTAGTTATTAAAAAAATCTCGCGAGCCTATGTTACTCTCCAGGTCGTCAAATATAACCATGAAGAAAATCACGTCGATCTATAGCTCTGTTGCAACGCGACTGAAAGACAAACAAACACACTTTCGCATCTTTACCAATATTATTAATGCGAATGTGTGTTTATTTGTCGGCACTCATAGATATAATAAGTATGAGATTTGTAAACTACGCACCATTCGGCGACCTTCTTGTGGCACCTCATCACCGAGTTCTCTATATCGATGGGGTGGTACCGCATTCCGCGCAGCATGATCGTCTCGTCGAGAGCGCCCACCACGAACACGGCGTCGTGCGTGTCGTGCGAGTCGGCGGCCGCCAGCCCCGACACGCTCCCGCACGCCGAGGCCAGCGACTCCGTGTCACTGTCGCGGCTCATTATGGAGGTGTCGTCGCTGCCGACGGCCGTTGTACTTATCTCCGTCCTCCTCAAGAATCCCAAGTACCCCGTTCTCGCGTACACTTCCCCAGTGTTGCCAGTGACGAGTTGAGCACTGAAATGGTCCGCGTAATCGCTCTCGTCGCCGTATATCGTGAAGTAGCCGCTAGCGTTGTGAGGTGACTGCACCCATATCTCCCCCAAGTGTGAGTCTCCACACTGTCCTTTCGTCTCCGGGTTTGCGGTGATCACTTTCACTCCGGGCAGCAGTTTACCGGACTCCATTAAGCAAAGCGAGTGTGGGCTGCCCCGTTCCACCAGAGACACGCGGTCGTTCCTTAGAGCTCGTAGATCTACGTATACGGTAGACGGCTCTGGACTGCTCGCACCCTGCAGGCAAATGGCGATGTTCACGCGGCAGCCGAACGACGTCGACACCGCTCGTGGGCTGAGTCCGAGAGCGGAGAACAGTTTGGAAAACGAGTTGGTCAAATTGATCCTAGGTCGCTCTTCCGCGACTACGACGCACGTTCTGACACAGGCCAGGTTGATACCCTTCGCTTTGAGTTGGTTCACCGAACTGCCCAGCCCTTTGGTGCACAGCTCCATAACGCCGTATGAGCAAAACGTGTCACGGACTTTGTATTGTGAAACCGCGCTCAGCCAGAGTGCTGGATTTATCTCTACTTCTGAAGGGGGAATCAGGATAGAGTGGTGGCCCGAATAGATGCTGCTGAGGCACCACAGCGCGAATCCCAGGCCGCAGTACGGGTCGAGGCACAGCGCTATGTGTCGCGAGGGGTACAGTTCGCAGGCTATCTTCATGGAGCGACATAGCGACGTGACCGCCGCGTGAGACATCTTTATGCCGGCCAGCATACCGGTCGTTGACACGCTGAAGTCCAAATACGCGAGCATCTCCGCCGTTGGTGCTCTGTACAGAATGGGTAACTTCTTCTTGGGCATGTCGTCCGTATCGAGTGTGATGGGCCAGGCTTTGCTGTCGAGGACGTTGCTGGCTTCTTTAGACCTCAACAGTTTTATCACAGATTGGTTGGAGAGGACTAGCGTCGCTTTGCTCACGTCCACGATCATTCGCACCGTCGGCAACGTCGTGTGGAGGTTCTGGGGATGAGGCGGTCTTATCGTCACCGGGACAGCGCCCACGTAGAGACAACCGTAGAAAGCGCAAATGAGATCTAGCCCCGGTGGAAATATTAATGCCACGTGGTCTCCTGTGTTGACGCGACCTTTCTCCAGTAGCAGGTTGCCGATCCTTTCGGCTTTCTTGTGCAATTCTGCACAAGTCAAAACTTTAGAAACGGCGCCTTTGGAGTTGAGCAATGTAAATATCACATGATCGGACGTACTTTGTGCGCGCCACCTGAGTATCTGTGATATGAATTGATACTGAAAAAGAAAAGGAAATCTAGTCAATAAAATGATGCCAGAAAAGAAAAGTTCGGAATTTATCTGTAATTATCTGATGCCCGCGACTTCGTTAGCATAGATTTACTTTTTCGAAATCCCGTGAAAGCTCTTTCATTTTCCGGAATTAAAGGTAGTCCATCACTCTCCAGGTCCTCAACTATAGCCATAAAAAAAATTCACGTCGATCCGTTGCACGTTACTGCTTGATTAAAGAACAAACAACAAACGAAAACACTTTCTTATTTATATTAATAGGGATTTATTTGAAATAGTATTATAATAGTCATTCTTTTATTCATGACACAAGAGGGATACACTTGATGGAAAGCACTGATGAAATCTAGGTTGGTTGCTTTAGAGAAGATTCTAGAAGAAACCTATTCTTGCCTTGAAGGTACTTAAGTTATGCGTGGCAGGAAACACAGAAAGAATCCCGCAATTTTTTTTAACAACTAGCTTTTACCCGCGGCTTCACTCTTGCCATATATTAAAAGTAATCCGAAGTGGTAAAAGTAGTCCAGGTTCTGATGATGGAGCTTGATGGTGGCTATGGGAACTCTGTAATAAAACGACGTAACCTCATCTACTTTGGGCTCGTTTGATTCGTCTTGACAAGTACTCTGATCCTAAATGATATCCAGGGTCTGTTGATGTAGCCATCTACTAAAAGCTTGTTTTTAACAGACTTCAAAAAAAGGAGGAGGTTATCAATTCGTCGGAAACTTTTTTTTATGTATGCCCACTGAATACTCATTCTAAAATTTTTTTTTGTTTGAAACGGTATACTTCCCAGGTGGTTCCATACAAATTTCATAGAAATCGGTCGAGCGGTTTTTAAAATATCACAAATATAACAATAAATTAAATTATGTAATATATATTTTGTTTAGTGGCGCGGGAGTTTAAAGTCGGTTTTTCAAAAATATTTTTTTATATTAAATTATAGTAGATGGCTTTCATCATCATCATTAGCAACCCATAAACGGCTCACTACTGAGCGCAGGTCTCCTCTCAGAGAAGGGTTATAGGCCATAGTCCACCACGCTGGCCCAATGCGAATTGGTGAACTTCACACACCTTCGAGAACATTACGAAGAACTCTCAGATGTGCAGGCTTCCTCACGATGTTTTCCTTCACCGTTGTAGCAAGTTAATTGCTTAAACGCACTCGACTCCGAAAAGGTGCGTACCCGGGATCGAACCTGCGACCCCCCGAATAGAAGACCACAGTCCTAACCACCAGGCTATCACTGCACTAATGATGATGACTAAGATGGCTTTAGTAGATTTTAAAAATATTTTTTTTTTATTTAAACTAATTGGTTTATATAAATACAGATAAAGAAGTAAGCATGTACCTTTCGCGCGGCGTCCGAATCGTCCGTGTATCCCATGTCACGGCCCTGAGCTGACGCGAGCCGATTGCCTTGGACCAGGTTACCCACGATCACCGAGGCCGGCCCGACATCTGCTAGTGGTCCCAAATGTTAATGTGAATTGTGATACTATTGCTACACAAATATTGTGTGTGTGTGTGTGCGTGTGTGTGTGTGTGTGTGTGTGTGTCTGTTTGCGTGCGTCTCTGTTTATTTATTTTGAAGTAAAACTTCTTTACGCACGCTTGACTTGGGGAGTAAGCTGGTGGTATGCGTTACGAAAAGTGTGATCGGGCGAGGCGAAAGGAAGTTAAGAGGGAGATATAAGTGAAGATAGAAAGAGAGAGAGAGTTACGTTTCGTATATTACTGTGGGGGCAAAAGAGAGGTGCGAGCACACATTTTCTTTCTCTCTTTCTCACATAGCCAGTTGCGTTTCGGAAGTTTTACTTCAGTCGTGTGGTCTAAAGCACACTCGTTCTTTTTATTTCGAGATAGGTATGCGCTTGACGAAAATCAATACTGGAAAGCAATGATGATGTAGGTTGGAGCACGCTTGCCTAGAAAATGCCTATTCACTCTTGCCTTGAAGGTACTGAGGTTATAAGTGGCCGGAAACACAGACGCAAATTAGCCAATGTCTGATGATAGAGCAAGAGTGTGGTTAGTAACACGATGTCGAGTACACCAACAGAACATACATTCCAAATGTATTATACATACATAATATATAATGTATCCTGTGCACTCTTTTACCAAAGCCTGAAATGCTGAAATCAGCGCTGCAGCCTCCTAAAACTGCAGAATTATTTTGAGGCAGTAGCCTTTTCAGCTTAAGCATGGGTCTGTTTTGATTTTTTTTTGAAACATAAGTACAATATGTGTATTGTAATACAAATTTAGTCTTACATTTAGTTTTAATCCTGTCTTTGTATATCGCTGTCTTGGCAGATTACTGTTGCAACTCAAAAGGCTATTTTTTTCAAGGGAGCTGATTGAAGTTTACTTTTATTTCAAACTGTTATAACTTTTTACCTATTGCACTTTTACATATTTAATGAAAAATAACTGCTTTTCAAAATGTTCTTACCTGAATGTATCTCCCTAGGTTTAGGTAAGTTGGTGACACAAGTGTGCGGGCACATTAACACATTGGCCGGGTGTAAAGTCCCTTCGAGGAAGCGCCTCTTGCATTCACTGAGATGTATGCCGCCCAGGGGAGTCTTCGGGAGGTAGTTTGGTTGCACCAGAGCAAGGCAGTATATGCCCACTTGATGGATCGAGTCAACTGCTTGCAATACTCGAGACATCCATTGGAAAGACTGGAAACAAGCAATAGGTATAAAGATAGTAACCAAAAATCAATAAAATTAATTTATTTTCTTCTTCTTTGTGAACCGATAGATGTTCATTGCGTACAAATGTCTCTTGCATGAACTTTCATAGGCCTCGATCTTGCGCCGCCTGAATCCAGCGGCTCCTTGTGATTCGTTTGGTGTCGTCGGTCCAGCTAGTGGGAGGTCTGCCAACACTGCGCTTCCCGGTGAGGGGTCGCCACTCCAGCACCTTGCGACCCCAACAACCATTCGCTCTTCGAAATTTATTTTGATAAAATAAAACTATACAATACAGCAATCCGCCATATTGGATTGAACACCAATTAGAGCGATACGTCACATCTATTTTCAAACTTTGACAATCTATGTATGGGCAAGTGCTGTACTTATGGACGCCTATACCTATGGACGATTGTGTCCACAGCTACAAGCGTCCATAGGTATTGCATTGCACTTGCCCCTAGTATAAAAAACATAGAGGTGACGTCACAAACGACGCCATGACACTGTAGTGCGTTTTTGCGTGAATGTTAAACCTAAAAATCGAAATGGCAATTTTATCTACCAATCTTTTTTTGCTAAAATAAGATATTTTTTTCGAAATAGTAGATACTTTCAAAAATCATCCAATAGTTTTTCAAGGAGTCTCAAGGCGCTGGAGTGGCGACCCCTAACTAGGTGGGCCGACGAAATCAGACAAGTTGCAGGAAGCCGCTCGATGCAAGCGGCGCAAGGCCGAGACCTGTGGAAGTCCTTGCAAGCGGCGTCTATCGGTTGAAAAAGAGAAGGAAGAACAATAACAACCTCTTCTTCACCGCAGTCGGGGCGTTGTTCGGCGACGATGCAGATGCGCTCGTCGCGCAGTACTCGCACGGAAAACACCGCGATCCGGCCCCTGTAGATGAACTTCATGGGCTCTACGGCGAGCACTGTGGCTATGATGTCGTCCATGTTGTGCTTGCGCCCCGTCACCGTCATGAGCCCGTCGCGCGAGCCGCACACAAACACCAAACCTAAGGACAGAAATGCTAGAGGGTCGTGAAACACTCGGTTGGAACGAAGTTCCTTCACTACATAATTATTATAAAACAAAGTTCCCCGCCGCGTCTGTCTGTCTGTTTGTTCGCGTTTAACTCAAAAACTACTGAACCGATTTTAATGCGACATAAATAGATAGGGTGATTTATGACGAGTTTTAGTGTATAATTTGTTACTATTTTGGTAATAAATAATAATTCATTTGTGGCAATTTTTTCTATTTTTAAAGGAATATTTGCCATGCTGAACTTGACTAATATTCCCCTTTTCCTTCCAAATAAGCGTAAAGATTGTGTTAGGAACGGGTACGACAGTTTTGAATCCGCACCTTTAGTTTTAAAGATTTAAAGATTTAATTCAAAAACATTGGAATTAAGGTGTTACAATTTAAGGTGTTACAACTAGGTGTGCTAACAATTAATGTGATAATTTTATGATCTCCTACTTTCCAAACTAGTATAAACTGTATCTTGGAAAGTAGGAACTTCCCTCTATGATACAAACATAGTTGCTAGCAGTTACGGAAACATTATACATAGATAAGTTAATTCAAGTGCACGAGTACATGTGCTTGCGTATGTGTGTGTGTGTGTGTGTGTGTGTGTGTGTGTGTGTGTGTGTGTGTGTGTGTGTGTGTGTAGGTGGTGTGTGTGTGAGTCTGCGTGTGCTATTTTAGGTCAATTTATGTTATCTTAATCAGAAGATCTTCTGTTTGGTTGTAGTTTAATGTATTAAGATATTTTAGTAATTGTTCTTTCAAGTGACGGACTTTAAATTCTTTTAATTTTATTTCCTTGCTTATTGTATTATACAATTTTGGGCCGAGGTAGTTGATAAATTTATGAGCAAAGACAGTTTTTTGGCAAGGAATCTTGTAGACCTTATCTTGTCTACGCTTTAGTGATCTATCAGGTTGATATTTATGTTGCGTGATGATTGCTTGTTTTATAAATAGTTTACGCAGTTAGTTTTAATGGTTGTAATGCACTCACCACCGGGCCCAAGGAAGCCGAGTAACCCACTCCGGACATAGTGCTCTTCACCGATAGCTTCTCCGTCGGCGTCCAGCGGCTGCACCCGGAACACTGTGTTCGTCAGGCCCGGAAGTCCCCAATACCCGGAACCCGTCGCCCCGGACAGAACACATATTTCACCCACTTCATCCGTCTTGCAGAGGTATGCTGGACCTTCCATTTTCACGACCACAATTACGCCTGCACAGAGGCATACAAAAAACTAAATTATTTATTTTATATAGGCCAAAATGCTATTCTTACGAGACTATTAACGATTTGGATAGCAGAATCTGATTTGAGATTGATTGTGAGACTCTTTAATATGTATACAATAGAATAATTTTTTATTCAAATAAACTAACAAAGTGCTTTCGAATCGTCAAGTGAATCTGCCACTGCACTGGTTGGGAATTCCGTTATGTTAATACTCACACGATGGCATGACTTGTCCACAGTCCTGCAGCGTGAGCGAAGTGAGCGAGTTTTCTGCGTCCACCCTGACGACGCCGTACGAGAGGCCGGACATTGATAGCACGCCTCGCCCGGCGGAGGACCCGCCGCGTCCGGCGCGCCGGACACAGACAGTCAACGATTCGCTGCTACATGCGCAAGGGCAAATGGCGTCGCCGCGTACGCCTGCGGGTAAAACAATATTTCAGACTTGTAATGCAACGGGCATGCCCGTTTTCCCCAAATGTACCTAAATCATCTCTTAAGGAGAAGTACGATACGATAATCGTATGTACCTGAATACGATCCCTTACCGAAAGAAATTTCCACCTTTAGGGCATACATAAAGGTGGAAATGTCAACGGAATTGACAGAAAGCGTCACCTAACTCAGCTTAGTAGCCCTTAAAAGTTAGGGAACGGTGAAAACGGTCAAAATACAATTAATAAGAATATAAATGTTTAGATTTTTTTAAATATAACTATTATAGACTACTAGCTTTTGCGCATGACATCACCCGCTTGGAGTTAGGTTTTCAAAAATTCCCGCACCCTCTGCTTTCCACATCAATCACATCACAAAATCACATCAATCCATTGGTCCGTCGCTGCATCATTGAAAGACAAACCAACAATCAAGCGCGCTTTTATAATATTAGTAAGAATCGCTCGACTGCGACCACACCTGATGGCAAGTAGTAGATCGGCGTAAGTGTAGAAAATAGCTATTCACAATATTCAAATCACTGCACCGGAATTTTTACTCTGCATACTTTATCCAATTGGTTGGATAAAGTATGTATGTGTGAAAACGGTTCTCGAATATTTGTTCACAATATTCATATCACTGCACCGGAATTTTTACTATACATACTTTATCCAATTGGTTGGATAAAGTATGTATGTGTGAAAACGGTTCTCCAATAGTTGCACATCACAAATAGATAGGTACTTTGATATTTCTAATGGAATATGAAAGTATTTGTGAAGCTAAATTATTCGTGAACTATCGAGTAATTAATCAATCCTCTAACATAGCGTTGAGAGTTCAAGCTACATGTAAAACTACGTCTTTGTAAGATTATAATTTTTTTTTGCGGTGTGCGGTTGTGTTGTGTATGACCTCGACAGATGTGCGGTCAAGTGCCATGTTTGTCTCTTAAGTAAACATAACAAGTAGATACTTGACATTACGAGTAAATATTACAAAACCAAACAAATTATATCTGCTGTAAGTTGCTGGAGAAGTTTTTGATGCTGCAGCATCACCTTAAGGTTACCATGGAAATAATCAGATGTAACAGTACACCAAATTTCAAATCAATCTTACCAGATAAAGTTTGTAAGACATTTTAATCAAGTAAAAAATGATCATCAATCTTCAAATGCCTGAGCAGATCTTTATAAATTATAGCTAAGATCTACCTCGATTACGTTAGCTTTCAAATAAAAAGACCGCATCAAAATCGGTCCATTCGTTAGTGATGTACGAGGGAACAGACAAACACACAGTTACACACATCAAACTTATAATACCTCTCTATTTTTGTCGGGGGTTAAAAACCTGAATCCACACGAATGAATTTAAGAGAATCAGCTACTTAAAAAACGTTAAACGTTAACGTCATTTTTTTAATTCGATGACAAGATAGTCCTTGACTGCGATCTCACCTGATGGTAAGTGACGATGCAATCTAAGATGGTTGCGGGCCAACTTGTAAGGGGTATGGCAGTGAACATTCAACCCATAACCCTAATCGGTTTCTACACGCCATCGTGCCGGAACGCTAAATCGCTTGGTGGCACGTTTTTGACGGTAGGGTGGTAACTAGGTACGGCCAAAGCCTCCCACCAGACCAGACCTGAGACAATTCGGAAATTATAAATTCCCAAATTGACCCCGCCGGGAATCGAACCCGAGACCTCCCAGATAAAAGACCACAGCGCTCACCACTGCGCCAGGGAGGTCGTAGAAAAACTTTAACTAACCTTTACTTTGGAACACGGAGAGGAACTGATCGCACGAGGACAAGGACCAAGGGTTTGCACCGTCTGCCACCAGCAGCATCCTCAAAGAGCTGAGCGAGATTTCTTTATGGTCCCTCGTGGCCAAGAGGCCCCAGTGGAGATCGCGTGACTTCACGATCGCTACTGACGCCCTGGTGAGTACAAGAATTTAAATAAATAAAAATTTAGAGTATCGTGGAACACTCGGCTGGAACGAAGTTCAGAATCAACGCCACCTCTCGCAACATGTTAGAACCATCTCGTAAAAACACATTAAAGCAAGTTCACACTGCCCACAATAGATCGCGTTAGTAAATTATTCCGCAAATATTTGTTCGGAATTTCTCTTCTAAAACTTCGTTCCAAAAATTTGAAAAAAAGAACAAAGGCATGATGTAAAGGCATGATGTAAAGGCAGGATTCGAACCCCCGAACCGATAGCTTCACTCATCAATAAAAATATCAAGATAAGCACATTGTAAAATTAGGGTAAGACACATTCCATTGTGAGGAGAGAAATAATACTTTATTAATCGTATACTAGAAGAGTTACATTAGAGCCTCTGTGTTGATAGGTTCCTGTAAATTGTGGCGTACAAAGAAGCTTTAGTTCACTCCATAACCTCTGTAATATTTACTACACCCTGTCGAGCGTCACTTTTCTTTAATTCATGATCATGACTCTGCTCAAGTGAATCATAACTTGCGCTCGTTACTCATGAAGCTATTGACTCATCGTTCACCATTATCTCACAAGTAAGCTTTGTTCTAAAAATTGTTGTTTATATTGATAAATTTATAGATAAGTAATTTTTAAAGATAAAATGTTTTGTGTTATAGTGCGGTAATCTTGCTGATGTTATTCGCATATTAAAGACATTTTCAATTACAGTCCATCCCAACAAATACAATGAGGCGGACTTTCTGATCTATGGAAGTAGAAGGGGAAGGAGAAAGAAAGTGAAGCGGTATATTACATAGTTTATTAAAATGTATATACACACCTATATTTCGTGATCATATGCATCCAAGAAGCTGGGCTGACTTTCATAAGGGCGTACGGTATGAATATGACGTGCATGCCATTTAAAACACTCGCTAGCACCGCATGCCACAGTCCTGTCTCCCTCTTGAAATCTAGAACACACACCATATGCTCCCCTTCGGTGTAATTGCAAGCAACGGAGAGCATTCGACAGTGTGCCAACATTGACGCCCTGAAACAATAATATAATGTAAGAGGAGGGTAATTTTTAATATTGGCCGGGCCTAGCTGGTCGTCAATTATATAAAAGCCAACAAGTACCGGCGCCATGGGCTATTCTGCTTCTGTCTGTCACGTCATTCACATCTCTCTATACCTACTTGTGTTAATCAATTAGGTATTGAGATTACTCAATACCAAATATCCATTAGGATATTTGTTTCATTGTTAAAAGAAGGAATTCCATACGTTGTGTGATCAAATTATTTTTTTTGTAAAAATAAAAAGTGACCGCCATTAATATTACGTTGCTATTTGTAAATGTAAAATTACATTTTAGTCATCAATTCCATCAACATTCGATAAATAGTTGCTGATATCAGTATTTTCTAAAAATTGAATGGCGGCGGTACGGTTAGCGAGAATGGATGACTAGAGTCGATATGGAGGGAGGTGATTTCGGAAGAGAAATCGAAAAAGAGGGTGGTAGTCGGTGGGGGGACGGCGAAAAGGTGATAGTAGTGGTGAACATACCTAAGCCAGATTGGCAATATTGTAAAAAAATAAAGGATGATGTGCAGTTGTTGTTTCCCTCATGTCCAGAATTGAAGTATTCTTACATCTGTAAACTATACTCCACAATAAACGTAATATTAGAATTTTTTTTTATTGAATGATTAATGGATCTGAAATTCAGAAACATGGTTGTAAAGTATGGATGTATAAGAATGTCTCAGCGGGCAACGGAAAGATCTATCGAAATGATGATAAGAGATCCAGAGCGGTGAAGCTGAAATGACAATGTGTACGCGAAATTCAAAGAAATAAGAATTTACAATCGACAGTTGTTAAATTCGTTTTTCGTTAAATTTTTTTTGTATCAAGTATCAAAATATCCAAAAAAATAATCAAGCGCATTAAAAACTATAAAAATTTTAGAAAGAAATATTTTATATTAATTAATCCATCAAGGGAAGCAGGAGCGTGGTGACGTCACGAGACCCGACATATTATCTGCCTATTATATCGACATATTTTTTCTACGGTGACGCGAGCCTGCACTCGATAATCGACTGTATTTCGTTGAATCGACAGTGCAATTGTCAATCAAAAACTGTTGCCAACGACGGTGACTATGACGATCAATTATTCGTTATGATTTATGAACTATACCGAAGATGTCCCAGATGTCAGTCAGCCTATACGAGATTAGTATGGCTCTCAAACAGCTCAAGAACAACAAAGCGCCTGGTGATGACGGAATCATTGCGGAACTCCTGAAAGCGGGTGGACGTTTATAGGTTGATAAAGAAGAAATAGATATGAATATTTTTTACTTTTTAAAATTAAAAAAAATAATTTTGATGATATTATGTTTTAGCTCAAGCTTTACGACCATTAGAATAGAATAGAATAGAAATGTTTTTTTATTAAATTTTTTACAATCGTCAATGAGTCTACCACTGGTTCGGAATGCCGTTCCTGCCGAGAAGAACCAGCAAGAAACTCGGCAGTTGCTCTTTTCAAAATACTTTTACAATATACTTAATAGATATTATGCTATGTATGCATTACATAGTGTAGTACCATTAGTAGTGACCTATTTATTCGAAAATTCATGTTTAAGAACACCAAAAATCTAGATCGTCAACGACATTTTTAGCGAATATTGAGACGTAAATAAGACAGATCGAAAGAGCGTTAAAAACTGAGTATGATACCATTAAAAAGTTCAAGTTTTGGCCGAAATGTCCTTTACGCCTTTTGTAATCCGAGGTCCGTGTGTAATACGATACATCGATATTCAAATTTTGTGAGCGACAATCCCCTAATTTTCAGGAGGACCAAACAAAATTTTACCTTTTAAACTGTCATAACTCTCATTTTTAGGGTTCCGTACTCCGTACTAAAAACGGAACCATTCTAGAATCACTTCGTTGTCCGTCTGACTGTCCGTCTGTCAATACCCTTTTTCTCAGGAACACATGGAGGGTATCAAGTTGAAAATAGTATCAAATACTCAGGTCTGCAATCCCTTGTAGCTGTGACAAAGTCTAAGCCGACGCAATCAAAAGATACGGCCTTTTATGGTCCATCTATGCCGCATATTTTAACACTCGCAAGACCTAGAGGGTACTTCCTGTAGACCTACAATCATGAAATTTGGCATTAAGCAATGTCATGTAGCACAAGTAAAGGAAAAAATCCGAAAATCGTAAATTTGTAGTTGAATCACAAAAATTTTTTTTTTGTGATGCAGTATATCCTACTATCCTAGTTCCTACTATGCGATGCGATGACTATGCAAAAGTTTGTGAGGATCTATGGATGGATGTTTGGATGGATGTTTATTACTTTTTCACGCTACAACGAATGAATCGATTTGGCGGAAATTTGGAATGGAGATAGCTTATAAACAGGATTAAGACGTAGGCTACTTATTATCCCGGAAAATTACAGAGTTCCCGTGGGAATCAAAAAACCTTAAATCACGCGGACGAAGTCGCGGGCATCATCTTGTATAGTATAACAAAAAAATATGAATAATCAATTTAATATAATAATATCGAAAAATTTTGGAATAAAATTAAAAAAATTGGTTGTCTGTAAAGTCGGTTTACGGACCATAGTTTTACGTGATAACGTCATAAAGAAACATCGATGAATAAATGTGTCACAAGCCAACGCTTGGGCCGATCATGCCTCTCTATCGCTTGTTCCGCGCTCTCGCTTTCACCTTCAGGCTCAGGTGGAACGTGACACTTTGTCGTGCGTGCAGCTGGTGTTCATTGATTTATAAGACGTTATCACGTCAAAAGAATCTTACACCTTAAGCCTAATAGTATAATAGAAGTAATTTTGTCGTAACTGCCTGAAAAGTCTTGCTCACTCAGCTATTAATTCATGATATAAAGCTTATAAAATTATCAGATTAATGACGTGAGTCGCTTGTCAAAATTGGTTCGATGACAATAAATAGAAAATAGTATAAAACCGTATTGATTGTTCTATATTTGCATTAAACTTTTCAGATCATTGCATTTTGCCACAGATATTTCAGGTTCCAATTCAATTCTTACATCTTTAGAAGATTTTTGGTGCATTTGAAATGTTGGACTCTTCTTCCATTGATTTTTAACAATCATTAATTTTCATTGAGACACTTCTTTTATGCATTTTTTGTAAATTGACTTAGTTTATTAACAAAGAGCTTTTGCTATTTGTAAATAAACTAAGCTAATGCCTTTTGCCGTTTGTGTCGTTTAGGCTAAGGTCGATTCTTAAATATTTAAAACTTATTATATCAAGACATTACCAAGTATGTTAAAAACAATATACTTTGTAATATCTTTGGATGTTATCTAGCACATTCGATTGGAATCAGACCATTGCATAGACAGGGTCGTCTTAACCACACTGGACGCCGGGGTGCGAAAATCCGCCTGCGCCCCCTTGCCAACAAAAAAAAATTAATTAATTTTCAATTTTTGTATTTCATTTACTCTAAAATAAAGTTACATACTTTATAATTGACTTCAAAAAATGGAAGTTTATATCGGCGCGCAATCGGCTCATATTTTTTTCCATGCAGGTATGTACACCAATTTCTTCGAGATTTCAGACCGTATCGCATTTTTTATTATTTGAAAGAGGATGTTTGCTATTAACTATGAAGATTTAGAAAATATCGATTGTGTATTAATAATGTAAGAAATAGGTATCAAGCATAGACTACATCGTTAAGCTCGAGGCCCCAACTCCTCAATTCTGATGCTGCAGGGTGCTGCACTCTTAAGCTGTGAGAATTTAGGAATTTTTGATTGTGAATTCATATTGTAAAGACCAATTACCTTTAGTTAGACTACACCACGAACTCCAGATTCTATCACCTGACCTGAAAATCAGACCTGATGCTGCAGAATATTGCACTCCTAGGCCACTAAAAATAATAACGATTTTCAAAAAACTAACTTCAAACGCCTCTATAAATTACATATATAATCTTTGTTTCTACACGTATGTTGAAGTTGGATGGGCATATAAGAAACGTCGAAACAAACGGAGGCGCAACGCACACCAAATTTACACATTTGCCGCCAGTAGGCTATTCAAATTTTGCCGCCCCTACAAATCTCTACAATATTGTGTCAGTTCCTAGATTATTTTAACGACCCAATGATTTAATTAAGGCTAGCTGAGTCTGGTGGGCCGAAGCCCAGCAGCATCAGGATTGAGGAGTTGGTACCTTGAGCTCAATGATATAGGCCAGTGATTAACGGCCGTACTACGCAGCTATGTATTCCATACTTGATACCTAAAATATCAATCTGTAATGGAAATTTTCGCGAGCGAAGCGATCGTGAAAATATTTACTAAGTCAGAATCTAAAATTTGATCTATACGATCTAAAATTTTACTTTTTTTATTACTTACTACAAATATTACATCTCGTATCTCCAGTCCTTATTTATAAGAGATATCAAAATTTGAAATATACAGATCGATAGAGATAAAATTTCAAGTTCAATGGTGTATCAAGTGTACTTAGGACAAAATGTCCCTTACGACATTTGAAATTTCCAGCGTCGATATCAATTCGTCGCTACTTACGTCAATGTTAATTCAAAATTTTTAAATACCAAAATAGATTTTAGATCGTAAAGAATTTTTAATTTTTGTAGACGCGTTACAGCATAGAAACCAGACAGTTTGAAATGAATTACGACATTACAAAAAGCTACAGTACCCGGCCATAAGGCCGATGTGCAATATATATCGCCGGGTACTGTATGTACTACTACTATATACTATATATATATATTGCACATCGGCATATATATTGCACCGGCGATATATATCCCCGGGTACTGTACAAGAAAGTTAGAATCTAAAATTTGATCTATACTAACTAAAATTTTACTTTTTTGTTACTTGCTACAAAGTATTACATTTCGTATCTCCAGTCCTTATTTATAATTATAAGAGATATCAAAATTTTAAATAAATATACAGATCGATAAGAATTTATCGATAAGATTCGAAAGAAAAATTTCAAGTTCGATGGTGAATCAAGTGTACTTACGACAGAATGTCCCTTACGACATTTGAAATTTCCAGCGTCGATATCAGTTGCATAAACTGTCTAGCATTTTGCTTTAAAGAGTTTGCAAATTTCTGGCGTGCCAAATACGTACTTAAACAATAGTTATTTGTGTTATATGGGGCCAAAGGAATTTTTTGTTCCCCGAGGGCGTTATTTTGAATTCAGAGCGAAGTGAAGGAGTCTATAGTAGACTCCCGAGCGCAGCGAGGGATTCTAAAGTAGAATCCTGAGCATAGCGAGGAATTCAATATACGCCCCCGAGAACAAAAAATTTTGGCCCCGAATGACACACACTATTTTTCATCATTACCTATGAGAAAAAGCTAGGAGTATCAACCTACTATGTATAGTATGTATAGAGTATAGACATTACCAATACGTATATTGATAGTTTAAATTCGTAAATAAAATACAAGTAAATTTTTATGAAATAATTAAACATTAATATTTATGTTGGAAGTATGGGCGTATATATCTAATCGACAAATTTGATCACGTGACTTATCGTAGACAACAGCTTCTCAAACATTTTTGAATTTCGAAACATTTTTGAATTCTCTCTTCTGATTGGTCCGCGCTAGTGCTTTAGTATGCTAAAGCACTATAACGCGGACCAATCAGAAGAGAGAAATGAAAACTCCCATGGGGTTAAAATGAAATTTTGCTCCCGCTGTCCTCTGAAGCCAATATTCGTTTTTCGAATAGGTATGATGAAAAATATATTTAATACATTTCCTCCTTTATTTCCCCAAATCCAAGTAATGAAAAAAAATTGAATTTTAAGCTATTGCATAGCTTTTATCGCGGGCTTTGAACTAGGACAAACAATTTGAGCGCGGCGACCGAATCAAGAAATTCCGTAACGAAAATAAACCTAACACCGTCGTTCAGTAAGCGTTCAACATTTTAGAGGTTCACAAGTAGCTTTGTTCGGCGCAGTGGGCGAGCGGCCGCTTTCTTTGCCGTATGATGTATGATGTCGCAGGTTCGAATCTCACTCGCGAAGAATTGACAGTGCGCTTTTCTTGTTTGTTTGTTTTTTAATTATTTTTTTGCATAATTTTTATCATGCAAAAAAAAATATTGCATAAATATTATAATTGAATAAGTTGATAAAAAATGCTATGCAATAGCTTAACTGCGGCAGTCCCCGAGTGCCACTTAATTTTTTATTTTAATTTACTTACCTAGACATAAGCTTACAAAAAAAATAATTTATGAGCCCTTATTTAAGCTCATTTATCTTGTACAAATAAATTAATGTTCAGTTACACGTTTATGTTCAATATTTAGCATTGTAGAAGGCATGTAGTAACATGTATATTATTTTGTGAAGTCGCTTCGCTCGCGCACGCTAAACTATACCCAATGTTTCAAGAATTAAGGTGCATTATCGCGAAAACGCAGTTAAGATTTCAAAAAATCTGTTTCAATATCAATGTTCTTCGTGATATTTTTTTTGGATATTTAGGATAAGAGTGTAAATGTGACTACCTACTATGATAAAAAAAAATAAATTGGATTGAGAAATTTTTCATACCGAGTTATAAACAATTTTCAGTTGAAGTAAGATAAATAGATTTTGGTATGGATTTTTTTTTGGATTTTCTTACACGTTATGCTAAATTACATTTTAAGGACATTTAAAAATGAAAAATTGACTGAGCAATTTTGTGGTCGAAATTACGGACAAAAAAGGAAACCTCTTTAAAAAGTGACAGTTCCGTTTGAAAAAAGTTTTGGATTTTTATCAAGTACCTCTTATTAAGGCTAATAATTAGTTTGGTAAAAAAAAATTGGACTGAGAAATTATTTATTTCAAAATATTGAGCTATTTGTACTTTTAGGTATAAATACCTAACTTCCGTATGGATTTTTTTTGGATATTTTTGTGTAAATTTTGGGTCATCCCATACTACAACCCTGCCAAATTTCATCGACTGAGGATTTGATGTGGGGGTCTCCATACAACAGACCGCCCCATTGCCTAGGCTACTCTGCAGTTTCAGGAATGAGAAGATGAAACCAGACTATTTCTGGAACTCGCTCTATGGATCCTTATTACTTGGAAATCGGTTAATATTTTTACATGTAAGGGGTTCGGAATAAAATGACAGACCCGAAATGACCATACAATGAAAATGCATCCAATACAATTTAGCAGTTTGCTGCAGTTGAAATACATTCGGTTATTTAAAGCATTCTACCAAAAACTTCTAAGGCAACTTTCTTTTATCAAAACTTCGAGTTTGGAAATCGGATTTTCTCTTGGAGCGAATGATCGAATCTTACTGACTGCGCCACTTGTGATAATGATGAAAAATGTAAAGCTTCGATGGCGTTGATTTCAAGACTTGTTTTATTTGCCACATATCGAAGTTTACATTTGTATAAGAAGTATCCTAATATAAATACATACATCAGAAATACGATGCGTACCTTTTCCCTAAATGGATTTACTTAAATGACGAGGTTCTGTTTCGTAATAGGCTTATCATTAATTGACTGTCAATAAAACCAATTAGATAAGAGTACTTCACCAAGATTCACAAAGTTCAAAGACATAAAAGTTAAGAGTTCAGATAATAAAGCTCTTATATGTGGCTTCCTACTCGTGTAACATCTTAAATCATTATAAGTAGAAGAAAAGGCCTGGACAGACAAAGCGCGATATCAAGGCGACATCAGACGCGCGACGGTGAGCGTGACCGCCAGATCGACACACTGAACATTTCGTCCGATTTTTAAAGCCAATTTTTAGGGTTCCGTACCAAAATGGTAAAAATGGAACCCTTATGGTGAGACTTTCTCCGTCCGTCCGTCCGTCTGTCACAGTCGATTATTTCAGTAATTATAATAGTGTATAATAGTTGTGTATAATAGTGGCCCAACATCATTGGAATAAAGAAAAATCGAAAATTATTTTTAGTTTTATTAAAAAAGGGGGAAAATCGGGGGTTTGAAATTTCAAAGTAAAATAACTATATCGAGTGGGGTATCATATGAAAGGCCTTTACTTGTGCACCCCCCCCCCCCCCCCTATCTCCGAAGTTTACCAATCGAAAAATCTGAAATAATTATGGTCAATAGAGGTTTATGTATATTTTACAGGAAAAATAAAAGCAACGCGAAAATTATTTTAGTTTGATTAAAAAAGGGGGAAAATCGGGGGTTTGAAATTTCAAAGTAAGATAACTATACCGAGTGGGGTATCATATAAAAGGCCTTTACTTGTGCATTCTAAAACAGTTTTTTATTTATTTCTATATATAATAGTTTTTGAGTAATCGGCCAAAATGTCGAAAAAAATACCGTCCCCCCCCCCCCCCAAAACTCCGAAGTTTACCAATCGAAAAATCTGAAATAATTATGGTAAATAGAGGTTTATGTATATTTTACAGGAAAAATAAAATCAACGCGAAAATTATTTTAGTTTAATTAAAAAAGGGGGAAAATCAGGGGTTTGAAATTTCAAAGTAAGATAATTATACCGAGTGGGGTATCATATGAAAGGCCTTTACTTGTGCATTCTAAAACAGTTTTTTATTTATTTCTATATATAATAGTTTTTGAGTAATCGGCCAAAATGTCGAAAAAAATAACGTTCCCCCCCCTTATCTCCGAAGTTTACCAATCAAAAAATCTGAAATAATTATGGTCAATAGAGGTTTATGTATATTTTACAGGAAAAATAAAACCAACGCTCTAACTAGCATAGTTTTTTTTATATTAACAATAAACCTCTACAAACAAAGTTAACGATAACTAAGCAAATTAATATAATATTATCGTTTTACTTTTACTTTTGGAGTACGGAACCCTCGGTGCGCGAGTCCGACTCGCACTTGGCCGGTTTTTTTTTTATTTGAATAAATATGAAAAATTTCGAATGAACTATTACTGGCAAAACTTAATGCAATTTTTTGATTAACATAAAATAGTAGGAGAAACAGTCTATATTATGTAGTATATAGTCAGTATCATTTTATTATCGAATTAGATTAAAGAAACAAAAAGCCTAGTATATTCAAATACGACAGTCTATAGTTTTCAAGATACGGTTTACGTAAAATCGCATAAATACTCATTATGTCCTCTTTAATACTGATCCTATATAACAAAGGGGTTGGTTCAAATATGTACTCGTATGGAGCCTGGGCCAGGTATTTTTGCAGTCTTTCAAAATGTTCGGGGTCATGACATAGTGATTATTTTTTTTCTTTATTTCTTGGAAAAAGGTTCTTTTTACCAGGTACAATGCGAAATTAATTTGCAATATAAAAGTGCGACAACATGGCGTCCATTTTGACAATGATACGTACCTACACGAGTCATGATGACATTTGACATAAAACTAACCACAAAATCTGTCAACACCAAACAGTTGACATCTGACAATAATTTAAATGACATTAAGATGACGTAATGTCATTACAAACATAGGTTAAAAAAGCAGATGGATGCACTCCGAGTGTTGCTATTCTACAAATGTACCCAATTATCAATTTTATTTTAATTTCTATGGTTTTATACTATATTTTGGTATAGCGCACAAGTACCTGGCCCAAGACGAAACAACCCCTTTAGGTGTTCCGTCGAACACGCAATCATTGCGCTTTGTGTCTCCAAGCATTTATATTCCCCTTTAAAAGTATACTTGGAAAATATTATTTCCGACAATTCTATTATGTTCCTGCCTATTGTCATTAGTTGTAGATGTAACATTTCCCTCGCCCACGCTTCTGCCACCTTCACATTCCGCTAATTAATTGGCGACACGTTTTATAACTGATCAATCATATTTTCCCTCAACTGACTTATGCCAGGAAAACATATAACGGAAAAAAACTCACGTGTTGACCCAATTTTTTTAATGTTTTCAAAACATATTTCACTTGATTTCTAAAATAGCAACAAATAGCAACAATCTGCTTGAAAATTAATAATTCGGACATCTTAAATCAGCTGCCGTATTCTCACGGAAAACAATGGAAAATTTTAGCAAAGAAATGTCAAACTCGCATTTCGTCATAAATTCGTTAGTCACTGAGATAAAGAATACTCCATACTGGTGGGTAAGCCGTATCCATTTCCAGGATACAAGCTATCTCTGTGTCACAACATTAGTTAAACCATTAGGCTACGGAAAGAAACACGGACACAATTTCACATTAATAACAATCTTAGTATGGATATTTTAACAATTTTAATCTGTTGTAGTCTAAGTCTAATTTATATGCCAATACAATATTATGTCTGATTATAGCGCCAAAATACATTGCCACATTTATTACTAGTACTTACGAAAACAACCTGGCAAGTATATAAAAATCACGATCAATGAGTATGAATTTATAGTCGTAATAGTGACGTATAAATTTTCCGAGTGTAAATTTTATAATTTGCGCATGTAGTCGGCTAGGGGGCGGTACATTTAGCGTGAAATGGTGACTCTATTAAGTACTCTATGAGTCGATTACGTGAAGCATTCTTGTAAATTCATTTCAACGTTGGCGTTGCTCGGCAACAAATTAACGGGCTCTGAAGCAGTGAATGCTTAAAAGGCAAAACTCCCACGGTCAAGGCGTGGCTGCCAACAAATACCTACCCATGTGCCTATGTTACAAGATAATGTTTTACAAGTCCATAAATATCTATTTCGTCCGTAAGTACTAAGCCTGCTTAACAAGCTTTTCTGCTGCATATTGGCTAATTATTGCATAATTTATGTAAACCTGGATAAGTATATATAAAGCTTAATTTAAAGAACATATTCGTCGATGCTGTAACAAAAAAAAAGTACAAAAACTAAAAATACCACTATTTATTTAATCGTATGGCATTCGATACTAATCAATCTAATATATATAGATAAACTGCTTAATTTCGGTTAACTGACCGTTTCTCTTTTAACTAGTTAAGCGTAAAAAACCGGATTAAAACTTCTAAAGCCCTGTAAGCTCTGCCCGTCACGAGAAATTATCTACCCATTTACTCGTGAATCTCTAAGAGATATCACGAGAAAATGTGTGGACAAAGTTTTCTCGTGGCGTGCAAGCTAGTCCTAGCATGATGCCTTCTTACTTTAGTCCACACTTTCCTACACAGAGTACTTAGGCTGAGATCTATAGATCGTACTCTGGCTCTGCTCAAGACTCAAGACAGAGTTAAAATGAGCCACAAATATGTCCAGACATAAATCTGTCACATTTTAACTCAGACTTGAGTAGTGGTAGATTCATCGACTATTCAAAAGCACTTGTAAAATTTTATTTGAATAAAAAATATTTCTATTCTATTCTATTCTAATACTTCATTAAGACGCTATGGCGACCTCACGAGCAGCGTAGTCATAGTCACCAATTGTAACCAAAGGTCACCAAAGAGTAGCCAAGTGAGTCAGCTGCAGTGTATTTTCATTTGAATAAACAAGTGTAAATTAAAAAAAGTGTAAATTAAGGAGAACCAAAGTCACCGACATAGCTCAGCGTGTCGCGAAACTGAAGTGGAAATGGGCGGGGCACATAGTTCGAAGAACTGATGGTCGTTGGGGTCCCAAGGTGTTGGAGTGGCGACCCCGCACCGGGAAGCGCAGTGTTGGCAGACCCCCCACCAGGTGGACCGACGACATCAAACGAGTCGCAGGGAGCCGCTGGATTCAAGCCACTTAATTTTTTATTTTAATTTACTTACCTAGACATAAGCTTACAAAAAAAATAATTTATGAGCCCTTATTTAAGCTCATTTATCTTGTACAAATAAATTAATGTTCAGTTACACGTTTATGTTCAATATTTAGCATTGTAGAAGGCATGTAGTAACATGTATATTATTTTGTGAAGTCGCTTCGCTCGCGCACGCTAAACTATACCCAATGTTTCAAGAATTAAGGTGCATTATCGCGAAAACGCAGTTTAGATTTCAAAAAATCTGTTTCAATATCAATGTTCTTCGTGATATTTTTTTTGGATATTTAGGATAAGAGTGTAAATGTGACTACCTACTATGATAAAAAAAAAGAAATTGGATTGAGAAATTTTTCATACCGAGTTATAAACAATTTTCAGTTGAAGTAAGATAAATAGATTTTGGTATGGATTTTTTTTTGGATTTTCTTACACGTTATGCTAAATTACATTTTAAGGACATTTAAAAATGAAAAATTGACTGAGCAATTTTGTGGTCGAAATTACGGACAAAAAAGGAAACCTCTTTAAAAAGTGACAGTTCCGTTTGAAAAAAGTTTTGGATTTTTATCAAGTACCTCTTATTAAGGCTAATAATTAGTTTGGTAAAAAAAAATTGGACTGAGAAATTATTTATTTCAAAATATTGAGCTATTTGTACTTTTAGGTATAAATACCTAACTTCCGTATGGATTTTTTTTTGGATATTTTTGTGTAAATTTTGGGTCATCCCATACTACAACCCTGCCAAATTTCATCGACTGAGGATTTGATGTGGGGGTCTCCATACAACAGACCGCCCCATTGCCTAGGCTACTCTGCAGTTTCAGGAATGAGAAGATGAAACCAGACTATTTCTGGAACTCGCTCTATGGATCCTTATTACTTGGAAATCGGTTAATATTTTTACATGTAAGGGGTTCGGAATAAAATGACAGTCCCGAAATGACTGTTCGCGCCATAATTCCTAGTTCCATGGTCGTGACGCTAGCAATTTCTTTGGCTCGCAATGAATTTGACAGATGACACTTGAAAGGTAAAACTTGCCGCGATTTTGGGTGTGGTTTGCAAGTCCCTTTTCGCGTTTGACAGCCAACACGTGTTCACAAAATTTCCGGGTCGCGCGCGCACCGTTTGCTGCTTTTAAGTGTCTGGATTTGGTTTATTTTACGGTTTTGTTGCGCCGTTAGGCGGTCTATGTGTCGACCTAACTATAAGCATCATTGTTAACGTGTTATTTGTAACAAAAGGCGACCCTTAACAAGTGGTTTTTTGCTCGCCACGCCAAGTGTGAAAAAGTGACTTAGACCAGCTCTCGTTGGACCAAACTAGTGACAAGCCGAGTGTACAGTGCCACGCCAGCCCAGCGTCTTCAGCAGGCCATAGCTGGCAGCCTGCCCGCTACTGCTAGCGGCCTGAGAAGTTCACATTACACTCAACTCCACAATACACCACACCACCACTCTCATACCATCTCAGGCCGTACAAGGATTGAATGCTGCAAAGGAAGGTCAGTGCAACCCTACCATTAAGTTACGTTGAGAACAGATCTGACCGCGGTTAAAGGCCCTTAGGGCAGCGACCCTGGACTCAGGTTATAGCTGATGGGCCCCTATACCTCGTGTTCCAGGCCTTGACTCGTTGGCCAAGCCGTTGGCCTCAACATTTGGTAATCAGAGCGCGGTTAAATTGATTCCGCGGACAGATTTGGCATTACTGTGGCTTGGCTTGGCCGTTCTAGGGTTAACTCATTTATTGTAAATTAATGGACCTTATAACTTATTAATACACAGGCTTATTGAGTTACTAGTACATAGCCTGCCTTGTCACATGTAGGCCTGTATAATGATTGCAATTATTGAGATTTTGTTTTGTTAATTTTTGTTGATTAATAATTAATAGTACCTAATTGTTGTTTGTGGCCCGTAACTGGCCAACAGTTAGATGTAGATTGTAAATAAATAAACTTAATATTAATATAATTTGATAATTGTAGGGTTCTTACCAAGCCAATTTGTAATTTGCAGTACCTAGTATGAGTCTAGTGGCTTAGTACGGGTAATTAAAATCTTAATTTTTCTTTTATCTTAATTTATGTTATTGATTGACTTAACATAAATTATTGATAGCTTAATTTGTATCTTTTGGAACTTTTAACCAACAAATACTTTGTTTGTTTACTAAAACCCCTCGTGGTTAGGTAACAGAGTAGTTTGTTTGATGTATTTAAAATAAATAATTCTTGTTTTAAAGTAAATAATTCTAATTAATAAATAGTATTTAAGTAGTAATTTGTTTGTGTTTAAAGTGGGTAATTCTTGTTTGATTATTAATTTGTTTGGTTGAAGTTGAAACATAACTTGTAACAAATAACTTTGTTTTGATTTTGTTATCCATTTGTTGTAACTACCTTTATTTAAGTTGTTTTGTACCTACCTAAGATGGCAGCCCACAAAAAATTGAGCGTGCAAATTCAATCAGAGCTGCGTTGGGCTGCTACAGCCAACGCCTTGGTAGGCCGGGAGGACCGGGCATCCGCACTGCTCCAGCGGTGCGAGCAGGTGCGGACCAGGCAGGCGGTCGTCGAAGGGGCCTTCCGAGACCTCATGGCATTGGAGCTACCTCCGGAATCGCTGGAGTCCTCAGTGCGGGACTACGAACAGTTTTTTGAGCTGACAGACGGTCTGGTGGAGGAGGCCGCGAGGCTCAAGAAGGAGGCGAGAATGAGCTCTATTCTTGAGTCTCCCACCAGACCCACCACGCAGCCTGCGTTACAGGGCAAGTTGCCAACAATAAACTTGCCCCACTTTTCTGGCAACCTGAGCGAGTGGCTAGGCTTTCTCAGCCTCTTTGATAGCCTGGTGGACGCGAGAAGAGACCTGTCTCCCTGCCAGAAACTGGCCTATCTACTCTCTTCCCTGCAGGGAGAGGCTCTGGGTTTAGTTAGCCACCTAGACCTCTCCGAGGAGAGTTATACCACCGCGCGGGAACTACTGACTCGGCGGTATGCCAACGTGCGCCGGTTAGCAGACACACACGTGGCACAAATTCTAGCGCTGCCACGTGTCTTTGGGGTGTCTCATTTAAGAGAATCGCTCTTAAATCCACTGATTGTAGCCTGCAACGCTCTTAAGCGTTTAGAGCTTCCCGTGGACCAGTGGTCCTTCCTTTTATTACACATTGTGTTGTCCCGCCTACCTCCCGAGTTGAAACTGCGTTTTGAGCAAAGGTATGGTGGGGACGGGGCCAGCTACCTGCCCCCCTTTTCGGACCTTTTAAAGTTCCTTGAGGAAGAGTGCCGGCAGGCTGATAACTCCGGGATTGCTGGTCCTTCAAGGACCCCAGAGCGGCCTGCCCAGCTGAGGAAGGAAAGGGGTCACACTGGCGTCCCTGGTAAAAGGACCTCCGACCGGAGACCAATGCCCGTTTACACTGGACTTGCTGCCACTGAACCCGCCCCCTGTAACTATTGCAGGCGTCCAGGCCACCGGGTGCTTTCTTGCCCCCAGTTTCTCTCTAAGCGGATCAAGGATCGGAGGGGCGTTGCAAGAGACCGCCACTGGTGCTATAGCTGTCTGGGAGCTCACATGCAACGGGACTGCCAACAGCAACGGCCATGCCCAATTTGTAGGGGTAACCACCTGGAGATTTTGTGCGCCAACAAGAATGGTGTTGGTCGCCAGGTGGAGAGTGAGGGCGCGCCCCGCACGGGCGGGGGCGCTCTTACCAATCGCTCCCCGGATTATTTGCGTCGGTCCCCTGATCAGGGCCATGAATCCCGACGCGTCCGGATTTCGACCCCGCCTATGGGGGCTTCACCCCCCCGTGAGGGGGGCGCCAACCCCCCTCGACGTTCTGATGGGAGATTTGTGGCGGCCCCGTCTACGGTTCGACCTACCCACTATTCACCTCCGCTTCATGAGTGGCCACGCCTCGAACGCCGCCCACCTCGAGCGGGTCGACAGCAGTACTACGACCTACCGACCTCAGCCCGTATGACTAGGCCCGTGCTGCCGCCACGAGATGACGCATGGGTTTACCCAAATGGAGGTCCTTCCCCCTCACCTTTGGAGGTTCCCCCTGAGTCTCAATATGAGATTCCCCGGTTAGAGGACGGGTTTGATGAGGACGACCACCAATAGGTAGTTGCCGCCCTAGCCCCCACCACAGCAACTTCTCCTGAGACCTTGAATCTCCGGCAGTCTGTCTGTCAGACCATTCTTTTGCCGACTGTCTCAGTGAAGGTATTCAACCCGAAGGGTGAATTTTTAATCGTTCGCGCCCTTTTGGATTCGGGTTCACAGCGCTGTATTGCTTCTTCTCGTTTGGTGGGTGAGCTAGGGCTCCCTCGGAGTCCTCGAACAGGACGGGTGATAGGTATCGGGGGTATAGAGCCCTCGACTCCTACCGGGGAAGCGGAATTAATGTTTGGCCCCGTTACGGGCAATTTTAGGGTCTTGGTCAAGGTGTCAGTCCTTGACAATATCTTAGGTCCCCTACCGCAGGTCCAAATAGCTGACGCTGCGGTGTTCTGTGCATCAGGCCTAAACCCAGCTGACCCCCACTGGACTGAACCAGGTCCTACGGACCTTTTGTTGGGTTCCGACGTGTTGGGCCTGGTCTTGTCAGGGGAAATTAGGGTTTTGCAGAAGGACGGCCTATGTGCCATGTCCACTATATTCGGTTCTAGCTTTTTTGGACCCGTGCTATGGTCTTCGGACCTACCGGTGCTGGACCAATTGCAAGCAGCCGGCTTGACGCTGTCGGACGTGGTCCAGCGCTTTTGGGAAGTTGAGGAGCCGCCGCATGCCGCACGAGTTGACCCTCTTGACCTTGAATGTGAGTTGTTTTATCAAAACAACACAGGCCACCGTGTTGATGGGCGATTTGTAACTCGCTTGCCCTTTCTCGCTTCTCGCCCCCTGCTTGGTCAATCGCGGGCCTTGGCGGAAAAGAGGCTCTTGTCTATGGAACGGCGCATGCGGCGCGACTCCACCTTCCGCTCCAAGTACGTTGAATTTATGCGCGAGTACGAGGGCCTGGGGCATATGTCACCATCCAATTTTGATTGGCGCGCACACGAGCACTACTTCTTACCCCACCATGCCGTCTTGAAGACCCCTGGGGGGAAGATTCGAGTGGTTTTTGACGGCTCCGCGGCCACATCCAACGGGGTGACATTGAACCAATGCTTGCACTCCGGTCCTAAGCTGATCAAGGATATCTCCGATATCCTCACGCATTTCCGCCGGCATCAAATTGTTTTCGTAGCTGACATCAAGATGATGTTTAGACAGTCGGTGGTACATCGCGATGATCGGAGATACCAAATGATTCTGTGGCGCGAAAATCCTAATGAGCCAATGCGTGTCTTTGAATTGAACACCACGACCTATGGACTCAAGTCAAGCCCCTATATTGCTATCAGGACCTTGTTAGAACTAGCTAACCGGGAGCGACTGAATTACCCTCGCGCATCAGCCACCTTGGAATCGTCAGTCTATATGGACGATATTTGCACGGGAGCCTCGAGCGTTGAGGAAGCTCTGACTCTTCGCGATGAATTGATTGCAATACTGAAGTCCGGAGGTTATGAGTTGGGCAAGTGGCTGTCCAACTCCCCTCACGTCTTGAAGGATCTTCCGGGAAAGGATCAGCAGGATCCTCATATTTTTGAAAATCCCGAAAATCCCAATTTGCTGACGGTCCTTGGAATACAGTACCAGCCCGTCCAAGACGTTTTCACCTACCGGGTCAAATTAGACCCACCTCCTAAGGTCTGGACTAACCGTTCCGTATTGTCTACGGTTGCTCGCACCTTCGATCCCAATGGATGGATCACTCCCGTAATATTTTTGGCTAAATGTTTCCTCCAGAAGCTTTGGATTGCTGAACTCGGTTGGGACGAACCACTCTCTGGGAAGTTATTGAAGGAGTGGAACTCCCTTGTGTCTTCACTTCCTGAAGTTAACCGAATTTCCATGCCTTGACGCTTCCTACCAACAGGAAGGTGTCATGCCAGTCTCCACGGGTTTTGCGACGCCTCCGAACGAGGATACGCCGCCGTGGTATATTTGAGGACTGTCGATGTCGCCGGTGAGGTCGCGACGCATCTCGTCTTGGCAAAAAGCAAGGTGGCCCCTATTCGGTCACGGTTAACTATCCCGAAATTAGAATTGTCTGGCGCCGCCCTTCTGGTACGTCTCTTGAACCACGTCCGCTCCTCTTTGGCATCTGCGGTCGATCTGACCGACGTTTATGCTTGGACGGACAGTGAGATTGTCCTTTGCTGGCTACGAGCCGCGCCTCACAACTTAGAGGTCTTTGTTGCGAATCGGGTCTCCCAAATTCAGAGCTCTGCAGTACCGGTGATTTGGAGACACGTACCCGGAGAACTGAACCCGGCCGATTGCGCATCCCGCGGCTGTGAGGCCTCTTCACTGGTCCACCATCACCTTTGGTGGGATCCAAGTTGGCTATCCCAATCCGAGACGACTTGGCCTCAAAATAGGTTTTCCGCTCCCGAAGTATTGCCGGGCTTAAGAGTCGGAGTGGTTGAGGATAAACAGATCCCCGACTTGAACTTTCTTTTGAACCGTTACAGTTCCCTTGATAAACTAATTGGTGTTACCGGTTGGATTCGACGTTTTATCCATAATGGGCGGAATTCAGAAAATAAAAATTTGAGTCCTGTGCTTTCCCCTCTTGAACGCCAAGACGCCCGGAACTACTGGGTGCATGTGGTTCAGGTGGAGCATTTTTCATCCGTGATTGACACTCTAAAGAGAGGTTTAGTTTTGAAGGGCCCCCTTGCTCGCCTAAGCCCTTTTTTGGACAATAACGGAATGCTACGCGTTGGAGGACGCCTTAAGAATTCCAATCTACCCTATGGTGCTCGCCACCCCCTTTTGCTACCTAAGGACGGCACCTTTGTCAAATTGCTAGTGACACACTACCATCTTAAAAATGCCCACGCTGGTTGTAATGCACTCTCGGCTATTTTACAGCGCGAGTTTTAGATTCTGGCAGGGAGACGCACCATCCGGAACGTCACTTTCAGATGCATTCCGTGTTACCGCTTGAAGGCTAATACTTCACAGCCGATGATGGGTGATCTGCCCTCCGACCGCGTTCTAGCCACTCGACCCTTTGCTGGGGTTGGCACTGATTTTGCTGGCCCGTTTGCCATCAAGAGCTCTAACCTCCGCAACGCCAGATCGCTCAAGGCCTACCTCTGCGTTTTTGTATGTCTCGCTACCAAGGCGGTACATTTAGAACTTGTGAGTGCCTTAAGCACTGAAGCTTTTGTAGCCACGCTAGGTAGATTTGTCTCTCGTCGAGGATTGCCTGACCTGATTCGCACGGATTGCGGCACCAATTATAAGGGCACTGATAGATATTTAAAAGAGATTGTCGAATTCCTGTCTAGCAATAAGATTAGATTAAGTACAGCATTGGCCAAGATGGGGGTAACCTGGAAGTTTGACCCCCCAGCTTGCCCTCATTGGGGTGGAATATTCGAAGCTGTGGTTAAGGTGGCCAAGACTCATCTCCGGCGCGTTATAGGCGAAACTGTTTTAACCTTTGAAGAACTCGCCACCGTGTTTTGCAAAATTGAGGCTGTACTCAATTCTCGGCCACTCTGTCCCCTCTCATCTGACCCAAATGACCTGGAGGTCTTAACTCCCGGTCATTTTCTGATTGGTCAGCCCCTTAACGCTCTACCCGAATACCCCTTCAGGGACGTGAAGGTCTCACGTTTGTCCCGATTTGAGCTGCTGCAACAGATGACTCAGAGTTTTTGGCACCGTTGGTCACTAGAGTATTTGCATCTTTTGCAGCAGCGGGTTAAGTGGGCTGACAAATCTGATCCACCCAAAGTTGGTGACCTAGTGTTGATTAAGGAACCTAATTTGTTGCCTTTATACTGGCGCCGTGGGCGCATTCTTAAGCTGATCTACGGGTCTGATGGGGTTCCCAGGGTTGCCGAGGTAATGGTCGGAGACTCTGTCTTGCAGCGAGCCGTTTGCTCCTTATCACGTTTACCTATTTACTAGTAAGTGGACGTAAATCCTTACGACCACGGGCGGGGGGATTGTTCGCGCCATAATTCCTAGTTCCATGGTCGTGACGCTAGCAATTTCTTTGGCTCGCAATGAATTTGACAGATGACACTTGAAAGGTAAAACTTGCCGCGATTTTGGGTGTGGTTTGCAAGTCCCTTTTCGCTTTTGACAGCCAACACGTGTTCACAAAATTTCCGGGTCCCGCGCGCACCGTTTGCTGCTTTTAAGTGTCTGGATTTGGTTTATTTTACGGTTTTGTTGCGCCGTTAGGCGGTCTATGTGTCGACCTAACTATAAGCATCATTGTTAACGTGTTATTTGTAACAAAAGGCGACCCTTAACAAGTGGTTTTTTGCTCGCCACGCCAAGTGTGAAAAAGTGACTTAGACCAGCTCTCGTTGGACCAAACTAGTGACAAGCCGAGTGTACAGTGCCACGCCAGCCCAGCGTCTTCAGCAGGCCATAGCTGGCAGCCTGCCCGCTACTGCTAGCGGCCTGAGAAGTTCACATTACACTCAACTCCACAATACACCACACCACCACTCTCATACCATCTCAGGCCGTACAAGGATTGAATGCTGCAAAGGAAGGTCAGTGCAACCCTACCATTAAGTTACGTTGAGAACAGATCTGACCGCGGTTAAAGGCCCTTAGGGCAGCGACCCTGGACTCAGGTTATAGCTGATGGGCCCCTATACCTCGTGTTCCAGGCCTTGACTCGTTGGCCAAGCCGTTGGCTTCAACAATGACCATACAATGAAAATGCATCCAATACAATTTAGCAGTTTGCTGCAGTTGAAATACATTCGGTTATTTAAAGCATTCTACCAAAAACTTCTAAGGCAACTTTCTTTTATCAAAACTTCGAGTTTGGAAATCGGATTTTCTCTTGGAGCGAATGATCGAATCTTACTGACTGCGCCACTTGTGATAATGATGAAAAATGTAAAGCTTCGATGGCGTTGATTTCAAGACTTGTTTTATTTGCCACATATCGAAGTTTACATTTGTATAAGAACTATCCTAATATAAATACATACATCAGAAATACGATGCCTACCTTTTCCCTAAATGGATTTACTTAAATGACGAGGTTCTGTTTCGTAATAGGCTTATCATTAATTGACTGTCAATAAAACCAATTAGATAAGAGTACTTCACCAAGATTCACAAAGTTCAAAGACATAAAAGTTAAGAGTCCATAAATATCTATTTCGTCCGTAAGTACTAAGCCTGCTTAACAAGCTTTTCTGCTGCATATTGGCTAATTATTGCATAATTTATGTAAACCTGGATAAGTATACATAAAGCTTAATTTAAAGAACATATTCGTCGATGCTGTAACAAAAAAAAGTACAAAAACTAAAAATACCACTATTTATTTAATCGTATGGCATTCGATACTAATCAATCTAATATATATATAGATAAACTGCTTAATTTCGGTTAACTGACCGTTTCTCTTTTAACTAGTTAAGCGTAAAAAACCGGATTAAAACTTCTAAAGCCCTGTAAGCTCTGCCCGTCACGAGAAATTATCTACCCATTTACTCGTGAATCTCTAAGAGATATCACGAGAAAATGTGTGGACAAAGTTTTCTCGTGGCGTGCAAGCTAGTCCTAGCATGATGCCTTCTTACTTTAGTCCACACTTTCCTACACAGAGTACTTAGGCTGAGATCCATAGATCGTACTCTGGCTCTGCTCAAGACTCAAGACAGAGTTAAAATGAGCCACAAATATGTCCAGACATAAATCTGTCACATTTTAACTCAGACGTGAGTAGTGGTAGATTCATCGACTATTCAAAAGCACTTGTAAAATTTTATTTGAATAAAAAATATTTCTATTCTATTCTATTCTAATACTTCATTAAGACGCTATGGCGACCTCACGAGCAGCGAAGTCATAGTCACCAATTGTAACCAAAGGTCACCAAAGAGTGGCCAAGTGAGTCAGCTGCAGTGTATTTTCATTTGAATAAACAAGTGTAAATTAAAAAAAGTGTAAATTAAGGAGAACCAAAGTCACCGACATAGCTCAGCGTGTCGCGAAACTGAAGTGGAAATGGGCGGGGCACATAGTTCGAAGAACTGATGGTCGTTGGGGTCCCAAGGTGTTGGAGTGGCGACCCCGCACCGGGAAGCGCAGTGTTGGCAGACCCCCCACCAGGTGGACCGACGACATCAAACGAGTCGCAGGGAGCCGCTGGATTCAAGCGGCGCAAGACCGAAGCCTGTGGAAGTCCATGCAGGAGACCTTTGTCCAGCAGTGGACGTCTATAGGTTGATAAAGAAGAAGAAGAAGAAGAAGAAGAAATTAAAAAAAATATTTTTAAATGCAAGCTTTTAGTAGCTACATCATTAGACTCTGGATATCATCTAGGATCAGAGTACTTGTTATGACGAATCAAAGGAGCCCAAACTCGATGAGGTTACGTCGATTTATTACAGAGTTCCGACAGCCATCTTCGGTCTCCATCATCAGATCAGCTCCATGTCACAATAATATTGCATTGTCATCCGATTTACACATACATGCAAAATTTCAGCTCGATCAGAAACCGGGAAGTGGGTCTAATACATCTTGCAAGATATGACCCAAACAAACAAACTGGTCAAGCTAAATAAAAGCTTGTACAGTTTTTGCAATTCACGAAGGCGAGTGAGCTTTACTCGTGGTTACTTCGTGTATAAGCACATTGCATAAGTGTGCGTGCCTGTCAAAGCCTAGGTGGGAGCGGGCAGGCGCGAGCATTGCGCTCGTTCACACTTATACAGATACGACACACACACAACCATAAGTCAGTCGCCCTCGTGAATTGCAAGAACTATAATAATTACGCGCTGCTGGCGTCCTAGTGAGGTATTGATCCTACCTAGTTACAATGACGCCCATCGCCGAGCCGTCTGCAGCGGATGTGTGCTCAATATGCGCCGGACCGTCCTCCGCGGGCCGAGGCGGCGGGATCCAGTCACGGGGCGGTCTCGGAAGCTTTTCCGTCGACACCCATTGTAACGAAGGCCAGCCACGAAAGGATACCACGTCACCAGACGATGTTTTTGGTAAACCTGTTAAAAAAACATGCATAAGGCGCGCCATTGATTTAATTTTTTTCGATTTATAAATCGCTTCATACAAGCCCGTGAAATGTCGATCACGTAGGGCTGCAGACCTCCATAAAACCTCCATTAAGGTGGATTATACGTGCCTGCCCGCGAAATTCAAATTTAATTTGGTTTTTCCCATTTTGTAAACTAATACGACAAAGTAGGCTTATGACATTCTAATTGCGCCAGTAGAATTATCATCTTCACCGGTTTACATAAAAATCTTTACTTGAAAGTGACCAGTTTAAGAAATTAATCAAAATACCGAGTTGGACGTGAGTTACTCACAAATTAGTCAGTATTTTGATTAATTTCTTAAACTGGTCACTTTCAAGTAAAAATTTTTATTTAAACCTGTGAAGATGATAATTCTACTGGCGCAATTAGAATGCCATTAGCCTAGTTTGTCGTATTAGTTTACAAATTGCGTAAAACCAAATTAAATTTGAATTTCGCGGGCAGACTCGTATAATCATCCTTAAAACTCCATTAAATCAATAGCTATTAGCTACGTTTAAAGGTGGGGACTGAAAACTGTTCATTAAACAGTTTTCAGCCCGCACGCGTCCCCAGCAGCGTTACAACTTGCACTATAGCCGTAGCCACACCTTACACAAGCTTTACGCTTATTTGGAGATGACAATATTTGTCTAGTAATCTTTGAAAGAAAAAAAAAAAGCATCGGTCCGATGGTTCCAGAAAGAACCGCGTCTTAGTCTCCAAAAATTCTCCTGTGTGATGTCTTGCTTGCGTCTACAGTGAGTCTTAGTTCGTGCAATCAATATCAATGCTTAGATTAAACGAATAGAACTATTAGGCACGTATCGTAGCGCGTACTGAAGCTATCCCTATTCTGCTGTCTTGAGTCATCATTGTTTATCCAGTAAAATTATTTATTAGCATTCACAAGCGTAACCAGGCCATGATTTCCTCTTATGTGGCTTACGTCATGGCTGCCAACTGGGCGTCAACACAAAAGACACAACCACTTCCATTGTAAAATGAACATTTCAATGCATTTCAGTTTTCCCTTGTACGCAATTAACTGTCGTATTTTGACTTTTGCTGTTTGCATGAAAGTTTGTCGTTCGCCGAAATACGCCAGAGTGTTGGCAGTTGGCACAGGTTTATTTCCGCAGTCTGAAAACATTTTAATTGGAAAACGCCCTTGCTCTCAGAATGAAACATGACAGACAAAATAGTATAAAACAAATATCAAAATGCTGCAAAGCCTTGTGCTGCAGTAAGTTTGTAGCTGATTGGATTTAAAATGTCTATGACGAAATTTACAGCTCCCTATTGTAAACTGAGATGTGACAAATAATTTTTGTACAATTAAAATTGACTACTTGTTTGTGTACTCAAATGTTCCGGCATTTCAAAATCAAATGAATATGTTATTACCAGCCAAACTAAAAATAACACCAATATTTTAGCCAAACCAAATAGCTGTTTAAAAGACGCCATCTTTTATGACGAGGTATTTTATAGTGCCATATATTTGTAAATAAAGTTCTAATCTAATAAATCTTTATTGAACTTACTATATTATAGTAGCCCAGCAATATATTTTATTGTTTTAACATTTATAACAGACTTCCAAAAAAAGAGAAGGTTCTCAATTGAAATAAACATGGCATTAAAATTAAACTTTCAGGGCCAAATTCACCATACACAATTAAACTTAAACGGGAACATTTGGATGAGACTGGCACAACATCGAAAGAAATGGCGTTTACATGAGGAGGCCTATGTCCAAAGATGGACGAAATATATTACTAACACAGAAGAGGAAGAAGAGCTAAAGTATAATCCACGAATAAAGTCGATATCGCTCCCACTGTAATTTTTAATTTAGCGCACTTGTAAAATAAATAGCTACTAACCTTTCAAGCAAGCATCAGAGGTCAGCGCATACTGGATGCCGCACGAGCCTAGCAGGAAGCCAACTTGCTGAAGGCCGGCGTCGCGTCTTGTCAATGGCACTTCTATGGGCACGGGAACGATGCCCGCTTGCAGACAGCCGTAAAAGGCGCACATGAAATTGATTGGATCGTTGTTTGGATACACTAACGCCACCCTGTCGCCGGGCTTAATTGAATTGTCCCCGGTGAGTGGACCGCCACTACTGCTTTTTGATGTGAACGTCCTATTCAATATTGCGTGCGCTATTTTCAACGATCGGCTCAGAAGCTTCCCTGTGGAAGAAAATGTAATTACAGTTTCCAAAACTGATATCACCGATTGGAGGAGGTAAAACTTTTAATTAGAGACTAACATCATTACTAATATTGTGCAAAAATATGTTTGTGTGTTAGTTTATAAGTTTGTTCTTCAATCGCACAGCAACGGAACAACTTTGCATGAACATAGTTGACGACTACTATCCTGAAAAAATAGAGGGTTCCCGAAGTCGGGAGGATAAGATAACCAAACAGAAAAAGTTGTTCACGACAGCTGATTACGCTACATCTTTTTTCTGTTTCAATCAAGCTCTAGAGCAAGATTTTTTTTCAGAGATTTTTAATCTAACGACGAATGAAGTTTCGGAAGTTGGAAACTAATCGCACTTGCTACCAAGTTGCGCTACTAGTCAGCAGCGGTAGAGTTCTTCAAAATTAACGAGTGATGTTGAACGTTTACGGCGTTCCTTTTAAAATAATTAAATGGAATAAAATCTAAAAGTTAAAAAGATTCCTCTACGTCGTTATCTCAACCGATAGATGCACACCGGCTATAGGTCCCTTGTAAGCATCTTCACAAAAAGATTAAATTCAATAAAATGTTTGTACTTAATCAAAAATTTAACGTTCCGATAGGGATTTAACTTTCGGTACGATGGCGTGTAGATACCGATTAGGGGTATATGGGTATTTAATTTACACCGCTATACCCTGTTCCAAATTCGCCCGCTATCATATTAGACTGCATCGTCCCTTACCATCAATTGAGATCAGTGAGGCAGTTAAGGCTATCTTGTCATCGAATAAAAAAGGAAAATAAGAAATATTTACAAGCGTTTATTTAACTTGCAATGTATATATTATTATGCTTAAGACAAATCTTGCAAGATGAATTAGAACCACTTCCCAGTTTCCAATTGAGCTGTGCATGTATATTGTATATGTAAATCGGATGACAATGCAATGTTTTTATGACATGGGGCTGAGCTGATCTCATGAAGGAGCTGGAAGTTGACTATCGGAACTCTGTAATTAAACGACGTAACCCCATCGAGTTTGGGCTCGTTTGACTTGATAAGTACTCTGGTCCTAGATGATATCCAGGGTCTGATGATGTGGCCAGCTACTAAAAGCTTGTTTTTTAAAAATACAATTTTTATTTTACACTTGTTTTTGTTTTAAATTAAAACAGCGTACCATATGTGAGTGAGTTACTAAGTTTTCCGTTTGGATCCAGTACAGTGGCAACATTTGCTTTAAAGGACGCCGTGCCATATCTTTGTAATGCCGCTTCCAGGTTCCTCGGAAGACCAGCCGGCACCACAAGCTGTTCACCGACTGCCGGCGTCATGGTACCGCCTTCTGGTTTCGGCGCGTTCGGATCTTTCGGATTCGCTGCAATCTCTAACTCTATGTCGTCGTCTTCGTAGAATTCTGGTAACGGTCTGCGCTTAGGCCGCTTTAGTGTGTTTAGGAGTTGTTGTATTTTTGCTGACACCTGCAGATTTATACACGAATCAAAAGCGTGACCTGACAGCTCCTGCTGCACTCCAAATGAAAATAATGTTGGTACCATTACAGAGTTAAACAAAACCATTGTTTGCTTTAGTTTAACTCCGTAATGGTATTACGGAGACTATTTCAGCTGTTAGCATTTACAGAGGTTAAGCGTAATTTAAAGTTTTTTGTGGGGTTGACCTAAAAAGGTTACTCCACAAAGAAAAACTCTAAGAATTTTTCGGAATCAAGTTTTTTAACATGACTCCGAAAAGTTCCGAGCTACTTTTGTGTTGATGGGAGTTTCTTGCAGACTCTTCAGAATTTCGGTCTGCAACCCGCTTTAAGAGAAGGGCGATAGGACAGCTCTCGGGGAGATAGCTCTTTAAGTAATAAGACTGCCTTTCTTTAAGAGTACTAGTCAAAAGTATTCTATATCTTAGTATTCTCTTTCATGTGTGTGTTTCTAGTTCTAAAGAAGCGAAGGTAAGAATTGGGTATTCGACTGATATTTTTTTATTTATTTAAAATAACGTTTTTAAATATTATAACACAATGCCATTTCTCTTTTATAAATATCTTTACTAGTCAGATTTATAAGCCGTTTTACTGTGACTGTATCTGTCCCTTTCTAAAACGAAATTTTCTATGGAGCGTGTATGGAGCTGCTGAATTGTGACATCACACTTCACTAGCGCTCTCTCTGTCTAACAGGAAGCTTTAAAGCTCTATAACTTATTTGTTTTTGGACCGATTTATTTTCTGTTTTTACAAATGTAATTCTTACATGTCACGTTTTCGATTATAAATAATGAATATCTCACATACATTCTGACTACAGTCAAATACCCAATTTGCATATAGTTTTTGTGGTTAACCTTCCACCTGCCGGTGCCAGTGCCCGTATCCTCTGGTTGCGCGTAGCACTGCACGCGGTCGGCGATGTGAGCACCCCCACGACGCGCCCCAGACGTTGTGTGTGTCACATCAGGCTGAATGTCTATTAACAATAGTTGTCGTCAAGCAAACATTTTATCATTGTAGCATCGTGCGGGTGATAAGTTAAACGTTACTTATTTTACCATATTGTTGCAACTTGCAGTCATAAGGTACAAATTCACATCATTAAATTTTGTAAACTATTTATTCATTTTTAGAAAAATCTTTTTCGTTATTTGAATTCTGATTGCAAGAATACGGTTAAAAATAAGATAATACTATTGACCTGTCACCCTAACCATGCTTCAACAAAAAAACTGTAGTTAACACTTATTGGCAGATAGAAGAATGGTCACAAAACTGGCGGTAGGTCCTATTAGTAGAAGAGGCGGCAGTTGTAAGAACGGCTGTGTAACCGGAAAAAAATTCAAACCTGTTTCTGTCATTAACCTATATTATATTAGAATAATTTCGGTTAAAGTTCCGGTTCGTCCGTTTAACCGGTTAAAGAGTTAACCGTTACCAATTTGAAAAAAAAATTTCAATTAATTTTCCGAAATTGAAAAGTTTCATCATCGTCATCATTATCATCTCATCCTGCGGAAGTCCAGTGCTGATCATAGGCCTTCCCCAGAGATAAGTTTCCCAAACAGTTAATTTGGTTCTTCTGCCAATGATCTATTAAACAAGAAGCAAAACCAAGAAGAAAAAAGCTAAGCGCCTGATGCCCACGGCTGATTGACATGAACCGGTTAATTTGTATTTATTTAGGATTAGCTGATGCCCGCGACTTCGTGCGTGGATTTAGTTTTTAAAATCCCTCGAGAACTCTTTGATTTTCCGGGATAAAAAGTAGCCTATGCCACTCTACAGGTCCTCAAATATACCCATATGCTTATTATATTTAGTTAGGTTGAATAGTCAGACTATAATCATGCAAAAAATCACGACGAACTGTAGCTCTGTTGCAGCGTGATTGAAGGACAAACCAACAAACAAACACACTTTCGGATTTATAATATTAGTATGATTATGAAATTCATACTTTGAATATAATATCATTACCTATACGATATGATTTCGGCGGGTCCAAAAATTTAACGGAAAATAAATTATATTTTCAAACAGTTTTTTTAATAAAAGTTTTCCGAAAAACTGGAACCGGTTTTAAGGCCTGGGTAGTCGAGAGAGATTGAAAAACCGCATTAACGCGTTTTGTTCGTTTCAGGCTTTACAATACTGAATACAGAAATAATTATGTAGACGTTTGTAGAACACAGGTGTTGTATACGGTTTAGATTTTAGATGTTCCATGACCTATATTCAAAGATAATAATGAATTGGAAATAGATGCCACTCATGGTACCGAAATTGCATACGATATCACAAACATACAAAATGTATTGTAAACCAATCACGATACGCGTTCAGTTTAATGCCGAGGAATATCTTAAATTCTATTTGTTTCGATCTTAACCTGCATATAAAGGTGCAATTATACATAGTAATAATGATCAAAGCCATTTTGTTAAAACCTGTCCTATAAAATATGAACACTGTAAATAGTCAGAACTAACAAGTCTTAAGAAAACAGTGCAAAATGTTCGTGTAACAACTTTAATTTGATTTTGATGAAACAATTACAAGTACACTAACACCGTTGAACATTAAAGTTGCGTCTCGCTTGCTTTGTGAGATGATTAAACTTTTGTATTCTTGGCGAAGTAATCTTGAGACTAGCGCCACAGTAGAATTATAACCAGTACTGAAACTACCTACAAACGTTCGAAGCGGCTCACTCACACAAACATGCGCATCGACGAGACCAATTAGCGGTCTTCGCGGTGCTGTCAGTAGTGAGGACCACTATTTGGTCTCGTCGATGCGCATGTTTGTGTGAGTGAGCCGTGTCGAACGTTTGTAGGTAGTTTCCGTACTCTATTGCTATCTTTACTCTGCTAGCGCTCAGCCATTACTTGATCAGTAATACAAAGTATGCTCAAACAAATACTTCAGGGAGCTGCCTTCTTTAAAACGGATCCCTTTATTAATTTCTTTAGGAAGGAACTTATTGTATTGGATATAATATATCCCAAAGCGAATCTAATTACTATAATCTATATGGATTACATCGGACTTTATCATTCTAAAAGATAAACATCTATATATATAAAAGAAAGTGGTGTTAGTTACACTATTTATAACTCAAGAACGGATGAACCGATTTGGCTGAAAATTGGTGGAGACGTAGCTTAGAACCAGGAGACGGACATAGGATACTTTTTATCCCGTTCGACCGCGTTTCCGTCATGTCACTATAAAACGTGGTATAAGAAAAACGCATCTGACATGGAATAACAAAACGCAAATGACAGTGGAATAACAAAACGTAAATGACAGCTAAACGTAATTTTGTCTTTGGTTAAGTAGGTATGGTAAAAAATTTGACAGTTATAAAAAGTGTTATAATAAAGCATTACTGATATTACTAGTGGTTCGCCCCGAACTGAGACCTCGCGGTAACGGTATCCCATGATTATTCATTTAATCGATACATGACGACCAAAACTGACATTATTATTATTATGCCCGTTTTCACCAAACATACCTAAATCATCCCCTATGTAGGAGTCTCTTTACGTAGGTAGCTCTAAAACACAATCCTAAGTCCTAACATCCGTCCCAATGTCCTTTTAGGTGTCCCGTACAGGATCGTGATAAAGAAGTTGACAGTAATCATCACATAACTTATCATAGGTAGCCCGTAAAGGTTAGGGAACGTCAGTGAAAACATTGAATTATTATGTAGGTACTAACGAGTGAAAACGGGTTAGGGGCATCTGTACAAATCGTCATCTATCGACGCGAATAGAAAATATACAAAATGATATTTAACTAAAGAATAATTTTAATTGAATAATATGTTATTATATTATTATGTACCTAAATAATAATGGTCGACGCAAAACTGTTTTTGGGATAAATCGTAGTCGTAACTCCTAGTTCGATGGAATAGTTAATGACTGCGCCATCTATTAGCATTATTGTGAAGCTATGTGAAATTTACTGATGCTCATCAAAAATTAAATAATCTCGTTTCTTTATAATATTCATAATATAATTTTAGTATTTGTTGTTCAAGTACAGGATACAAGTGAAGTAAGAAAATAAGTACAACTTGAAAATATATAGATAATTTTCCCAGAGAGCGTCTTCAAGCGAGCGTATTAAATCGCCACTTTGGAAGCCCCCCATTTCGTCAATTTTAGGAAAAAAATTAAAAAAAAATACGGTTGTACTCTGCTCCAAATTGTCTTTAAAATGATACACAGAAAACCTATGAATCGCAAATAAAAAAAAATTCTTCGCATTCGCTTCTATGAGAGCCCCCCTGAAATAAAGATTTTTATAACTTTTTAAGCCATTTTCGGCTGGAGGCCATCGGTTTACATATTATATCTAAATTTGAAGTAATTACGTTCAGTAATTCAAAAGTTATAAGGCTCTGACAGACGGACGGACGGACGGACGGACGGACGGACGGACGGACGGACGGACAAGTGCAAATCGCTCTAGTAAACTCAGAGACCTCGCTTCGCTCGGTCAATAAATGCGAAAGTGTGTTTGTTTGTTGGTTTGTCCTTCAATCACGTCGTAACAGAACAGCGGATTGATGCGATTTTTTGCATGGGTATAGTAATGGGTGTAGTAGTGGTTCCTCAGACTGGGAGAGCTACTTTTTATCTCGTATAATGAAAGAGTTCCCGCGGGATTTTTAAAAACTAAATCCATGCGGACGAAGTCGCGGGCATCAGCTAGTATTCTATAAATGCGTCATACAGAACGGAGCCGAAAACTGACTCAATCGTTTTAATGTGATGATTTTTTTAGGTTTTGGTATCATCATCATCATCATTAGCAAACCCATCAACGGCTCACTACTGAGCGCAGGTCTCCTCTCAGAGAAGGGTTACAGGCCATAAGTCCACCACGCTGGCCCAATGCAAATTGACAGACTTCACACACATTTGAGAACATTATGAAGAACTCTCAGGTGTGCAGGTTTCCTCACGATGTTTTCCTTCACCGTTGAAGCTTGTGATATTTAAATTCTTAAACGCACTTAACTTAGAAAAGCCAGAGGTGTGCCCGGGATCGAACCTGCGACCCCCCGAAGGAGACCACAGTATTAAACACTAGGCTATCACTGATTTTTTTTGTTTTGGTATAAATTTGAAAAAAAAAAAATCATGTCAAACACAATTTGACCCCTGTAAAGAATGAAAGGAAATAAATTATTTTGTTACCATGTCGCTTAATCTGCCCCAGATTCATTAGTCTACCCGACGACAACGTCAAGATATAACAGATATCCCGCCGCCTCATTCCTCGCATTATTTAAGGTTCCGTACATAAACAACGGACAAGGATATGAAGGGATGTATTATACCTATCTGTACTTAGAACAGGGTACCAATTGACTAAAAGTTACCCCATATACGCTAATATCATCGAATACGTTCTCGTATTCGATGACATTAGCGTCAAAGTAAAATAATTCTTGATGGTATTGATTTAAAGCAGGGATTCTCAAACTATTATTTTGGGCAAGAGACCCCTTATCCAAAAAGAACTGAATCTCTAGTTTTTTTCCTATTGATACAAAATATCAATACCAATTTAAAAACTTCGCGGTTGGTTAAGTGAGTAAACTTGACATCATTTTTAGTTATTCTTATAACAAGTTGGTACACGTAACACAACTTAAACAGTATCTTGAACATTTCAAATAAGAACTTATGTTAATTAATAGGGGTCGATTTTTAGACCTCGTCGACCCCCAAAATCAGTTTTCGTGTACCCCTGGGAAACCGCCACTTTGGGAATCCCTGATTTAAAGTCACAAATTCAGTACAACAGAATTTAATATGGAGCGTATCGTACATACGTAAACGTATAAGAATGCATACACGAAATTGAGCTCTAATTAAATGCTGCTATGGTTTATTTTACTTTGACACTAATGTCATCGAATACGATTACGACCAATGGTCTAAAGACAATCACAAATCTTTAAGTTTTGAAGACAACAATCTCCGCCACAAAGAAAAATGAGACAACTTTCTTCATAGCTCAAAACAAGGAGATAAGCAGAGAGGTATGGGAATGGCGATCTACCACGGCTTATTTACGAAACTGCGTCTCCCCTCTCTGCCCATCTCCGCTCATACTTACATGCCGGGAGATGTGTGATTTCTGACAGGTCTATCTCTGTTTTTTCCCTGGGCGTGTGTTTCTTCTCCCTCTGGTGGTGCAGCTGAGGCAGGGGGTGGGGAAGTGCGCGGGGGTGGGGCGCAGCGGGACGGCGCGCGGGCGGCGAGCCCAGCTCAGGCGGAGGAGGTAGCTCAGAGTCACCCGCACACGAATCCTCGTCGGAACTTGAAGCTAATATAGGGAAACATTTTTTTATTTCATGATAGAATAGAATAGAATAGTTTTTATTCAAATAAACTTTTTTACAAGTGATTTTGAATCGTCGATGAGTCTACCACTGGTTGCGAATGCCCTTCCTGCCGAGAAGAACCAGCAAGAAACTTGGCGGTTGCTCTTTTCAAAACAAGTTTACAATACAATAGATACTATGCTATGCGGATGAAACTTAACAGGAAAGCGGACCCTGGCGTATGCCGGGACAAACGCTAGGAAGAAGAAGAAGAGATACTATGCTATGCATGCAGTGTTTCCACAATGAGTGGAAGTTCCACAAAAGGTATGCTTTTGTTATAATTCAACACATGTTAAGCCGGGCAGACAGAAAGTAGCTCCATTCCCGCCGGTGGCAACCGTTCACGAGCATGACGCATGACCCAGCCATTGCTTCGCTCAAACATATTTGAGGCAACGTAACAACAGGCATCATAAGACACAGATATGGATACCTTGGTGCAAAAGTGATCAAACAGAAGAAAAATTAATATTGCTTGGCTATAGTCCGCCAAACAATTTTTTTTTATTATGGAATTCCGCAAAGCAACGCCTGCCCCTGTAGCCAAGTAACACTTCGTTGTGTCTATTCTCTTTCTACGATAGTTGTCACTTGAAGTTTTGGCTAGAGCTAGACTAGATTGCGCTACAGCTGATCAAAGACAGAAGTGTATTGATAATATTTCGCGGCATTTTGTATTTTAAATATTTAAAATGCTAAAAAAACAATTCAAAATGCCGCGAAATATTATTAATACACTTCTGTCTTTGATCAGCTGCAGCGCCATTTGGTCTAGCTCTAGCCAAAACTTCAAGTGACAACTATCGTAGAAAGAGAATAGACACAACGAAGTATTACTTGGCTACAGGGGCTGATTCTATTCAATATTTCAAAGTGACATAGACTGTGACGGGACCGTGGTCCATGCAACTGGATCAAAATATCGACATTATAAAAAAAGCCGGCCAAGTGCGAGTCGGACTCGCGCACCGAGGGTTCCGCACTCCAAAAGTAAAAGTAAAACGATAATATTAAATGAATTTGCTTATTTATCGTTAACTTTGTTTGTAGAGGTTTATTGTTAATATAAAAAAAACTATGCTAGTTAGAGCGTTGGTTTTATTTTTCCTGTAAAATATACATAAACCTCTATTGACCATAATTATTTCAGATTTTTCGATTGGTAAACTTCGGAGATAAGGGGGGGGGGGGGGACGGTATATTTTTCGACATTTTGGCCGATTACTCAAAAACTATTATATATAGAAATAAATAAAAAACTGTATTAGAATGCACAAGGCCTTTCATATGATACCCCACTCGGTATAATTATCTTACTTTGAAATTTCAAACCCCTGATTTTCCCCCTTTTTTAATTAAACTACAATAATTTTCGCGTTGATTTTATTTTTCCTGTAAAATATACATAAACCTCTATTGAACATAATTATTCCAGATTTTTCGATTGGTAAACTTCAAAAATCAAAAACTAATAAAATTTCATGTCGATAGCTTTAATAGTTACTGAAATAATCGACTGTGACAGACGGACGGACGGACGGACGGAGAAAGTCTCACCATAAGGGTTCCATTTTTACCATTTTGGTACGGAACCCTAACAATTATCGTGTATGAACACGTATAATACATTATAATTATGTCATTGAACCACGAAATAAGACTAAAAAGACATTGTGTGAGTTTTTAAATATGTATTGACGTAAATGCGTCATACTCTCACTGCATCACTCACGTCGTCAAAGAGCAAATAGTTACCTACTTTTAGTTATTAGGCCAAAATTAGGTACTTGTCAGGCCAAAAGGCTCAGATTAGAATGATGACGGATAATGACTTTATTGTTTCCTAGCTTGTGTGAAGCTCAGCGTTAATCACAAAGTTTGCTCTGAATAGCTATTAATTACTCGTTAAATTAAACCGCCAGAAACATGTAATTAAAACAGTCTGACTGATTAAATTATTAGTATCAGTTATTATTTTTACTGCTTATTTCTGTCCGTTGGTTACCTTTTCATAGTTCATCCGCTGACCAGACCTTGAGGGGCACTGTTATCTAAGGGTGAGATCTATAGATGGCACTCTCACTTAGCTCAGACTTAAGACTGAGTTAAAACGACATACAGGACATATTTGTGTCTCAATTTAACTTCATTTTGAGTCTTGGGCAGAGCCAGAGTACGATCTATAGATCTTAGATTTTTATCTCGGAAAATCAAGAAATCCCACCATGAAATCGAGGACATCCCCTAGTAAATATACATTATGCCAAGAAAGCCTTTCGCTCCTGGTTGATAAACGTTACTCACAAAGATCGTGCCTCTCTCTATCAGGACTCTTGGCCATCATCGAAGTTCTTTTAGACGGCATAGGGAGCGAAGGCTTAGGCCGGTTCTGCATTTCCGCGAGCGCCTGTTGCACTGCCTCCTGTCTCACTTCTGCAAACCAATTGAATTATTAAGAAAAATACCTCAAAAACTAACAGCAGCTCAAGTCACATTAGCGCAGAGGCGAGTCGACGCGAAGCGTTTAAAAAATCCTATAATATATTCTGAACTAAATTTCCACTAAGTAATGGACTTTTTGTTTATCTCAGCTAATATTATGAATGCGAAAGTGTGCTTGTTTGTTGGTCTGTCTTTCAATCACGCAGCAACGGAGCGGATCGATGTGATTTTTTGCATGGGTATGGTGGAGGACCAGGAGAGTGATATAGGCAAGTAGCCAGATAAACAAACGGTGTCGCGGAACAAAGCAAGTGTGAAAATAAAAAAGAGTACAATACTCTTTTTTATTTTCATTGATGCAAGTAGCTATTACTATAAGTATTGACCTAGTCAAGGTGGCAAGGTTGCTGATTTATCGAAAAAAAAAATTGAAAATCTAAACAAAGATGATGTGCTCGTACTTTGATTAATTACTTTCTACTCAAAAGTGCAAGATGCGAGAAAATTATGGATATCAATCAGCTATTTTTTATTTCCTTTTTTATGCAACTTTCTGGCATACCTACTACTGTCGCTGAACCAAGCGACAGTAGTATGCCAGAAAGTGATTTGAGAAAAGACGCTTCATTACGCTTTGACTTTGCACCAATAATGCCTTGAGCCTTAAATATGTCAAACTTACGAGTGATATGTCGCAGACAAGCGAAGTTTTTGATGGTAATGATGAGAGTTATATTGAATCTGAATTTGTATGTTTTCCTTTTACAGTCTTTTAATTGATTGATAAAGTCAAAGTGCTCACCTCTGGAGATATCACCAAGAAATTTGACAAATATCTAACGTGCTATTCATGTACAATACAGATTAAAGATGCAATGATAAATTACTAGATAAGGATAAGAATAGTAAGTAAATATTTTTACTGCATAAATAACGTTTACTCTCTTGTCAAAATGCTAACAAATAAAGCGGTAAAGTATTTGCTATAATAAAAATAAAAAAGATAAAATATGTGCTATTATTATTAATGTAGTTAAAATTTATTTCAGTTTAAAGACTAATATTAATTTAATTACTTTGAATTTTACACATAAAATATTTCAGACAAAAACACGCAAAATTAATTATAATATTTCATACAGTTTGAGAAAATAGGAAACCAAACAGATAACGTTAAATATGAATAGCAGAAAACGAATAAATAAAATAATTTTTGCTTACTACGAAACGCATGATAATAATACTCTATAAAAAGTTAATAATAGTTCATTACAAGAAACAATTTGACTAATTAATTTCGCTTAATTTGAGTACCTACATAAAAACAAATGAAAACGAAAACATTTTACCATAAAGACACCATCAAGTTAATTAAGCATTATTTTAGCTAAGAGCAGCTTTTTGCAAACATATCAATTCATTCTAAATATCATCATTCTAAATATAATAGTGGTTAAACCTAAATATAATATTCCGTTATTGTGACATCCATAAACATACTTAATAATCTCAATGGACGTATAGAATGAAATGATATAACTGGACTAATCAGACGTGCAAGCATGAAAACATGCATAGTAATTTACGTGACAAGGCAACTATGTTCACAGAAATGAAATAGTGTCAAATTAATAAAACACATTTAGCATGCCAAACTTTCGTGCTGTACGTACCGTGTCCAAGTCAAGAGAGTTAAGGTGAATGATATAGAATAACGAACTAAACAATACAGGCTAATTTCCTTGATGCTTACTTTAATTAACATTGCGGACTTGAATGTTTTTGAATTGGTGTATTGTGTAACTGTCAATAATTGTTTCTTACATAAATGACGTAATAAAAGCTGCCGATATAACTGCCTTGTATTTAATTTGTGTATGTTTAGAAACTTACTTCGAGCATTACTGATCTTAGCCAAGAATTAGTTGACGTAACGCATCCTCCAACGAATATTATTACAAAAAAAGGAACCCAGTTACATAAAAGCCTGCAAAACTTATAATTGAACTTCTTAATGAAAGTTGCACGTTAGGCGGTCAGGGTTAATTAATTACCGTTAAGGTTGAACTTGCTTATCAAAAAAATATGAGAAGTGGGTTGCATAAGTCAGTATTCATATGGTATTCATGCATCCATGGTTAAAGTTGAAGCCCATATTTTTTACCGAATTCAAAAAAATGAGGAGGTTCTCAATTCCACGCGTATTTTTTTACAGGTTTTAACAGTTTTGAACTTAATAACACAAAGACACTCGATTTCAGAAATCGAAGAATCAGGGAAAGAACAATGGCAAGGTTCCATACATCAGTTTACCTGATATCGATTTGAAGCGTCTATAAAAGAAAAATTATTAAAACCGTAATGATTCCATTACTAAAACATAATCACTGAGATTTTTTATTTGAGGAACTCACAAAAAAAGATATTAACAACTGTGTTACTTAGTAGTCTATAGACCTCTCCTACATAGAAAGACTCTTGAATTTTCAGGCGAGCAATGACATCAAGCAACGATCCAATACTCTGTGGATCCAAACTCAAAGCGCGGTACTGACTTGTCAAGATGTCATTATCACGTGTTGCCCTGGTGATACAAAATACATATTATCTATACTAGTGTTGGTTTAATACTCATGGCTATACTAATATTATTAAGAGGAAATATGTTTTTGTTTGTTTGTTTGTTTGTACCTTTAGAGAATATTCTTGCGTCACCAATGTGGGAATCTCTCTACTACTCCGTATGCAGCGCCGTGTTCTCTATCAAGGTTATGGGGCTTGTTAAAAGAAGTTACTCCGTGACTTCAAATATTTAATCAATTGCACATTAATATTAAATTACAAAATTACTAAACCCTACAGTGGAACAGTGTGACGTGTGCGGCCGGTAAGGAGCAACTGGCTGAAGCCGGTACGAAACGATTTAACAAAACTCAATCGGCGAAATGCTTGCTCAGCATCCGCTACAGTACCGAATAGTCTCTGTAACTACTGCACCGATTTTAACAATTTTTTCACCAATAGAAAGGTAAATTATCAGGAAGTAACATAGGCTATAATAATTTATTGTCAAAAAAATTAGATATCCTTGCAATAATGTAACCCAAAGTAGGAAAATTTTGCCTTTAAAATGCATTATCTGGCGTGTGCTGAGACAAATATTGATGATACATAAAAATGATGTACTGCATGATTAAAGTACTTATTATTCTCTACAATAAAGTCCCTGAGGGAAAATATCTAACTATCATATAAATATCGTATAGTAAAGGTCGTAGCTTTTGTGTTCCAAAATTTAATTAGATCGCCTTTATTATCGTGGTATTAATTCTTCCTCACTAATACATAATATTATAAATGCGAAAGTGTGTTTGTTTGTTGGTTTGTCTGTGAATCACGCTGCAACAAAGCTACGGATTAACGTGATTTTTTGGATAGGTTTAGTTGAGAACCTGGAATGTGACATAGGCATCCCGGAAAATCAAGGAGTTCCCGCGGGATTTAAAAACTAAATCTACGCGGACGAAGTCGCGGGCATCAGCTAGTTTTATATACACACATAGTACATAGTCCCTCGCCTAATAAACAATTTAGATAGTAAAGTTAGATTTTTTATTAAGATTAGATTACAATTTACTGAAAATAATTTGAAACGTAAACTAAAATCATATTTTTTGGATAAGTTGGTTTGTTAATGTTATTATAGGTATTTGTGTTTAACAGAATCGGCTGATAGCTCACAATTTAAACCTAAGTGGTTTCTCGTGTGCTAATAAGAACATTTTTGTATATTCCTCTTAGTTGATAATTAAAAAATATATATATATATATAAAAACGAACTAACTTAATTACTTTGTTTTGCATACATCATATTCATACACGCCTCCTAAAACACTCAGGTATAAACCTACTATTGTTCTTTAGGTAGCGAAATAAATACGTAATTAGCAACAGCTCATTACTTGTACCATTTAAACGAGTAAGCAGTGCAAGGTCAATATTACGCAGACATTTCGTTGCATGCACATCCTAGTTTTGTTTATGTTTTAAAATGTAATCTTTACATAATAATATTATGCATTATTTACATCGACAACATCGGTAACGTATGAAATAACTGCATTGAGCTGAGCCATCATTTGTGTTATTGATTCATTGTTTACTTTAACATTAATAAAGTATGTGCTTACATTTTAAGGTGATACTGAGAAGCGATATAAACATTGACGACACAGATAACATTTGTAATCTAATATATAAAATTCTCGTGTCACAATGTTAGTTACCTTACTCCTCCGAAACGGGTGGTCCGATTTTTATGAAATTTTGTGTGCCTACCCGATATGGGTAGGTCTGAGAATCGGCCAACATCTATTTTTCATACCCCTAAATGATAAGGGTGACCAACCACTAAATATTTTTGTTGGCGGTACGTAGTTCACTGGGTCAGCTAGTTTACATCTAAATATATAAAAGGCAAAGGTGACTCACTGACTGACTGATCTATTAACGCACAGCTCAAACCACTGGACGGATCGGGCTGAAATTTGGCACACAGATAGCTATTATGACGTAGGCATCCGCTAAGAACAGATATAAAAAAAAATCAACCCCAAAGGGAATAAAAAAGGGTTTAAAAAATTAAACTTAACGTGAGCGAAGCGGCGGGCAAAAGGTAGTCTATATAAATAAAAATGAATGTTGGTAAGCGCATAACTCAAGAATGGATGGACCAATTCGGTTAATTTATTTTTTTGTATGTTCCTTAAGGTCCACGGAAGGTTTAAAAGAAAAAAAAACAAACAAACAAAAAAAAATTATAATAGATAAGTTGGCGGTACGAAGTTCGCCGTGTCAGCTAGTTGACAATAAAATTTTGGCTAATGTTATTCTGCATTTAAACGATTTCTAAACCAAACTAAATTGACAGATCTAAATCTCATCCTACCCCTCTCACAATGTTCCCTGTAAAAAAGTATAGCACTAAATTTAGACCTATCAATTAGTTTAGAGATAGTTTACAACAGAATTAGCCAAATAATTCGTTAGCGTAGAAATCAGTAATACTATAAGGTTGTAACTCGTAATCACTAATGAATTAATGAAACACAGACCGGAGACTTATTTTATTTTACTCACTGTGACATGTATGGGACAATCAACAGGGGATGAAGTTATTTTCGCACCCACACATCATTTTAACCAGTAAAGTAAAGTAATAAAGAGGTCAACTGTGAAATGTTAAGTATTACCTAATTGTACCTTAGTTTTTTGGCTCCTAAGAGATGCAAAGCACTGTAAAAGTTGCACAAAAACGTTCTCCTCTTAAATATTTGAGTTTACAATTTTTAACTAACAAGGGGTACCCTAACCAAAATTTTAACACCATAGAATATTCTGGAACCGATGGGTGTTGGAAATGGTGGAAAAGAAATAAACTTACTTAGTGCTAAAATCAACAATGCCGAGTTATGTTTAACCAAGGAATAAATTGGACGTTCCGAACGTTTTTGTATTAAAAATCTGCCAAAACTTCAAAATTCCTCGGTTAAACGTTAAAAATATAGAGAAAGTACCTACTATATAAAAAAACAAATTCTCCAAGCCTAACACATTATTAAACTAATTAACTGCACTTACTTGAAGAAACCTGTCAGTGACCAAGTTTGGATAAATAATGTGAAAAACACTATCACCTCGGAACGATCTCTGATTAATTTGGATAGCTGTAATACACTATTGGCTAAAATGCAGTTGGCTATCTTCACTCACACGTTTTGTAGGTACTAATAATTTATAGTTTTTGTTCTGCCTACATTTCTTGTGAATATTTTTATTACTAGCTAATGCCCGGGAACTCTTTTTTAGTCACTTGGGAACTTTTTAGGGTTCCGTACTATTATATATTTACTCTCTACTTACTTTTTGATAAGAGAAAATTAAATTTTAAGAAACATAAATCTACGCAGAAGTCGCGAGTATCAGCCATTAGGTAAATATAGTATAAATTAATGACGAAATACTCTTATTGAGGAAGGAAGAATGCTTTAAATTTAAACTCTTATCTCAAATTTATTTGAAGAACTTCATAACTACTTTCAGTGAAGCCCTTTCATATAATATCCCACTTGACCCCATTAAAAAAAAATATACATATTTATTTTCATCTATATAATATACTAGCTGAGGCTGACCCAGCGAATTTCGTACCGCCAACTTATCTATATAATAAAACAAATAAACTATCCCAATCCAAAAAAACTATCCTATCTTTTAAGTTGGACCAAATTACAGATAGTCACGATAGTTTGATAAAAATCGGTTCAGTAGTTTAGGAGTCCATCGCGGACAAACAACGTGATACGTAATTTATATATATTAAGATATAAAGTGAAAAGTTTGATGATGTTTAATTTTAAACATTTTATTAAATATATATCAATAAATTATAGTGGATTTAAAATTAAATGACGACACATGCAGCGGAAATGTTGCGTGTACAGCTGTTGATTTTCTCTTGCACGCACATGTGCAAGATGTTTTTTAATAACAATATTAGATGTCTAAAACAATAAGACCCTTAGTACGTCTCCGCTGCGACACCGAAGATGCACAGTGCGGGACAGGGCAGTTCAGGTATGGTACGAAATTGCATCAGAAAAAGATCTTAGTGAAATCTCTGAATTAAAGCAGGAAAATTCGTTTTTCTCATATAATTAACAAGTCACAGCGAAGCTTCAGCGGTTTCGCTATATATTTATTTCGCGGCGGTCTGCTACAGGCCTAAAACCATCCACACATCTAATCGTAAGTAGCTCTCTCTAAGCTCAAAGGTTATTCTTGTAGCAAAGTAAACGATAACATTGGGTTTTAAAATCATCAGAATCCAGAATGGACAAGCCAGAATCCCAATTTGGCACCTACAATCTCCATTTCATACAAGTGTTAATTAAAAATTTAAATCACCGCGACATGAGGAATGCATTGATCTAAGTTAGACAAACCTGACGCCCCACCGCTTTTCTGCTCTAAAATATTGATTTTGGAAAGTCTGTAGTTACTAAGATTTGGCTTAACACACAGAGACAGACTTTTAGTAAATAAGTACGTATATTGTTTAATAAGAAAACCGTTTGTTTAGTCTAGCTCAAAAATCAGTGAGTAGGTCTAGTTTAAAAAAAACTCATGCAAAAAAAAGCATACCCTCGAATTGGAGCTCCCGAACAGAGTTGTTCATTATATCATAGTCGAGCTATCGTAGAACTTACATAAGAATCAAAGAAATACAAATCCGTAACTCGGAAAAAATTCTCTGTAAAATACGGTAGTTGGGCAGTTTGTATTTTTTTAAAGATTAAAAACTTTACAATATTATGAAAGTAATATAAATCAATCATTTCAAGTTAATTCAGCAAGTTACGGTTGGAAAGATTTGTACAAAATTAGGGTTCGTACTCGTAATTTAGTACCTAGATTTACGTCGAAAAAATGTTGGCAAGTGTAATAAAAAAAAATCGGCCAAGTGCGAGTCGGGCCTCGCTCTTTTAGGGTTCCGTACATATGACCAAATCATTTTTTAGGGTTCCGTACCGAAAGGGTACCAACGGGACCCTATTACTAAGCCTACGCTGTCCGTCCGTCCGTCCGTCCGTCCGTCCGTCTGTCAGCGGGCTGTATCTCGTAAACCGTAACGGATAGACAGATGAAATTTTCACATATTATGTATTTCTATTGCCGCTATAACAACAAATAATAAAAATTAAATTAAATTAAAAAAATTAAATTAAAATATTTTCATGGGTACATGGAAATATTTTTATTTAATTTTTTTTTTTTTACACATTTAGATCTTAGTTCTTAGAAAGTACTAAATTAGCATATGGGGAGAAAATGCTAGTTTGTTTTGGTCACAACTTACAAACCGCATTATAAATCGGTGTTTTCAGTATTTGTTGTTTAAATACACTATATAGTACACAATATTCCAAAATTTCAAATTCCTAACTAGTTTAGTGTTTGAGACTAACAAAATTGGTCTAAAACCGACAACTTTGATGGCCCCCATTTCTTCATTTTTGTAGCTAAAAAATAAAAAAATATATATTTGAACTCCACTTAATGAGTTCTAGACAATGACACCCCACATGCCAGGGTAAAAAAATAAAATTCTATTTCGACTCCTTTTCCGTGTATGGGAGCCCCCTTTATTTTTAATTTAATTTTATTTTTATTATTTGTTGTTATAGCGGCAATAGAAATACACAACATGTGAAAATTTCAACTATCTATTACGGTTTACGAGATACAGCCCGCTGACAGACGGACGGCGGAGACTTAGTAATAGGGTCCCGTTGGCACCCTTTGGGTACGGAACCCTAAAAATGAACAACTAAGCTTTAGAAGGTTGAAGTGAAATGTGGTAAAACTATATTTGCCTTTTAATTTTGAATACAATTACAGTTAAGCTTGGTAATATTATCTCTCGGAGCATTTAATCATATTATTTAATATAATATATAAATATAATATAAAAAATTCTTTTTAAACGCCTTTTCATTTCAAACGCCCGCGCCACTACAAAGTATAATTATATGTTATTGTAGATATTTTAAAAACAGCTCGACTGATTTCTTGAAAATATTAATGGGCCCATCTGGGACGTATACCCTTTCAAACAAAAAAAGAATTTTGCAATAAAAATAAAATAAAAAAATAGCTAACAGTACAATATAAATATAATAATGTTATATTTACATAATATAAAACGTTTGTGACAAGAAAATACAATATCAAGATGATGCACCACTGCATTGGCTAATTGAAACTCGAACGTGAAAGTAAAAACATAATATGTAGTCTTAGTAAATAACACGTCAAGGTAGATTAAAAGGGTAAAAGGTTACCGATGTCTAGTCTAGTAGCTAAACGGATTAGAACTGGTCGTCAGTTAAAGCTCTAGATCGTGATAAGCACAATATTGGGTTATGAAATCTAATAACCGATATCGGAAATGGAATAAATACGTATCTCTCTAGTTTTTCCTTCTTTTTTCAAGATCTTGGTGGATGTAGAAATTACGACGTCTAGACAGTTCGAATCTCAATAGCGAATGGGGCCAATCAACATTGAGTTTTGCTGCGCTGTGCTGTCTCAGCGAAGCTGCATGGCATTGATAGATTTGTGAATTAAGATCCCACCAAGTCTACTATTGACATCATATCCCGAGAATTTTGTTTATCTGGTATAATCCAAACCCAAGTTATGAGCGTTCAAAAAAACGACGAAGCACTTCAAGAAAAGGTAGGTTGCGTTTCGCTTGGCTCGTCTCGGCGGGGACCCTCCCGTGTCCCCGCAGAAGCAGATCTTCATTGTTAGGGTTCCGTACCCAATGGGTGCTAACGGGAGTCGTAACCCTATTACTAAGCATCCGCAGTCCGTCCGTCTGTCCGTCAGCGGGCTGTATCTCGTAAACCGTAATAGGTAGACAGTTGAAATTTTCACAGTATTTCTATTGCCGCTATAACAAATAATAAAATTAAATAAAAAAAATTTTTTTTTACCCTGGCATGTGGAGTGTTATGGTCTAGAGCTCATTAAGTAGTTGAAATACATTTTTTATTATTTTTAGCTCCAATAAATGAAGAAATGGGGGGGGCCGTCATAGTTGTTGGTTTTAGACCACTTTTGTTACGGGGCCTATCTTAAATCTAAACTAGTTAGGAATTTGAAGTATCTTACTGTGTTTTCTTACTTATGTACTGTATAGTGTAATTAAACAACAAATACTGAAAACACCGATTTATAATGCGATTTGTAACTTGTGACCAGAACTGACGAGCATTTTTTCCCATAATATGCTAATTTAGTACTATCTAAGAACTAAAATATCTAAGTATCTAGTTTAAAAAAAAAGTGATTCAGTCATATGTACGGAACCTTAAAAGAACGAGGCCCGACTCGCACTTGGCAAATTTTTGACATTATAATTAACATTATGCAATGCGCAATAGTTGCTTTAGATAAATAAATCTACTGGGACACAAACATGATAAAAAAATTTCAAAGGAAACGAAACCGGCGAAGTGCAAGTAGATATTTAAAAAAAAATTAAAGTGCCTTTGGTTAGGTCCGCATAAGTTTGTTTGTAAACGATTATTCATGATTTCTAAAAATCAGAGCAGGTTAGTGATAATATTGTTTAGATGAACAGGTAATATTTAAAAAAGATAATAATTTAAAAATTTCAGCTTCGCAGACCTCGGAGAGAAAAAGGGATAGTTATATTTTGAAAAAAAAAAAATTATTGTGGCAAACTGACCAATTGACCATGTTGCAACATAATAAAAGACCCTTTTTATTTAGGCACGGAGCCCTAAAAATAAGGAACTACATTTTACTTAGTACTATTCTGTGATTTTACGTAAAACCTTTCAGAGAAATAGATGAAGCTGAATATCGTTGAAGCATGGAACAGAAACACAATTTACTGAAATGCAAATAGAAAACAAAATAAAGCGATGCTGGCTCTGAGATGCAAAAAAGAACAACACTTGTTGAGGCTGATAGAATCGACAAGAAGAAACATTAAATGAAACCAAATAAAAACGTGATTTACTATTAGTAATGCAACTCTCGTGAGTAAAATCTGCTCTATAGGAATTACAAAAATAAGATTTAGAAGAATAGGATTTGCAGGAACGGAAAAATTTTATAAAACAAAAATTAAGTAATTAAATTTTCCCTGGATTGTCATTATACCATAAGGTTTACTTAAGTAAGTATACATAATTATATGGTTTGCAGCGTAGATCGCCTTTTTGTATTGTATTTGTACATTACTTAACACACAGTAAAATCTTGCAAACATACGTGATCACCTAACTGATCATGAATTTATTGAACTTTTCGTAAATTGTTGCATTATGTCGTAGTAATTTTATATCATGCAAATTGCGCACGTAAGTAGCGGAGGAATCTTAAAGGCAGAAAATTATCTTCGAGAGATACTTCATAATTATGAAGATTTCTTAGTAGGTATGTATAAAATAATTCATAGGTTATAATTACTAATTAGTATTAATGACGGCAGTGATAGCATAGTGGTTAGGACTGCGGTCTCCAATTCGGGGTATCGCAGTTCGATCTCGGGTACGCACCTCTGACTTTTCGAAGTTATGTGCGTTTAAGCAATTAAATATATTTCATGCTTCACCAGTGAAGGAAAACATCGTGAAGAAACCGGCACGCTTGAGAGTTCTCCATAATGTTCTTGAAGGTGTGTGAAGTACGCCAATTCACATTGGGCCAGCGTGAGCGTAGTAAACTATGGCCTATAACCCTTCTCTGACTGACAGGAGACCTGCGCTCAGTACTGAGATGATGACGATTAATTACCGCCTACTTAGGTTAGATTGTAATCGCATTGAGCACCACATTGTTACTCAGTTTTAGAAAAAACTTCATACGTCTAACTTTCAATGACGAATCCATTTATTAGACATGTTAAGATATTAAAGGTCAAATTTAGGAGTGGTAGCTTAGTCGCTATTTATTTAAAGTTAAACTTAAAATTTATTTACTCGCGCAGCAAAAAGAAAACTGAGCACCGGATTGATATTGATTTGATATATAATTATTATTAATTAAATTAAAAAAGAATAGAATAGCTTTTGGTCTGTCTGTTTGCAATGCGTTCTACACCAAAGCGTGGCGGCAAATGGCACAAGCACAACTTTCTTTTGTTTTATGTTTATTTGTTGGACGGTGTTTAGTACGATTAAAAACTCGTGGTAAGCAGGCACATTTATTGAATTAGATGGTTCTAACTTCGGAGAGTTTTGCTTGTAATTTAACAGTTGATGTTTTTCCTCAGTTATAGTTATATTGTTTGTTATATTTTATCTAGTAATTGTTATATTTTTATTCTAGTAAATGTTATATTTTATCTAGCAATTGATAATATTATGTTTTAGTTATAAGAGGCTTGTTTGTCAGAAACACGTCTGTGGACACTTTAAGGTTCCTCCTGAAAACCAGCGTTGCAGCTTGCTGCAGCTTTGTGCTGAGTGAGGAGCCTTATTTGTTCACGAACTACTTTATGAAATAGCCTAAATCGTCTTTAAGCGAATATTGTAAAATAGAATTGTGTTCGTGAACAAATAAAACTTTTATCTATCTATCTATCTACTAGATACCGCCCTTCCAACAAACAATAGCTCCATGTGTTTCATGTTTACAAACATTGGTTGCCACTTGACTATGTGGGTACGTACGCCTATTTAGGCGTACTATGAATTGCCGCAATTCACTAATACACCGACGGTACCTACTAATGTAATTTACTTTACTGTTGAATTTGGGGCGATAACAGTATAGTTTAAAACAGTTCAGTTTTTAGTGTCACCGACGTCGGCCCAGTCTATAAGTTATTAACGAGAAGTAGTATCTACAGGCATTCCGTAAGGATACAATCACAAGCACTTATGTATCAATTTAACATTTAAGAAAGTATGTCAGTTGCTCCGAGTGGTACGTTAGAGCCCTTCCTATGCATATTGTACTTTAGAAATAGACTGTCTATGTCTATATATTATTGTTAGAAGAGAAAACTTTATGCCCCCTTTTAGTATTAGCCTTGGGCATATATGGGATACTTATATATCCCATATATAAGTATCCCAACGTTGGATTATTGGATCCAATAATCCAATGGATCGTTATCTCTTATGCAAGTAACTTGCTGCTATCCGTGAAGAGTTATGTCCTCTATCTCCGTTAATATTTATCAGCTTCATCAGAATTAGACAAAACATGCCTAATAGTATAACACTTTCAAATAAAAAAAGATTATTAATAAAAACGGTTAAAATTTTACGGAGTTATGAAATAAAATCGATAAAAACTTTCATCCCCTATCCCGGAAGAACCTTATTGTTTATCAGGATTTTTATCCTGAGATCCTGTCAAAATATAGGATTGTTTTTACAATACTATACCAAACTATACCAAATTTGGGCCAGTATCGATGATAAAGCGTCCTCCAATTAAAATTTTAAAAATATTTTTTCTGTACAGAATTCGTCCAGGTACAGTTTTATTATATTTAAGACTAGTGGACCCGCCCCGGCTTCGCACGGGTAGGCTACAAAACAAACACAATGGTATAAACATCTAGGGCCTGGGGGTTAATGATTTAGTCTATGCCTATGGGTTAGACCTTCATAAAAATATATGTAAGTATGTATTCGATCGTTTTCCTTTAGGTGAGTGACTTTTGCTGGTACCCGTGAAGAGTTATGTCCTCTATCTCCTATAATATTTATAAGATCTTCATCAAAATTACACAAACCATGCCTGATAGTACCTAAACACTTTTAAATAAAAAATAATTATTAAAATTGGTTCAAATTTGACGAAGTTATGAACTAATGTAACTAAAATCAATAAAAAGTAAAAACTATCATCCCCTACCCTCGAGGAACCTTATTGTTTATCAGGATAAAACTATCCTATATGTTCACCTACCACTATACCATAATTATTTCATTTAAATCCGTTCAGTAGTTTTAGCGTGATGCCCGGACATACAGACATACAGACAGCTGTCTGTCTGTATTTTTTTCTGTCTGTGTATGTCTGCCTATACAGTCTGTCTGTCAGACAGACGGATAGACAGACAGAAAAAATTTAAATAAAAATCTGCTTTGGGCCCAGTATCGATAATAATAAAGCATTCTCCGGTTAAATTTTTCAAAATAAATTAAATGTACAGATATCTTCCAGTTACAGTGTTATTATAAGTAAGTATAGACAGATTTTTTACGTTCATACTGTCAAGGCACTCATTATTTAAATTTAATTAATTTGTGCTTGATAAAACCATGGGAATATGGTACCTACTAGTTGATGCTTACGACTGTGTCCGCGTTGATTTACGTAGTTTAAAAAACTTAAGAACCCCTCGACGTACCGGGATAATGTTTTATATCTAGTTATTAATTGTGAATGACTTTAACGATCCAGACTTTATAAGCTGTCTCCTTTTAGGTACATGATACACTCTTAATAAGTTCATAGATCCCAGGGGCTCGCAGCCGGTCTGCCCAGCGCTCGGCATTTGCGGTCAAGGGATAGCGGAGAATGGCATTCGGATAGGCGGATATAGACCGCTGTGAATAATTTTGTGAATTTAGCTAATACCCCTTGGCGTATTTAGGACCAGCAGCTATGTTATCCAGTATGGCCTCGTTGCCGTGTTAACTGCCTCGTCGGTATAGTGGTTAACATTGGGTGGAATAGTTCCGACACAGGACTGATCACCCGTCTGGCGTTAGCTAGGCGTCCCCTCCACAAATACAATAGTGGTTAACATGTTCGACTAAGAATGACAAGGTTCAAAGTTAAATTCCCGAGTCGGGCCAAAATGTATTGGGTTTTTGTCAAAATATTCTCAGCATTAGCCGACAGAGTTAAGAAGTTGGCGGTGAGTCACCCCCGTGCCTTCGAAAGAACGTAAAGCTTTCGGTCCTGCGCCTAATCCGACTCCGGTCGTGTCGGATTTCCGTCCCATCGGACTATGAGAGTGATGGAATAGAAGAATGCACCTGTGTTTGTGCGATATTATATTGCACAAGTGGTGCACTATAATATCTCACACGCAGACGGCAGATCTCTGTGGTGATTGGGCGCCGTGACCGGAGCCAGCCGGGAGGGCATTATGTTTCATTACTTATTTAGTAATAGAGGTCAGTGAGTTGGAGCGACTCAACCAGCGTCCAAAAGTGCTCATATTATAGTTATTCTTGCGCTATTTTTAAATCGCTGTTGGTGAAGCAAGAACACTGAATAACAAAAGAAATGAAAAAAAAATTAAGCTTCCAGGCATTTATACAAAAACCATTGATATAATTTATGTCACTTAGGGCTTGTTTGCGGGTTTACGAGTTAGGTACTTTGGTATGAATGTATTTCTTGAATTCTTGATGCTTTAATTAGACTTCGGTTTTGATTCACTCGTATTGGGGTCGCAACACGTCGACTCGCGCAGAACTGGCTTTCCAGTTCCACGCACTACCACGGTCCAACACCAATCATATATTCACAAACTACTCAACAAATCTACTTATTTCACACCCTGCACCTTAAAACTTAAGACATATTTTCGGTTGGGGCAAGAGACTTCTTTGAATAATCAGGACATACTCGTATTTTGTCCTGTACTTATAAGTTATGCCAAGTTTACACAATAAATTTGAACAGTGCAAGTTTAATATCTCTGCTCCGAGGAATTGTGATGCAGTTATTTACAATGTTATAATGATTTATAACGCTGGTCCATTAATTAATTATCAATTTAAATTCGGATTATTTGTAATCATTTTTGCTACCACGATTTTTCGGTTAGCATTTAATTTGCCTTACTTCGTACGACTTGATCCACTGTGTACAATCTTTTTAATACATTTGCTCATAAAATAGATCTTATTACATCGTTGTCCAAACTGTGAAGAAAAAAAATTACCACATACAGTGCAGTAAAGTACTTTTTCACAAGTGCAATTAGTGTAAGCAGGTATGGCTTGATGCCTTCCACTGATTTCCAAAATGTAACACTATTAACGAACTAGTGTGTGAAATCAGCGGGAAGCGCGAAGCCGCGCAAGTTGGCATTTGTATAAGGTTTAAGGGTCTACTGTCTATGAGCTTAAATCAATATGGCCACCAAACAAACAGCTGATTTAAGTTTGATTTTCTTAATAAATTTAAACCTTCTCCTAGCAAAATACGTTATAATTTTACGTTATTACGTTTAGAAAAAATAATTGCACATTTATTCATTTATTCCAAGTACCCTACGAAGGCACTTAACCTTTACTCAAATGAGTTTATGTTTACACCAAACTGTAATGTCCTTGTAATATTATTGTTTTATGTAAATAAAAAAACCCCCTAGCCTAAGGCCGTAGCCTGTCGTCTAATATTATCGTGAAGTTTATTTTTTAAAGTATTATCAGCAGGTACGAGTAGAGTAGTAGGTGGTTTGAGACATTTCAAAACCTTAATAAATAAGCCGCACTATGTTACTAAACTCAAGGCTAGCATGAATTTATATTATCTAATTGAACATTTCCCTGAGCAAAGCTTTAATAATGTAACTGTTAACAGTGGTAATAGAACTTGTGCTGTTTACTTATAAACATGTTTATCGAGTTTAATTGCAATTTAACGATGACTTTTCATTCATTTTAATAGATTTCGATATACATGTAGGCAATACAAAAAGCAAGATTTTAATATAACGTGACTTAAACAGAAAATAATATATTTGTATTGCAGCTAATTAAATATTGTTACGTCCACGTAAAAACGACTCTACCGGAAAGAAAGTAATTAGTTACAGATCTTATACAGGCGAGCGATCTTGTATAGGCGTATTAAAAAAGAAAGAACAATATGCAAATAGATAATAGAATACTTAATAGAAAGTAGAAAACGAACTAGAAGGAAATATTAGTATATAAGACTGAGTTCCAGTTCCCTTTGACAGACCCATCACAGAAAGATGACATCACACACATACCACCATGTCCATGGAGACTGGACAACGATAGGTTCTCTACAATGTTATGACAGAGAACAGTCAGAAGAAATAGATTGCTAACTCTCAACTAAGTCTATTTAAAATCTTTATAAAAATCAAATTACGCAAAAATAATCCTAGATGGTGTTACTACGATTGCAACTTATATTTTATTGTTGAAACCGACGAAATAACTTAATTTTAGTGTTCTGGTTCGTCGTATTCATTTAAATTTATTTCTAAGGTAGAAAATTTTCATAAAACGATATAAAAATATAGCAAAATTTTTACACTATTTAAGTAGCTCTGGTATTTGTATTGAATTCCGGTAAAGAATAAGTAGAACAACGCGAGCTTTGTTCAGATGTATGACGTTAGTTAGCAATCTATATTTCTTTCACTAGTCTCCGGTTATGATGACTCACCCGAATGGTAGCGACTCTCGTTCCGCGTGAGTCGCCTGTTGGTCCTCCCAGGCGGAGAGCGGAGCGCCGCCGCCGACCTCACTGTGACGCCATAAAGACCACGGGTACACGTAACCACACACACAACACGTATGCTAACGCCACAAGAGACGAACCAATAATAAACTTGGAATCGAGTCGATATACGAAACAATAATTATTTTTTTTCTTTAGGCTAACACCGATTTTTTTAAAGGTAATATTGTGTACTAATGAACCTATGTATGTTTATTTTCGATTCCAAATTAACTACATAATAAGTTAAATCACTATACCTTAATGATTCATAATGGCTATGGTAATAGTGTTTAAACTTATTTTTGTCAACAAAACTATGAGTCAATTCCCCAATTTACCTATAACCCAATTATTATACTATAATAACATCTACATAAAATTTTATATTATTCGAAATTCAAAATCCGTTGTTAATATAAAACACGCAACCACATTTCATCGTTAACAAAGTTCAGTTCATGGATCAGAAAACATTTTATTTAATAAATCGGCAGATAAATACTATAGTCGTAATTCCTAGTTCCATGATAAAATACTTAAGAGAATATAACCACTCCGTGGTAAATGTAAATTAAACATAACGTTGCTATGGAAACGAAATTTAAATTTTTTATCCCGCCTTCTTGAACGCCACGCATATCTGACAGTAAAAAAAAAGATCGATGCAATTGTTTTTTTTTCTTTCAATGACGTTTTATTTTTATTATATCACGTAAAAAAATATCTGAGTTTTGTGCAGAGAATATTTAAATAAGAGTAGCGTTATAATGAGTATCACAACCGTTGAAGCTAAAGTAGAAATAGATGTGGTAAGATTGGATTCTGATATTATAGAAGAACACTTACGTTCCTCAACAGCTGTTTTACAAGACATAATGAGTGCCGATAAACTCGAATTCGGTGATATCGGCTATAGGTGTACACAATGCGGCAAACTTTACAAAACTGCAAGCTCGTTGAACATGCATCGACATCTAAAACACCCCACCGACGAAGTTGAGGTGGAATGTACCCGTTGCAGAAAAAAATACCCATCGCAGTTGAGTTTGCAGAAACATGAACGATACATGCACTTGTACAATCACCGATGCAGCGCTTGCTACAGGACATTTTCAACGGCAACGCTATTGGCCAAACATGAAAGTTGCTGCGTCAAAAAAGAGACCCCGTGCGATTTGTGTGGCAAAATATTTGATTCGTCGCTCGCTCTCCGGAATCACAACAGATATATGCATCCGCAAAGTTCGAACAGTTCTTGTGACATATGTCGGCGTACGTTCAAGAGTGTACGCAGCTTATCTAATCACATGGCCACTGTACACCCGACGAGCATCGAAGCGACAAGCTGCCGACGCTGCCATCGCTCCTTTAACTCGGCACGAGCCTTGCAGTATCACACTTTGTATAAACATGACACTGATGGAGTGAAATGCATGTTTTGTTCCAAAATTTTGAAGTCTAACAGTGGTCTTTATCGCCATTTACACAAAATTCACTTTTCTGTTAGTAACTACTGGTGCGAAATTTGTGAGATTAATTTACGCAGCTCTAAGGCTATTGTTCAACATGTCATGAATGTTCATATGGATTCTGGCAAGACAAATAACTAAATAGTTACTTACTTTCGCAGATAAAAACTTTCATGTAATAAACTTCTTTCTTTAAGAGCCTAAATTGGCTCACCAACGTCGAGTGAAGTTTATCCAAGGAGTAAATTGGGCGTTCTGACAGTATTTGTATTGAAAATACTGTCAAAATATCAATACGCTCGGATAAGTTTACGTGTGAAATCACCCCTAATAAATCTAAAAGTATCAATAATTTACGTTGTTTGATTGCCTTTTATTTTATTTTCAAGTTTTTAGTATCAACAAAATGCCAAATTAGATCAGCTTAGGCTGAGATTTTGGTCCAAGATCCCAGTGCCGCCAGACCTAAGTTATTTTCTCAGCAATTATTTGTGTACGATAGAGTACTGTTCGAATGTCCTTTCAGTATATGCGTACCAGCTAGATTGTGCCGACGGCCAATTTCCAGATACCAGGTGCTAAAGGTAGGTAAAAACTAGAATAACTTATCTTAAATTCTCAGGGCTGATTTTCATATATGTTTTAAAGAATATTGTAAAAATTAATAAATTAATACTGCCAGACGCTTACCGCCGGCGGTTACTTTAGCCAGACGCTTTGAAGCTCCCAAAAATATATATAATTTAAGTTAACTTATATTCTCAGTTCTGATTTTTATACATGATACTCAGGGAACTATTGCGATATTATCTGTAAGCTGCCAGTCCTACTGGAAGGGTCAAACATCCCCCCAGACACACATTATGCGTCCCCATATGTATGAGCGCTAGAAAATGATTCACTTGTTTAAGTGTGTGAGAGATAATATCATCATACTATAATATTATAAATGCAAAAGTGTGTTTATTGGTTTGTCCTTCAATCACTCTGCAACAGAGCTACGGATCGACGTGATTTTTTGCCTGGGTATAGCTTAGGATCTAGAGAGAGAGAACTATTGCAATATCTTCTGCAAACTATACCCAGGCAAAAAATCACGTTGATCCGTAGCTCTGTTGCAGAGTGATTGAAGGACAAACCAACAAACACACTTTCGCATTTATAATATTATAGTATGATGATATTATCTCTCACACACTTAAACAAGTGAATCATGTTCTAGCGCTCATACATATGGGGACGCATAATGTGTGTCTGGGGGGATGTTTGACCCTTCCAATAGGTCTGGCAGCTTACAGATAATATCGCAATAGTTCCCTGAGTATCATGTATAAAAATCAGAACTGAGAATATAAGTTAACTTAAATTATATATATTTTTGGGAGCTTCAAAGCGTCTGGCTAAAGTAACCGCCGGCGGTAAGCGTCTTTCAGTATTAATTTATTAATTTTTACAATATTCTTTAAAACATATATGAAAATCAGCCCTGAGAATTTAAGATAAGTTATTCTAGATTTTACCTACCTTTAGCACCTGGTATCTGGAAATTGGCCGTCGGCACAATCTTGCTGGTACGGTACTGGTGCTGGTATATACTGAAAGGACATTCGAACAGTACTCTATCGTAAACAAATAATTGCTGAGAAAATAAATTAGGTCTGGCGGCACTGGGATCTTGCTCTATTTATAGAGCGTTGTATTTTACTCAAAGGTTGTATTTGAATTGCTTTACCTTTTTCAGTATTTTTATAATATAGGTACATAAATATGAAACTGTTGTTTTATTTTTATTTTATCTAAAATAGTGAGGACATGATAGGGCACCATCGACGTAATTATAGATTATATTGGATATACGTGGTAGGGTAACGTGGTGAGGGGTAGGGTGTTGATTTTCAACAAACCGAACGAATTGTGATTGCTATTTTACCATTTATAAAATATTTTATACGATGACCACTGTGCAAAACGGCATTAATAATACCAAGGCATTAAAAAAAGTAGGAAATAAACGCAACAGTTAGTGCGTAATAGTTCAGAAACTTGCGGAACTGGAGAACAATAATTATTGTATGAAATAGTGCGGGCCCGACTTCGGGTCGGTCACCGACATTAAAGCACATAAATAGAACTTTTTTTTAAATATGTTTCCCCTTTCGACCTTATGAACTGTGTAACTCAGTTTCAAATCTTTTATAACGTTGTGCCTCCAAGTAAATTATTATTTTCTCTCATAATCACACAAGAACAATTAATTATTATAGTCTCTTACCGATTACGGTTTGATATCTGGCATTTGATACATATCGGGTGAAATTTTCTTCATTTTTTGCACAAATTTAGTTTTATATTAAAAACGACACGCTAAGTGCCGATTTCACCAACGTCGAATGAATTGAAAATACTGTTAAAATATAAAATCTGGGCTCGGATAAGACTTATTACAAGTAGTAATTCATTGATTTGTTACTTGTTTATTTCCGCTTCTTGAACGACCAATTTGCTGATAGGGATGACGAAAGTTATTATTATTGTGCAATCAAAGAATTTAAGAACAAAAACAAAAAATATCGGCTTAACGATATATGAGAAGTAAGACTATTGTAATTATAATATTTAAAATTCTAATGCTTTTGTCACAGATAAATGACACATGATTCATTGGCGCTATAACTAAATATTTATACTCTGCTAGATTCGAATCCAGGATGACTCCCAGAGCAAAGAAGCTCCAGAGTAATCGAATCTAGAATATATAAAACTTCAGCGCTCGTTGGTGTGTGTCTACATAAGTCGTAATTTCATTTGGTCATCTCCTCGCACTCTCGTAATTTGTCTGATTAGTTCAAACCTTCAAAGAAAAAGTAATATTGCTTTGCAAATGCATTGTGCAGTCAACATCTCCTGATGATGTTCCAGTATCGGAGCGAAACTGTACGTAGAGTGTTTAAAACATTTATTATGTTTGGCGGATTATCCAATTATAACCTTTTAACGGCTTAACCGCTGAAAAAATCTCTACTAATAAAACATTTTGTCCTGAAAAGTCAAAATTGAAATCTATTCATTATTTTTTAATGAACATTGATTCAAAGGGTGTATGTACTCTTTGAATATCATGGAATTCCGCAAGTTAACGCCTGCTTCTATCCAATTATAACCTTTTCACGGCTTAACCTCTGAACAAATCTCTAGTAATAAAACGTTTTGTCCTGAAAAATCTAAATTGAATCTATTCATTATTTTTTAATGAATATTGATTCAAAGGGTGTATGTACTCTTTGAATATCATGGAAATCCGCAAGTTATCGCCTGCTTCTATCCAATTATAACCTTTTCACGGCTTAACCTCTGAACAAATCTCTAGTAATAAAACGTTTTGTCCTGAAAAATCTAAATTGAATCTATTCATTATTTTTTAATGAATATTGATTCAAAGGGTGTATGTACTCTATGAATATCATGGAATTCCGCAAGTTAACGCCTGCTTCTATCCAATTATAACCTTTTCACGGCTTAACCTCTGAACAAATCTCTAGTAATAAAACGTTTTGTCCTGAAAAATCTAAATTGAATCTATTCATTATTTTTTAATGAACATTGATTCAAAGGGTGTATGTACTCTTTGAATATCATGGAATTCCGCAAGTTAACGCCTGCTTCTATCCAATTATAACCTTTTCACGGCTTAACCTCTGAACAAATCTCTACTAATAAAACGTTTTGTACTGAAAAATCAAAATTGAATCTATTCATTATTTATTAATGAATATTGATTCAAAGGGTGTAACTCTTTCAATATCATGGAATTCCGCAAGTTAACGCCTGCTTCTATCCAATTATAACCTTTTCACGGCTTAACCTCTGATCCAATCTCTACTAATACAACGTTTTGTAATGAAAAATCAAAATTGAATCTATTCATTATTTATTAATGAACTAGCTGATTCCCGCCACTTTGTCCGCGTGGATTTAGTTTTTAAAGTCCCTCGGGAACTCCTTGATTTTCCGGGATAAAAAGTAGCCTAGATGTTGACCCGAGTAATAAGCTACCACGGTATGAAATTTTGTAGAAATCTGTGCGGAAGTTTTTACGTGAAAGAAGGACAAACAAACAGACAAAAAAAATTTAGCTTCTGTTTTGATATCTGTATCTTGAACACAATTAGAAGCAAAAACCCTTTTTTGAATCTATTTCATGTACAGAATTGGTTTCGTTTCTGTTTTATTATATGTATAATAAATATTGATTCAAAGGGTGTACCTACATAAACCTACTGCGGCGGTGCTAACTTTAACCTTGTTTACCCAGGACCGGAGTCGTCGGGCGGTGTAATGTGATAACGTTCATCCGCTCGGTCGAGGGAATTAGTCGTTACCGTTCATCCTCTCGAATTATATAAGAGTTATATTATAATCCTTATCCTTACTCTATACATATAATAAAACAGAAACGAAACTATACACACTATTCACAGAAGAAAACCATAGATACAGAGTTTTTCATGAATAAATTCCATAAACGAATGTGTAATTGACTGAAATTGTTAAAACAAGTTCAATTAATTCATACTGTCTGCGTCTGTATTTAAACGAATTTTCAGCGAATTCAATATTCTGGTTCAGTTTTCAACATCGCTTCTCCGGAAATAGATTTTTAAATGGAATATTAGTATTATACGTGCAATACGAATTTAGATTGAATGGTAAGAATAATTGCTTTTGGTGCAGTTCGATAATCTGACTACTAACGCTGGGTATATATATACCTGCTGTATGAAGCCTTGCTGACTGCTTATGGAAATATAAAAAACTAGCTGACGTCAGCGATTTTCCGCCTGAATCAGTCGTATACTTGGGTTTAAAAAATTATGTGGGAGCCACAGATTGGCAGGTGCGAAGCAAATACCAATCCTAAATCTATGTTGGGAACTATGATATTACGAATTTCTGAACAAACTATCTCTGTGCGAAATTTCAAGATGATAATGTTCATCGCTTGAGCCGTGAAAAGGGAACAAACAGTTCTATCTGCTACTTTTTCACAGACACACACAATACTAGCTAATGCCCGCGACTTTGTCCGCGTGGATTTAGTTTTTGAAATCTCTGATTCTCCGAAACTCTTTGATTTTCCGAGATAAAAAGTAGCCTATGTTACTCTCCAGGTCCTCAACTATACCTACCCATGCAAAAAATCACGTCGATCCATAGTGCTGTTGCAGCGTGACTGAAGTACAAACCAAACAACACACACTTTCGCATATTTTATAATATTAGTAGGATTTTAACATCACTAGAAATATAGATTCTTAGATAAAACTGCCTTCTCAATTTTTTTATCTTACGAGTATATTATATTCTAAGAAAAATAACAGGGTGGTTGTTCATATCGCATGATCCCGAAAAACTTCAAGTTTTTTAACTCTCAAGTTCAAAATACTAATTTCAAAGGGAACGAACACGGGTTTATACGACTAGTAGAGTCATTGACATTCGTAGAGTGTACTGAAGTGCATCATCATCATCATCATCATTATCAACCCATCATCGGCTCGCGAGGTCTCCTCTCAGAGAAGGGTTAAAGGCCATAGTCCACCACGCTGGCCCAATGCGAATTGGCAGACTTCACACACCTTTGAGAACATTATGGAGAACTCTCAGGTGTGCAGGTTGCCTCACGATGTTTTCCTTCACCGTCAAAGCATATGATATTAAATTGCTTAAACGCACTTAACTTGGAAAAGTCAGAGGTGCGTACCCGGGATCGAACCTGCGACCCCCCGCATAGGAGACCACAGTCATAACCACTAGGCTATCACTGCTGAAATGCATAGACGAATGATATTTTTATTTACTACCGTAACTGAATTGTCAAAGCTGCTGGAATGTCTTGAATCTTGACCTAAACGTTGATAGCTCGGTTGATAGCATGAAACTAGGAATTACGACTAAGTTGATAGTCTCGGTAGACCGACAGTAAAAAACTTAATAAGAACTCCCAGCATTGCACTGCAGGACTTCATCATATTCTAAATTGAAATGTAATGAAATGTATTTTTCATATTAAGTTAAGGATTGCATTTTTTTTATTAATCCTGTTTTTGTAAATGAGATTTTTAAGTTCGGGTGTCTCATCTCGGTCGTTCTTTAGATCACAGAGCTATGATATGTTTGCATCTACGTATGGTCCGTGAGACGGTAAAACTAATGGTCTAAGATCCGAACATAACATCGACCTTCACCCATCTGTTTACCGAATGAAACATTTTTTTTATAAAATTCCATACATAGACAAATACGTCTTGTATGTATTGCCTATCAAAATATGTTCATGGCTATCATTAATTTAAAAAATATTAATTAATTTTTTTTAGCGAGTTTCACCCACTTGTTTACCAATCAAATTTTATTGAATCTAAAAGTTTTAAACATATAGAATAGGTCTATGAGGTATTGCCTACGTGTTTACGTTCATGGCTACCTGGCAAGCAGGTTTAAACAGGTAAGTAAATATAGGTGACTGCACCGATCTGTTTACCAATCAAAATATATATCAAAAAAAAGGTTATTTAATAACAAACGCGATGATATAGTATTGCCTGCAATAAACCGTTCATGAAATACTATTGCCAGGATTTAAAGTTTATAAATCAAAGCAAGTAAAATTGCGCAAGAGAGAAATCCGAGCGTCTTATTTAGTGTAATAAAGAAGGATAGAGCATATTGGCTGCGAGCGACGCCTTCGTTGAATAGAGTACGCGTATAAACTATATACATACTTCGAAGAAGAGAGTACGCATGCTGTTTTTACATATTGTTGAGAAAGAAGCATAAAATTTTTAAATATTATTCTACATCTGAATCATCGCAAGTTGTATCAAGATCTTCGGGCTCAGATAACTCTTCGTTTTTTTCATTTTCTGTCATTTCCAGAAGGTCGTTTATCTTGAAAGGCGTCTGATCACCAATAAATCCTACTGGTTTCAAATAATTATTTTCTAAAACCCAGCCGGAATTTTCCGGATTCAATTTCACACAATTCGATTCTGTAGCATGAAGCCACATAGAATAGACGTAACAAGTAAGTACGCAAAATTTTCTGAGTAAGAGAAGACCAGCACGGTGGTATAATGTTTGATTCGAAAGAAGATATTTTTTTAAGAACTGTTCATTGTCCTCCTTGGCAGAGTAAGTTTTCAGGAAAATGCGAACTCTTGCATAATTGACACTGGTGCAGTGCTTGATGCCATAAATATTAGCTGTAAATTCCTGAACAGCGTCCATTTTTTCATTAATAAAAATATCGGCTTCATCAAGTAACGATGCAAAAACTTTTTGGTACCTCTCATTTTTTTTTCAAAAACGAAGAGTTATCTGAGCCCGAAGATCTTGGATACAACTTGTGATGATTCAGATGTAGAATAATATTTAAAAATTTTATGCTTCTTTCTCAACAATATGTAAAAACAGCATGCGTACTCTCTTCTTCGAAGTATGTATATAGTTTATACGCGTACTCTACTCAACGAAGGCGTCGCTCGCAGCCAATATGCTCTATCCTTCTTTATTACACTAAATAAGACGCTCGGATTTCTCTCTTGCGCAATTTTACTTGCTTTGATTTTTAAACTTTAAATCCTGGCAATAGTATTTCATGAACGGTTTATTGCAGGCAATACTATATCATCGCGTTTGTTATTAAATAACCTTTTTTTGATATATATTTTGATTGGTAAACAGATCGGTGCAGTCACCTATATTTACTTACCTGTTTAAACCTGCTTGCCAGGTAGACATGAACGTAAACACGTAGGCAATACCTCATAGACCTATTCTATATGTTTAAAACTTTTAGATTCAATAACATTTGATTGGTAAACAAGTGGGTGAAACTCGCCAAAAAAAATAATTAATATTTTTTAAATTAATGATAGCCATGAACATATTTTGATAGGCAATACATACAAGACGTATTTGTCTATGTATGGAATTTTATAAAAAAAATGTTTCATTCGGTAAACAGATGGGTGAAGGTCGATGTTATGTTCGGATCCCGTACTATAAACCTGCCGTCATTACGAAGCATGAGCATCAACTTTATATAACAAGTGTAAATTAAAAAAAACTTGAGAGGTGTCAAGGGACACCCGGATGGAACGAAGTTCCTTTCGATTAATTAGTGAAGGAATTGTAATAAACTAGTGGTGTCATCTAGTATTAAATTGATTAACTACGATGAATTATATTTAGTTTATTTCTATTGCAGCAATGTTACAAAACCAAAGAGTTACTCTGGTTTTTTACAGATGGCGTTAGTAGTACAATAACATTTTATCCAATTTATACAATAAAAAATTAGGGAAAAATTCCACATATAGAAATTATTTAAAATAAAATAGAAAATAGAAAATTCAGTCTGTCGAGCTGGGATTCGAAACATCGACTTTTAACTGTTAAGCGACTGCCGAAGCCACTACGGAGCTATGGGCTACGGAGACCCAATATTGTACCGCGAAAATACCGAACACAATGCAAAATTCACATTCAACAAAAAAGTGTCGGTTTCAAAAAGTGTCGAGTGTCGGTTCCTTAATTTTTTCCGTGTAGCCCCCTTCCGCACCGCGCGATAAGGAACTTACGTTCCAAAAATATATTTAAAAACAAGCTTTTTGTAGCTAGCTACATCATCAGAGCCTGGATATCATCAAGGACCAGAGTACTTGTCAAGACAAATCAAACGAGCCCAAACTCGATGGGGTTATGTCTTTTTATTACAGAATTGCTAAAACCACCTTCCGGCTTCATCATCAGACCCTGGATATCATCTAGGACCTAAGTTCTTGTCAAGACGAATCAAACGAGCTCAAATTCGATGGGTTTACAGAGTTCCGATAGCCAGCTGCATCATCAAATCAGCTCCATGTCACAATAATATTTCATTGTCATCCGATTTACATTTAAATGCAAAATTTCAGCTCAATCGGAAACCGGGAAGTAGTTCTAATTCATTTTGCAAGATTTGATCTAAATATACGTACCTACTTAGCTTAGCTTTTAAAAATAATATAATGGGCATCGGTTATTATCATCTAATGGCTATTGCAATTTTGTAATAAAATAATGGATCTTCTATTCTTTATTCTATGAACAATGAAAGCGCATTTGCAAACAATCCCAAGTCCAAACATATCTAGAGAGGGAGCCAGCACGTTTCAGACCTTCGTTATTTTATAAAAGCTGAAAGTTCCTCTGTGTATGTCCCCAATAGAGATCAGAACGATCCCCGACTATGAAGTTTGGATCTTGGTGGGTTTGGGAGATATCAGGTAGTAAAGGTGCATAAATTCTGAGTATACTTTCGTCATAGTATAAAAGCTGAGTTTTACATAATTATGTTACTTGGGGACCTATCAGAAGATGTTTCCTCAGCAGTCAGACACTTCCGATAGTTCCTGCCCGTGTCAGACACCCTTAAACTATAGTAAATTATGAGTATACTTTCGTCATAGTATAAAAGCTGAGTTTTATATATGTTACTTGAGGACCTATCAGAAGATGTTTCCTCAGCAGTCAGACACTTCCAATAGTTCTTACGCCCTGTCAGACGCTTTAAAAATCTGCCGTAGGTAGGTAGGTAGGCGAACTTTGATGAAACCATCAACTTTTACGGGATATAAAGTAGCCTGCGTGTTAATCCAGGCTATAATCTATCTTCATTTCAAATTTCAGCCAAATCGGTTCATTAGTTGTGGCGTGAAGACGCAATACGTGAATTTCGGGTTTTCAAAATATTTCGGGTACCATGAATTTTTACGGGATAGAAAGGAGCCTATAAGTTAATGAAGAGTATAGTCTATCTTCGTTTCAAATTTCAACGAAATCAGTTCATTAGTTGTGGCGTGAAGAAGCAATACTTGAATTTCAGTTTTTCAAAATCCTGCGGGAACCATGGACTTTTTATGAGATAAATAGTAGTATATATGATAATCCAGGATATAACCGATCTACATTCCAAATTTCATCCAAATCGTTATCGTTCGTCGTTAAAAAACCCGAAATATTTTGAAAACCCGAAATTCTCGTATTGCGTCTTCACGCCACTACTAATGAACCGACTTGGCTGAAATTTGAAATGAAGATAGATTATAGCCTGGATTAACACGCAGGCTACTTTATATCCGGTAAAAGTTGATGGTTTCATCAAAGTTCGCCTACCTACCTACGGCAGATTTTTAAAGCGTCTGACAGGGCGTAAGAACTATCGGAAGTGTCTGACTGCTGAGGAACATCTTCTGATAGGTCCCCAAGTAACATATATAAAACTCAAGTCTTATACTATGACGAAAGTATACTCATAATTTAGTATAGTTTAAGGGTGTCTGACACGGGGAGGAACTATCGGAAGTGTCTGACTGCTGAGGAAACATCTTCTGATAGGTCCCCAAGTAACATATGTAAAACTAAGCTTTTATACTATGACGAAAGTATACTCAGAATTTATGCACCTTTACTACCTGATATCTCCCAAAGCCACCAAGATCCAAACTTCATAGTCGGGGATCGTTCTGATCTCTATTGGGGACATACACAGAGGAACTTTCAGCTTTTATAAAATAACGAAGGTCTGAAACGTGCTGGCTCCCGGTCCAATCAGTTACCATGATAACATCAACGCCACGTAACACGCTTGTTATTTAGTTGCGCTTAAACGTTTAATACTTATAGCCTGTTTCACCACTTGCTTATAAAGCGCCTGATATATAACAGATAAAATATCTGCTGGCCAAATCTGTGCGATATCTTTTTGAGTTGAACTGCCAGTTTGACTTATCAGATACTTATATTAAAAAGAAATTTAAACGCTGTCCGTCAGATAACTTGTGTACAGATAAGATGTGTGAAACAGGTCCTAAATATATAAATGAGACTAACGGCCTGTTTCACCACTTGCTGATAGTGCCTGATAGCCTATCCACAACTAATCTGACAGTAAGCGTTTAAATTCCTGTTTCGCACGTGTCCCCTTTAAGACAATCTAGCACATTATTTCTCAGATTTATCTGACAGATATTTTATCTGTTAGATATATATATAGAGACTTTAACGGATAGTGGGAAACGGGCCCTAAATATTATATTGGTGGTTGCCTAGTGGTTACGACTTCTGCCACCATTTCGGGCGGTCCAGGATTCGATCCTATGCAGGCATCTCTGACTTTTCGGAGATAAGTGTAATTTATACATATTAATATTAAAAAGAGGAAAGATTTTTTGTTTGTTTGTTTGTACCGAATAGGCTCTGAAAATACTGGAACGATTTTAACCACTTTTTTTCCAGTAGAAACCTAAATTATCAGGAAGTAACATACAGGCTATAATTTATTTTCAAAATAATTAATTAGAGATCCTTAAGAAATTTGCAATAATGTAACCCAAAGTAGCGAAATTTTGCCTATAAAACTCATTATTTGGCGTGCGCTGAGAAAACTATTGATGATACATAAATAATATACTTACATGATTAAAGTACACATTATTACCTACAAAAAAGTCCGCGAGGCAATATGTCTAACTATCTTAGTAAGTCACAGTAGTAGCTTTCGTGTTCTAAAAGAACATTGGCAGGGGTTCATATATCATTTTACCTGAAATTTATTTGAAGCGTTTATAAATGAAAAATTGTTAAAACCGTAGAGGTTCCATTACTAAAACATAATCACTGAGATTTTTCGTTTGAGGAACTCACAAAAAAAAAGATATTAACCACTTTATTTGTATTTTGAGGTTATAAAAATATGTAGATAGGTATAAGACGTAGTCGTAATTCCTACTTCCTTGTTATTATAAGTTCTAATTTGACATTTGGATGTATTACTTAGTAGTCTATAGAACTCTCTACATAGACAAACTCTTGAATTTCCGGGCGAAACGATCCAAACCAATCCAAACTCAAAGCGCGATATGAATTAGTCAGATTAAGTTTATTATTTAATAATTATTTAACCAAGGAAAAAGATAAAAAACTAATTTCATATAAAAAAGAACTAATTTAAATACTTTGTTTTGTATAAATCATATTCGTAGACGCCTCCTAAGCCATTTAGGTACAATTTTGCCATTATTCTTTAATTAGATCTCTGGTAGAAACAAAAGTTGGTAACATTCGTATCGTAGTATTAATTTTTATACAATTAAATAGTTTTATCATCAAGGGTATTTATTTATGTAGCAGTAAAATGCTTTTTAATTAAATCGAATCGGAAATCGGAAATCGCAAGGAAAAAGATGTAAAACTAATTTCATATAAAAAAAGAACTAATTTAAATACTTTGTTTTGTATAAATCATATTCGTAGACGCCTCCTAAACCATTTAGGTACAATTTTGCCATTATTCTTTAATTAGATCTCTGGTAGAAACAAAAGTTGGTAACATTTATTTAATTAATAATTATATAAAATTTAATTTTTATACAATTAAATAGTTTTATCATCAAGGGTATTTATTTATGTAGCAGTAAAATGCTTTTTAATTAAATCGAATCGGAAATCGGAAATCGAACTTCTTATATAAAATAGGACAAAATTGTGTAAGTAAGTACGTAGAGGTACATAATAATAATTTTTTAATCTGGTCACTTTCAAGTAAAGATTTTTATATAAACCTGTGAAGATGATAATTCCACTGGCGCAATTAGAAGGCCATAAGCCTACTTTGTCGTATTAGTTTACAAATTGCGAAAAACCAAATTAAATTTGAATTTCGCAATTTCGAAAAAAACTACCGTATTGTACTCGTAAGTAAAAATAGTCGAATTTCGTTGAACATTGCGCATCGCAATATCTGTTAAAATACGACTGCGGAAATCCACATCCGTGGCTGTGATCGTCAACAAAAACACCTATTTCAATGTAATTAGCTTCTGGCTGGCTTTGTATCGGCAACTAGTTTGTCGAGAATGGTTGTATTTAGTCATCGCGCAAATCAAACTGATATATAAACACGCCGCCGCTGTCATTGTTAAATCGTAATTTCACCCGACTGCTGCAAAGCCAATCGTGTTTAAAAATAGCACCAAGCAACCAAAAAACTATTTGTGATATGATATCACATTCGTGATATTCTTGATGGATATCACTGATATCCATCACGAATATATTACTAGAAGATGCCCGCGATTTCGTCCGCGTGGTTTAAGGTTTTTTAATTACCGCGGGATCTCTGTAATTTTCCGGGATAAAAAGTAGCCTTTGGTACTGTAATCCTGTATATAATCCTGTAAATAAGTAATCCTGGGCATGAGCTATCTCCATTCCAAATTTCAGCCAAATCGGTTCATTCGTTGTGACTTGTGGCGTGAAAGAGTAACAAACATCTATCCATACATCCTCACAAACTTTCACATTTATAATATTAGTATTTTTCCACTAATGGGCACAAGTATCTTTTCAAATGAGTGAGAGTTTAGGGCACAGTCCACCACAATGGTCATGTGTGAATTGGCAAACTTCACACACCTTTGAGAATATTATAGATAGCTCGGCATGCAGCTTTACTCATGATGTCTTCCTTCGCCGTTTATACAAGTGATATTTAATTGCTTGAAACGTATATTAGATACCTCTGAAAGTTAAGGATGCATGCCTGGGATCGAAACCCGGACCTAGGGAAAGAATGCCGATGTCTTTTCCACAAGACAACCACCGTGTCCTGATATATATACAAACTAGCTGATGCCCGCGACCTCGTGCGCATGGATTTAGTTTTTAAAAATCCCGCGGGAACTCTTTGTTCATCCGAGATAAAAAGTAGCTATCCCGGTCTGAGGACCCACTACTACACCCATTGCTATGCCCATGTAAAAAATCGCATCAATCCGTTGCTCTGTTGCGACGTGATTGAAGGACAAACCAACAAACTAACACACTTTCGCATTTATAATATCAGTAATTCATAATTATAACATAATCTAGACAACCGCAATAATATAACATCGCTCGAGATTTAAGCAACCTAAATCTCGAACTGTATATATGACTGTCGTGTAATTAACATATTTTAATTTGGAATAACAAATATTGATGTCAATAGTTAAGATAAAAACTATCTTTTGAGTTCGACCAAATTACAGATAGTTACGAAGTTTGATCACTTCAGTAGTTTTCGAGTTTATCCCGAACATATATCGTGACACGAGATATATATATAAATGAAATGAAATGAAGATATATAGATGAACATTTCAGTTGCAGATAAAAAATTGAAAAAGCTATATTTATAGAAATTTCATCGTGAGGTACACTCAGGCAAGTCAAACCAGTCTTACTCTCTATCTTTACTTTTTACGATACAAAAGTTGGAAAGTGCACAGACTGTATCGATGAGCATGTGGGCGGGTCAGGTAAGACGCGGCGGGACGACGCGCGACGCGACGTCACGGCTTTAGCCAATGTTAAATGGATAAGTTATCAGTATTAAATCCATTTATATAATTTCTGGGTTATGCAAATAATACTTAAAAATACCTGTATCCCGACTACAGAGAATTGAATGTAGCATCCATCATTTTGATTTTGTTCGTATAAAATGTAGCCTATGTCACCCGGACCATCATATCGGAAACGTTTACCAAAATCGGCTTAGTGTATTAGCCACGGTGGAACATTTGTAAATAATCACAGACATACACACAAAGACTGCTAAAATGATAACCCTTCCATTTGGCTTTGCCGTAGTCGGGTAATAAACAGGAAATGCGTGTAATAAATATGAAATACATTTTCTAGGAATTATCACATTACCTAAACACAACAGCATCGTCAATGTGTTAAGTTGGGAATGTCGGCGTAAGCGCAGTATTAATTTTTCAAATGGGGTACGCCAGGAGACCAGCTCCGTCATCCCTTCATTCTACTTTCGTTTTATAACGAATATCTTCGGCTCACTTCGCTCGCCACTTCTGCCTTTAGCTACGCTTGGCCTCACAGGCTTCATTCACAGGCATTATACGTGTCTCTACATAAACAATAATATTTCTTTGTTTGGCTCGTATGCAGTGTGGTTCATTTATAGAATAACTAGCTGATGCCCGCGACTTCGTCCGCGTGGATTTAGTTTTTAAAGTCCCTCGGGAACTCTTTGATTTTGAGGGAGAAAAAGTCACTCTATGTCACTCTTCGGGTCTTCAACTATACCCATGCAAAAAATCACGTCGATCTGTAGCACTGTTGCGGCGTGAGAAAGACAAACCAACAAACAAACAAACACACTTTCGCATTTATAATATTAGTAAGGATTAGTATGAAGCATGATTCGTGAAATCCTAGCTTCGCGCTCAACAAAAACTAGGGTTAGGACAGACATCCATTTTCGAATATCATTTAGGAATTGCAAACATTTTCTAGGAAATATTATTAACATTTTCAAAGTTGGTCGTATACATTTCCAATTAAATATTAATTCTATGTACCTGTAGATTTCCTAGGAATTTCATACTACATAATTATACACCGGTTTTCTTTTCACACTTTTACGGTGGCAAATACACCCTTAGCACACCTTTTCGTATGTGCTGCGCTTTACTACTCGTATATTTGCTGCTCGTATAAAATGGTCGTCGTAAATAAATACACATGGTGCAATGGATAAACTGAACTAAATTTCTCATTTCAGAGTTAGTTTCCAATTGTAATACTATACAGTTTTGCAGAAAAGTTTGTTTTAGAACTTTTGTTTGTGAAAATACTACAGTGTCTGTATCATAACAACGTATAAAACTAATCTAATGCTAAAATAGAATATGCGGTAGAGATCAAATAGCGTGCTACAGCTTTATGTGTATAAGATAAGGGCCAACGCATACGAGTGGTACCAAAGCGCAGCGTCTAATCATTATTATAATATCTTTGGTAAAAGTTTTAATTTAAGTATACATATAAAACAAAACACGAACCGCGCTGCGAATAACTCGAGCCAAAATAACAGTTCGCATTTTACTTTGTTTTCAACCTCGTACATCAAAGTTAATAGCTTTAGTTATTATCATTAAAAAAACACTGCGCCAGGGGGACAGATAGGAATAAAAAATTCCGATCTGTCACCCTGCCGCTAATAGGGGGACAGATCGGAATTTTTATTCCTATCTGTCCCCCTGAGGGGACAAATCAGGGAGACCCCTAAATAACCCCTCGGAACCACTTCAAATCATGGGTGTCCCTTGCGCCTAAGCTGACTACACATGTAACTGCAAGTTTGAATTTACATGAATAATGATTTTGGGCATACATGCTAGATCGTGTTAGGATTACTTTAGCGCTTGGACTATCAAACAGAATCTTGCAGGTACGAATTAGCCGCCTTATATTATTCTAGTACTACGGTGTCAATTATAAAAAAAGCTTAATCGTGTTCAATTTAATTAGATTTAAATTTAAAGCTTAATTTTCAAGTTTATACATATTATATTTTATTATACATATATAAATAAATAGTTCACTGAAAAGTCAAAACGGCATGCCAGAGTAACTATCAAAATACAATATACGGGAGTAAAAAAGGAGTACTGAACGGCTAGCTACAAAACAAAAAAAAAAGTGGGATAAAAAGAGATCTCACTATATATACCTACGTGCTTCAATCTGATACTCAAAGGGACTCGTTGAATCGGTAGTAGCCACTTTTCGTTATGTGTGCATAGAAAGGTTTTGGTTAAAGTATTATGACCTACTTGTAGTAGATGTTATGTGACGTGTTTCCGTTATATTGAAAAGTTTCAAAATATTAACTGTCAAAATGAATTGTAGAAAAATATACCATATTGATTGTCGGATAACTAAACAGTTTGAACTTATTTCGCGGTTCAACGACACAATTATGTGATAATTTACGGGTACGAACCACGATAGATGACAAAATTGGAACTATCTATTCTATATATTTCCTTAGCACTACGTCCGCGTGGATTAAGTTTCAAAATATCTTAAAGTGGGCACTATTAGCCAGGCCTATATCACTCTCCTGGTTCTCAATTCGAATCCGTAGCTCTTTTGCGGCGTGATTGAAGGACAAGCAAACTAACAAACAAACTCTGGTATTTATGTTATTATTAAGGATTTCGAAGCGGAGAGCTGCTACAGGCTAGTTGTTGAAAACAAAAGTAAATCGGACATTTAAATATTTGACCATGACACGCTTTAATGGGTCCGAAGTCAATATTGGCTGGGCAACGCGCGTTGAAGTGCCATGCAACAAGTAGCAATACAAGTTTTTCGTTCGTTCCGCAGACATAGATCTTCAATCTTTTCATTAGAAGCGAGGCATGGCATGGAATAAAATGCATGGTGATGATTTTTATACTTAGAATCCGATTCGTAGCGTAGATAATAACTCTTTTTGCAAACAATTATTTTGAAATTACTAACATTCCTTGCTTGTTGCAGTGTTTACGTTGTTTATGTTAAACTAGCTGATGCCCGCGACTTCGTCTGCGTGGATTTAGTTCATAACATCCCGCGGGAAATCTTTGTCACCCTCCAGGTTCTCAACTATACCTATCCAATAAATCACGTCAATCCGTAGCTTTGTAGCAGGAAACATTTGATCGTCTTGCTCGCGGCATTGTTAATGATGATTCAAAGAGAAAACATATTACTGATGATATTATCAATTACGTTAAACTATAATTTTTATAATTGTTTTTACCATAATTTTTTATCATAATTAACCAAATACAAAATTACGTTTAGCTGTCATTTACGTTTTGTTCTTCCACTGTCATTTTCGTTTTTTTATTCCATGTCAGATGCATTTTTGTTATACCAGGTTTTATATTGACTTGACGAAAACGCGGTCCAACGGGATAAAAAGTATCCTATGTCCGTCTCCTGGTTCTAAGCTACCTCTCCACCAATTTTGAGCCAAATCGGTTCATCCGTTCTTGAGTTATAAATAGTGTAACTAACACCACTTTCTTTTATATATATAGATATTTGTTTGTAGAAACAAAATACGGAAAACAATAGCATACGCGTTCAGTTACCAAAAACAAGTTCGTCTGAATAAATAAAACTGAAGTGTCTGTCTGTGATTTCGCAATAACTGCCTCTCATAAGGCTGTATGAGTTTAACTTATCCTGAATTAATTTACCCCGAATTGAAGATAGCATTACCCAAACATATTTTTTTTGCTGTCAGTCTGTTTATTTTTAAATTAACTTTGGGGTCCAGCGTAATTTAAAATATCCCAATTTTCCCGACTTTTTCATGCTAATCCGAGGTGTTTTGTCGCGTATTATATTGGCCTGTTTTTTTTTCAATACAACTCCCAGTTCTAGAATTCTTTTAATCACAAAAGGTACGATATTACGTAATACGTACGTAATTACTGATTTAGTAATTTGAATTCTCGTATATGTACAGATTGGACATTGAGCGCAAGAAAGAAGTGCAAGTATTCCTTTTTGTTTGATAATACCTGATTGATATTGGTATTTGTTATTTAACTATGAAATTATTATGCATAAGTTAGGTATAGCTTTTGATGTTCAGTGGTCCAAAAACGGCGACTTTGATAGCCCCCCTGATTTTCAAAATGAAACTTAAGTTTAACAAAAAAAATTTCATCTCCCCATCTCGGAAAGAGTATTTTTGCTCTTCGATATCTGAGTGCAAAAGCCATTTTTATCAGCTAGAGGATAAAGTAAATTGAATTTAGAACATCGTGTGCACTAAGTTTGTGAATTCAAAGCATCATTAAACCTATTTACTTCTACCTCCATGGTGCCGAATTTATCATACAACCTTTTTTAATTTGTTAAAAACTCAGACTCGGAACCTTCTTGGTGTACTTTTTTTTCTAATTTGCATTGCGCGCGCCATTTTCTTTTCACGTCATACTGTTAAAACCTTAGATTAAAGACAAGAAACTTGAAAAAAAGTGACAAACCTAAAATGAGTGATTCCAGAGATGGGGAGATGAAAAGTTACGTGTTGCACTCGAGTGCAAAGATTTTTCACCTCGTGCTCTTTTGATTCCCTCGCTGACGCTCAGGATTCTAATTTTTGAATCCTTCGCTTGCTCGGTCATCAAAATTAAGCACGCGGTTAAAAAGCAACTTTGCACTCTTGTATAACAAATAACTATTATGATTTATGTCCCCTGTTTGTAATCTTAATATTAATATATATATTTCTTGTGTGCGTGTGTATGTCACTGAACTCCTCCTAGACGGGTGGATAGATTTTGATGAATTTTTTTGTGTGAGTTCAAGGGGATTCGAGGATGGTTTAGATTCACAATTTGGTCCACTGGAAAATGTTTATTTAACTAATTTTTCATTTATAAGTAGTGGCGGTGCGAAGTTCGCTGGATCAGCTAGTAATATTATATGTTTATAATATGGGCGCCCATAAAATTTTTACTTTTTATATTATCCGCTTTAAACCATAGTTATATAAATTATTGAGAATATGTAGTTACATGATTATTAATTCAGGAGTTACTGGGCTCTGCCGGGCAATCAGACAAACGGACAAGTACTTATTCACGTAAGTAAGTAGTCAAGTACACTCCAAGACCTCGTTTTGCTCGGTCAATTAAATATTAAAGTTAGATACGGAAGCACCGGCACATCTTACACCTGTCGACAGCTGTGCATTTTTCCATTTCATGGTCAACTTTTGGCTTCTTTGGCCTATTCAGTTATGTAACTATTCAACAAAAAAATTTTAGTGAAGGCTTTATTGAACAAAATTGTAGAGAATTGTTTTGAGGCCATCAGACCTAAATTGGCAGCGATTTGAACGAACAGAGAATAAAATTTTAAACCTGTGCATAAATGAAATAAATTTTTAAATCGGCGACTTCGTCCGCCTGCATTTATTTTTTAAAAACCCCCGTGGGAACTCTTTTTGTTTTCTGAAATGTAATTTACTATCCTTATCCTTCCTCAGCATGAAAACTATGTCCTTGTTAAAAAATCTTATCGAAATCGATTTTATAAGCTTGAGAGACACGGACTTACTTTCCCATTTATATTATACTAGCTGACCCAGCGAACTTCGTACCGCCACTACTTATAAATGAAAAATTAGTTAAATAAACATTTTCCAGTGGACCAAATTGTGAATCTAAACCATCCTCGAATCCCCTTGAACTCACACAAAAAATTCAAAATCTATCCACCCGTCTAGGAGGAGTTCAGTGACATACACACGCACACAAGAAATATATATATATATTAAGATAAACCTAATATTATGGGCAAGTACCGCGACCGTAAAGCTTTGTCTATGGTGGACATTTCGCGTTCAAACTAGAATTTTAGGTTTGCTAGTTTCGACGGAATCGATTGTGTCCACAGGTACAAGCGTCCATAGGTACAGCACTTGCCCCTATAATATTTTATTAATACCTAATATAATATAATATTTTAGACCTAAAACGTGATTTAGGGCCTGTTTCACCACCTTCTGTTAAGTGTCGGATAGCTTATTCGCATATTTTGTCGTTGTCACTTGACATAAAGTAAGAAAGTAACAAAATTTACGGTTAGGCTATCCGACACTTATCAAAAGGTGGTGAAACAGGCCCTAAATGACATAATCAATACTAATATTATAAAGAGGAAAGATTTTTTTGTTTGTTTGATTGTTTACCGAATAGGCTCTGAATTTACTGGACCGATTTTAACCATTTTTTCACCAATGGAAAGCTGAATTATCAGGAAGTAACATAGGCTATAATTTATTTAAAAACAATTAGAGATCCTTAAGAAAATTACAATAATGTAACCCAAAGTAGCAAAATTTTGCCTATAAAATGCATTATTGTGCGTGCGCTGAGAAAACTATTGACGATACACAATAATATATAAAAAAAACTTTTTAAAAAAACCGACTTCAAACGCCACTGAAAAGTATAAAATAATTTCAGTTTGTAACACGTATGTTGAAGTCGGGCGGGCCTAAACAGAAACGATGAAACGAATGCGCCACGCTAGCCAGAATATTGATTTGTAGGTCCAGTCACAGAATATGTACTTGGTACAGGTACATTGAAGTCGGGCGAGCGTTGCAGTTTCATAGTTCTATTGAGGCCCGCCCGACTTCAACATACGTGTACAAACTGAAATTATTTTATACTTTTCAGTGGCGTTTGAAGTCGGTTTTTTTAAAAAGTTTTTTTTATATTATTATAAGCTTTTTAGTGTAGCTTCATAGGATAAATCTACACATTCTCTGATCGCGAGCGATTTGTTTCTATTTATTGATCAAAACTAATCCAAACACTTCATAGCTGCTATTATTATTTTAAGAGTGAACTAGTGTGCTAGATATCCTGGCTGCAGCATCAGCTTATCGTGTTGCCACCATTGCATTCTATGTAGAATCAAGTACTGATTAAAATGAATCCAAACACGACATATGGGCTATTTTTTAAAGACTGTACAAGAGTGCTGCATAAATCCTGGCTGCAGTTTCAGCTACATCATCAGAGCCATTCCATTATTTATATCATTTAAGACTACTTATCAATACAATTGAAACGAGCCCAAACTAAATATGGTTACGTAGTTTCATTACAGAGTGCTCATAACCATCGTTCAGCTTCATCATCAGACCCTGGATATCATCTAGGACCAGAGTACTTCTTGACACGAATTAAACGAGTCTGAACTCCATGGTGTTACATCGTTTTACTACAGAATTTCCATAGCCATCTTCCACCTCCATCATCAGATCAGCTCCATGTTAAAATAATATTGCATTGTAATCCGATTTACATGTACATGCACATTTTCAGCTCAATCGGAAACCGGGAATGGTTCTAATACACCTTGCAAGACTTGACCTAAATATACATTGCAAGACAAATAAAAGCTTGTAAAAATAAGATGATAAATAAAAATTTAGCTAATGTATGTATGTTATGTAGTAGGCATGGTTAAAAGTCTACACATACTCTGATCGCGAGCGATTTCCTCTAATTCATATAGGAGTTCCGTCCTCCATCTCCGAAGATATTCATCAAATCTTCACCAAACTTAAATGGGACCTACCTGCAGATACGCCCTTTCAAATAAAAAAAATTATCGAAATCGGTTAAGATTTGAGGGAGATATGGAGTAACATCGACAAAAAAAAATTAAAAAAAATAAAATAAAAAAAAATACGCGTGGAATTGAGAACCTCCTCTTTTTGTATTTTTTGAAGTCGGTTAAAAATGATGTTATCTACAAAAAAGTCCGCGAGGAAATATATCTAACTATGATACTTAAATCACAATAGTAGATTTTCTGTTCTAAATTTTAATTAGATCGTTGGTGGAAACAAAAGTTGGTTACATTCGTATCCTAGTTATGATATAATTTAGAAGTAAGTACCACGACTATTGTTTTAGTTGGAACTGTAATATGATCTGGTAATTTATACCAAAATATACAATTTATGTACATTTGAATCCACGGTATCAATTTCTGGGAATGTAAGATTCTCTACACATTCAGTAACATTCAGTAATTAACATTTAATAGTTGTCTATCTGCATAAGATACATGAGAATATGTATACAGAGAATATAATTATGGAGGTTACATGTGTAAATTACACAAACAGATATTTTCATAACAGAAGCTAAACTAGAAATGCAGTCCTAATTATTATGTTTACTCTGATTCAACATATTATTATTTTGTAAGCTGAATGTACTTGTGGTGGAATTTTCAAAATTTGCGAAACAAGTATTTCTTAAGTTTTAATCGAAAGCCCAAAAATCAAAGTTTCATGGATATTACATGAAAAATAATTTGATAAATGACGGACTTTTATACAAACTTTCAACCCCCATTACAAGAGGGTTACTCTTGGGGTTGGAATTATCAAAAATCCTTTCTTAGCGGACGTCTACGTCATAATAACTATCTGTGTGCAAAATTTCAGCCCGATCCGTCCAGTGATTAGAGCTGTGCGTTGATATATCAGTCAGTCAGTCAGTCAGTCACCTTTGCCATTTATATATTTAGATTAGTAAGCAGAACCCAGTTTTTTTTTTACAAAAATACCTCAACTCGCTTATTTTAAGCAAGTAATGGCCCTATGTAGAGACACACGTTGAATGGTAAACACAACCGGTTGAATTTTAAAGTGCGGCGTTTTAAAAGCAAACCTATGTTTGTGTTTGCGCGGCCTGCACCAACCTATCTGCAAATCCGGCGTTGCTTCGTGCGTTCTGTGTTGCTTTATTATGTTCTTAAAGCAAAAACTCTAGCATTTTTCATGGAACGACAATGTACATTCAAGATAAATGGCACGGGATTTTCAAAACCTAATTCCCAGCGGACGAAGTCTCGGTGGGGGCAAGAGCTAATTACTTATCTTTTAACTTAATTATGACGCCAGATGCAACATCTTTTTAAGTAAATTACAACTCATTAATGGATAGTTTTTGGAAAAATATAATTATTATTAAAGAATTATAGTTGGATAAATGTCAACATAGCTATAGGTACCTACGATGCCAATAGTGAATGGTCTCGCTAGTATAATAATAATTAAACCACACATCCCTCACACCCTACCGAGATGGCACAGCTGTTTATATACACGGAAGCGTCAAAACAACAGTTCTAAAATGTTTGATGCTTGTTCCCTCTACTATACGCACATGAAGAAGAGAAGGACTTCTTCGACTAAGCGTTATCCCACTAGGTGGGGTCCGCTTTCCGGCATGCTCTAGCCCACTTTGCCCGGTCTTCTGCATCCGATTTTCGTAGTTTATTTACTCTCAGATCAGCACTCACAATATCCAGCCAGCGCTTTTTTGGACGGCCGCGAGGTTTAGCTCCAGGGACGGCGATGTTAAGACATCTATTACCGACGTAGCTTTGTGGTTTCCGTGCCACATGACCGTACAATCTTAGACGGGCTTCTTGCAACTTGTCTCCGATGTCACGGACACTGAGCCTACTGCGGATGTGATCGTTGCGTTGTCGATCGCAGCGTGTGACATTGCACATCCACCGCAGCATTTTCATCTCCGTGACTCGAAGTTCTTGCACGTGCCTCGTTAAGGCTGGCCATGTTTCACTACCGTACAGGAGCACAGGTCGGATAATAGATTTGTAAATGAGTCCCTTAAGCTTAAGCGGCATTCATCGATCGCACAACACACCGGTTAAGTCTCGCCATTTCATCCAAGCAGCGTTTATACGAGCTTTTCTTTCAGAGAAGGACTATAAGCCATAATTCACAGCGGTGGCCCAATGCGAATTGGCGGTTTCATACACCTTCGAGAACGTTATGATCAATTTTCAGGTGTGCAGGTTTCCTCACGATGTTTTCCTTCACCGTTGAAGCATGTGATATTTAATTTCTTAAGCGCACATAACTTCGAAAAGTCAGAGGTGCGTGCCCGTGATCGAACCTGCGACACCCAGAATAGGAGACCGCAGTTCTAAGCACTAGGCTATGACATGCTTTATTATTTTGATTAATTTAATACACAAAGTTATGACTAAGAAATAAATACTAAAGGATGATGGGCAAAAATGTATGGAATCTGGTACCGGCACCAATCGGTATGAATGATACATCGTTGGAAAGGTATTTTTGTATAGATTATGAATATCCATGGCGCTAGTCTCAGTTCAATGTCCAATAGGAATAATATTACCTTGAAAGTTATTTATTTATATTTTCGCTATCTATTATTTATTATCGCTATATATTTCAATCTGTGACATTCTTTGGCATATTATTGTTATTAACTAGGTAAAATAATAGTTAGTATTAAGTTTTATCATTTAAAAAATGTACAAGTTGCCTTGGTCGCCGCGCCGGCCGCCGCGCCGCGCCGCGTCGCGTCAATCAATATATAACTATACCTACTATCTGTATTTTATAGATAGACGATAACTCCTAACTTAAAAACTACTGAACTGATTTCGATGTGATTTTAATCGTTAAATAGATATTTTTTTAGCTTCAAATATGGATAAAAATCATCAAAATCGGTTAAGCAGACCGGAAATATATTTTTTTTAAATTCTAATATCCAATATCTTCTAAAGCGTATATTTCAAAACGGACAACTAATTCGGGCTTGTCGTCTTATTATTTTTTTGTTTACTTAAAAAGAGCTATCCAACGGTACATGACTCATCTTGATTGGACAGGGGTACCAAAATGCCCATCATCCTTTATGGATGTCATAGCCAGATAGTAGAATTACCTACATAATGAGCTCAGAAGTTTAATTGTACCTATTACTGATAGATATATAGATGCTAACTATAGATAGAAGGACTAGCCATATCGTGTAATAGTTGGCCACGTTTTGCGATATCAGGGTAGCCTTTTTAAATAGGCTACGCCAGAAGTCTCGGGTGTACATAGAAAAGAGCGCGAGGAGACTGGGTGATGAAAATTGATTCCAGACACGCTTTCGTGGTATCGTATTTGCATCAGCTAGCGTTCCCAATGCGATATTATGTCATAATTTGAGAGCCAGTATAAAAGTGATCACCATACAACTCTTTTGTTTGTTGAATAACCTAAAAATGAATATCTATGATTCGTCGCGTAAAAAACACCAACGCTCAAAGCAGTACATAAGTATTATCTATTTCAATTTTATTTTAAGATGTTATAATGGTCTAAGATAAGAAATTTATACCCTCATATGTTATTTATTAGTGATAAGAAATAAATGATAGATAATATACTCATCGACATATCGCAAATAGGTTTCCTAGTTAAATTACGTGCGGATAATATTTACATCAAAAATTTAGGCAACCTTGGATTGGATCAACTTTTTAATAAGGCAACCTAATACAGTTAGATTCGGAATAAAATAGGCTTTTATTCAATATAAAATACGATTAAATAACTGATGAGAGTATATCAGAAACAGTGGTAGATTCATTTGATGATTCGAAAGCGCTTGTAAAAAATTATTATAAAAAAAATTAAGTGGCACTCGGGGACTGCCGCGGTTAAGCTATTGCATAGCATTTTTTATCAGTTTATGCAATTATAATATTTATGCAATATTTTTTTTGCGTAATATAAATTAATTAAAATAATTAATAATTAAAAAACAAACAAACAAGGAAAGCGCACTGTCACTAGTTCGCGAGTGAGACTCGGACTTGCGACATCTAAAGAAAGCGGCCGCTCGCCACTGCGCCAAAGAGAGCTAAATGTGAACCTCTAAAATGTTGAACGCTTACTGAACGACGGTGTTAGGTTTTTTCGTTACGGAATTTCTTGATTCGGTCGCCGCGCTCAAACTATTTGTCCTAGTTCAAAGCCCACGATAAAAGCTATGCAATAGCTTAAAAATATTTCTATTATATTCTAATCGACTTTGCTTCAGCTGTCCACAAGATAGATACGCCACATTTTGTAACATTTTTGTTTTGAAAAGAGCAACTACTGAGTTTCTTGCCGGCTCTTCTCAGCAGAATCAGCATTCCGAGCCGGTGGTAGATTCTTGATTTGTCATAAGAGCCACAAGTTGACCTACATGAAATAAATGATTTTGAATTTTTGAATTTTTTGATTTGTTGGTTGTTCAGAGTAAAGATCGACCTAATTTTTTATGGGGTATAGTTAGAACTTAGGACCCGGAGAGTGACACAGGCTATATTTTATGCTGGAAAACAAGTGTATATTAAATTATTTTTTTTAGTAGCTGGCTACATCGTCAGAACCTGGCTATCATCTAGAACCAGACTACTTGTCCAAGACGAATCAAACGAGCCTAATAGCCTAGGCAATGGGGCGGTCTGTTGTATGGAGACCCCCACATCAAATCCTCAGTCGATGAAATTTGGCAGGGTTGTAGTATGGGATGACCCAAAATTTACACAAAAATATCCAAAAAAAAATCCATGCGGAAGTTAGGTATTTATACCTAAAAGTACAAATAGCTCAATATTTTGAAATAAATAATTTCTCCGTCCAATTTTTTTTTACCAAACTAATTATTAGCCTTAATAAGAGGTACTTGATAAAAATCCAAAACTTTTTTCAAACGGAACAGTCACTTTTTAAAGAGGTTTCCTTTTTTGTCCGTAATTTCGACCACAAAATTGCTCAGTCAATTTTTCATTTTTAAATGTCCTTAAAATGTAATTTAGCATAACGTGTAAGAAAATCCAAAAAAAAATCCATACCAAAATCTATATATCTTACTTCAACTGAAAATTGTTTATAACTCGGTATGAAAAATTTCTCAATCCAATTTCTTTTTTTTATCATAGTAGATAGTCACATTTACACTCTTATCCTAAATATCCAAAAAAAATATCACGAAGAACATTGATATTGAAACAGATATCTTGAAATCTAAACTGCGTTTTCGCGATAATGCACCTTAATTCTTGAAACATTGGGTATAGTTTAGCGTGCGCGAGCGAAGCGACTTCACAAAATAATAAATACATGTTACTACATGCCTTCTACAATGCTAAATATTGAACATAAACGTGTAACTGAACATTAATTTATTTGTACAAGATAAATGAGCTTAAATAAGGGCTCATAATTTTTTTTTTTGTAAGCTTATGTCTAGGTAAGTAAATTAAAATAAAAAATTAAGTGGCACTCGGGGACTGCCGCAGTAATTGCATAGCATTTCTATCAACTTATGCAATTATAATATTTATGCAATATTTTTTTTGCATAATAAAAATTATGCAAAAAAATAATTAAAAAACAAACAAACAAGAAAAGCGCACTGTCAATTCTTCGCGAGTGAGATTCGAACCTGCGACATCTATATATATAGTATATAGTAGTGGTACATACAGTACCCGGCGATATATATTGCACATCGGCCTTATGGCCGGGTACTGTAGCTTTTTGTAATGTCGTAATTCATTTCAAACTGTCTGGTTTCTATGCTGTAACGCGTCTACAAAAATTAAAAATTCTTTACGATCTAAAATCTATTTTGGTATTTAAAAATTTTGAATTAACATTGACGTAAGTAGCGACGAATTGATATCGACGCTGGAAATTTCAAATGTCGTAAGGGACATTTTGTCCTAAGTACACTTGATACACCATTGAACTTGAAATTTTATCTCTATCGATCTGTATATTTCAAATTTTGATATCTCTTATAAATAAGGACTGGAGATACGAGATGTAATATTTGTAGTAAGTAATAAAAAAAGTAAAATTTTAGATCGTATAGATCAAATTTTAGATTCTGACTTAGTAAATATTTTCACGATCGCTTCGCTCGCGAAAATTTCCATTACAGATTGATATTTTAGGTATCAAGTATGGAATACATAGCTGCGTAGTACGGCCGTTAATCACTGGCCTATATCATTGAGCTCAAGGTACCAACTCCTCAATCCTGATGCTGCTGGGCTTCGGCCCACCAGACTCAGCTAGCCTTAATTAAATCATTGGGTCGTTAAAATAATCTAGGAACTGACACAATATTGTAGAGATTTGTAGGGGCGGCAAAATTTGAATAGCCTACTGGCGGCAAATGTGTGAACCTGGTGTGCGTTGCGCTTCCGTTTGTTTCGACGTTTCTTATATGCCCATCCAACTTCAACATACGTGTAGAAACAAAGATTATATATGTAATTTATAGAGGCGTTTGAAGTTAGTTTTTTGAAAATCGTTATTATTTTTAGTGGCCTAGGAGTGCAATATTCTGCAGCATCAGGTCTGATTTTCAGGTCAGGTGATAGAATCTGGAGTTCGTGGTGTAGTCTAACTAAAGGTAATTGGTCTTTACAATATGAATTCACAATCAAAAATTCCTAAATACTCACAGCTTAAGAGTGCAGCACCCTGCAGCATCAGAATTGAGGAGTTGGGGCCTCGAGCTTAACGATGTAGTCTATGCTTGATACCTATTACTTACATTATTAATACACAATCGATATTTTCTAAATCTTCATAGTTAATAGCAAACATTCTCTTTCAAATAAAAAAAATGCGATACGGTCTGAAATCTCGAAGAAATTGGTGTACATACCTGCATGGAAAAAAATATGAGCCGATTGCGCGCCGATATAAACTTCCATTTTTTGAAGTCAATTATAAAGTATGTAACTTTATTTTAGAGTAAATGAAATACAAAAATGGAAAATTAATTTTTTTTTTTTGTTGGCAAGGGGGGCGCAGGCGGATTTTCGCACCCCGGCGTTCAGTGTGGTTAAGACGACCCTGTCTATGCAATGGTCTGATTCCAATCGAATGTGCTAGATAACATCCAAAGACATTACAAAGTATATTGTTTTTAACATACTTGGTAATGTCTTGATATAATAAGTTTTAAATATTTAAGAATCGACCTTAGCCTAAACGACACAAACAGCAAAAGGCATTAGCTTAGTTTATTTACAAATAGCAAAAGCTCTTTGTTAATAAACTAAGTCAATTTACAAAAAATGCATAAAAGAAGTGTCTCAATGAAAATTAATGATTGTTAAAAATCAATGGAAGAAGAGTCCAACATTTCAAATGCACCAAAAATCTTCTAAAGATGTAAGAATTGAATTGGAACCTGAAATATCTGTGGCAAACTGCAATGATCTGAAAAGTTTAATGCAAATATAGAACAATATCAATACGGTTTTATACTATTTTCTATTTATTCTCATCGAACCAATTTTGACAAGCGACTCATGTCATTAATCTGATAATTTTATAAGCTTTATATCATGAATTCATAGCTGAGTGAGCAAGACTTTTCAGGCAGTTACGACAAAATTACTTCTATTATACTATTAGGCTTAAGGTGTAAGATTCTTTTGACGTGATAACGTCTTATAAATCAATGAACACCAGCTGCACGCACGACAAAGTGTCACGTTCCACCTGAGCCTGAGGGTGAAAGCGAGAGCGCGGAACAAGCGATAGAGAGGCATGATCGGCCCAAGCGTTGGCTTGTGACACATTTATTCATCGATGTTTCTTTATGACGTTATCACGTAAAACTATGGTCCGTAAACCGACTTTACAGACAACCAATTTTTTTTATTTTATTCCAAAATTTTTCGATATTATTATATTAAATTGATTATTCATATTTTTTTGTTATACTATACAAGATGATGCCCGCGACTTCGTCCGCGTGATTTAAGGTTTTTTGATTCCCACGGGAACTCTGTAATTTTCCGGGATAATAAGTAGCCTATGTGTTAATCCTGTTTATAAGCTATCTCTATTCCAAATTTCCGCCAAATCGATTCATTCGTTGTAGCGTGAAAAAGTAATAAACATCCATCCAAACATCTATCCATAGATCCTCACAAACTTTTGCATAGTCATCGCATCGCATAGTAGGAACTAGGATAGTAGGATATACTGCATCACAAAAAAATAAATTGTGATGCAACTACAAATTTACGATTTTCGGATTTTTTCCTTTACTTGTGCTACATGACATTGCTTCATGCCAAATTTCATGATTCTAGGTCAACAGGAAGTACCCTCTAGGTCTTGCGAGTGTTAAAATATGCGGCATAGATGGACCATAAAAGGCCGTATCTTTTGATTGCGTCGGCTTAGACTTTGTCACAGCTACAAGGGATTGCAGACCTGAGTATTTGATACTATTTTCAACTTGATACCCTCCATGTGTTCCTGAGAAAAAGGGTATTGACAGACGGACAGACAGACGGACAACGAAGTGATTCTAGAAGGGTTCCGTTTTTAGTACGGAGTACGGAACCCTAAAAATGAGAGTTATGACAGTTTAAAAGGTAAAATTTTGTTTGGTCCTCCTGAAAATTAGGGGATTGTCGCTTACAAAATTTGAAATATCCAGCATCGATGTATGGGATTACACACGGACCTCGGATTACAAAGGGCGTAAAGGACATTTTGGCCAAAACTTGAACTTTTTAATGGTATCATACTCAGTTTTTAACGCTCTTTCGATCTGTCTTATTTACGTCTCAATATTCGCTAAAAATGTCGTTAACGACCCAGATTTTTGGTGTTCTTAAACATGATTTTTCGAATAAATAGGTCACTACTAATGGTACTACACTATGTAATGCATACATAGCATAATATCTATTAAGTATATTGTAAAAGTATTTTGAAAAGAGCAACTGCCGAGTTTCTTGCTGGTTCTTCTCGGCAGGAACGGCATTCCGAACCAGTGGTAGACTCATTGACGATTGTAAAAAATCGGCCAAGTGCGAGTCGGGCCTCGCTCTTTTAGGGTTCCGTTAAAAAAAATTAAATAAAAATATTTCCATGTACCCATGATAATATTTTAATTTAATTTTTTTAATTTAATTAAATTTTTATTATTTGTTGTTATAGCGGCAATAGAAATACATAATATGTGAAAATTTCATCTGTCTATGTATTACGGTTTACGAGATACAGCCCGCTGACAGACGGACGGACGGACAGCGTAGGCTTAGTAATAGGGTCCCGTTGGTACCCTTTGGGTACGGAACCCTAAAAATTGAATAAAAAAACATTTCTATTCTATTCTATTCTAATGGTCGTAAAGCTTGAGCTAAAACATAATATCATCAAAATTTTTTTTTTTTTAATTTTAAAAAGTAAAAAATATTCATATCTATTTCTTCTTTATCAACCTATAAACGTCCACCCGCTTTCAGGAGTTCCGCAATGGTTCCGTCATCACCAGGCGTTTTGTTGTTCTTGAGCTGTTTGAGAGCCATACTAATCTCGTATAGGCTGACTGACATCTGGGACATCTTCGGTATAGTTCATAAATCATAACGAATAATTGATCGTCATAGTCACCGTCGTTGGCAACAGTTTTTGATTTACAATTGCACTGTCGATTCAACGAAATACAGTCGATTATCGAGTGCAGGCTCGCGTCACCGTAGAAAAAATATGTCGATATAATAGGCAGATAATATGTCGGGTCTCGTGACGTCACCACGCTCCTGCTTCCCTTGATGGATTAAATATAAAATATTTCTTTCTAAAATTTTTATAGTTTTTAATGCGCTTGATTATTTTTTTGGATATTTTGATACTTGATACAAAAAAAATAATTGTAATCATATCAATAAAAAAAATGGATGGAGAAATTTTGCACTGTGAGTAAAAGGGTAGTTTTTGAAAAAAATATAGTCTCTTGGTATATTGTTTGGATTTTCAAGTTGTAGGTACAAAACGGCTATAAAAGGACATTCCAGTGAAAAAAATTCACAGAGCAATTTTTCGCTGCAAGTTACATTGAAAAAACGTATTTTTCAAAATTTGGTGGTTTCGACTAGGAGTATATTTTGGATATTTTATATTTTGTTTCTAGACTTTACATGAATGTTTCAGGTGAAGAAAGTTTTGACCGAGCATTTTGCCGAACTGAGATATTAAGCATAAAAGAGTTTAGATAAAAATACCTAACTTCCGTTCTAATTTTTTTTTGGATATTTATAAAATACGTTTAACTACTGATACTTTATCATTCTGTAAAGTTTCGTCGCCTGAGGAATTGATGTTGGGGTCCACTAGCTTCATTGCCTAGACTATAAACTCGATGGGGTTACGTCCTTTTATTACAGAGTTGCCAAAACCACCTTCCGGCTTCATCATGAGACCCTGAATATCATCTAGGACCAGACTACTTGTCAACACTAATCAAACGAGTCTAAACTCGATGGTATTACTGAAACTATACTATCCTTACTCTGTGGTATTACGTCATTTTATATCAGAGTTACCAAAACCACCTTCCGCTTTCATCATCAGACCCTGAGCAGATCAGACCCTAGTAACCATCTAAAACAAAGTACTCGTCAAGACGAATCAAACGAGCCGAAACTTGATGGGGTTGCGTCGTTTCATTACAGAGTTCCTATGACCACCTTCCAGCTCCATCATCAGACCCTGGTTACCATTGAAAGACAAACTACTCGTCAAGACGATTCAAACGATCACAAACTCGATGAGGTTGTGTCGTTTCATTGCGAAGTTCCTATGGCCACCTTCCAGCTCCATCATCAGATCAGCACCATGTCATCATAATATTGACATAGTCACGCAATTTACACATGTATGCAAAATTTCAGCTCAACCGGTAACCGGGAAATGGATCAAATTTAATTTGCAAGATTTGATGACAAACATCGTTGATGACAAACCTCGGGACAGGTGAAACTAAATAAAAGCTTGTAATCAAAGGGTTCTCGCGGGATTTTACTTAAAAACCTAACTTCACGTGGACGAATTCGCGGGCAAAAGCTAATAGGTATGTTTTAATTTACTATCAGACATATTATACACAATGAGTTAAAAATTCTAAAACGTTAAAACTTTTAACAGGCTGGGGTTGTCACGGGAAACCTATGAGTAGGTATATTAAGATAACAATGGGAGAATATATTCAAACGAAGCGTATTGAGGCTAGTTTTTGTTATTTGCGCTTTTTCATTTTACGTCGACGAATACTGGCAAGTGCGTTCTACCTCGTCCTACTGACATACTAAATGTTCACAAAAACACCAGGCGGATGGGCCCGCGCGCGGAGCTGTGATGGAGTTGGCAGCGTATGTTTATTTGTCTTGTCCATTAAACACGATCAATTATATTTTATTAGTGAAATCGACCACTCTAAAAATTCAAATATTAATATATATATAGCTGTTCGTGCTGATTCACTGATTCACTGACTGATTGATCACCTCTCCTGTAAAATTTTGTATGAAAAATTTTTTTTTCACTTATGGTTTCGTATAGAAGACAAAAATTCATTCGGAGGAAAATTATGGAGAGAGCTGATGATTGAGGATTTCGGAGACGGGTGAAGAGCACGGTCAGGGTATCGAAGATAGGTGGAGGGTGCTCGAACAAATGTCACTCGAAACCTCATCCAATTCGCAATGAGCTGAAAAAAAATTCAAAATGGCGGAAAAAAGATGGCCGCCATACAAATTTCGTCAGTATCTATCTCGGCGAGTATAAAAGATGGAAGAGTGGTTTCTTGGCAAAAGATGATCAGGACCCAAAGATCTATTTGATGAATAGAAAAAAATCCAACATGGCGGAATTTTTTTTTCTCCATACAAAATATATGGCGAATATTGTATAGACTTGAAGCTGAGAACTATGCAAGACTTTGATACGGTTTCTTTTCAAAATTTGTTTTTATAAAAGAATTCTCATTCTGACAAATGATGAGATATGATGATCGAGGGTTTGGAAGGTGGGTGAGGAGCACGGCCATGGTAATGACGATAGGTGGGGGTGCTCGAACAAAAGTCACTCGAAACCTCATCCAATTCGCAATGAGCTGAAAAAAAATTCAAAATGGCGGAAAAAAGATGGCCGCCATACAAATTTCGTCGGTGTCTATCTCGGGGAGTATAAAAGATGGAAGAGTGGTTTCTTGGCAAAAGATGATCAGGACCCAAAGGTCTATTTGATGAATAGAAAAAAATCCAAGATGGCGGAATATTTTTTCTCCATACAAAATATATGGCGAATATTGAATAGACTAGAAGCTGAGAACTACGCAAGACTGATAAGGTTCCTTTTCAAAATTTGTTTTCATAAAATAATTCTCATTCTGACACACATTCACATGATGAGATATGATGATCGAGGGTTTGGAAGGTGGGTGAGGAGCACGGGCAGGGTATTGAAGATAGGTGGGAGGTGCTCAAACAAAAAATACTCGAAACTTCATCCAATTGGCTATGAGCTGAAAAAAAATTCAAAATGGCGGATTCAAGATGGCGGCCATACCAATTTCATAGGCATCTATCTCGGAGAGTATAAAAGATGGAAGAGTGGTTGTTTGATAGAAAATGATCAGGACCTGAAAGTCCACTTGGCGATAGAAAAACCGCGGTCCGCTTGCGGGCCGCGCACCCACGCGCCCTACTAGTTAATATATATATAGCTGCTGGGGCTGATTGACTGATTCACTGATTCACTCACTGACTGATCACCTCTCCTGTAAAATTTTGTATGAAAAAATTTTTTTTCTCCGTTGGTTTCGTATAGAGGACAAAAATTCATTCGGAGGAAAAATATGGAGAGAGCTGATGATTGAGGATTTCGGAGACGGGTGAAGAGCACGGCCAGGGTATTGACGATAGGTGGGGTGTGCTCGAACAAATGTCACTCGAAACCTCATCCAATTCGCAGTGAGCTGAAAATAAATTCAAAATGGCGGAAAAAAGATGGCCGCCATACAAATTTCGTCGGTGTCTACCTCGGGGAGTATAAAAGATGGAAGAGTGGTTTCTTGGCAAAAGATGATCAGGACCCAAAGGTCTATTTGATGAATAGAAAAAAAAATCCAACATGGCGGATTTTTTTTTCTTCATACAAAATATATGGCGAATATTGAAAAGACTAGAAGCCGGGAATCATGCAAGACTTTGATACGGTTTCTTTTCAAGATTTGTTTTTATTGAAGAATTTTCATTATGACAAATGATGACATAATTATGATGATCGAGGGTTTGGAAGGTGGGTGAGGAGCACGGCCATGCTAATGAAGATAGGTGGGGGTGCTCGAACAAAAGTCACTCGAAACCTCATCCAATTGGCAGTGAGCTGAAAAAAATCCAAAATGGCGGATTCAAGATGGCGGCCATACAAACTTCAACGGTGTCTATCTCGGAGAGTATAAAAGATGGAAGAGTGGTTTTTTGATAGAAAATGATAAGACCTAAAAGTCTACTTGCCGAGTAGAAAAACCGCGGTCCGCTTGCGGGCCGCGCACCCACGCGCCCTACTAGTTATATTTATATAATTTCAATATATTTGTACGAATACTCACATTTGCAGTTAGTTTATTTCTGCTTAGAATAGAATAATAAAACTAGCGGGCTGCAAAGTGATAAGAAAAATACTTATACTGTGTAATGAGAGTTTAAAATGATTATTTTATTGTTTCACAAGAATTCCCTGCCAATAAAACAAATTCCAAATCATCGTCTCCATACGATGGATACGACAATAGTAAGAGCGTTGCTGCATTTGTTGCGTTGGTGCCGGTACGGCGCGCGGTGTCCGACATGGAACCTCGTTGATCTATGTAGGAAGCCAGCCCCTCTAGCCAAGTTACACTTCGTTGTTAACTTGGCTAGAGGGGCTGGTAAGACAGACGGTGCGCTACCAAATGTCATTCTATCATGTCAGTCTTAAAAGGTCTAAGTGTCCCACACAGTCACAATACAATAATTTTCACCACTTTTAAGAACTTTATGGAGAACTCTCAGGCAATCTTCCTTCACCGTTATTATTAATAACCGTCGCTCTAATAGAAGGTGCTTAGAATGGATGAAAACTGGAAAGATCGTGAACGAAACCCACTAGTCTGTCTGAAGGTGTTACATTGTTCGAGAAAAGCGATAAAACCAGCTAGGTCTCGTTTCAATTTAACAAAGCAGTTATGTGACTGTTCGGGTCAGCGCACGCTACTGAATAGAAATGCAATACCATCGCAGAATATCAAGAATAACTCAAATACCACGGCAGCGATAACTTTAATCTCACCTCTACCCTCCCATAGTGCATTGCGAATGAAGAATGAAGGAATGAAATGCTTCGATCAATAATGTACCTACTCAGAATTAAGTCATAAAGATTCCGTAAAAAAATAAGTTCTCAGCCATGAACCTATTTTGAGTAAGATAGCAAATGTAAACATGTCTCAAGATGCCGCAATGATCTTGCAAAATTTACAATTAATTCTTAAAATTTATAATTTCATAATCTCATAGGACACGTAGGTAAAACTTTTTGTACGGATACTCTTTCTTACTTTTTGGATAAGATTTTTCATGGAACTGCATATTGTCTTAGATGAATTATTTTATGGATTGGGTGAAGATGAAACGCGATTACATAATCTATTAGGGTCTACCAAAAGGTTACTCAGCTATTTAATTTTGATACCATGTTTTGTGCTAAAAACTATAACATAGATTTATTTATTATTGCATAATATGAGACGTGCTTGCTGTGAGATGGATGTGATATTCATAAAATCGATAACCCCTTAAAATTGTACCTACTGGATCGATTGTCGATACAGCTTTTGTAGTATGCACTTCGAACTAAATACATATCATCACTATTTCTGAGTAAATTAACGAACGATCGATTGCTAAATTGACTCGACCGGCTTCGTGTTTCTCGTCGTCAGGTGTTGCATATATGTTACCGTTAATTTGCGTAAATCAGTTAGAGTGCAGATTAACGAGGTATTCTGCAGATTATCTGGCTGAGTCAGTTAAAGTGGAAAAAAATAATTGAGTTCTCACATTAACTAGATAATCTGCAGAATTCCTAGGTAATCTGCAGACTAACGACCATGCATACGGTAAATTCCATAAAACAGGTTCTTGTTTGAATAAAACATTTTAATTAGTTGTAGGTAATTACTAACCTAACCTAACCTAACATAACCAAACTAAACCCAACAAGTGCTATATACATATTTTGGCAAAATCTAGTTAGGTTAGGTTGGGGTTATACATGAATAGCCAGGTGCCCTGCAGGGCACTTAAGTTGTCTGGGCACTTAGGTTGTATTGGGTCAATGTACCTAACTTAAGTTTAAAAAACCGGCCAAGTGCGAGTCGGACTCGCGCACCGAGGGTTCCGTACTCCAAAAGTAAAAGTAAAACGACAATATTATATTAATTTGCTTATTTATCGTTAACTTTGTTTGTAGAGGTTTATTGTTAATATAAAAAAAAACTATGCTAGTTAGAGCGTTGGTTTTATTTTTCCTGTAAAATATACATAAACCTCTATTGACCATAATTATTATTTCAGATTTTTCGATTGGTAAACTTCGGAGATAAGGGGGGGGAACGGTATTTTTTTCGACATTTTGGCCTATTACTCAAAAACTATTATATATAGAAATAAATAAAAAACTGTTTTAGAATGTACAAGTAAAGGCCTTTCATATGATACCCCACTCGGTATAATTATCTTACTTTGAAATTTCAAACCCCTGATTTTCCCCCTTTTTTAATGAAACTAAAATAATTTTCGCGTTGCTTTTATTTTTCCTGTAAAATATACATAAACCTCTATTGACCATAATTATTTCAGATTTTTCGATTGGTAAACTTCGGAGATAAGGGGGGGGGGGGGGGGGAACGGTATTTTTTTCGACATTTTGGCCGATTAATCAAAAACTATTATATATAGAAATAAATAAAAAACTGTTTTAGAATGCACAAGTAAAGGCCTTTCATATGATACCCCACTCGGTATAGTAATCTTTCTTTGAAATTTCAAACCCCCGATTTTCCTCCTTTTTTAAACAAACTAAAATAATTTTCGCGTTGCTTTTATTTTTCCTGTAAAATATACATAAACCTCTATTGACCATAATTATTTCAGATTTTTCGATTGGTAAACTTCGGAGATAAGGGGGGGGGGGGGGGAACGGTATTTTTTTCGACATTCTGGCTGTTTAATCAAAAACAAAGCAAAACCTATTATATTATATAGAAATAAATAAAAAAAACTGTTTTAGAATGTACAGGTTTGTACAGGCCTTTCATATGATACCCCACTCGGTATAGTTAACTATTTTACTTTGAAATTTCAAAACCCCGATTTTCCCCCTTTTTTAATAAAACTAAAAATAATTTTCGATTTTTCTTTATTCCAATGATGTTGGGCCACTATTATACACAACTATGCCAAATTTCATGTCGATAGCTTAATAGTTACTGAAATAATCGACTGTGACAGACGGATGGACGGACGGAGAAAGTCTCACCATAAGGGTTCCATTTTTACCATTTTGGTACGGAACCCTAAAAACCTGAGGGGCGCGGGTGGAGCGGGTGAGCGAAACAAAAGTATTTCGTTCAGTGTCTTCCGCAATTTAACGTCCGCAATTCGTTATTGTGCAGACTAACTAGGTAAAGTGCAAATAAGACCTTTTTTAATTCAAATTTTGCACTTTAACGCATCGTATCCGAGCATCTGCAGATGTTAATGCATAATACGATACGTGCATAATACGTTAATGTGCACATTAACGTATTATGCACTCTAACGGTAACATTAATATATATATAGCTGCTGGGGCTGATTGACTGATTCACTGACTGACTCATTGATCACCTCTCCTGTAAAATTTTGTATGAAATTTTTTTTTTTCACTGATGGTTTCGTATAGAGGAAAAAAATTCATTCGGAGGAAAAATATGGAGAGAGCTGATTATTGAGGATTTCGGAGACGGGTGAAGAGCACGGCCAGGGTATCGAAGATAGGTGGGGTGTGCTCGAACAAATGTCACTCGAAACCTCATCCAATTCGCAGTGAGCTGAAAAAAAATTCATAATGGCGGAAAAAAGATGGCCGCCATACAAATTTCTTCGGTGTCTATCTCGGGGAGTATAAAAGATGGAAGAGTGGTTTCTTGGCAAAAGATGATCAGGACCCAAAGGTCTATTTGATGAATAGAAAAAAATCCAAGATGGCGGAATGTTTTTTCTCCATACAAAATATATGGCGAATATTGAATAGACTAGAAGCTGAGAACTATGCAAGACTTTGATACGGTTCCTTTTCAAAATTTGTTTTTATAAAAGAATTCTCATTCTGACAAATGATGAGATATAATGATCGAGGGTTCGGAAGGTGGGTGAGGAGCACGGCCAGGGTATTGAAGACAGGTGGGAGGTGCTCAAACAAAAAATACTCGAAACCTCATCCAATTGACAATTAGCTGAAAAAAAATTCAAAATGGCGGATTCAAGATGGCGGCCATATCAATTTCATAGGCGTCTATCTCGGAGAGTATAAAAGATGGAAGAGTGGTTATTTGATAGAAAATGATCAGGACCTGAAAGTCCCCTTGACGATAGAAAAACCGCGGTCCGCTTGCGGGCCGCGCACCCACGCGCCCTACTAGTCTATCTATATATATATATATATAAAAGAAAGTGGTGGCAGTTACACTATTTATAACTCAAGAACGGATGAACCGATTTGGCTGAAAATTGGTGGAGAGGTAGCTTAGAACCAGGAGACGGACATAGGATACTTTTTATCCCGTTCGACCGCGTTTCCGTCAAGTCACTATAAAACGTGGTATAACAAAAACGCTACTGACATGGAATAACAAAACGCAAATGACAGTGGAATAACAAAACGTAAATTACAGCTAAACGTAATTTTGTCTTTGGTTAAGTATGGTAAAAAATTTGACAATTATAAAAAGTGTTATAATAAAGCATTACTGATATTATAAATGCGAAAGTGTGTTTGTTTGTTGGTTTGCGTCGCAACAGAACAGCGGATTGATGCGACTTTTTGCATGGGTATAGTAATGGATGTAGTAGTGGTTCCTCAGACCGGGAGAGCTACTTTTATCTCGGATAATGAAAGAGTTCCCGCGGGATTTTTAAAAACTAAATGCATGCGGATGAAGTTGCGGGCATCAGCTAGTATATAATATAAGGAACATGGCGCACCAACTGCGGGTTGTCCGGACGTAACGAAGCACGGCTCCTGTTTATAATAAACTTCTGTTTTAACCCCTAACGCAAAAAGAAGGTTGATACAAAATTAACCACTTTGCTTGTCTGCGTGTGTCATCACTCATTATAAAGTTTAAACGGATGAACTGACTTGAATGCGGTTTTATTTCGAAGGCGGGTTTAACTGGGATGTTCTTCGCTATTAAATCTCATCAGCCGTTTAAGGACTATCTGCTCTCTTAGATTTGTAGAGATTTAAATAATACATATTGTTATTTATATTATTAATGCCATTTTTCTAATCACCTTAATCGATTGACCTGGCCAGACCAGTAGGGCTAACATGTGCGCCACGAAAAAATTTTGTCTACCCTTTTTCTCGTGATATTCCTAAAAAAAATCTCGTCGCACTCATGTTAGTCCTACTGAAAACAAGACAAATGCTGCAATTTGATTGCGCCTCCTCAACAACTTACAGCACATGTATCGTGTCTGGGCTCGTTGCGTCCTGATAGTCAGTGACAAGGGTCTGATGATGGAACAGATAATAATTAGCTCGCAGACAATCAGCTCCAATAAACAAATGGCCAGCGAGTTTGTCTTCGTCGGGTTGACTCGTGACTAGTAGGCAATCGAAAAATTGGTTAATATCTGATGATGGAGCAGGATAGGCTAAAGTTTCTCATTTTCAGGGTTCCGTACCCAAAGTTCCCGTGCCAACGGGACCCTATTACTAAGCCTCTGCTGTCCGTCCGTCTGTCAGCGGGCTGTATCTCGTAAACCGTATTAGGTAGACAGTTGAAATTTTCAGAGAGTGTGTACTTCTATTGCCGCTATAACAACAAATAATAAAAATCAAATTAAATTAAAAAATACAATGTAAGGGAATACATGAAAAACAGTCTAAATAAAATTTTATTTTTTTATCCTGGCATGTGGGATGTCATTGTATAGAGCTCAGTAAGTAGAGTACAAATATATTTTTTATTATTTTTTAGCTAGAAATATATAGGGGGCTGTCAAAGTTGTCGCTTTTAGACCATTTTCATTACGGGGTCTATCTCAAAAAAATCGGCCAAGTGCGAGTCGGGCCTCGCTCTTTTAGGGTTCCGTTAAAAAAAATTAAATAAAAATATTTCCATGTACCCATGGAAATATTTTTATTTAATTTTTTTAATTTAATTTAATTTTTATTATTTGTTGTTATAGCGGCAATAGAAATACATAATATGTGAAAATTTCATCTGTCTATCTATTACGGTTTACGAGATACAGCCCGCTGACAGACGGACGGACGGACGGACGGACGGACGGACGGACGGACAGCGTAGGCTTAGTAATAGGGTCCCGTTGGTACCCTTTGGGTACGGAACCCTAAAAACTAAACTAGTTAGGAATTTGAAATTTCTGTATATTCTGTATATTATGTACTATATAGTGAATTTAAACAATAAATACTGAAAACACCGATTTATAATAAAGTGACCAAAACAAACGAGCATTGTTTCCCCATATGCTAATTTAGTAGATACTATCATATAATAACTAAGATATCTAAATATGTATCTAGTTTTAAAAAAAGTGATTTGTACACATGTACGGAACCCTAAAAGAGTGAGGCCCGTCTCGCACTCGGTTTGTCACTATACCAAATTCAAAAGGGTGTCAAAGTAAATAATGCAAGTAGTGTTATCACTAAACGGCGCTGCACATCAGTTATGCGCTAGCCCATACAGTAGGTGCAGCATTTTCTACTGTTAATAGTACCAGGATAATTAAACTAGGGGGTATTACGGTGTCATTGACGATGAGCGTGACACAACGTGCTATACCTACAAAGCGGAACTCATTTGCATGCGACAATTTAGCACCGATAAACATTCAAGGTCCTATTGAATGAAACACATAGTATCAGTCTTTTCATCGACTAGTACAACAATTTACTTTCTACACCGTAATGTTTTTCTTATAAAGCGTATTTAGTTCAATGTATATTATGTATGATCTGTCTTATTACGAAAACATTATGTGCTATCCCACAGAATTGTGGTCTAATTGGTCTGCTGAGCACATCTCCGCTCCACCCTTTTTCAGTGACAACGTACCCTAATTAATTCCACGATGATGAAGATTATGTGTACCTATTTAAATAAAAAGATGTGTGTATTAAAAATTTATTCGTGTTCAATGTCTATATTTTATTTTATTACAAACAGATACGCTAGTGTGGAAATATCAATTAAAACCATTTAGGATACCACGAGTATCGATCGACAGTTAAAATGTTTCAGGCTATTTATCAAACGCTCTTTATCCCGAACCATACGGAGCGTATAAAATCGATAATAGGTTTTTAGTTAAACAAAGTAAGCTTAAAAGCCTGTTTTGATTGTGATTTTGTTCGTAGTGTTCGGTTTGTGTGTAAGTTTCTTATCATGCAAGTGGCCACTACCAATCCGCTGGTGTCCTTAGATACCTGAATGGTATCTCTTCTCATTGTGCGTGACCCGTCGGTGTGTCCGTCGATTCCTTGTGAGCTGTCTGCTGCAAGCACTGTCGCCGCGGGGCCCCCGGGGCAGTTGGTTGCCTGCTGTAATATACCCTTTGATAACGCTTGCACATTCTTTGATACCTAATAAGCCAGTACTTACCTAAAGGAAAGGAATAGAACATATTCTATTCTACGAATACGAATGCTAACCGAAACCTACTCGTTATGAGTCGAACATTCGTAAAAGCAAAAGAAAATAACTGTAAAAAGTAATTGTCGCGTTTTAGATTTATCTAAAATAAATTGTGTTTCTATCGCTTTGAAGGTTTTCGGCTTTCAGAGCACTTTAACGTCCATGTTTGATAAATTTCTAAAGTGTCGCACAAAGACCTACTCCACTTAAGCCATTCGTGTTGCTAGAGACACACATGCTTTGAGTCGCGCCACGGATTGTCATAAAGTTCGTTGACCCTGACGCCTGATAAGAACCGAGGTGAGGACGTTATCAGGTGGCGCAATGCAGGCCCGAAAATGCTCAAGCTGGCAATTCGAGAGGTGGGCGATCAATACGGGCCGTGCTGGTACACCCGTACTGATACCGCGTTTACTGAGCGCAACCTAAATCCAATTTCAGTTTACGCTTGGGGGATCGAAAACAGGAGTGAAATAACCCGAAACAACGTTCGAAAATGTGTCTGAATTTGCTTTTTTTTTAAGATATCAGACATTTTCCTTGATATTTCTGTTTACTCAAATATAGTTTTTGCCTGCAATATTGAAATGTCAATTGTCAGTCCCCAACAATAGCTGCCAAATCTGAACACTTATGAATATAAGCGTTGAGTCGCAGACAAAATGGCAACTAACAAATAACAAGCAACTGTGAACGAACAGACTATTAAAACTTTGAAACTTGTTATTGCTAAAACTAAAGTGCTAAAGTTATGACGAGAATCAATGCAAATTATAGACGTAATAGTCGTATATACCAAGGGCTTTACAAAATTATTAATAGTTACTTGAACTCAAGAAACGAAAATAAAAGGTGTTGAAAAAAGCTGTGTATAGTATGATATTTAGTAAGTGTAATACATATTTCAATATGATCTTTGATGAAGAAGCTAGGTATTAAGCAGTAGTAATAAAATTATAACACATTTATTGAGATAAGGCGGATTTACAATGTGTCATAGTGAACTTGCAATATGATTTTAATTAATATTTGAGTTTACTATTTTATAATGAAAATATAAATCTTCCGAAACAAACAATGAGAGTTTGATCTATGAATTGATATTTAAAGATGCAATTATAAACTGACGTAGTAAATTAAACACAGATAGTCATTATTAACCGCCTTTCACGATACTAGATGTCCAATCTAGCTGATAGATATATTTCTTCTTCTACAGTATCTGTTCAGCTACTCGTAATACCGAGAAACGATTTCACTACTAATTAAAACCAATTATCCCTGCTATTTCATCCTCACGGTACATTTAATGGCAAATCTGATTACATTTAAATACTGTTTGTTTAGTTCTAATTAAACGAAGCCAAATATTTGTACCTGCTTGGAAGAATAAATTTTTTGTTAATTCGTAATTTTTATAAATGTAAAACATAAAAACTTGAGAGGTGTCAAGGGACACCCGGGTGGAACGTAGCTCCTTTCGATTAATTTTAGTGAAGGAATTGTAATAAACTAGTGGTGTCATCTAGTATTAAATTGATTAACTACGATGAATTATATTATTTAGTTTATTTCTATTGCACTGTTACAAAACCAAAGAGTTACTCTTGTGGAGTTACTGTTTTTTCACAGATGGCGTTAGTAGTACAAAAACATTTTATCCAATTTATACAATAAAAAATTAGGGAAAAATTCCACATTTAGAAATCATTTAAAATAAAATAGAAAATAGAAAATTCAGTCTGTCGAGCTGGGATTCGAACCATCGACGTTGAACTTTTAGGCGACTGCCCTAACCACTAGGCCATGCAGACGCCGTGTTCTAAGGCGAAAATACCGAACACAATGCAAAATTCACATTCAACAAAAAAGTGTCGGTTTCAAAAATGTGTCGAGTGTCGGTTCCTTAATTTTTTCCGTCTAGCCCCCTTCCGTACCGCGCGATAAGGAACTACGTTGCAATATGTCTTGACGTCTTAATTGATAAGTTATGATGATTTTTTTTTACTAATTTACTTAAACAAAATCTGTGAATCAATGATTGTCTATAACCGAAACAAAAATAATCTCTTATGCCTGTGCGGGATAGTTTTGGACAGTCCAAATCCGACTCTAGTAGACTCTAATTCAACTGATTGTTGCTCACCTCATCACGTTTCACCTCGGGCTAAGATTTTTAAAAGTTAAGGTTTTATTTATACGCGAGTTACATCACAAGCAAAAAGCTGATCCATTTATGAGTGCTAGTTCTAGGGTAATATTACGTGCCGTGGTACAGAGTAACATGGTGATAAAGTGTGGTTGACGTGCGTGTGGCTCACCAAACTAAACCATAATGAAAAAATAAAAAACTAGGGTACATGTACATAAACTACACATAATGTCGTAATCGACGAACGCTGGACTTCGTTTTATTAATTGTTTAGATTTCCACAGATTTTTATGCCACGCCAGAACGAAGGTCGGCCTCATTATTTTAATGATTTCCACTAGCGGAGCAACACAACTTCAATGAATGTTGGCTATAACAAAGACCGAATAACAGTAATTTAACATTAAGAACATTGATATTATTGTTAAGCATCACATTTAAAAAATCATGCATCACTTTTCTCTACAAATAAACTGGCAAATTGAAATTTAATGTAAATAAAATAGCAGATTTGCTAGCTATAGTTCAATGTACTCATGTTCTAAATTCGAACAATCAGGAGAACAGATTCAAGATGGCCTAATCGTTTGACCCTCGTTGTAGAAACGAGACATAAGACGCTGAGGTCCCAATATTTCGCGAGTCCAGCATTCTTCATCGACGGCGACCAATTGACACTTGGCCCCGGCTACGCTTCCGTCACGACCTTGGACTCGTAAGTACTGGAGGTATTTCGATTTACACTAGATGTAGCCAATTAGGTAGGGTTAACTAGAATTTAGCAGCGAAGCCAGTACTTGCGGGTCATTAATAAACTATTACGATTAGTTCAGGCAAAGGTGTTAGAAGCAATTAATTTGCATTCGAATCATTATTTGACTAACCTTGAAGCTGCTGCTGAGCGGTATAAGGTGCGAGAAGACGCGTGCGTTTCTTCTCGTACCCCTTTTGTGTGATGTCACCTGCAAATGGATTTGCCGTCAGACTTTGAAAAATTATTTAATTCTTACGCTAAATGATTTATGTACCTACTGAAATATTCTACTCAAAACAAAATAGGGCCCACCTCGAGATAATCTCGAACTTTGTTTACAAATATTTCATAAGTTAATCATTCGCCAAGTTAAGCATTTAAATATCAAGTAGACTTGTTTATGAACCCTTAAAAGTTTTTTTAACGTTAGTTTACACATTATTCATAAGTGGGTCGACAAAAAAATGAAAGTGCTTGAAATTCATCCCTTGCACAGTTTCTTAGTGACTTGTGTTCCTAGTCTCATTGTGAACACTGCAGTTGAAAGTCACTTTGTTTAGTTGTTTTATTTCACTTGGGTACTAGCCTAGATTACTATGTCTGGTTCTTGTCATCATATGGACATGGAAACCGCCACAAGAGCAGTAGCTTGGCTTCAGGAGGGACAATCTCAGAGATCTGTAGCACTACGTCTCGGTGTATCGCGACGAGCCATCAGAAACCTGTGGGAACGCTTCCAGGAGAGAGGAAGTGTGTCTAGAAGACGTGGATCAGGAAGATTTCGAGCCACTACTGCCCAGGAAGACCGTTATATACGGTTAACTGCACGTCGGGATCGTACCGTTACTGCCCGGACCTTACAAAATCGATTGAGGGAATCTACTGGAACCCGAGTTAGTGACCAAACGATCCGAAATCGACTCCATGAGGATGGACAACATTCCAGAATGCGCGCTGTTCGGCTTAAATTGACTAGAGCTCATCGTGCAGCCAGGTTAAGGTATGCACGTGTGCATGCAGACTGGACCATGACTAACTGGAGGTCTGTGCTGTTTACTGACGAGTGTAAAATTAAATTTTACAGTGATGATAGACGAGTACGCGTGTGGAGAAGAGAAGGCGAACGATTTGCAGAACCGTGTATCCACGAAACAGATCATTGGGGGGGCCCAGTGTGACGGTATGGGGCGGAATAAGCTTAATAGGCAAAACAGAGCTGGTATTTCTGGATGAGGGTACCATAACCGCTGCCAGTTATGTCGAGCGAGTAATCAGACCCCATGTCATCCCCTTTTCACAAAGAGTGGGCGAAAGTTTTGTCTTAATGTAAGACAATGCACGCGCACATACGGCCCGCCTCACGCAGAGAGCACTCTCTGAGGCCAATATTACGGTTTTGCCCTGGCCTGCGATGAGTCCTGACCTCAATCCCATTGAGCATTTATGGGATCAGTTGAAGAGAAGCCTTAAACGGAACTACAGCAGTATCAATAGTCCACAGGAGTTGATAAGAGCACTTAAAGTCTGTTGGGAGCAGATACCACAAGAAAATATCACACATTTAATTGAAAGTGTCCCCAACAGGCTCCAAGAATGCATAAGGAGTAGAGGAGGCCCTACACGATATTAAACTCCAAGCAATTACAGAAGTTAGTGAAAAAAAGTTACAAAAACCAGCATTAAGTTGTACTCTATATTTATTGTTTAAATTGCTATTTTTGTTTGTGTTTAATTTAAGTAAACAATATAAACAGTTTTCAAACCCGGTTTTGTTTAAATAATTTGCCATTCCTCTCTTCAAACATATACATTAAGAAAAAATTCAAATTTTACGTATTTTCGTAATTACAGCGAAAAAACTTAGTGGGCCCTATTTTGTTTTGAGTAGTTTATTATGGCCAGTTCCACTAGCCCACCCTTGATATTTGTGTATAAGAAGTCGAATTCGGTAGGAAGTGGTTTCCCATGTGCTAATAAGAAAAATTGATGTATTCTTTTTTAAGAATTCAGTAGTAGAAAAACGACTCGTGCCCGTTTTAACCAAGGTTCCCTAAGTTTTACGGCCTACCTAAGCTAAGTTAGGTAACGTTTTCTGACAATTACGGTTTCACGAAACTTTAAGGAACACCTAAAGGTGAAATGACATTGGGTAAGGGATTGTATTATAAGAGACTAAGAGGATGATTTAGGAATGGTTGGTGAAAACTGACATAAGTAACTAGTTACACGTAAAATATGATTACTATTCAAATTTTGGATAATAATGTATAACAATACTAGCTGACCCAGCGAACTTCGTACCGCCACTACTTATAAATGAAAAATTAGTTAAATAAACATTTTCCAGTGGACCAAATTGTGAATCTAAACCATCCTCGAATCCCCTTGAACTCACACAAACAATTTCATCAAAATCTATCCACCCGTCTAGGAGGAGTTCAGTGACATACACACGCACACAAGAAATATATATATTAAGATAAACCTAATATAATGGGCAAGTACCGCAACCGTAAAGATTTGTCTATGGTGGACAGTTCGCGTTCAAACTAGAATTTTAGGGTTGCTAGTTTCGACGGAATCGATTGTGTCCACAGGTACAAGCGTCCATAGGTACAGCACTTGCCCCTATAATATTTTATTAATACCTAATATTTTGTATAATATTTTAGACCTAAAACGTGATTTAGGGCCTGTTCACCTTCTGTTAAGTGTCGGATAGCTTATTCGCATATTTTGTCGTTGTCACTTGACATAAAGTAAGAAAGTAACAAAATTTACGGTTAGGCTATCCGACCTTATCAAAAGGTGGTGAAACAGGCCTTAAATGACATAATCAATACTAATATTATAAAGAGGAAAGATTTTTTTGTTTGTTTGTTTGTTTACCGAATAGGCTCTGAATCTACTGGACCGATTTTAACCATTTTTTCACCAATGGAAAGCTGAATTATTAGGAAGTAACATAGGCTATAATTTATTTAAAAACAATTAGAGATCCTTAAGAAAATTACAATAATGCAACCCAAAGTAGCAAAATTTTGCCTATAAAATGCATAATTGTGCGTGCGCTGAGAAAACTATTGACGATACACAAAAATGATGTTATCTACAAAAAAGTCCGCGAGGAAATATATCTAACTATGATACTTAAGTCACAATAGTAGATTTTCTGTTCTAAATTTTAATTAGATCGTTGGTGGAAACAAAAGTTGGTTACATTCGTATCCTAGTTATGATATAATTTAGAAGTAAGTACCACGACTATTGTTTTAGTTGGAACTGTAATATGATCTGGTAATTTATACCAAAATATACAATTTATGTACATTTGAATCCACGGTATCAATTTCTGGGAATGTAAGATTCTCTACACATTCAGTAACATTCAGTAATTAACATTTAATAGTTGTCTATCTGCATAAGATACATGAGAATATGTATACAGAGAATATAATTATGGAGGTTACATGTGTAAATTACACAAACAGATATTTTCATAACAGAAGCTAAACTAGAAATGCAGTCCTAATTATTATGTTTACTCTGATTCAACATATTATTATTTTGTAAGCTGAATGTACTTGTGGTGGAATTTTCAAAATTTGCGAAACACGTATTTCTTAAGTTTTATTCGAAAGCCCAAAAATCAAAGTTTCATGACGGGACATTCTTTGACGGTAGCGTGGTAACTAGCCACGGCCAGTCTCCCAAGTCCCACCAGACAAGACCAGAGAATTCGGTAATTATAAATTCCCAAATTGACCTCGCCGGGAAACGAATCCCAGACTTCCCAGTTATAAGACGACAGCGCTCACCACCGTGCCAGGGAGGCTACGATCCGAAAATAGCAAATAGTTTTAAGACTTAAATCTCAAAGCTTGCGCCTGCGAACTAGACAGCTTACTATTCATGCTACATGCGAGTATTCCGGATTTGAATCCCTTCAGAGTGATTTATATTCCTAGTTGCTTCGTCTGTAACTTTATCAAACGTCTATAGGTAAAACCCCGACAATTTCAGAATACCGATTTCATTGATTCACTGATTGTTTGAAAGCGCAAGGTCAGTCTTACAAATACTATAGGTAAATATTTATCTATTTTGTAAGTCATTTCACAGCGTTCCCAGCTCGGCATTAATTTGCTACTGCTATTAGTTTCCGGATGACCTTGCGTAAATACAAGTCTGAATGTTCTTTAAAAACATTTTTTTATTGAATTAGACGTAAGCAGGCACCTACTTAATTGAGTTCAACAATTTTAAATTCACAGCTCCAGTAGATATTATTTGCAAGAAATCGTTTGTAATGATAAATTACTAAAATACTCTGTGTGGGCAGCGTCGACGGAGAAATAGGGAAATTGACTCAATTTTTCTAGAGCTTTGATCAAAAGGTTACTTTACGAAATGTGAACCAAAAATAGAAAGAAAAAGTTAATCCGCTAAGAAGTGTGAGTCGAGCCTTGCTCTATTAGTTTTATGAAACTATTTTGATTGTATGAAATATTTCGTGCTAGACTGTGGCAATAACTCGTGAAAGAAAAAGAAAAAAACAACAAACAACAATTATTATAAGCTATTTTTCATATTTGTTGGAAATACAGGATACAACATATAGGATAGTTTTTATCCCGATAAAACATAAGTTTTCTCCAGGATAGGGGATGAAAGTTTTTATTGATTTTACTCCATAGGTCCGTCGAACAGATTTTAATAATTCTTTTTATATTTGAAAGTGTATACTATCACTTATCAGGCATGTTTTGTCTAATTTTGGTGGACATAACTCTTAACAGATAGCAGCAATTCACTCGCATATAGGACACCGATGGAATACATGCATAACATATTTATATGAGGGTTTTAGCCGTGGGCATAGACTAAATCATTAACCTCTAGGCCTCAGATGTTTGTACCATTGTGTTTGTTTTGTAGCCTACCCGTGCGAAGCCGGGGCAGCACACCGATTCAGAACATTTCGATAACTTCCCGTTTCGATACGATTAGATATCGATCTCGTATCGAAATTTTTTTGTCGTGCGATTCAGAACGTTCGGTTAGAGAATTCGATTCGATGTCGACTACGGAATCGGTATCGACAAGTTACATTGAATTACATGTGGATTTACGAAGTTTGTTGGTTTACCAAAATTTCACTTGTTATTAAATTTATGTTAACACTAAATAAATAGATTTCAATCATTTTCGAAGGTCATTGAAGTAATTATTTAAAATGATAACTTGTTAAATTATTGACGGTCAATTTTCAGCCTCGTCGATAGATGGCGCTAAGTTTTATTTCATCCCTCTGGGTTCTTATTTTATTTTGTTGTGGTGTACATAATATGTTATTTTAATGTTAAAATACGTACAATATGGTAAGTAAACATTTACATACCAAAATCATTCATCATAATCATTTTATACGAAAAACCAGTAAACACAGTACGAAAACAAAAGGATACCGGATGCCCTGTAGCTTTCGATAAGTTACCAACTAAAATTATCGGACGTTCGGAAAATCTTATTCGATAAGGTTGTTGTGAATAGCGTTTGATAGAAGATATCGAACGATATCTACGTCGGTTCGATTCGGTTTCGATTTCGACAACTTCTCTGTCGATACGAGTATTCTGAATTGAAAATTCATGTTATCGTACGTTAACAAATCGAATCGATCGATAGTTATGTTATTGTAAGGTTCTGAATCGGGGTGCAGGTCAACTAGTACTTTATAAAATTAACGTGATATACTTGGAATTATACATTTTATTTTTGTCTAGTAATCCCATGAAATCAAATAATCTTGGTAAAATTATCTTTTACAAATAATAATAAAAAATTGTTTAAAATAACAAATTAAGCATCCAGGATTAAAGCCCGGATGGAGGAGGATGGCCCGCAGCAACGCCATCATCCAGGTTTAATATTATTCAAAGATTGTAAAAATTCGATTATATTTAACGGCTTACGGTCTAGCCCTGATAGATTTATTGAGTCTTTTTTAATAATTAATATGTGAATCAGTTGGAGGAGTTGATTGTATTTGATAGTTGGTAGCACCATAGTAAATGGGAGCAATACAAGTTTAAAATTAGTCTTTTTTTTATTTCATAATTTTTTCCTTTATTATAGGCGATATAGTTTGAATACTTCTACTGCGATTTTGGTTATCTCTCTTATATTAAGAAAATAAATACACGCCTGAAAACGCTTATGAGCGTTTCGTCCCTGGATATATTATTACGAGTGACGATAGTGAATTCCGCCATTGCAGCGCTACATACAGTTAAGTGCATTTTGTCCCTCAACCTAATTGGGCATTAACCTATTGATGTAACAGCGTAGGGGTCTAAATCAGAAAATATAGTACGGAGTATGGTATCATATATAAATGATAACCTCGTTAATACAATTCATATTGAATTTTTCATTCAAATAATTTTAACGAAAATAACCATCGTAAAGATCATCTCTCAAATATTGTAACTTGTACATAAATTGTATTCAATTTTAAATTAGATAATTCAGACAAAGGCGTTAATTAAACGTACACTGCTACTATTGTAGAATTTGCAGCATTCAAAAGTAAGCTTTTTTGAAATAATTAGGCCCTATTTCACTACACCTAAGTAGATATTAAATATTAATAGACCAGTAAATTTGAGATTCCGATAGATTCTCAGTACAAAAAATGTCGAGACGTCATTCGACGATTAAAGTTTTCTTCCGATTGTGAAATAGGCCCTCAGTCTCTTTGCTTATAAAGATCCAATGATATTTCATGTCTCATATTCGCAAAGGAATTGTTTATTTTACCGCCATATTATATGCAACAAATTGATCCAACAACGGGCATTAAGCAAATCGTCTACCTTTGCCTACCACTACTAGTAAAGGCCAACCCAAACCTCACGTCAGCCTAAACACGAAATGTCCGCTCTAAGTTGTTTAGAAGTTCGAGCACTATCACACTATCATACTTTACACTATCATCACAGTAATATAATATTATAAAGGCGAAAGTTTGTGTGTCTGTGTGTATGTTTGCTACTCTTTCACGCAAAAACTAATGGACGATTTGGCTGAAATTTGGAATGGAGATAGATTACACCCTGGAATAACACATAGGTTGCATTTTATACCTGAAGATTAAAGGGTTCCCGCGGGAATCAAAAAAACCTTAATCCACGCGGACGAAGACGCGGGCATCATCTAGTGTATAATTGTCTTTTTTTGACCGAGCGAAGCGAGGTCTCTGAGTTTACTAGAGCGATTTGCACTTGTCCGTCCGTCCGTCCGTCTGTCAGAGCCTTATAACTTTTGAATTACTGAACGTAATTACTTCAAATTTAGATATAATATGTAAACCGATGGCCTCCAGCCGAAAATGGCTTAAAAAGTTATAAAAATCTTTATTTCAGGGGGGCTCTCATAGAAGCGAATGCGAAGTAAAATTTTTTTTTGCGATTCATAGGGTTTCTCTGTATCATTTTAAAGACAATTTGGAACAGAGTACAAACGTATTTTTTTTTTTAGTTTTTCCTAAAATTGACGAAATGGGGGGCTTTCAAAGTGGCGATTTAATACGCTCGCTTGAAGACGCTCTCTGGGAAAATTGGCTATATATTTTCAAGCTGTACTTATTTTTTTACTTCACTTGTATCCTGTACTTGAACAACAAATACTAAAATGATATGAATATTATAACGAAACGAGATTATTTAATTTTTAATGAGCATCAGTAAATTTCACATAGCTTCACAATAATGCTAATAGATGGCGCACTCATTAACTATTCCATGGAACTAGGACTACTAGGAGTTACGACTACGATCTATCCCAAAAACAGTTTTGCGTCGACTACTATTATTTAGGTACATAATATAATAACATATTATTCAATTAAAATTATTCTTTAGTTAAATATCAGACTTCAATAAACTATTAATTGCTGCATTTTGTTTATTTTCTATTCGCGTCGATAGATGACGTTTGTACAGATGCCCCTAACCCGTTTTCACTCATTAGTACCTACATAATAATTCAATGTTTTCACTGACGTTCCCTAAACTTTACGGGCTACCTATGATAAGTTAGGTGATGATTACTGTCAACTTCTTTATCACGAATCACTATCCTGTACGGGACACCTAAAAGGACATTGGGACCGTTGTTAGGACTTAGGATTGTGTTTTGGAGCTACCTACGTAAAGAGACTCCTACATAGGGGATGATTTAGGTATGTTTGGTGAAAACGGGCATAATAATAATGTCAGTTTTGGTCGTCACGTATCGATTGAATGAATAATCATGGGATACTGTTACCGCGAGGTCTCAGTTCGGGCAAACCACTAGTATATTTAATAGTTTTCTATTTATGGAAGAGCCCCAGAATATTTACCAGAGTGGGTGTAAAGCTTTGAGCATTATTTTAGGTTTTGATCTTTACCAACAAAGGTTTTTTTCATTCAAGTCATTTCAGAAAACGTAAGTGCTGTGATACTGACATCTAACATTTGTCTGTTTCGAAGCTATTTCGATGAAAGGAATGGAATGGAAAGGGAATATAATTCTGGATAATTTTAGACCACTTATGAGATAATTTCCTATAGTGTATCGATAATAATAATTGGTGTACAGTACAACTTATCATTATACATCTTTCGGAGTAACCTTAAGACCGTCATCTTTTCTACTCTTAAAACCCAACTTTAACGCGTTTTATCACACTTTCGGTAACAATGGACAAGTCAGTCGAAGCGTGGTCGTTTCTGGCTAGTATATTTTGATTCATCCCCTAATTTACCACACACGGGAGCACACTTGAGATGATCTTATAAAATGTTACTACTTGAATGTTAGTACTAATGTACTATTGAAATGTGTGCTTTCCGAAGCTGCTGTTAAATTGAAAGAAACGTAAAAAGAAATGATGTTGAAGTGTTTTATTAGCGTTTTCCCTTTTACTGTTGCCACTTATTACATAGAATTACTTGGAAGTGTTAGGACATGGCTCTGCACGGGCTTGCGCTTAGTCAGACCGCGTCACGAAGTCCAACAAACGGGTTTGTGTAGATACGTCATGCCTAACAAAAACGGCCTAAGTACCAGTCAGATTGTTTGAGTTACGGTAGGCCTTAAGTGCCGCGTAAACGAGTTGTGGTAAAAGCGTTCCTAGCCAACGAACAACGAATACAGAAGTCATGCGCACGGTTCACTGAACGTCCGTCAAGGACCCGTTGATATGGTGCCGTGCTCTCTTGTGGCATAAGCAGTCATACATATTACTTTTAGCGCTAACTTCTAAAGCGCGCTTTTGTTGCCTAAAACCCGTGAGCAAAGTTATCTTTTCTCATGAAAAAGTGAAATTTTCAGGAACTGAACGGAACAGAAACAGAAATGTTTGTGTGTCAACGCATGTTCCACTGTGGCGCCGAAATTACTGTGCCGATTTTAATGAATGAGATATTAGTCGATTCGTTACTAGAGTCCGGGTTACATAGGCTACAATTTAAGGGTTCCGTACCAAAATGGTAAAAATGGAACCCTTATGGTGAAACATTCTCCGTCCGTCCGTCCGTATGTCACAGTCGATTATTTTAGTAACTATTAGAGCTACCGACAAGAAATTTGGCATAATCGTATATAATAGTGGCCCAAAATCATTGGAATTAAAAAAAAACAAAATTTATTTTTAGTTTTATTAAAAAAGGGGAAAAATCGGGGGTTAAAATTTCAAAGAAAGATAACTATACAGAGTGGGGTATCATATGAAAGAACCTGCCTACCTACCTGTGCCTGTCGTACCTGGACATTCTAAAACAGATTTTCATTTATTTTTATACATAATAGTTTTTGAGTAATCGAGCAAAATGTCGAAAAAAATACCGTTCCCCCCTTATCTCCGAAGTTTACCAATCTAAAAATCAAAATAATTATGGTCATTAGAGGTTTATGTATATTTTACAGGAAAAGTAAAGCCAACGCTCTAACTATTTTAAGTTTAATTAAAAAAGGGGAAAGTCGGGGGTTTGAAATTTCAAAGTAAGATAACTATACCGAATGGAGTATCACATGAAAGGGCTTTACCTGTGCATTCTAAAACAGATTTTTATTTATTTTTATACATAATAGTTTTTGAGTAATCGGGCAAAATGACAACCCCCCCCCTCCCATATCCGAAGTTTATCAATCTAAAAATCAGAAATTATTATAGTCTTTAATATAATTTTTTTTTAAACCGACCAAACGCCCGCGCCACTACAGAATATATAATTTATTGTTGATTTTTTAAAAACGGCTCGACCGATATCGTTAAAATTTAAATGGGAGCATCTGGGAAGTATACCCTTTGAAACAAAAAAAGACTTTTCCAAATCGGTTCAGGCGTCTTCGCGTAATCGGTGAACATACATAAAAAAAGATTCCGACGAATTAAGAACCTCGTCCTTTTTTGAAGTCGGGTAAATAAGTGGAAGATTCTGAAAATTTTTTCACCTCTCTAGCTCAAAAAGGGGCCCTGCCTTTGCTGCCCAAAACCAGTGAGCAAAAGTAGTTTTTGCTCACCCAGTGAGAAAGAGTGTTTTAAATTTAGAATGCTTTGGATTGGCATTTCTTCAATTCATCATCTCAAGAAAAGTTCGAAAAGGGGTTATTTCAAATATATATGGAGCCTAGGCCAGGTTTTTGTACAGACGTCTTTCAAAATGTTTGGGGTCATTAAATAGTGATAGTCCAGTCAAATAAGCTTAAATTAGGTAAGAATCTCGGAATTCGAGATACCCAGCTGTAAGTCTGTAAATACTTGTATATTGACACCCTAAAAGTTGTCTCAAAACCTACATATGGTAGGGTGTACGCAACTATTAAATTTCAAGGTCAAAGGTCACAAAAATCGGTTTTTTGCGCTTTTTTTGTAAATATCTCATTTCCTATGGGTTTTTTGCTATTTGTATTTATTATCAATATTGCAGAATACAAAATTCTCTACAAATTTTGTTTAAAAAAATTTTTTATACGGTGAACCGTTTTCGAGATAGAGGGCGGAGAGCGCGCGGTCACAGCATCACTTCAGGTCAACTGGTGCCTCCGGTCGAAAACGCGCCATAATTATACAGTGTGTCCGGACATGAACTAGCGATATTTTAAACACTTATATGTAGGATATTGGTCAGGTGCAATCTGTTAACGTAGTCGTAATTCCTAGTTCCATGTGTATCGATTGCTCTGTGGATGGTTTGTATCGAGTCGCATTCCTTAATAGAATAGAATAGAATAGAAATGTTTTTTATTCAAATAAACTTTTACAAGTACTTTTAAATCGTCAATGAGTCTACCACTGGTTCGGAATGCCGTTCCTGCCGAGAAGAACCAGCAAGAAACTCGGTAGTTGCTCTTTTCAAAATACTTTTACAATATACTTAACATATATTCTATGTATGCAGAGTTTCCACAGTGAGGGAAAGGTCCACAAAAGCATACGTAATTATTTCTAATTATAATTCAACACATGTCAAGACGGGCAGACAGAAAGTAGCCCCATTGCCGCTGGTGGCACCCGTTCACGAGCATGACGCATGACCCAGCCATTGCTTCGCTCAACCATATTTTAGGGAACGCAACAACCCGCATCACACGACACCACCGCAGAAATGTTAAAGAGAGTGTGACATACTTAGGCTACCCATCCTAAGGCATCGAATTGAAACTAATATTCAAATCAAATACTCATTTTAAAATATGACTTGTACACAAATAAAGTGGAAACTCTGAATAGAATAGAATTATTTTGATATACAATTATACAGGTTAATCATTACCTACTGTCTCATGAATCGCTGGAACGAATTACATCCACGCTTTTTTGTCATTTATATAGTCTTCAATCGTATAATATGCTTTTTTCATGAGCGTAGTTTTAATCGATTTCTTAAACTTGTGTAAAGGCAAGTCCAAGATCGACTGTGGAATTTTATTATAGAACGTCACGCCCATTCCCACAAATGTCTTTCGGACCCTCTTGAGGCGCAGTCGAGGGATCACGAGCCTATTTGGATCTCTAACCTGCCTATCTCGTAATTCACCCTTTTTTTTGTAATTCACAATGTTTTGTCTGACAAATATTATATTGTTATAAATATATTGTGAAGCTACTGTAAGAATGCCTATTTCTTTAAATTTTTCTCGAAGCGAATCCCGCGGCTTTAAATTATAGATTGCGCGAATCGCCCTCTTCTGCAATACAAAAATTTTTCCAATATCGGCCGCTTTACCCCATACTAAGATTCCGTATGACATAATACTATGGAAATATGCAAAATAAACAATTTTTGCAGTTTCTATGTCAGTTATCTGTCGAATCTTCCTAACAGCGTAAGCAGCAGAGCTGAGCTTGCCAGCAAGTACTGCTATATGGGTGCCCCATTGCAGCTTTGAGTCCAGGGTTAATCCCAAGAACACTGTGGAGTCCTCTGTTTTCAAGGATTCATTACTTATCTTTAAATTTTTACTGACAGTTCTGGTGTTAGGCAATAAAAACTCAACACACTTTGTTTTTTTAGCATTTAAAAGTAGATTATTTGCCGTAAACCATTCAGAAACTTGAGATAATGCATTATTTACATCGTCAAAATTGTCTTTTTTCCTATCGACTTTGAAAATCAAAGACGTATCATCAGCAAATAGCACAATATCGCAAGTATTTTGGACAAAATATGGTAAATCGTTTATGTAAATCAAAAACATGAATGGACCTAGAATAGAACCCTGGGGTACACCCATTACTGAGGCTGATCCGGATGATTTTACATCATTGACACACACTCTTTGAACACGATCCCTTAGATAAGACGCAATGAGGCTAAGTGCAATATCTTTAATACCATAGTGGCTCAGTTTAAGTAAGAGGGTCTTGTGATCAACGCAGTCGAAGGCTTTTGATAAATCACAAAAAATACCAATGGCATTCTGTGAGTTATTCCATGCATCGAAAATGTGTTATAACAGCGTTGCGGCTGCATCGGTTGTTGATCGACCCTTAGTAAAACCGTACTGCTCAGGGTGAAGAAGTTTATTTAAGTTAAAGTGTAGAAGCAGTTGGTTGAACATTATTTTTTCGAAAATCTTGCTGAGAGTTGGCAAAATTGAAATTGGTCTGTAGTTATTCGGGTCAAATTTGCTTCCCGATTTATAAAGAGGTATTAATTTGCTACATTTCATTAGGTCTGGAAAAGATCCAGTATCTACAGATTTATTAAAAATTAAAGCAAGATAAGGCGCAATAATATCAATGATATTGTGAATTAATTTAACTGATATTCCCCATAGATCTCCTATTTTTTTATTTTGCAATGATTTAAATGTTTTGATAATATCATATGGGGTAACGTGTTCAAACCTAAATAGTTTATTGCACTCAGAGACATTGCTTCTTAGAAGATTACAGGCTTCTGTTGGCGAGGAATTTAGAGAACTGGTCGTGGTTACTGGTATATTTTTGAAAAAGTTCTCAAATGTATTTGCAATTTCTATATCGGAGTCAATTGCAAGGTTATTAAGTTTAAGCTCCAGTTTATTATAATGCATCTTGTTCTTACCCATTTCATCACCAATAATGTCCCATACTGCTTTTATTTTATTATCTGAATTGACAATTTTTTGTTTTATGTGAAGTGACTTTGCTTGTATGCACACGTTTCTAAACAATTTGGAGTAATTTCTTACATATTCTATAAACGCGGGGGTATAATTATATCGTTTTTCTGCATACAAGTCAAACAGCTTATTTCTACTTTTATAGATGCCAACAGTTGCCCAATCACTAAATTTTAAATTTTTAAATAATCTTTTGTTTATTACCTTAAAGATAGAGTTAAATTGAGAGTTTAAAAGATCAAAAAACTCACTATAAATTTCATCCGGACCACCCTGTGCAATATCAAGCGTCGGCAATGCAGCTGCGATATTTTGTTTAAATTGCCTTACTTTTTTTGTGGTAACTGGCCTATATTTTACTACTTTTGTTGTATTCTGCTCACTGCTCGGAATAGATATCATTTGTCCGCAATGATCAGATCTTAAATAAGTGATAATCGATTTTTGGATAATTTTACAATCACAGAAGATGTTATCAATACAAGTAGCTGAATTAGCAGTTATTCTCGTAGGTTCAACAAAAACATTTTCCAGGTTAAAACTTTTAAACAAATTAAGTAATCTACCTGTAAAAGGCGTGTGTTGCAGGATATCTATGTTGAAATCTCCACAGATTACTATTTTTTTTGATGTCCTACATAGCCGCCCTAAGGCGTCCTCCATGACCTTCTCAAAATGAACAAAATCGCCCGAGGGGGGTCGGTACACGCAGACTATAATATATCGGTCCAGCTCAACACAAGACAGCTCAATAATGCGTTCCATAGAAAGACTAACAATGTCTTTTCGCTCTTTGCAATTAATATTATTGCGCATTATTATCAAAGAACCCCCGCGTATAGCAGTCTTTCTGGAGAACACACTTGACAGTAAATAACTATCAAAATGCATAACTAACTGATGAGAGTTGAGCCAATGTTCAGTGAGACATAAAATGTCAATATTAAACTCTTTAATAAATAACTCAATCTCATGCTCTTTGCCAGATAAGCCCTGTATATTTTGGTGTACAAGATTAATTATACATTGCTTATCTGTTGTCTTATTATTTAGTTTAAAATTTTATCACAGGAATTTTTCCTGTTAGAATCTGATGTCAAAAAATCTGAATTAGTACTACTACTAATTATGTCTATATCACTTGTACAACATGTACCTTTGTCGATTGAATTTGAGTCATTACAATTTGAAGTCAAAATACTTGAATTAGTTTTATTACTAACTAAGTCAATATTATATGTACAACATGTACCAGAGCTATTCAAGCTAAAAATAGCTGAATTTTGTATATTGTATGCTACTAATGTAGCAATTTGTTTTTTAAAACTAGAGGGTAGATACATAGTATCTCTTGTCAGTTTAAATTTTTTTACAAATTTATTTGTGTTAAAAAAGTGGAAATAGTCTCTATGACCATAAGTTAAATTATGTATTAACATGTTTAGCTTATAAATATGATTATTTTGTGCAGAGGTCAGTGTGTTTGAGTAGGGAAAAGCACATACACTAGCGGCACGCTATGATGGCCGGTTTGACACATTACAATAGTGATGTGGAATGTCAATTTATTCTCGAACAAAAAACAATTAAGTTTTGTTTTTGTACCTGATTAAATAGGTTTAATAAAACAAAAATGTATATGTTTATTTAATTTATTTGAACGAACTGAATATTTGAATGAAAATGAATATACATACTTTATAGGCACACAAGAAACATATGAATACAAAAGATACCAAAAAAGGTGCCACAAAAGGCCATAATTAATCAGATTCGTCCATACTACTATTTTCACTGTCGTCACTGCTATTATCACCTACATTAATAATTATATGTTCGTTTTCTATAATATTATCTATTTTCACATCTCTTTCATAATCTTCCCTTATTAATTTAACAGTTCTATTCACAACCTTTTCCCAGTCTCCTTTAGTCACATGTTCACAAGCTTCTTCTAATAATTTTAGCATTTTTTTTGTGGTAAATGGGGGTTCTGTATTGTGTCTTGCAGCATATCCCTTAATTTGAGCCCACACCAACTCAATCGCATTATACTCACAATGGTAAGGCGGTAACCGTATAACTCTGTGCCCATGTTCTAATGCTATTTCGTCAATGACGTATCGGATCTTGGTTGGTTTGTTTTCTTTTAAAAGACGTACTAATTCCGCTTTTAACATATTCATGTTTGCATCTACGCCATTTTTACGAAGCCATGCGACGATATCAGCTTTCTTTTGGGATTGGGCAGGTGGCTTGTCAATTTGCATCGAGTGGTATGGGGCGTTGTCCATAATTATAATAGATGGTTCAGGGAGGCTACACAACATTGAGGTAAACCATTCAGTAAACTTTTCTCCATTCATGTCTTCATGATAGTCTCCAGTGGTTTTTGACGCAAAAGCCATGAGAGAACCTTCGACAAACCCGTTGATGGTTCCGGCGTGACAAATTATAAGTCGCGATCCTTTTCCTACAGGAACTTTGGAAGTAGATGCTGCTGTGTCATCGTTCCAAGAACGGCCTACAGTATGGATAGCATTAAGCCATGTTTCATCCAAGAACACAACATTTTGCCAATTTTTGATTTCTTTCACTTGCCGTAAAAAAGTATACCTTGCCATCGCTATATCAAATCTTTCCATCAATATTTTGCGTTTGTTACATTTTTTGTATCGAAATCCAATGGTCTTCAAAATCTTCGTTAAAGAACTTTCCCCACCGAAGAATAATCCAGCTTCCTTCAGTGAATGCACCAACTTTTTTCTTGTTGGATACTCCTTCTGTAAATAGTAGCCGTAAACATGTCTTCGGATAGCATCGGCATCAAAGCTATCGATGCCTACGACTGGTTTTGCTCGTTTTCTCTTTTTTGGTGTGTGAAGTTTATTTTCTTCTGTGCCAGTCTCGCCATATTTTTTTTTAGTTATCCGTCTAACAGTTCGTTGTCCAATATTAAGCGCATCAGCTACGCGTTCAACCACTGACGTTATAGGTAAAATTGGCCCTCCATTTTGAGCTTCACGATCGAAATAGTTACGAAGGCGTATTACGAACTCACGTGTCTGACTATTTAGAACAGTTCTCTGCGTACGTTCGGTCATATCGACGAAATCCACAACAAAGGGCTTGAACAGAGTCCAAATTAACGAGCAAGGGTCAACAGTAATGCAGTATCAATATTTGAAATCCAAAGCCAGGTCAAAACTATATCACAATCGCATTGCACTGACAGTTTATACTTTTCGAAGCAACGTCAATTCGAAACTGCTTTGTTTTGCATTGAGCATTGACGCGAGTTTGCCGGAGGTAGTAGTTGTGCTAGCCAGCGATCCTATGTGACGATCGTATTAGATTCCATTTTTAAAAATTTTCAATTTAGAAAACCAAATGCCGAGTTGTGGTATATATCATATAAAAATAAAAATTTTACCTTTTGTATGAAACAGCTGATATTTTTTTGCGATTTCAGAGGTTTGTCCACATAGTGAAAATTGTTCATATTCACAAGTACATTCACCCCTTAAATGGTGCAAACTGATTTTTCTACACTTGTATACATTTTAGAAATCAATTTAATAAATAAATTTTGAGTCCTAAACCTAAAACTACATTCGATAAAATTTATGAATCTCTGCACATCACTATCGTCAATAAAGTAATACAATTATTTCCTTCAAAGTCGTTATCAATTAATACGGAACTTCATGAGCGGACAAACGTCAAACCGGCCATCATAGCGTGCCGCTAGTGTAGTATAAACTTACAACCTGTCCTTTTTTGTATATTTAATAAATATTCAAAACTTCTTATTACATCTTTTTTAAGAATTTTCAAACTGTCCCCTATCAACAAGACAACTGTACTATGTTCATTTAAGTCAGATTCTTTAATATTTTCAAATATGTAGTTATATGAAGCCCCCGGGTTACATATGTTGAGGACCTGTTGGTGTAATTTATTACTAAGTAAATATCCGAAGTCTTTTCCCATCTCATCGGAAACAACAAATGTTTTTCGCTGTGAATTATATAATGAAGTATTATTTTGTTGGTTCCTGCACTGACCATCTGCGGGCACAACCAAGGGTGTATTATTTGAGCACTGGCATTTATTTACCAGGGAGTCAAAACGATCCATGTTATAGTTACTTATGGCTAAGTTGTAGTAATGTTTGTAGTCTATGGTCAGATATTCTAGTGTCTATGTTCATGGTCTAGGGTTTTGGATTTTCTGCTACGTAGATGGTTCGGTTCGTTTAGGTGGCATGCTATTTGGTTGGATTGAGGATTATTATAGGATTAGTGATTTAATTGTGATAAAATGTTGGTGTAGAGTGATTATGCGATTGTTGTCGGAGTGTTGGTGGCTGCATAGTATTTCCTAGGTTCGCTGACATGGTCGTAGGCTTTTGGTTATGGCGTTGGTGCCATGGTTGGTTCTGGTTGCGATGCATTTGTGATCTGAAGTGATTGATGGTGCTGCGGAAGGATTGATCGGTCGTTGTGGAGTGAGTGAGTGCTGATTTGGTTATTTGGTGAGTTCGTTGCAATGCTATCGTGTTAGAGTATCCCTTTGCCTATTGTTGGGCCATGAGCGAGTTAGACAGGAGATTTTGCTTATGGTCTTCTCTTGGTGGAGTCAGGGCAGCTATATGGGGATGGTGGAGGCTGCGCCTAGGCTAGAGTAGTTAGCCGGGTTTGTCTAGTTAGACATGGAAATATTGGGTTCCATGCTTGTCATGTAAAGATTACAATATACCTCCTTTGTGAGTAGTTATTATCATTGAGAGAAGATGATTGCTGAGAATGATGTTCTGTTCAGAGATAGTGTGTGATTGCCTTTATTAGACGCTCGGCCAGAAGAGAGGAGAGAGGTGTCGTCATATATAACAACTATTTTTAAGTACAAATACACCCTAAACTTGGGCCCAATCCACTTCCCCCCTATGTGGCAGCCATTTTGTTTTTGTACTGAAATATTCTCTAAGCGTGTACAAAAAGAATCATATCTCTCAAAGTTTTGGTCTTACCGAGATAAAAATGAACTTATTCGAAGGGCAAAAATACTGTCCTACCGTCTACATTACAAAACAAATATGTTTACATTTCCATAACCTTTAAAAAAAGTATGAATCCCGAAAAAAATAATCGTAATATCATGCGTATGCGCTATGTTCAAACAACAATAACTCTGAAAGTATTAGACATACAGTTATAAATTAAATGTTGTATTGTAGCTTAGCTCAAAATCTCTTAAACTAGTAAAAAATAAAAAGGGTTGTCGGGGGTGTTTTTGCAGTTATTTACAATAATTTGTTGATTTGCATGATTTTACGATTATTTTTTTCGATATTTTTTTCAAAGGTTATGGAAATGTAAACAGGTTGTTTTGTAATGTAGACGGTAGGACAGTATTTTTGCTCTTCAAATAAGCCCACTTTTATCTCAGTAAGACCAAAACTTTGAGAGATACGATTCTTTTTGTACACGTTTAGAGAATATTTCAGTACAAAAACAAAATGGCTTCCACATAGGGGGGATGTGGATTGGGCCCAAGTTTAGGGTGTATTTGTACTTAAAAATAGTTTTTATATAAGTGTTTAAAATATCGCTAGTTCATGTCCGGACACACTGTATATGGCGCGTTTTCGACCGGAGGCACCAGTTGACCTGAAGTGATGCTGTGACCGCGCGCTCTCCGCCCTCTATCTCGAAAACGGTTCACCGTATAAAAAATTTTTTTTACCAAAATATGTAGAGAATTTTGTATACTGATAATAAATACAAATAGCAAAAAACCCATAGGAAATGAGATATTTACAAAAAAAGCGCAAAAAAACAGATTTTTGTGACCTTTGACCTTGAAATTTAATAGTTGCGTACACCCTACCACATGTAGGTTTTGAGACAACTTTTAGGGTGTCAATATACAAGTATTTACAGAATTACAGCTGGGTATCTCGAATTCCGAGGTGAACTTACTATAATGACTGGACTATGATTATTTTTTCTTCATTCCTCATTAAAAGGTCCTTTTTACGAGGGAAAATGCGAAATTATTTTGCAAAATAAAAGCGCAACGTGGCGTTCTTTTTGACAATGACACGTACTTGCACGAGTCATGATGACATTTGACATAAAAAATAACCACAATTGACATACCAGCAATTGACGTTTGATTGGGAATTGGATTGACAATTGAAATGACATTAAGATGACGTAACGTCATTACAAACATAGACAACAAAAGCAGATGGATGCACTCAGGGAGTTGCCATTCTACAGATGTACCCAATTATCAATATTATATCTTTACATATTCTTATTCACTGTAATACTACAAAAAAGCATATTTTATTTCAATTTCTATGATTTAATACTATTTTTTGGTATAGCGTACAAGTACTTGGCCCAAGATTAAACAAATATATATATTGTATACCCCAACATTTTATTTGGTAAAATTTTTTTAACTCTCTATTTTATTATTTAAACTATTGACTCTTCGTTAAAATGTGTTTTAGACATTATAATTCTATAAAACAACATGAAACATAAAAGAAAATTAAAATTGATTACTGATTAATTATTTATTTTATGAATGACACAAAATTCCGACGCAGACAAAAAGGAATAAAACATGGCAGGAAAACAAAAGAAAAATTGTCTATGTGTCTATGATTAATTAATAATTACGTACCATATTTCTATGTAGATAATTGTTATAAAAATTGTAAAAGACAAAATGAGTGATTCTAGTGATAATTTAAAATTTTCAGAAGTAAACGAATCAGTGTCTAACACTGAATGAAACTTTCATCCGGAAAAGTCGTGTGAAAAATACTTGAAAGCCTATGAATTGTTTAGCGATTGGAGACTTGCTAAAGGTGTGAAGACCTGCTCAGAACCTGTTGTTTTATCATATTTAAGTACATGGATGTAAAAATTCCTTAGTGTTTTAATAATTATTATTTTTCTTACATCTTGTATTTTTTCGCTTTTGAAGTGAAAAGTTGTATGTATCACACAATAGGAAAGTTTTTTGTGCCTTTGAATCAAACTAGGCACTCGCAACAAAAAAATCTTTGCTATCTTGTTGAACAAATAACTATTTTGCTATCATATCGAGTTAGATGTCAAACGAAAGAAGAAAATATTCTGAGTTCATAAATAACAATATGATAACAATTGCGTCTTTCAACTGCAAGTCGGTGAAACGATCTGTGCAACATGTTCGTGACCTATGTAAAGATGTTCAAATAGTTGCTCTCCAAGAGACGTGGCTGCTGCCATTTGATATTAATTTTGTAAATGAAATTGATAAAGATTTCAGTTGCTATTCGAAATCTTCCGTGGATACGTCTAACGGCATATTGCGTGGCAGACCTTATGGTGGGCTTGCGTTAATGTGGCGCAGATCGATATTCCCGAACGTAACAATAGTTGATTGTCATAGTGACAGATTAATTGCTATTAAAATAAAGAGCAGTAACTGTGAAATGTTAATATTTAGTATTTATATGCCTTGTGACAGTGATAAAATAGATGATTTGATTGAATTTACAAGCTGTCTTTCGCAACTTAATGCAGTCGTGAGTGAAAATAACATTGAGGTTGTATTTGCATTGGGCGATTTTAACGCGCATCCCTGCGCCCGTTTTGGGCGGGAACTTTTTGAGTTTTGCTCGGCTGAGTCATGGGTCTGCGCTGACGTAAACTTTCTAGGTTTAAACTCTGATACCCATACATTTGTATGTGAGTCAAGTGGATCGAGAAGATGGCTTGACCACTGCTTAAGTACGGAGGCAGCTTGTAAAATAATTAAGAATATAAGAGTTGACTATAGTGTACTAGTGGTTCGCCCCGAACTGAGACCTCGCGGTAACGGTATCCCATGATTATTCATTCAATCGATACATGATAACCAAAACTGACATTATTATTATGCCCGTTTTCACCAAACATACCTAAATCATCCCCTAAGTAGGAGTCTCTTAACGTAGGTAGCTCCTAAATACAATCCTAAGTCCTAACATCCGTCCCAATATCCTTTTAGGTGTCCCGTACAGGATCGTGATAAATAAGTTGACAGAAAACATCAATCACCTAACTTATAGGTAGCCCGTAAAGGTTAGGGAACGTTAGTGAAAACATTGAATTATTTATCAAACATTGAATTTAACTCGTAGTTCCATGGGAATAGTTACTGACTGCGCCATCTATTAGCATTATTGTGAAGCTATGTTGATGCTATATGAATTACTGACACCCATTAAAAATTAAATAATCTCGTTTCTTTATAATATTCATATAATTTTAGTATTTGTTGTTCAAGTACAGGATATAAGTGACCTAAAAACATAAAATCAGTTTGAAAATCCATAGCGGATTTTTCTAGAGAGCGTCTTCAAGCGAGCGTATAAAATCGCCACTTTGAAAGCCCCCCATTTCGTCAATTTTAAGGGAAAAATTAAAAAAAAAATATTTTTGTACTCAGTTCAAAATTATCTTTAAAATGATACGTAACAATTTTATGTAACGCGATTTTTTTTTTTTTACTTCGCATTCGCTTCTATGAGAGCCCCCCTGAAATAAAGATTTTTATAACTTTTTAAGCCATTTTCGGCTGGAGGCCATCGGTTTACATATTATATCTAAATTTGAAGTAATTACGTTCAGTAATTCAAAAGTTATAAGGCTCTGACAGACGGACGGACGGACGGACAAGTGCAAATCGCCCTAGTTAACTCAAAGACCTTCGCTTCGCTCGGTCGAAAATGGTCTGACCACTATCCGCTATTGATAGATATTAATATCGACGTCATTGTTAAAAAAAGTAGAATATAAGGTACATACTGCTAGCAATCACAATAAAATTATTTGGAATAATAGAAATATTGACCAGATAAATCAATATGGAGATTATTGCTCAAAAAAATTAAAACTTGTTAACTATTCTAGTCATTACGATAGCTGTGATAAAGCTGGAGATAAATGTGATATTTTAAATTGTACGTCTATCATTGATAGTATATATGATGAAATGGTAAGTATTTTACAGGACGGAGCCGCTTTAAGTTGTTCTCGTATCGGTGCAGAAAAAAAGGGTAGACGGATTGCCGGTTGGAATTATCATGTGAAGTCGAGTCATGAACAAGCTAGATTATACTTTACCTGGTGGCTCGATTCTGGTAAACCCAGCAGTGGATATATTTACGAAAACATGGTAAAATTTAGAAAAATCTTTAAAAGTAAGCTCAAATGGTGTCAAAGAAATGAAGAGATGATTAAAATGGATTTGCTTGCTGAGAGCAGAGACAAAAAGAATTTTCCCAAATTTTGGAAAGCGACGAAAAGTCTTCAACATAAAGATGTACTGCCGGTAACCGTGAATAATGAACAGGATCCGAAACGAATTGCTGACATGTTTGCTAAACATTTTAAAATCCAACCCAGGGACACATGTGGTGAGCAAAATGCTGAGACCGCCGTCTATAATAAGTCCTTGCATCATGAGCAATCTGTCGATCTTAGTAATATTTTCACTCCTGATCACATTGCTGAAGTTGTAAGATGCATAAAACGTGGCAAATCGCCAGGATACGACGGACTCAGTATTGAGCATATACTTTATGCCAGCGATGAAATATATCGGATCCTGTCCATTATGTTTAGATTATGTTTAAAACATAGTTACCTACCCAGGGGACTACTGAAAACAGTAGTTGCCCCTATTGTAAAAAACAGAACCGGCGACTTATCTAACATTTCCAATTATAGACCTATATCGTTAGGTACTATTGTTGGCAAGATTTTGGAAAGACTTTTGCAACCCGAACTGACAAGGAATTTCAATATTGATGAAGCACAATTTGGTTTTCGTCCTGGACTCTCCACGGACTCTGCCATCTTGAGTCTCAAATATACTGTAAACTATTATGTTAATAGGGAAACTTCAGTATATGCGTGTTTTTTAGACTTAAGTCGGGCGTTTGACCTCGTCAATTACAAAATCCTTTGGCAAAAACTTGCGAAGCATGCACCCGGAGAATTGGTGAACCTGTGGAGATTTTGGTACGAAAACCAAACCAATTATGTGAAGTGGGGCGACGCACATTCTAGTGAATATAAGTTAGAATGTGGCGTACGTCAAGGAGGGCTGACGTCTCCGGACCTGTTTAACCTTTACATCAATGGTCTAATTGATGAGCTGAGAAGATCTAGAATCGGTTGTCATATTGGTAACGTGTGCGTTAATAATTTGAGCTACGCGGATGATATGGTTCTTCTCAGCCCCTCAATAAATGGTCTTAGAAAATTGCTCAATATTTGTGATCAGTTCTCTAAAGAACATGGTCTCAAATATAATGTGGCAAAAACTGAAGTACTCGTCTTTAGAGCTGGTAAAGGTCCGGAGACGATTCCGCCGGTATTTTTAAACGGATCGTCAGTTCGGGTTGTAAAAAGTTTTAAGTATCTTGGGCACATCTTAACAGAAGATCTAAAGGACGACAGAGATATGGAGAGGGAGCGCAGGGCTCTCTCGGTGCGTGCAAACATGGTCGCACGTAGATTCGCGCGCTGCTCTGAAGACGTAAGGGTGACCTTGTTTAAAGCATTTTGTCAATGCTTTTACACCTCTCAGCTGTGGACAAGGTTTACCAAGCGAAGTTATAATACGCTTAGGATCCAATATAACAACGCCTTTCGCATCCTAATGAAGCAGCCTCGTTTCTGCAGTGCCAAATCTATGTTTGCTGTTGCGAGGGTTCCTGACTTCTTCGCCATTCTCCGCTCGAGAACAGCCTCCTTCTGGGATAGATTAAGACATAGTCCCAACACAATATTGCGTGCTATAAATGACGACCTAACCAACCCTTTCGCGAGGTATTGGTCCCACCTACATCGACACGAGAACAACATTTTTATGTGAAAATTTAGGTCCTAAAGTTTTTAATAATATTTAATTTTTAATAATATTTAAATTTTTTTTTTCTTTTTTTGTGTGACATAGTTAATCTTATTATTTTAATATTTTATTGATATTAACTTTTAACTTTTAGGTACTTTATTTTAATATTTTAATATTTTATGTCATGTCATGTGTATAATATGTAAAAAGAAAAACTATGGGTCCTGTAACCTGATAATAAAACATTTATTATTATTATTATTATTATATAAATTATAAATATAGTAGAAAATATTAAAGCATACCAAGCGACAGAAAAACAATTTTACTATAATATTTCAGCGCTTATGAATAGTACTAACACCATCTATTATTACTATGTACTACACTATACTATACTATATTTCTCATTTCGAATTCATCTAGAATTTTATATAATATCTAGTGAGATGAAAATCAAGTTTTTTATAAAGCTAATATTAACATTAAATAGCTAAATTATTTTCAAGGAATATTGTTTTTTTTTTTACAAATATTCATCAGGTTAATGTTTTATTAACCTGATGAATAATAATGTTTTATTGTTTTATGATTAGTATTGATAAATATTAATCATAAACTTAGTATATTGTTTCCTACCGTAAGTAGACAGACATAGTTGAAATATGGTCACAGCTATATCAGATTCGCTTTTCTTTTCTATCTTTTAGGTATTGTCATAAGAGATTTCTTCCCTCCCTCTTTTGTCTGTCTTCTTACGGTTGTAAATGTACTCCAAGTTTATGGTATAAATAGAAATGGATTGGAAGCAAATATTTATCTTTTATATTTATATAATTAAAATTTATTTATTAAAGTCTATTTCTTACAATACCTTTAAATAAGTCTAATAAGAAATACTACATACATACATAAATAATACATACATTTAAAAAAAACTGTACTTGATTCGCAAATGCTAATTTATACTTGTAAATTAAAAAACATTCGCTGTGCATGCTTTGCTAGAACCATAAATTTAAATATAATAAAAAAATTAAATATATATTTATATTAAACTACTTATTTAAACTACTTATGTATGTTAATACTTAATCTACACAGACAAAGTCACATCATTTAGTACAATATATTTTAGGAATACGTCAATGTAATATTACCTTTATTGTATGGATTTTTTAATAAATAATCATTAATTACTTTTGCCAATAGGTAGGGGTAAGTGCTGTTTCTATGGACACTTGTACCTGTGAACACAATCAATTCCGGTGAAACTAGCAACCCTAAAATTCTAATTTGAATGCGAACTGTCAACCATAGACAAAGCTTTAAGAACACATTCAAATTACAATTTTAGGGTTGCTAGTTTCGATGGCATCGATTGTGTCCACAGGTACAAGCTTCCATAGGTACAGCCTGTTGTACCTGTATGGGCAAGTGCCCATATCTGTTGATTTTTGAAGACAGGTAATGCCATTTTAATAGTCTATTTCTGATAATTCAAAGACATTCTGAGTATTTCTTCCTTCTTTAAGTAACTTTTATTATTGAAAAGGGTTTTTAACTATTAATGACTTTTAATGACGTTTTAATGATAAATATGAATTATTTTAGACATTCTCTTTCCAATGCTTTCATCAGTGTAGTAAAAACTACATTGCACCAGCTTATGTCTGCTGATATATTTTAACTTTATTTTCTACTAGATGATGGCCGCAACTTTGTCCACGTGTGAGTATCAAACCTAAACATACACAAACACACACACACATACTTTTGCTTTTATAATATTAGTGTGATTCATAAAAAACAAAAATGTGTATTAAAGTGGCTCTGTTATATTAAAGTGAGTAATAAATATCTTAAATGATACACATAGTATAGTCACTCAACTGACTATCATATAGTAAATCATCATTGTGTGTGTACCAAAAATCAATGTGTTATTTAGTTATTTGCAGTTTTATCATTATTTCAATACACACATACTGTAAAAACAGCTATGTGATGAATATATTTATTTTACCACATAACTGTTTTGTTTAAAAAGCATAAAAAACCGAAAATAACACAACTTTTGCATGCGCAATGACGAAATACAAGTGTATAAAATTAAACTGTGCATTGGTGTCTAACATTTTGAAAAACTGCTTTTATTGAGCTCACAAGATTATTTGAACACACTCACTACGCTGTTGGTGTAGGTTAAATATCTCACTTTTTTTTTTAATTGGGTGGGATTTTATCAGGGTGGCAGATGATTTATACAAGTAGAAGCCTAGGCTAAGTAATTAAAAAAAACCCTAATGCTCATTAGACAAAGTTGTGGTGCATCAGTTACTTTTAGTTAGAATTCTACATTAAATAAATTGACGGTGGGAATTTCTTTAAACTTGTGTATGGGTTTCATGTTGTATTCACACAAGCATCAAACAAAATTATTGTTTGCAAATACGAAGTAAGGTACTTTGTTTTGGATCGTCTTAATGAAAAAAATCACTAATGACGAGACTGCTGCATTTGTTGACAGAGCATGTGTGACTAATAGCGAAAATAAAAACTAATATATTTCTTTCAATCAGTATCTGAAACAAGTCTGCTTCGGTACCTCCGCTCCAGTAAATCTTTGGAGATTTTATCCAAAAACATCACATCAGCTGTCATTGATTACGTCAGTAAAGATGAATGCAACCGAACGTATGAAAAAAACTTTTATAATAATTTCGGCGGGATTTCCGTAACCAAAAAAAAACAAATTCTAAATAAAATTCTAAATTAACAAATTATCGATCTGCGAGATTCGCATTTACTGCATTCTTACCTTCAGACAATTCCAAGTCCAGCTCGGCCAACTTGTCTCTGATGTCGTCCGGCAACTTGGATATATCAACACATAAGTCAGCCATGGTGAAACAAGCACTTTTTCACACAAAACAAATAAACTTAACGACAATAGTCTAGAACACCATCGTAACATCTAGCCATCTTGAATTTTGAATATTTTCTGACTACAAACACTCCATCCAAATCCAGCAATAAACCACAGCAATAGATAGACCGAATCACAGACCACGAACAGCAAAAACTGTAGGACTGAATTTGCGTTACGACTTACGAAGTCACCAGCAGATGTCGCTTGGATTGTTTTCTGCATACTTTTTACGTCTGTGCATAGAAATGAGCTTCTCGATTTTCTGATTGTTTTACTTGTCTAAGGTTTTTATCATGGATCATGGCCCCGATTCTGTAACTTGGTGTATATCAAAAATGATAGGTAGCCACTTTTTCTTCTTCTTCTTTATCAACCTATAGACGTCCACTGCTGGGCAAAGGTCTCCTGCATGAACTTCTACAGGCTTCGGTCGTGCGTCGCCTGAATCCAGCGGCTACCTGCGACTCGTTTGATGTCGGTCCACCTAGTGGGGGCTCTGCTAACACTACGCTGCTGCTATGAAATAAAAATAACATTTTCCTAGCAAACCTTCAATGGATAAAAATATACGTCAGTGGCTATCAATTTTGTTAGGCACTGAGTTACAGAATCGGGGCTGATGGAGTAGGTCCCTGTGTCTTCGGGGCTTATTTATGATGACCACGTTGATCCTAAGTCCAGGAAAAATACTTATGGCTTATGTAATTTACCTAGTACCTACTTGTGTAGGTATTTGTGTATTTGTATACACAAATGTTGGAACTGTACTCAGTAGGTCTCATTAGACGAGCGTTTCTTTAAACAAGCGTTTAAAGAGCAGACCCACATTTCACCACATGTTTTTAGGTCCCATGAAATACAGGCCGAACCTTTTGCCATCTACCGGATACATTTCCTGACTCTGGACTAACCCTGAGACTTTAATGCTAGAAATACCCTACAATAGGGTATTTGACTACTTTTAGAAAATCATCTTAAATTGTTAATAATGCTATGCTGAAGCTAACAAAACGTATATTTCGGCATAATTTTCATTATTTTTCATAAAAATCGAGAAATAAATTCAAAAAAATAAATTGCCGCCGAAACGTTCCATTTGCTCTCATGACGTAACAGTTCACATTTCAAACAATGACAATTTTATAATATGTGTTTAGGCCGCGTGTCGCATACTATTTGGTATTTAATAAAATAGTAACGATGAAAAACAGACGAAATTAGCCTATTACGCCGCACAAACACGTCGAAATGTATTGACAAAATGAGAATTCCATAGGTGGTGTGGACTGTGACGTCATTCGAGATCACGGAACGTTTTCGATCACGTGACCATGGCCAGAATTGTAGCAATTTTATTTAATGTTTTCTAATTAAATAAAGCTTTATTTTTTAGTTTTGTCGTATGGAATAATGTTTTTAGATAATAATCTTTTAGGATGACACCAGTTGAAACGATATTTTTATTATAGTCAAATACCCTATTATGATCGAACCTAGGACCTCGCGATTTCAAAGTGACACTTTACGCCACTCGCCCCATGAGGGAGGTTAAATAGTAATTCTAGCAAAAATAAATGAAAACTTAGTCAAGAACATATTCAATATTGTAAGCTGCATATTATGGCCGATTAATAAAACTCTTTATTGGTTTATTGAATAAACAAGTATTTATTTTTTCGACATCTTACAGGAAGCTGAAATACAAAACATTTTTAATATTTAGCTACTACAAATTTTAATGCTATCTGAGCTTTCTTTACGGGTACTTCAGGGCTGGATTTTTTATACATTTGTTTTTTATACCCAATTGTAAGTGGTAATAGTTTCTTTTTTTATACAAAGAATCTATTTCTATGTCTGTTTGTAGTTTTCTTTGCGTCCTAAATATATAAAACGAATAATTTCTAAAATATCCTCTATATATAAAAATCATTTGCTGTTCGTTTGTCTGGCTAAAACTCAAAAAACGGCTTGAAATATTTATATATTTTTTTTTATTTTGTTCGCCTTAAAACATGTGTGGTTTTTTAATTGTAATTAATTTATAGACTTAGCACAATGAGAAAATTATATGGTAGGTAAGGATGCAACAAGTTATTTTTAATTTTAGAACACATAATTGGTATAGTGCTCGTGTCCTTCCTTACTCATAAGTGCTTTGATAATGGTCACCGTACTTACTTAATTACTTTATGTTGTTTAAACTTTATTTAAAACTTGATGAAATAGTACGATAAGTACTGAAAAAATACACGTAAGGCATTATTTTATTCTATCGCTACAGGACACTAAAATTAATCATTCATAACGTTATATCACAGAGTAACGAAGGTAAGGTTCATATATTATGATTAAAGCGTAAAAATAAATGAATAATATTGTGATAATATGGTTAATAACGTAAAAATCTATTCTATTATGATATAAAGAAGTTTTCACTTCAAAAACATTAAAAATCCATAATTATTAAGAATAATTTGCATTGTTTGTTTATTAATCATCATCATCATCGTCATTTACATCATCAGCAAGAAAGTCAGCAACAGCAGTCCATCAACGTCTCAGCAGCCATCTCTTTTTAAAGGGTAGAGTTCCTATTCGTGGTCTACGTGTAGCAGAAAATAAATTACGAGCTGGGCATAGAGAATGTTAATAATATAGTCGTTTGTGATCTGTGTTATTGTATGTTGACGGGTAGTGACATGAAGGTACCAAATTGGTACCTTCATGGGTAGTGACGGAGTTTTCCTCAACTTGTTTGAGCCTTTGGTCTGTGGTTTTCTTCTTCCCCACTTCCGTGCCGCTTCCCGTCAATCTCACCTAGTTTTTCTTTTTAACAACGGTTATTAGACGGCTCTGCTAGTTGCCCGTTTTATTCTCGTAATGGCTGCCACGCTAAATGTGTAGCTTATTGGTTATGTCATGTCAAAAGTGTTTTCGTACGGGTGTGTTAAACGAAAAACTCAACAAGTGTTACGAACAATGATTGCATGAAAGCTGTTATAGCAGCATTCCCTCTGGAACGTTTCTTCTTTAATGTTTCCTTTTTTGGCAATTAAGTTACGGGGTTTGTGTAATATATGTAACAAAAACAAAATCTATGCTGCGTGAAAAGTGTACATCGGGACCATATTGAGTGACAAGTGCATTGAGGATAGATAAAATGACGGATCCGAGATCGTCGTCGGCCCTCTTCAAGAGAGCGGAACAGTTGAAAAGATGGGAGGAATCCGACACCAACAAACAGTCATCGATTCCGAAACGTGCATCAAGAATACGGTTTTCATCGGAGATCGTGTTTTTAGCAGCATGTACGGCAGGGGACAAGGATGAGGTCCAGAGACTGTTGAAAATGGGCGCAGACATAAACACCGCGAACGTGGATGGACTGACAGCGCTCCACCAGGTGAGATTCTGTGTTCAAGGCAAAAAGTCACGTTTACATGTTTCTAGCCAATTATCCAAATCTTTACAATTAAATAAAATGGAAGTGTCTATGTTAATTTGATGTAAGAAGTAATTTTTAAGATCGTCCCACAACATATTGTAACTTTTCAAAACTTAGTGAATTATGTCCAGGAAAACATTTAATTTGAGTAAGCTATTAGGCTCATATGATTCATCATCATCATCATTAGCAACCCATCAATGGCTCACTACTGAGCACAGGTCTCCTCTCAGAGAAGGGTTATAGGCCATAGTCCACTACTCTGGCCCAATGCGAATTGGCAGACTTCACACACCTTCGAGAACGTTATGAAGAACTCTCAGGTGTGAAGGTTTCCTCACAATGTTTTTCTTCACCGTTGAAGCAAGTGATATTTAATTGCTTAAACACACTTGACTCCGAAAAGTCAGAGGTGCGTACCCGGGATCGAACCTGCAACCCCCCGAATAGGAGACCACAGACCTTACCACTAGGCTATTACTGCTTATATGATCATCTGCTCATATGATTACATGAATGATATTAAAACCCGAACATTTTTAAATGTTTTGTCTGTTTTAATTACTTTTTGTCACTGAGTGGAACAGCATAGCCAATTTAGATGAGACTTTTTCAGATACTGTACAGTATTATATGAGGACTGATCGAGGCTTCCTTAAAAAAGTAAATGCAATGTTTACTGTTATAGTTCTTGCAATTCACGAGTGTGAATGGCTCACTTTTGTGTATAAGTATGAGCGAGTGCTTGTAGGGGATGCCTGCTAACGCCAGGTGGGTGATCAGTCCTGTTTCCGAACTATTCCACCCAATTCTCCGTGTTTGGACTGGTTACTGGTCTTAGGTTACTGGTGCCCAGGCAGCCCACGCCCTCAAACCTACCTGTAGCTTTTTTAAACCTAACGATGTCTCCTATTGATAGGTTTTTCAGGTCTTCTTCACTTAATCTATCCTTACCTTGCAGTTCCCATCTTACCAATGAGTACATAGGGCACTCAGCTATGAAGTGGAAGCTGGTCTCTTCACCACACACTCTGGACAGGATGGGTCTTCATGAGCGAGTGCTTGCTTGCACCTCACCGCTCCCACCTAGGCTCTTACAATTCCACACACTTATGCAATATTCCTGTACAGGAAATAACCACCAGTTAAGTTTGCACTTGTGAATTGCACAAAGTATACTAGGATTATTTTTACTCGAGAGTTTACTAACTATTGATTTATTATGGACTAAGACTTTGCATTCTAGGATATTTTATACCCTGTTAAGTATCTCAAAAAAAATGATAAAATAATTTCAGGTTTTGTGTCAGGGTTGGTGTTAGCTAAGCAATTTTATTTCGGCTATAAATTTACATATATATTTATCAATTCAAAGTAGTTATGTTCATTAATACAGGAATAAAAAGGCACTGACAGACTCAGACAAAATTCATCCGAGGAGACTTGCTCAGCCAAATACACATGAATTTGTAATAGCTTTAATTATTATTGTTCATCATCATCATCATCATTGTCAACCTTTAGATGTCCACTGCTGGATATAGGTCTCCTGCATGGACCTCCACTGGCTTTGGTCTTGCACCGCCTGAATCCAGCGGCTCCCTGCGACTCGTTTGATGTTGTCGGTCCACCTAGTGGGGGGTCTGCCAACACTGCGCTTACCGGTGCGGGGTCGCCACTCCAGCACCTTGGGACCCCAACGACTATCAGCTCTTCGAACTATGTGTTGAACACATATTGTTCATATCAGTTTAGTTTACAGTAATTTTTCTATATTGTCGCTGCCCTTTCTATAATCTTCTTCTTCATCAACCGATAGACATCCACTGCTGGACAAAGGTCTCTTGCATGGACTTCCACAGGCCTCAGTCTTGCGCCGCCTGGATCCAGCTGCTCCCTGCGACTCGTTTGATATCGTCGGTCCACCTGGTGGGGTTCCATAATCAGTATGTGTTTTTACACACTTTACAGGAGACGCAAAAAACTGATTTTATATGGAACTTTCAATTTCTGAATGTCACATAGCCACATTCTCCAAATCTTTAAATGTCGCGTTTATCACATAGCTGTTTTTCCAATGTGTGTGTATTGAAATAACAATTAAAACTGCATAAAAAAAGAAAAATAACTAAATAACACAACTTTTGCAAGTGCAACGACTATATACAGTTTTATCAGCTTGTTTCCACCATACATATATTCTTTGTTAGATCAATATAGCAGATTTTCATTGACACAAGGTTTGTAGATATCAGTTGCACATTATAGCCATAAGAATGTCCAAAAATCGGCCAAGTGCAAGTCGGGCCTCGCTCTTTTAGGGTTCCGTACATATGACTAAATCACTTTTTTTAAAACTAGATATTTAGATATCTTATTTTTTAGATTAGTACTTAATTAGCATATGGGGAAAAATGCTCGTTTGTTTTGCTCACTACTTACAAACTGCATTATAAATCGGTCTTTTTAGTAGTTGTTCTTCTCTTCTCTTCTCTTCTTCCTGGGAATTGTCTCCGCAAGTAGGCGATGTTCGCCCGTTTTGCGTGATTCCTCTGGTGCAGCTCCCCGCCGGATCACTCCAGCCAGCCGAGCTCCTTTCAGAATCCGAGCAGGCCACCCAGGTCGGCGAGGACTTCCGGAAGTGTAGCTGGAGAGCCAATGTATTTGTGATGTTGGTCGGATACACTTCTGCACTTAAGCAGTACGTGTTCCGGTGCCTCGTCGCCCTCCATGCATGCTTTGCACAGAGGGCTGTCGGTGATACCTAGAATGTAAAGGTGTTTGTTGAGCGAGCAGTGTCCTGTGATCGTGCCTACAACTATCCTTAATTTTATTCGGTCTAGTTGTAGTAGTTTTGTTGTAAGGCGTCGATTGAGGCATGGAAAATCCTCTTTTGTTTGTCTACAGTCTGTGGTGTTTGCCCAGAGTTCGGCATGTGTATTTACTGTTTGGTTATGTAACCATGTTTTATACTCACAGAAGGGTATAGGGGCGATCGGTTTCAGTCCCATAACCTTCAGTGCTGAAGCGCGCCGAGCTAACTCATCGGCTGCATCGTTACCAATAATGTCACTGTGACCTTTTACCCAGCGCAGTGTGACGTTGTTTGATTTTGTTATGGTTTGTAATGCATTGTGACAGTCAAATACAAGTTTTGAGGAGGTCGTATTTTTAGCTAGGGCTCTCAGTACTGCTTGGCTGTCTGTGTTAATGTTGATGTTATACCTGTCTGCTGGCCATGGTGATGGCTGCTGCTGTGATGCCGACACACTCTGCTTGGAAGACTGAATTGTTCTTACCAAGGGTATAGGCAATGTGTATATTTAATTCGGGGCAGTAGACTCCAGCTCCTGTTCCCATATTTGTTTTGGACCGATCTGTGTATACCTCGATGGTATCTATGGTAGACGTGGTAGTTGAAATGTCTTCCGTGTTGATCTTGTAATCTTTTTGTATTACATGTACTTTTTGTGTTTTATCACAAATCCATCCCAGTTGTGGACACTTCATTTGTTCGCGTGATAGTATCCGAGTATGCGGTGTGATTGTTTCTCTCCACAGCCCGTAGGTTTTTATCCTGAGAGCTGCAAAGGTGGCTTCTTCCCTTTTGTGTAGGTGAAGAGGCGGTATGCCCAGTATTATCTCTAGTGCGTTTGATGGTGTGGTGCTCATACAGCTTGTGATTGCCAGGCACGCTTGTCTTTGAAATTTTTGTAGTTACTGTTGGGTTGTCGTAAGAAGCGTTCTTGGCCACCATACTAGTGATGCGTATGTCAATGAGCTTCTTACGACTGATTCGTAAAGCCACTTCATTATTCGTGGCTTGAGACCCCAGGTTTTCCCAATCATGCGTTTGCATTGATTTAGAATGATTGTTGCTTTTTGTATTTTTGTGTCTATGTGTGTCTTCCAGTTTAGTTTGCTGTCTTTCAGATATTTTACTTCTTTTGATAATGCCAGACTTTTACTAAATAGTATAGGCATCTTGGGGATGTCAGGTTTTCTTTTGTTTGTAAACAGAATTAACTCAGTCTTTTTAGGGTTAACCGTAAGATCGTTTTCTTTGCACCATTTCTCTACGAGTCTTAGCGCCTTTTGCATTATCGCACTTAGCGTGTTTTCATGTTTTCCGCTTATGAGGATTGTTAGATCATCCGCGAATCCTATCGTGAAAAAGCCACTGTTGTTTAGTTTAGTTATCAGGTCATCCACTACGAGGTTCCACAAGATTGGGGATAATACTCCACCTTGTGGACAGCCCCTGGCTACTATGCCTCTAGTCGTGCCGTTTATGTCTAGTTGGATGGCCCTCTTTTCGAGTAGGGCTCTTATCCACTTACGTAATGTTATTGGTACTTCGTATCTTACAAGAGCTTCATCGATGCTATTGAACGTTGTTTTGTCAAAGGCTCCCTCAATATCTATGAAGGCTCCTAGGGTTGACAATTTGTTGTTCATATCATGTTCAATCTTGCATACTACAGAGTGAAGCGCTGTCTCCGTGGATTTACCAGTGCTGTATGCGTGTTGATTCTGGTGTATTGGTATGTGTCTCAGGGCTCCGTCCCTGAGGAAGCGGTCGCCGAGTCGTTCAAGTGTTTTCAGCAGAAAAGAAGTGAGACTGATAGGTCTGAATGATTTCGGCTGTGTGTAGTCATTCTTTCCTGGTTTTGGCAGGAAAACTACCTTAACTTCCCTCCACATTAAGGGTATGTAGCCATAGGCTATACAAGAAGAATAGATCTTCACTAGCCATGGTATTATTTCTACTGCTCCCCATTGTAAGAGTGCAGGGAAAATATTGTCTGACCCCGCTGACGGGGACGCTGTCTTGAAGGGTTGGAAGGTGTTGATTGCCCACTGAACCTTCTCATGTGTAACTATTTTGTTAGCTATCTCCCGGTCGGCCTTTGTGGGTTAGTAGTTGTTGTTTAATATGGTACATAATTTACAGAAATTTCAAATTCCTAACTAGTTTAGTTTCTTAGGTCTAAAACCCACAACTTTGACGGCCCCTCATTTCTTCATTTTTGTAGCTAAATAATAAGGAAAATAAAGAACTCTTTATTTTGATACTATCTATTATTCTTTTTTTTGAATACTTGATGAGCTCTAGCCAATGACACGTCAGATGCCAGAGTAAAAATATATAATTTTATTTCGATTCCTTTTTCATGTGTGGAAGTTCCCTTTACTTTTTCATTTAATTTAATTTTTATTATTTGTTGTTATAGCAGCAATAAAAATACACACACTGTGAAAATTTCAACTGTCTGCCCATTACAGTGTATGAGATACAGCCCGCTGACAGATGGACAGACAGACATATAGACGGACGGATGGATGGACTGAGGGTTAGTAATAGGGTCTGTTGGCACCCTTTGGGTATGGAACCCTAAAAACTATTGGTTAGTTGGTAGACATAGAACTTGCAAGTCTTATGATATTTCCTTTTTAACTGTCCAAGAACAATTGTGTTTGTATTTGTGGAGGGGACGCCTGCTAATGGCAGGCGGGTGATCAGTCCTGTGTCAGAACTATTCCACCCAATTCCCTGTGTTTGGACACAGGTTACTGGTGCCCAGACAGCCCACCCCCCTCAAACCTACCTGTAGCTTTTGTAAACTTAACGATGCCTCCTATTGAAAGGTTTGTCAGGTCTTCTTCACTTAATCTATCCTTACCTTGCATTTCCCATCTTACCGATGAGTACATAGGGCACTCAGCTATGAAGTGGAAGCTGGTCTCTTCCTCACCACACTCTGGACAGGATGGGTCTTCTTGAATTCTCATTATTGTGAGATGTCTATTTAGCAAACAGTGTCTAGTTGCTATTCCTATTACCAATGCAATATTGTTCCTACTTTGTGACATAATTTGTCTTGTCTTCTTTTTATCAAATGATTTCAGGAACAATTTCGATTGTCTGTATTGAATTGAGTTGTTCGATCTCGAGTTCAATTTTCTTTCTACGATTCCCTCTATTACTCTTTTGGTAATAGTGTACGAAATGGGTAGGCAAGGCTCAGGTCCATGAAATTGGATACTTGCTCCCATTCTAGCTAGTTCATCTGCTTTCTCATTATCGATGTTCCCTCGGTGTCTAGGAACCCAAGCAATTGTCACTTTTGTCTTTTCAGCTAGTGAATTTAATGCATGTTTGCATACCTTCACGAAAGCTGAAGTGGTGTCCTTTCCATTTTATTACAAACGGGTACATACCCCAGGTTCTACCCACTACTCTTCTGCATTGTATGAGGGCTATTTTAGCCTTCAAGCATTGTTCCTCTATATGCCTACTAAACCTAAGAGTATTATCTAGCAACACCCCTAGATATTTAATTTCTTTAGCCAATTCTATCTCTACACCATCAATTGCAATCGGTACAAAGTGTGCTTTTTTCCTTAGTTTGGTCAAAAGTACTAGCTTTGTTTTTGTAGGGTTGAGATTTAGACCTTTATCTCGACACCATTTCATTGTAGTCTTAATACCAATACTCATGATGTTCCTGACTGTAGTCAAATCTTTTCCTGTGACTAGGAGTACTACGTCGTCAGAATAAGCCTGCATGTAAATCTTCATATCATTGAAGATTGATTTTGACTATCAATGAATCTAATAAAAGACACCATAGCAGAGGTGATAAGCATCCTCCTTAAAGGAAAACCTTTAGTAGATTTAATGGTATACTTTTCTCCACCTAGTTCATCAGTTATCAAGTGATACTGTAGCATGTTCATGATCCAAGTTCCTACAGCATGCTCGTTGCCGTCTCTTTGAAGTGCTGCTTTTATTGCTTTTCGATTCGCTTTGTCAAATGCCCCTTCAACATCGAAGAAACTCCCATGAGCGAACTCCTTGCTATTTATTGATCTTTCAATTCTGACCATTAAATTATGGAGGGCAGTTTCAGTAGATTTGCCCATCATCTATGTGTCCAAGAACAATACTAAAATAGTTACATGTTGACTCACAGCACAATCTACCAACACAATTATGAAGTTTTGGTTAAATAAGTGCAAGTAAAAAGTGTAATAGCTTTAATTATAATATAGTCCATAATATGCAATTTGGTATTTTGTCATATTTATTTATCTCAGAATTTTCTAAAGTTACCATGTTAATATTTGGGGAAATGATACTTCTAACTTTTATCTTTCATTACGTGTTTTAAAAACACGATTGGTGAAAATTTTCTCGATAGTATATTTTTTGAAAAATACATGTTTTGCACACATTTTGGTATTTATCTCAGGAGGAGCAAACTATTTTTCTTGGGTTTTTGTTTTATCAAGAAACCTAGAAGTATTTTTCAATTACATGTCTTAATTTTTCGATTGGTTGTATAATTAACTTGTAATTAGGTAATAAGCAGTTTTGGTGCTTACGTCGTCAAAAATAATTTGCGCTCAGTATTTTTCACTCTATGGTAGCAATATTTATTTGACTAGCTGATGCCCGCGACTTCGTCCGTGTGGATTAATCCCGCGGGAACTCTTTGATTTTTCGGGATGCCTATGTCACCCTCCAGGTTCTCAACTATACCTATCCAAAAAAACTTGAGAGGTGTCAAGGGACACCCGGATGGAACGTAGTTCCTTTCGATTAATTAATTTGGCATTGTGTTCGGTATTTTCGCGTTACAATAATGGGTCTCCGTAGCCTTGTGGCTTCTGCAGTCGCCTAACAGCCAAAGGTCGATGGTTCGAATCCCAGCTCGACAGACTGAATTTTCCATTTTCAATTTTATATTAAACAATTTCATTAAATGGAACCTTTCATTAATTTTTTATCTTAATATATATAAATTACGTGTCACGTTGTTTGTCCGCGATTGACTCCTAAACTACTGAACCGATTTTTATCAAACTTCGTAACTATCTGTAATTTGGTCCAACTTTAAAGATAGGATAGTTTTTTTGGATTGGGATAGTTTATTTGTTTTATTTATATAGATAAGTTGGCGGTACGAAGTTCGCTGGGTCAGCTAGTAACTTATAACTTATAAGTTATAAAAAATTAGGGAAAAATTCCACATGTAGAAATTATTTAAAATAAAATTGAAAATAGAAAATTCAGTCTGTCGAGCTGGGATTCGAACCATCGACTTTTAACTGTTAGGCGACTGCAGAAGCCACAAGGCTACGGAGACCCAATATTGTACCGTGAAAATACCGAACACAATGCCTTCAAAAAAGTGTCGGTTTCAAAAAAGTGTCGATCCGTCTAGCCCCCTTCCGAGTTCCGCACCGCGCGATAAGGAACTACGTTCCAAAAGTCACGTCAATCCATGCTGTGCAAAGCTGTGGACATGTAGGAACTGTCGATTATAAGTTGAAACCAAATTATGTACGAGTATTTCAACTTTAGACCTCATATTTGGATTCCAGATCCCAACTCCTGATGTTGCAGGATACTGCCTAAACTGTGGGAATTTTGGAACATTAAGCTTACCATTTTTGAAAACACCGAAGAGTGTTCTAGTTCATAGCACAGAATACTTTATTTTTAATCCTCATTTCCAAAAAAAAGTTTTTGAAAAAGGTTAGGTTTGATTTAGGGGGTTACAATAGCATAGTCACCCTAATCTATACTAATATTATAAAGAGGACAGATTTTTTGTTTGTTTGTTTTTTTGTTTGTACCAAATAGGCTCTGTAACTACTGGACCGATCATATTTTAGTTACAGTAGTAGCTTTTGTATTCTAAAATTTAATTAGATCGCCTTTATTACCGCAGTATTAATTCTTCCTTACTAATACACATTATAAATGCGAAAGTGTGTTTGTTTGTTGGTTTGTCCGTCAATCACGCTGCAACAAAGTTACGGATTGACGTGACTTTTTGGATAGGTATAGTTGAGAACCTGGCGGGTGACATAGGCATCCCGAAAAATCAAAGAGTTCCCACGGGATATTAATCCACGCGGAGTAAGTCGCGGGCATCAGCTAGTGTAGTACAAAAAGAACATAATGTAATTGAATAACTTCCGTTAATCATAATATTCAGTTTTGTCGAGAATGCGGTAACTACTGCATGTCACGTGCGTCTAGTTTAGCACTCGGAATAACTTTCGATTGTTCCGACCGACCACTAAACGTCAGCGGGCCAGAATTAGATGCTGACGGTGTCTACGAAAACCAATAGAGAAAAAGAGCATTTCAATATGTTTGTCGATAATACCACGCTGAAATGGCTAAGCAGTCACAGCTTTTCACTGCTTTTCGTAAAAGAATCTATTTATGAAGTGAATGAATTATTTGAGGTAAAACCTATTCATTTATTTTAATACGTATAACTGAACATTACAATAAAACCTAATTGATGGATAACTGACATACACACATCAAAAGTGTCTAGGGATCAACATATATTTTTGCAATAACTTTTCTCCTGATTGATATTAATTAAAATTTTCTTTAAGGATTCATCAAATAAAGTGTTTTCGTTTGTCACAGTAACGATAAACCAAGTCACCTTTGCATTAATAAAGAAATTTGCCATTTTCCTAATAAAGGGATTTTTGACATTTGAACCACTAACATTAAAGTTCGAAAAAAAGACTGAAATAACAGTTTTCTTTAAAATTTTATTGGGTAACTTAAACAATTAATAATCCGTGTTTCTACCGCGAACACTAACAACACAAGAACATCGGTTTGGCATACTCAAAATGAGTTCATCCAAATCACGCTGTGGAATGGCCGCCCATGTTCGTTGCAACAACAAAAAAAGGTCTTCTTGCCACTGGATACCCTCCATATTCGGCAGAGCTCTTCTCTGTAGCATATCCCATGCGGGCTCAATCGGGTTCAAGTCTGGCGACTGAGCAGGCCAGGGCAGGACATTGATGTTAGCTGCGGCGAGAGTCTGTCTTACAACTCTTGCGGTGTGCGGTCGTGCATTATCATGCATTAACTGAAATAAGGGACCGATTTGCACTTGTAGAGGAACGATGACGTCTGATACAATCGTCTCAGCATAAATTTGAGCGTTGAGGTTGCCTCTGATCCAAATCAACTCAGTTCTTCCGCCGATCCAAATACCCGCCCATACCATGATGGTTCCACCACTATAAGGATGGACTTCCTGGCAGGATTTTAATCGCTGTTGGCGTCCAGGGGTTCTCCAGTGTCGTATACGTCTTGTATCCGGTCTCATACCAAAACGAGACTCATCAGAAAAGCACACGAAACGCCATTGTTCTTCTGCCCAATTTCTGTGTTCAAGAGCCCATTGATATCGAATCCTACGATTGTGCATTGCTATAGGTGGTACCCGTAGCGGTCTTCGGGAATGAATGTTCACTTCATGCAAGCGGTTTCTGACTGTTTGGTCGCTAATTAAGTTCCCTGAAGAGTGATGAAGCCTCACGGCTAACATCATGGCGGTTATTGTTGGAGCTCTTCGAGTTAAGATTTGAATGTATCGGTCTTGTCTCCGTGTGGTGCAGCGATACCGTCCTCCATGGCGCTCAGCCACGGTACCAGTGCTTCGGTAACGTGTCCAAAGTCGACTGATAACACTCTGACTTGTATTCAGAGCTAAAGCCACAGTACGTTACCGGGAACCAGCTTCTATCATTCCCACGGCTCTGAGCATTTCTTCCCTGCTTAAATGACGTCGCCGCTCCATAATAACGTTGGTTTTAATCAGTAGTAAACTAAAGCACTACTAATGCACTAAACTAGCGGCACGCTATGATGGCCGGTTTGACGTTTGTCCGCTCATGAAGTTCCGTATTAATTGATAACGACTTTGAAGGAAATAATTGTATTACTTTATTGACGATAGTGATGTGCAGAGATTCATAAATTTTATCGAATGTAGTTTTAGGTTTAGGACTCAAAATTTATTTATTAAATTGATTTCTAAAATGTATACAAGTGTAGAAAAATCAGTTTGCACCATTTAAGGGGTGAATGTACTTGTGAATATGAACAATTTTCACTATGTGGACAAACCTCTGAAATCGCAAAAAAATATCAGCTGTTTCATACAAAAGGTAAAATTTTTATTTTTATATGATATATACCACAACTCGGCATTTGGTTTTCTAAATTGAAAATTTTTAAAAATGGAATCTAATACGATCGTCACATAGGATCGCTGGCTAGCACAACTACTACCTCCGGCAAACTCGCGTCAATGCTCAATGCAAAACAAAGCAGTTTCGAATTGACGTTGCTTCGAAAAGTATAAACTGTCAGTGCAATGCGATTGTGATATAGTTTTGACCTGGCTTTGGATTTCAAATATTGATACTGCATTACTGTTGACCCTTGCTCGTTAATTTGGACTCTGTTCAAGCCCTTTGTTGTGGATTTCGTCGATATGACCGAACGTACGCAGAGAACTGTTCTAAATAGTCAGACACGTGAGTTCGTAATACGCCTTCGTAACTATTTCGATCGTGAAGCTCAAAATGGAGGGCCAATTTTACCTATAACGTCAGTGGTTGAACGCGTAGCTGATGCGCTTAATATTGGACAACGAACTGTTAGACGGATAACTAAAAAAAAATATGGCGAGACTGGCACAGAAGAAAATAAACTTCACACACCAAAAAAGAGAAAACGAGCAAAACCAGTCGTAGGCATCGATAGCTTTGATGCCGATGCTATCCGAAGACATGTTTACGGCTACTATTTACAGAAGGAGTATCCAACAAGAAAAAAGTTGGTGCATTCACTGAAGGAAGCTGGATTATTCTTCGGTGGGGAAAGTTCTTTAACGAAGATTTTGAAGACCATTGGATTTCGATACAAAAAATGTAACAAACGCAAAATATTGATGGAAAGATTTGATATAGCGATGGCAAGGTATACTTTTTTACGGCAAGTGAAAGAAATCAAAAATTGGCAAAATGTTGTGTTCTTGGATGAAACATGGCTTAATGCTAACCATACTGTAGGCCGTTCTTGGAACGATGACACAGCAGCATCTACTTCCAAAGTTCCTGTAGGAAAAGGATCGCGACTTATAATTTGTCACGCCGGAACCATCAACGGGTTTGTCGAAGGTTCTCTCATGGCTTTTGCGTCAAAAACCACTGGAGACTATCATGAAGACATGAATGGAGAAAAGTTTACTGAAAGGTTTACCTCAATGTTGTGTAGCCTCCCTGAACCATCTATTATAATTATGGACAACGCCCCATACCACTCGATGCAAATTGACAAGCCACCTGCCCAATCCCAAAAGAAAGCTGATATCGTCGCATGGCTTCGTAAAAATGGCGTAGATGCAAACATGAATATGTTAAAAGCGGAATTAGTACGTCTTTTAAAAGAAAACAAACCAACCAAGATCCGATACGTCATTGACGAAATAGCATTAGAACATGGGCACAGAGTTATACGGTTATCGCCTTACCATTGTGAGTATAATGCGATTGAGTTGGTGTGGGCTCAAATTAAGGGATATGCTGCAAGACACAATACAGAACCCCCATTTACCACAAAAAAAATGCTAAAATTATTAGAAGAAGCTTGTGAACATGTGACTAAAGGAGACTGGGAAAAGGTTGTGAATAGAACTGTTAAATTAATAAGGGAAGATTATGAAAGAGATGTGAAAATAGATAATATTATAGAAAACGAACATATAATTATTAATGTAGGTGATGATAGCAGTGACGACAGTGAAAATAGTAGTATGGACGAATCTGATTAATTATGGCCTTTTGTGGCACCTTTTTTGGTATCTTTTGTATTCATATGTTTCTTGTGTGCATATAAAGTATGTATATTCATTTTCATTCAAATATTCAGTTCGTTCAAATAAATTAAATAAACATATACATTTTTGTTTTATTAAACCTATTTAATCAGGTACAAAAACAAAACTTAATTGTTTTTTGTTCGAGAATAAATTGACATTCCACATCACTATTGTAATGTGTCAAACCGGCCATCATAGCGTGCCGCTAGTTTAATAATGTTTTCAATGCGTTGTATGTTTTTATAGGGAAAATATTGACAGCTGATTTTCATCTTTTACTCGAATTTGATTGACAGTTCCTGATTCAAATTATGAAATGCACCAAAAAGGATCCATATAAATTTATAAAATCATAAATTTATTACAAAGCCACATCTCAATCTCAAGAAATCCGCATAAAAATGCTTGATCCCTAGACACTTTTGATGTGTGTATTTATATAGATACGATTGATTACTACATGAATTAAAGTATTAAATTTTTTGGTATTTGTTAATTTATATTTTTTTTAACATTTCTCTTCCAATTATTCCTTTTATTTAAATAATATTATATATATATTTTTTACTTTATATTGAACACAAATCTCAATACAAAAATACACTTGACGTCTAATTCATATTTTAACTAGCTTTTGCCCCCGCAACTTGGGGTTGAATTTTCAAAAACTGTGTGACACGTATTTCTTAAAATATCGAAAGCCATTTTGGTATACCAAGCCAAGCTTGGTATTTTACCAAGTTTCATGGATATAACTTGAATCACGGACTTTCATACAAACATTCTTCTCCTATTTAAAGCTCTTGGGATTGGAATTTCAAAAAAATCCTTTCTTAGTGAGTGCCTACGACATGAAAGGAACCTACTGTCAAAATTTCAAATTTCTAGTTTTCAACTCCTATGGTTTAGGCGGATCGTTGATAGGTCAGTCAATCAATAAGAAGAAGTCTTTTTAACCGACTTCAAAAAAAACAAAAAGAGGAGTTTCTCAATTCGACACGTATTGTTTATTTTTTTCATTTTTTAAAATCTGATGAAGATATGGAGTGACATCGACAAAAAAAAAAAAAAAATACGCGTTGAATTGAGAACCTCCTCCTGCATAACAGATTTCAATATTTTTTTTGTATTTGGAAGGGTGTATTTACGGTACGAGTAGGTCCCATTTTTTGGTGAAGATTTGATGAATATCTTCGGAGATGGAGGACGAAACTCCTCAATGAATGAGAGGAAATCGTTCGTGATCAGAGTATGTGTAGACTTTCAAGTTTCAACCATGCTTATAGTACATAACATAATTATATCATCATCATCAATAGCCTATAACAGTCCACTGCTGGACTAAAGGCCCCTCCCAAGGGGAGGGTTTGACCATAATCACCACGCGGGGCAGACGGGTTGGTGATCGCAGTAGATGGTAGTAGTAGCACAGAGGACGCTGCTGCCCGTTCTCCGTTATTTTCCCTTAGTCGCCTCGTACGACACCCGCGGAAAGAGGAGGGGTGGTGACACCTGTATTCTGATCTGCCATCGCCACACGGCACATAACATACATACATAAGCTAAATTTCTATTTATCACCTTATTTTTACAAGCTTTTATTTAACTTGCAATGTATGTTTAGCCTAGTGGGGATTGACTACCGGTATATCCAAGGGTTGAAGTGCTTGTATGAAAACTCCACTGTGTCAGTACGTATACATGACCAGACTACGAGGCCAATCCACTTGCAGCGTGGAGTGCGACAAGGAGACGTAATCTCCCCGAAGCTCTTTACCGCTGACTTGGTTGACGTCTTAAAGCTTCTGGATTGGAACGGGCTTGGCATCAACATAAACGGCGAGTACATCACTCACCTGCGATTTGCCGATGACATGGCAGAGACTCTGAGAGACCTCAATACAATGCTCAACGATCTCAGCAGACCCCCCACCAGGTGGACCGACGACATCAAACGAGTCGCAGGGAGCCGCTGGATTCAGGCGGCGCAAGACCGAGGCCTGTGGAAGTCCATGCAAGAGACCGTTGTCCAGCAGTGGACGTCTATTGGTTGATAAAGAAGAAGTATGTTTAGGTCAAATCTTGCAAGATTTATTTAGAACCATTCCCAGTTTCCGATTGAGCTGAACGTACATGTAAATCGGATTACAATGCAATTATTGTAACATGGAGCTATCTGATGATGATGATAGGTGGAAGATGGCTATGGGAATTCTGTAATAAAACGACGTAACACCATGGAGTTTGGGCTCGTTTGATTCTTCTTAAGAAGTCCTAGAAAATATCCAGGGTCTGATGATGGAGCCGAATGGTGGTTATGGGAACTCTGTAATGAAACTATGTAACCATATTAGTCCAGGGTAGATAATTTTTGAAAACAAAAAAAATTATAGTAGGATGAAACCCATTGGAAAAGGAAGAGAATGCAACAAAAATGAAAGGAAAAATAAATTACGGGCGATCTGAGGTCGGGAAGTAGGGGGGGACCCCGGGTTTAAGGGTAAAAAACGGTTTATCTCAATTTCTGGAAAAACTACAAGTCCTATGGAAAAAAGTTAAATGGCAAAGTTGTAGGTAATAAAAAGATCTACAACTTTTGTATTTAGACTTTCCCCACATAACCTCAAAATGTATGTGAAAAATTCAAATAACCAAGTTTTTGGTTTTTATATTTTTATCTTTTACAAAAAAAATATTTTTTTACGAAATTTGGTGAAAACTTACCTTTTTATGTTCCAAACACACTGTAATTTTTCTGATTTAAAATATTTATTTTTTCACCTTTTTTTTTGACTTAATATTGAAAAAGCACCTAATTTTCAATCAAAAATTCTCCCGTCTAAATATCTGCTTTTTTAAAAAAGTCGGTAAGCTTTTGTTCGTCGAAATCTCTACTTTCTGATGGTGTAAAAAAAAATATACATTACTATGGTAAATGCTCTCAGAAAATGAGGAAACGAAATACGAAATAACAGGTAGTAAGGCCCAGACCCTCTTAGCTCCTTCCCCACTTCTCTATGAAATACCTTTTGATGGGCTAAAATTTTCCGTAGGTCACTCAGGTATATATAAGTTATCTTAAAATAGCAATAAATAGCCATCTACGCATGTAATTTAAAAGTTATTTCATCATAGGGGCTTGGAGGGTCTGGGCCTTACTACCTGTTATTTCGTATTTCGTTTCCTCATTTTCTGAGAGCATTTACCATAGTAATGTATATTTTTTTTTACACCATCAAAAAGTAGAGATTTCAACGAACAAAAAGCTCACCGACTTTTTTAATAAAGCAGATATTTTGACGGGTGAATTTTCGATTGAAAATTACGTCACATTACGTGCTGTTTCAATATTAAGTCAAAAAAAAGGTGAAAAAATAAATATTTTAAATCAGAAAAATTACAGTGTGTTTGGGACATAAAAAGGTAAGTTTTCACCAAATTTCGTGAAAAAATATTGTTTTTTTGTAAAAGATAAAAATAAAAAACCAAAAACTTGGTTATTTGAATTCTTCACATACATTTTGAGGTTATGTGAAGAAAGTCTAAATACAAAAGTTGTAGATCTTTTTACTACCTACAACTTTGCCATTTAACTTTTTTCCATAGGACTTGTAGTTTTTCCGAAAATCGAGATAAACCGTTTTTTACCCTTAAACCCACCTCCCCCCCACTTCCCGACGTCAGATCGCCCGTAATTTATTTTTCCTTTCATTTTTATTGCATTCTCTTCCTTTTCCAATGGGTTTCATCCTACTATTATTTTTTTTCACTTTTTATTATTTTTTAAGGCTTCTTCTTCTTCTTCTTCTTCTTCTTCTTCTTCTTCTTCTTCTTTATCAACCGATAGACGTCCACTGCTGGACAAAGGTCTCTTGCATGGACTTCCACAGGCCTCTGTCTTGCGCCGCCTGAATCCAGCGGCTCCCTGCGACTCGCTTGATGTCGTCGGTCCACCTGGTGGGGGGTCTGCCAACACTGCGCTTCCCGGTGCGGGGTCGCCACTCCAGCACCTTGGGACCCCAACGACCATCAGCTCTTCGAACTATGTGCCCCGCCCATTTCCACTTCAGTATCGCGACTCGCTGAGCTATGTCGGTGACTCTGGTTTTCCTACGGATCTCCTCATTTCTGATTCGACCCCGCAGGGATACTCCGAGCATAGCTCTTTCCATCGCACGCTGAGCGGTCCTGAGCCTACTTATGAGGCCCTTAGTTAGCGACCATGTCTCGGATCCGTAAGTCATCACTGGCAACACGCACTGTTCGAAGACTTTAGTCTTCAGGCACTGAGGAATTTTGGACGAAAAGACATCTCGGAGCTTCCCGAACGCTGCCCAGCCGAGTTGGATTCGGCGGTTGATCTCTTTCTCGAAATTGGACCTACCTAGCTGGACTATGTGTCCCAGGTAAATATACTCGTCGACAATTTCGAGTGCAGAGTTCTCAACAATTACTGGGTGGAGCGGTGCATGAGCATTGGACATGATTTTCGTCTTGCTCATGTTCATTTTCAGGCCCACCTGTTGAGAAACCCTGCTGAGATCGTTGAGCATTGTATTGAGGTCTATGTCTATGACTATGTCATCGGCAAATCGCAGGTGAGTGATGTACTCGCCTTTTATGTTGATGCCAAGCCCGTTCCAATCCAGAAGCTTAAAGACGTCCTCCAACGCAGCGGTAAAGAGCTTCGGGGAGATAACGTCTCCCTGTCGCACTCCACGCTGCAAGTGGATTGGCCTCGTAGTCTGGTCCTGTATACGTACTGACATTGTGGCGTTTTCACACAAGCACTTCAACACTTGGATAAACCGGTAGTCAATTCGGCATCTCTGCAGCGACCTCAACACAGCCCAAGTTTCCACCGAATCAAAGGCTTTCTCATAGTCCACAAACGCTAAGCAAAGTGGCCGGTTATACTCTTCCGTCTTTTGTATAACTTGTCGCAGCGTATGAATGTGATCTATGGTACCAAAGCCTTTTCGGAATCCGGCTTGTTCGGGAGACTGGAAGTCGTCGAACCTACGAGCGAGACGATTCGTAATGACTCTCGAGAACAACTTATAAACATGACTCAACAACGAGATGGGTCTATAATTCTTCAACAAGGTATTATCTCCCTTTTTGAAGAACAGAACCACCACGCTCCTGTGCCATGCTTCCGGCGTTGTGCCCTCGTGGATGACGGAATTGAACAATCGCTGAAAGATCTTAAGTACCGGTTTTCCACCCGCTTTCAGGAGTTCCGCAGTGATTCCGTCATCACCTGGCGCCTTGTTGTCCTTAAGCTGTTTGAGAGCCATTCTAATCTCGTATAGGCTGACGTCCGGGATATCTTCGGTATAGTATCGGGTCAGTTTGGCTCTGGGATCTTTCGCCAAATCTTCAACAGGTTTTTGTGTCGTGGTATATAACTGTCCATAGAACTTCTCAACCTCTCCCAAGACCTCAGGTCGAGAAGAGACGAGACGGCCGTCATCAGTTTTCAGCCGCGTCAGCTGGCTCTGTCCGATAGACAGATCTCTCGCGAACACTTTTGAGCCTTTGTTCCGCTCAATGGTATCTTTAATACACTTGGTATTAAAGACACGGAGGTCGCGAGTTTGTGCCTTAGAGATCTGCCTATTAATCCGCCGGTAGGCAGCCGCGTCTGCCGATGACTGCAGCCTCATCTCTTGTCTCTCCTTCATTAGCTTGAGAGTATGGTCAGAGAACTTTTCGGTTCTTTTCCTGCGATGGGTCTTAAAGAATTTAGACCCCACAGTATGGACAGTTTCCACGAACCTGTTGTTTAGATCGTCCACAGAAACGCAGTCTGCTAGGCACTCGAATCGGTTCTGCAGTTCGAGTTGGAAGTTTTCGGGATTTTGGATATGAGCACGAGAAGGTCGGAGAGTGGACTTCACCAGTCTGGCCCTTTCCAGCTTTACATTAATATTCAACGTGCCTCTTACCATCCGGTGATCGCTACCGGTTTTCACCCTATTGATCACAGAGACATCATTGAATATATGCCGCTTGGTCGACATGATGAAGTCGATCTCATTTCTCGTGGAACCATCGGGACTCAACCATGTCCATTTTCTGTGTGGCCGCTTCCTGAAGAAGGAGTTCATCATAAAGAGGCCCTCCTTCTCCATGAAGTCGGCCAGCATTTGGCCCCTTTGGTTCCTTCGCCCATACCCAAAATGCCCCACTCTCGTCTCTGCACCGCTTCGTTTTGTTTAGTATTAGTATTTTTTTTTTAATTCAGGGGTGACTAAAACTATTTCTTTTTTAATTATTTAACTAGATGCCTATTTTGTTCTCAGAAACTAGAAAATATTATTCTCTATTTAAGGCTTCTACCCTGGTCTATATAGAGTTTGGGCTCGTTTAATTCGTATTGATAAGTAGTCTTAAATAATATCCAGACTCTGATGATGGAGCTGAAACTGCAGCCAGGATATCCAGCACACTAGTACATTCTTGAAAAAATAATAGCAGCTATGTCTTGTTTGGATTTGTTTTGATCAGTATTTGATTCTACATAGAATGCAATGGTGACACGGCGGAACGTGTACGGAACGTACGGCGCCGAAAGTTCGGTTGGTTACGCTCGCAATGTAAATTCAATTACCCATGACACACCAGCCCAACCTTCAGTCGCGTTCAACGCCGTACGAATACTGCGACCGACAATTCCGCCGCGGAAGGATCGGCGCCGTACGTTCCGCAAGTGTGTCGCGACGCTTAATGTTTAAAATCGTTTTGTTTAGTATTAGTATTTTTTTTTAATTCACGGGTGACTAAAACTATTTCTTTTCTATTATTTAACTAGATGCCTATTTTGTTCTCAGAAACTAGAAAATATTATTCTCTATTTAATTTGTCGTAATCTCTCCCCGTAGTTCCTGTCCCACTAGAATTATAGTAATTGTTATGATTGATACATCTTGTTCAGATATAGATAAGTACGAACAGTCTGTCGCCACTTGAAAGAAATGACAAGTCTTAATAGACGCAATTAATATGACCCCAGATTGCACGACGACTAACCTGACAAATGTTAAGATGATCGTATACCATGAGACGATCAGCTATGGGATTGTCTAAAATTGATTGCTTTAGTGTGACGATCACAATCACCTCTGATTGGCTGTTACTCTCCCGCTATTGGTTAAAATGCAAATGGTGCAGCAAGACGCTATAAATTCAGCCAATCAGAAGTTATTACGAACAGTCCCACAGCTGAAAGAGGTGCAAGAGTTGCAATTGGCGCACACTGCGCAAGGGTTCAACCGTAGAACCCTACTCAGCTGGGCAGCATTTAAAAAGTCACCAGTCGTCCGAAATACCCCTGTGTCTGAAGACCAAGACCAACATTTGCGGCTAAGGTAGCTCTTACGCCGCCGCCGTCGCCGCCTGCGTGTCTAGCGGCCGTGTGTAATAATCACCTTTACCTTTACAGAGCAGTGACCTGACGACGGTCGATTTTCATAAACTAGTAGCTAACTCTTGTTGTGGGGTGAGGTGGAGGTTGTTATTTTTCGTTACCTTTTTTTACTTGCCCTTCCTCCCTCGCCTCACTTCTGTTATACGGAATACGGATACGGATACTTAGGGCCTCTTTCACCACTATCCGTTAAAGTATATCTGATCCCACCATAAATATTTTCATGTAAAATGTTGCCACGACGCGCAAGACCAATGGTTCGCGCTTTGAAAATGTTTTTGGTGGGCTTTCACTTCTTTTTGTAAGTTAAAATAAATAAAATAAAAAGGCTTTATTTCTACTACCACCTTATTTCTACAACTTACAATTTTTGAGTAGTTGAGTAATTATCGACTGAGCGAAGCGAAGGTCTCTGAGTTTACTTGAGTGAATTTGCACTTGTCCGTCCGTCCGTCCGTCCGTCCGTCTGTCAGAGCCTTATAACTTCTGAATTATTGAACGTAATTACTTCAATTTTAGATATGATATGTAAACCGATGGCCTCCAGCCGAAAATGGCTTAAAAAGTTATAAAAATCTTTATTTCAGGGGGGCTCTCATAGAAGCGAATGCGAAGTAAAATAAATTTTTTTGCATTTCATAGGGTTGCAGTACCTCATTTTAAAGATAATTTGGAACAGAGTACAAAAGTATTTTTTTTTTATTTTTTTCCTAAAATTGACGAAATGGGGGGCTTTCAAAGTGGAGATTTTATTCGAGGCTAGATCTCTAAAACCACTTTATTTTAAAACTTGAAACTTACACATAATTTCAGTTATATTCTGTACTTGAACAACAAATACTAAGATTAGATAAATATTATAAAGAAACGAAATTATTTAAGTTTTAATGGGCATCAATGTTTTTAACAAAACTTCACTATACTGTTAATAGATGGCGCTGTCTTTAATATTGTAAATACGCATCCCATCCACGAAAGCAGATGACGATTGACGTCATCAGGTTCGGCGCGTTTTAATTACAATATAATATAGTTAAAACTACCTTATGGGAATTATGGGATACCGCGAGGTCTCAGTTCGGGGCGAACCACTAGTCTATTATTAGGTACATGTTAAGTGTTAATTATTTTATTATTTTTGTGCGGTAGAAGTCGCCTCCTCTTTTGCTTTTGTCATCCAGTTTAGCCGAACATCTTGTATTGTCCATTCTACATAAATGCCTTGTCCATATCCATTTAATAGTCTTATTTTTTTTGTTATGTCATATAATTTTGTCCTTTTCCTTATATCACAGTTTCTGACTCTATCTTTCATTTTTATTCCTAATATGCTTCACTGACCATGTCTGGCATACATATGTAAGCGATGGCTCTATAATTTATTGTTTCATAAACTTTTTCTTAATACTAAAAATAACCTGGCTCTTCATGATTTCTATCAGACTCCAGTATTTATTCCATGCTAGAGCAATTCTTCTTTGAATTTTATTTTCGGGTTGGTTTTTTAGATATCAATAAAATCTAAAGTATAAGAGCTATGCAATTGAAACTTTACATGTTTAATAAGGTCACTATTGACATCATACCCTTAGAATTTTGTTTATCTGTTCAAAAAACGACGAAGCGTATGGCACGTACGAGACGTGACCATAGGGCACCTCATAGCATATTTTAATTCCGCGATAAAAACCTTGTAATTTATTTCAACAAACTTATAATAATATTAGTTCAGCAACTTTTGCACGTACGTAATATCCAAGCACATCTCTCCCCACCTTTATTTATAAAATTAATTAGTATATAAGATCTTTTGTAAAGACGTAATATATGCCACTACCATTAGATACTGCAGTCTGTGTTTCTTTATTCCTTCACCGATCTCTCTGCAAGAACACGCCGTTACACTGCAGCCGTGGTGTAACGCAACAGTGGTGACCCCGACCGTGAAAAAACCTCAACGTGATTCTGCTCTCCGACGTACGAAGCAGTGATCCTCAACCGAGTCATCCGACGCGTTCATCCGACGAGATCGTACCCAACGTGTCCAACCAACCAACGAGATCGGCCAACACATCAAGACATCCTCATCATTGTGAGTCACATTTTTTCGTCATCATGGCTCGTCAAACACCTGTCAAAGGTTTCGGCGCTGGCAACTCTACAGACGAACAACTCAACGGCAGCACAGACTTGGTGGCATCAGTCTCAATAGCAGAGAGGATTCCGCAGTTCTGGACGGATTCACCGCGACTTTGGTTCTCTCAATTTGACGCGATTGTGGCTCCGCAGAAGCAAGGCGATGAATACAAGTTCAACGCGGTCGTATCAAAATTACCCAAAGACGTCATCCATCAAGTGAGCGACATTTTAACGAGTCCGCCTTCAGAGAACAAGTACCACTGCATCCGGGAACGACTCATCAGCTGTTATGAAGAAAGCGAACATCGGCGATTCCATAAGCTTTTGTCTGAGATGGACCTGGGAGATCAAAAGCCATCTCAACTATTAAGAAAAATGAAAGAAGCTGGCTGCGGCAAGATCAAGGACGACACACTACGTTTATTATGGATGAGACAACTTCCTCCATCCGTAACCTCCGTGTTAGCGATTTCCGAAAATTTGGCACTGGACAAGCTAAGCGAAATGGCTGATCGCATCTACGAGAACAGCCGCTGCAATACGAACATATCGTCTTCGGCATCAGCTGACATAAATTTAATCACCCAACTGACGTCACAAATTGCAACGATGCAGTTAGAAATTGCAGCGCTACGCAATGACCGCTCGCGAACAATGCATCGACGCAGCAGTTTTAGTCAACCTCGGTACAATAGACCTAGGTCAAGTTCACGCCTGCATTCACGATCGAAACAACGAAGCAATTTTTGTTACTATCATAAAAACTTTAAAGAAAAAGCTCGAAAGTGTGAAAAACCCTGTTCTTGGGTAAACAAACATTCGGAAAACTAGATTCAGCACAGCGTGCGGCGAGACTCTGTGCTATTCTTCCCTCAAATCGCCTAACGATTACCGACTCTAACAGTGGTTATCGATTCCTCGTGGACACTGGGGCGAACATTTCAGTCATTTCAAAGCCATCACAGAGCTCAAAAAAGGCAAGCGAGTTGAAATTATTTGCCGCCAACGGAACCACTATCAATACATATGGAGAAAAAACCCTAACCTTAAATTTGGGGTTACGCCGCCCATTCATCTGGACCTTCGTTATTGCCGACGTCAAGATGCCTATATTAGGAGCTGATTTCCTAGACCACTACCGACTTTTGGTAGACATACACGAGAAAACTTTAATCGACAAAACTACTGAAATCAAGAAACCAATGAATTCTATACGAGTAAATATTCCGTCCGTCCGCTCCATCGACTACAACTTATCCGCTCCTCTCAAACAATTACTGGAAAAATACGAAAGTATTACAAGGCCAACTTCAATGAAAGGACCTACGCAACACAATGTTCAACATCACATCATCACGGAAGGATTTCCAGTATGCGCCAAAGCTCGCCCACTTCCTCCTGACAAGTACAAAATCGCCAAAAAGGAATTTCAAGAGATGATGGAGATGGGAATTTGCAGACCATCCAGTAGCCCATGGGCCAGTCCATTGCACATGGTAAAAAAGAAGAATGGTGAATGGAGACCTTGCGGTGACTACCGCGCCCTTAACAAGATTACTGTTCCAGACAGATACCCGTTGCCAAGGTTACTGGATTTTACATATATCGCAAACGGGAAAAACATATTTAGCAAAATCGACGTGCGGAAGGCTTATCATTCTATACCAGTAGCGGAACCCGAGAAAACCGCGATCGTTTCACCGATCGGGTTATACGAATTTTTAAAAATGCCTTTCGGGTTACGTAATTCAGGACAGACCTTCCAGAGATTCATGGATTCAATATTCCGAGATTTGGACTACGTTTTCATTTTTGTCGACGACATATTAATCGCAAGCAAGTCCGAAGAACAACACTACGAACATTTGGAAACAGTTTTCAAGAGATTGCAACAAAATGGTATTACAATCAACATGAACAAATGCGAGTTCGCCAAACAAGAACTAGATTTTCTTGGTTATCATATAACGAGCTAAGGAATGAAACCAACACAAGAAAAAATTAAAGCAATCATCGATTATCCCAAACCCAAAACTGTGAAGGAACTTCGTCGTTTCCTGGGCATGGTCAACTTTTACAGACATGCAATCAAGCAATCCGCCAATCATCAAGCTCCACTCAACATATTTTTAATTAATTCAAGAAAGAACGACAATACGCTGATTAAGTGGAACACAGAGGCCGAGCGTGCTTTTCAACAATGCATGCAAGATTTACGTGACATTGCAACGTTAGCATTTCCTGATGAAAACGCACCGATCGCAATAATGACCGACGCTAGTTTAAAATGCGTCGGCGCAGTTTTACAACAAAAGGTCAAGCAAAAATGGATACCTATTGCATATTTTTCAAAATCCTTATCGGATACGCAAGTCAAGTATTCAACTTATGATCGAGAGCTACTCGGAATTTATATGGCGGTAAAACATTTCCGACGACTGATAGAAGGTCGCATTTTTACGATTTACACCGACTACAAACCATTGGTGCCCGCCTTCGACAAGAAGCCGTCACTAGATGACACTCCAAGGAGAATAAGATATTTGGATTTTATATCACAATTTAGCACCGATATACAGCACGTAAGCGGGAATCACAACGTAGTGGCTGACGCCTTATCTCGACTTGTGGAAACTATTACGTTACCCACCGTTATCGATTATTCTGAGCTAGAAAAATACCAAGAAGGTGACATCGAGCTACAGCAACTCAAACAAAATAGGTCATTACACATGACGCGAGTAGCAGTACCCAATACAAATAGCAAGATTTATTGCGACATTTCTACCGGAATTACGCGACCATACATTCCAAAGCAACTTAGAAGAACTATTTTCGACAGCTATCATAACTTCAGCCATCCTGGCAAAAATACGACAAGGAAATTAATCGGAAGAAATTACATTTGGCCTAGCATGAACACAGAAATAAATCAGTGTTGCGATTCGTGCTTACCATGCCAACTATCAAAAGTGCATAGGCACACAGTATCGCCACTCGGGAAATTTATGCCTGCACAGCATTTTTCGCATGAGCAAAGTGATATCGCAGGACCATTCCCTACCTCAACTAACCATAGCAAGATTAAGAAGACAGTTCGTTTTCAACAATGTTAATTAGTAATAGTTTTTCTTCCCTTTTTATGTATACGCCATTTTTCCCTAAAGGGGGGAATATCTATGGCACGTACGAGACGTGACCATAGGGCACCTCATAGCATATTTTAATTCCGCGATAAAAACCTTGTAATTTATTTCAACAAACTTATAATAATATTAGTTCAGCAACTTTTGCACGTACGTAATATCCAAGCACATCTCTCCCCACCTTTATTTATAAAATTAATTAGTATATAAGATCTTTTGTAAAGACGTAATATATGCCACTACCATTAGATACTGCAGTCTGTGTTTCTTTATTCCTTCACCGATATCTCTGCAAGAACACGCTGTTGCACTGCAGCCGCGGTGTAACGCAACAAAGCGCTTCGAGGAAAGGTAGGTAGTGCGCTTCGCTAGTCGTGGCGGATACACTCCCGTGTTCCCAGATATATATATCTGACAGAAAAAATTGCTGTCACTAAAAACACTTCTTAGAGTTTATCTATAGTCCAGTAAATAAAGCATTTAACCTCGCACTAAATTTCCGATCCAATTTTTTTTTTTTTTTAGGTTAAGGGTCACTTACTGACCACAAAAACACAAAATGCTGACAGATCCAGGTGGAGCTTCGATCGCAATCTTAAAGAAAAGTTTTTGACATATATCTTGGAAACTATCCACTTTAGGGCATAAGTTATTCAGACATTTTTTGTAGAGAAAAAAAATTTGCATCTTTTATTTCCTGTAAACTTTTTTGTAAAACTTACCGTTTACGATTTATGGCCCATTTAATGAACCGGTTTTTCGTTTCGGAACACACACACACACACATTAGCTTCGGTCAAAATTACAAATTTATTCCTGGGTTAAGCCTAACCCGGCTAGGCAAATAACTAGCTTACAATAGATTTATTATAAAGCCCGTGGGAACCATTTGTTTTTTCGGAATAAAAGTATACTCATGGTCTTTACACATGCAAAAAATCACGTCAAATTGATACGTTTCTGCGTGAATAAAGGACAAACCAAAAAATCGGCCAAGTGCGAGTCGGGCCTCGCTCTTTTAGGGTTCCTTTAAAAAAATTAAATTAAAAGATTTCCATCTACCCACCTACCCATTTTAATTTAATTTTTTTAATTTAATTTAATTTTTATTATTTGTTGTTATAGCGGCAATAGAAATACATAATATGTGAAAATTTCATCTGTCTATCTATTACGGTTTACGAGATACAGCCCGCTGACAGACGGACGGACGGACGGACGGACGGACGGACAGCGTAGGCTTAATAATAGGGTCCCGTTGGTACCCTTTGGGTACGGAACCCTAAAAACAAACATACTTGCGCTTATTGTACTTTATCATACGTTCACATGGGCAATTGTAACATTTGGTTTTGAAAAGTGCTACAGATGAGTTTCTTGCTCAATCTGCAGCAGAAAATGTTTTGCAAACCGGCGCGGTGATAGAGTCTTGGATCACCGCGCCGGTGACTAGTCACAAGGTGGCCTATATGAAATAAATAATTTTTAATTTGAATCAAGCCGACCAGTGCGAAGCCAGGCTGAGACAGCTTGTAGAGTAATGATGATTATAAGTAGATGATCTTAAACGACCTAAATTCCAAACAAAAATATTAGTGTTACATTGTATCAGGTAAACGTCGGATGGTATCACAACCAAAGGCGACGAATACGTATAAACTTTGCTTTACTATAATAGTTTTTTCCCTTCATCTGGCTTTCTCGATTTCTCATTTTTCATTAAAGTCAATTTTGCAGCCATAAACTTAGGATGAAGCACGTTTTAACATGCAAATGTAAAAAGTATTGTTTCCAGGTTAACTCTATTCAATAATGCAGTGCGTTCATTTCGTGCTGTCTGAAGTTCATATCCGAGTTACGTTCGATACGATTGCATCACAGGTTCGAGTTTTATATATGACGCACAGAAGCTATAGAGCTCTTGAAATAACTACTCATACCTGTATGCTGAGTTAGGTAGTTTTTGCAATGTCAATTCTACAGTCAAAACCGCTCAAGAAAACACCGTTCAGATAACCTATTGTGTACTTATATTGAACAAAACCATAGGTCCTGAATGCTATATTAACCGGCTTGCAATAATAATATATTCGAAAGCGCTGTAAAAGTTTATTTGAATAAAAAACTAATCTATTCAAATCTATCCTATTCCTTTTAAAGAACACTGCTTTATACGACATTTCTTTTAACACACTGCATTAAGCGACTACATTTAACTAATATTTTCGGAGAATTACGAGTATATCGATTACTACGACCAAATGTATTTTGAACAACTTTAGTAGGCAGATAACAGCCACATCTGGTACAGATCGATGAGTACAGTTACTACATGTTCAATTCAAGTTGGCCGCTACCTTCCTCGAGCTTCCCCGCACCGCACTTCATGTCAGACCCACTTAGTACAGACAGCAACGTACCGCTCGTGATTGTCAGTACCGTGTTTTTCCAAACTTTTGCTTTGTTACGTTTTAAATTGTTTTCCATTCCATTCCATTGAATCAGCCTGTATTCATCCACTGCTGGACATAGGCCTTTCCGAGAGCGCGCCACCAAACACGGTCCTCCGCTTTCCTCATCCAACCGCTTCCCGCCACCTTCTTAAGGTCATCGGTCCAGCGAGCTGGAGGGCGTCCTACACTGCGCTTGCCGGTACGCGGTCTCCACTCCAGAACACGTCTGCCCCATCGGCCAATGCATCGGTTCTGCGACAGATATGACCTGCCCACTGCCACTTCAGCTTGCTAATCCTCAGAGCTATGTCGGACACTTTTGTTCTACGAATCTCCTCGTTCCGGATTTTATCCCTGAGAGAGATTCCCAACATAGCTCGCTCCATAGCGCGTTGAGCGACTTTTAATTTGTGAACGAGGCCCACCGTCACTGTCCACGTTTCCGCTCCATACGTTATTACCGGTAGGACACACTCATTGAAAACCTTTGTCTTCAGGCTTTGCGGTATCGACGAATTGAAGACCTGACGCAGCTTTGAAAATGCTGCCCAGCCCAGCTGAATTCTTCTGTCAGCCTCCTTGTCGAAGTCCTTATAAATTGTTATGTTAAATTTTAATTAGATAGTTATTGTTGTTTGGTTACTATTGTTCACGTGTAAATTTCTACGATGAGTATAGAAGGAAAAGTATAGCATAGCGCAGACTATTTAACTACTTTAAATAATGACTTTCTTCGAAAAGGAGAACATTAAGATATTAAAAATCACGCCCTTCGACATTCAAGATATTATTGCCATGAGAAGCGTTGCCAGAAAAGGAAGCTTCTGTCACAGTCGTGGTAAACAGTAAAAAATATATAATATCATTTTTTCAACGGAGTTTCAAAGAGTATGACGTCATTTGTAACGGTCATCAACGGCCAACTTGAATCGGACGGGTAGCAGATATAAGCTAGTTTTTTTGTTTGCTTTTTAATTCCATATTTAGCTACGACTAGACCTTTAGCACATCGTCACCGAAACATGTGAAATTGTTTCGCTTCGTTCCATCTTCTTTCGTCTGGCACGGATTTGACATTTGAATTTTGACCATTTTGACTATGGAAGTAGGAATTACGACTACGTCTAATTTTGACCATATTTTGAGTATGCATCCTATCCCTTTCGTTTATGTTACTGTTTGGCGGCATAGCGTAGACGTATTGAAGATCGTCACAACAACTTACCTAAAAACTTCACCTTTTCTTAGTAAAGAATTATCACTTGTTACAACATAGATGATTTGATATGTGAAAAATTTATCGATAGCTTTTAGATTTTTATATTTCCGTCGAAAGCGGGGAGTCGCATCTGGTAGACTGGAATATCGTGTGTGCCCTACTTATGCACTGAGATTAGTTTGCCTTATGTCCGACGAAGACCGAATCACTAATACAGAATTAAACAACCAAGTAAACTCCGCATTTTTTCAATAAAGTAGCGTTAAAATTCAAATATTTGTTATTATCATCACGACTTTGACTGCGGAGGTCTTACAAGTTTTCTGTGCCTGTATTTTTAAATTAAAAAAGTATAGCCTATATGCATGTCAAAAGTGCAGTCAATCTAGTAGCGACAGATTTTTTTTTAATCGGTTCACTAGATCCGGAGCTTAAGACAAACAAAAAAAAATACGTGATAACCTCATAAAGAAACATTGATGACTGGCGGGCGGCGGCGAGCGCTCTCTTTAAACGCTTGGGCCGATCGTCCCTCTCTATCGCTTGTTCCGCGCTCTCGCTTGCACGCTCAGGCTCAGGCGGAACGTGACACTTTTTCGTGCGTGCAGCCGGTGTTCATCGATTTATAAGACGTTATCACGTCAAAAAAAGCAAACTCACAAACTTTTTATAATATTATTAATATTACAGTGTATTTTATTTTTATCAAAAATTTTTTTGCAAAACATGTTCATATTCATCAATATCTTATTATCGACCGAGCGAAGCGAAGGTCTCTGAGTTTACTTGAGTGAATTTACACTTGTCCGTCCGTCCGTCCGTCCGTCCGTCCGTCCGTCTGTCAGAGCCTTATAACTTCTGAATTACTGAACGTAATTACTTCAATTTTAGATATGATATGTAAACCGATGGCCTCCAGCCGAAAATGGCTTAAAAAGTTATAAAAATCTTTATTTCAGGGGGGCTCTCATAGAAGCGAATGCGAAGTAAAATAAATTTTTTTGCATTTCATAGGGCTGCAGTACCTCATTTTAAAGATAATTTGGAACAGAGTACAAAAGTATTTTTTTTTTATTTTTTTTCCTAAAATTGACGAAATGGGGGGCTTTCAAAGTGGAGATTTTATTCGAGGCTAGATCTCTAAAACCACTTTATTTTAAAACTTGAAACTTACACATAATTTCAGTTATATTCTGTACTTGAACAACAAATACTAAAATTAGATAAATATTATAAAGAAACGAAATTATTTAAGTTTTAATGGGCATCAATGTTTTTAACAAAACTTCACTATACTGTTAATAGATGGCGCTGTCTTTAATATTGTAAATACACATCCCATCCACGAAAGCAGATGACGATTGACGTCATCAGATTCGGCGCGTTTTAATTACAATATAATATAGTTAAAACTACCTTATGGGAATTATGGGATACCGCGAGGTCTCAGTTCGGGGCGAACCACTAGTTAAAAAGTAACTATAATATATCCTTATTAATACAAATTTACTATATTATAGCAGAAAACTAAAATTGGATATGGCGAGGCCAAATAGATTTATTAAGATAATTGATTACATCGCGGTGGATTCTTTTTGGGACAAGCACGTTGTCTGCTCTTTATCGAGGTGTAAACGAAGTCGTCTAGCGCCAGTCTACTATTTTGTCATTTGTCATTGCAACGTTTTAATATTTTCCTTCGTTCCAGCTTCATTATTACTAGTAACGACTGATGAAAATGATGTTAATAAAATTTATTAGCATCAGGTCGATGCTACAACGCGGCCAAGCCGCGAGCTTGATGGGCACCTTTGGCTCAGGGGCAACCAGGGGTGGTCTTTTTGACAAAATTTTTGTTGGACGATGTCTTATATGTACGGAATTGTGAATAATTATATTTTTGACATTACTTAATTATATCAAACAGTTCAGATTAAAAAAAAAACTGTTTTAGAATGTACAGGTAAAGTATGATACCCCACTCGGTATAGTTGTCTTACTTTGAGATTTCAAACACCCGATTTTCCCCCTTTTTTAATTAAACTAAAATAATTTTCGCGTTGGTTTTATTTTTCCTGTAAAATATACATCTCTATTGACCATAATTATTTCTGAATTTTCGATTAGTAAACTTCAGAGATAAGTGGGGGGGGGGGGGACGGTATTTTTTTCTACATTTTCACAACCATAATAGTTATATTGTTATTTTTTTTTAAAGCGATACTTCCGACTTTCTCGCTGGTTCTTCTCGGTTAGAACGGCATTCCGAACCATTGGTAGATTTCCTTGACGATTCAAATGCACTTTGTAAAAGTTTATTTAAGTAAAAAAACTATTCATTTTCATTTCTCAAATCCTTTGGGAACTTCATGATATTCATTCTAGCAAGTTTTTTAATTCATTCCACGTGTTAAGCATTCAAAGGTAGCAAACGGACAGAGAGACAGCGTTAGGTACATTCTTATTAATAACAATTATAGGTACAGGTAGGGCGAACATAGAATGCTTTATATCCCGGCAAAACAAAAATATTCTACTGGAGTTTAAAAAAAACTTAAATAAATGCAAACGAAGTCGCGAGCACCATCTGTTATTTTATAAATCAACTATAGTTTATTTATTTACTCGTACCTAATTGTTAGCAATCCATCTGCTTTTGCGATCACATTTTGAATTATTATTTTGGCAGCGTTTGATCACGGATGCGTTTTGTCTTCGCTGTGCGCCGCGCGTTGTTTTATATCAGTATTTATAGTCCGCGATACTCCTCCTCTCATTAGATAGTCCGGGAAATTAGGTCGATGACTTCGTGAACTTCTAATTTCGTAAATTATGTTTCGTTGTTATAGTTACTACTAGTTTGACTAATTTTTTTTACTTTCTATCTAATTAGAAGCATAATAAAATCAATATTTTGTTTTCATAGAAAGAAAATATGTGAACTATATAAGTTACTAGCAGATGCTCACGAACTCGTTCTCGCTAATTGATGGTTTTTGATTTCCGCGGGAATTCTTCAATAAATTAGATAAAATTAGCCTATGCTGTTACATTGTGAAGTTTCATCAAAATCCATCCACTAGTTTTTGCGCAAACTTTCGCATTTACAATATTAGCTAGCATGACTATTTGATGCCCGCTGCTTCGATGACGTGGATTTTAAAATCTCATATGGGAGCTCGTTGTTTTTCCTGTAGGTATTTAAAAGTAAACTATGCTCTTCCTAACGGGGCAAGCTATTACTAAACTAGTGATTAAGGCGTCAAATGATAAAATAATTATGTGAATGTGTGTTTGTCACCCGCATTACCGACCTTGACATTATTATATATTCTGTGCCTTGACTAGATACAGCGACAGTGATACATCCTCGAGTCGGTCATGTGATACTTAATATTCCGAAAGGTTCCCATGGGATTTGGATGAAAATTTCCAACGCCGACCTTTTTAATACTGCGACTACGAAATAAGAAACCAATTAACAATGTACAGGAACCTATTAACTAATGTTATTAACTATTAATTAATTATATCTAATGTCTGGATAAACTCGGTTTTAACAAAATGTGATGCTGTCATTGACCGACCTAAATATTTTGTGTTGGATTGATGTATTGCTGAATGACACAGCGAGCGCCACGTAAATTTAGAATCGGTTGAGGATTTTTTCGAGGTCACGTTAGAGACAGCGGAGATACTGGATACTAGTTACGTCATAGGCTGCACACGCCATGAATGTTTTATTTAGTGTTAATTGTGGACGTATGCACGGAGCTTACTGTCGGCAAGTCCGTAACTGAGTTGCCAAAGGGCTAACTAATGCGTTCAAAAAAAATACGTGTGGCACTCGGGCACTGCCGCGGTAAAGCTATTGCATAGCATTTTTTATCAACTTATGCAATTATAATATATATGCAATTTTTTTTTGCATAATAAAAATTGTGCAAAAAAAAATAATTAAAAAACAAACAAACAAGAAAAGCGCACTGTCACTACTTCGCGAGTGAGATTCGAACCTGCGACATCATACACCATACGGTAAAGAAAGCGGCCGCTCGCCCACTGCGCCGAACAGAGCTACTTGTGAACCTCTAAAATGTTGAACGCTTACTGAACTACGGTGTTAGGGTTTATTTTCGTTACGGAATTTCTTGATTCGGTCGCCGCGCTCAAAGCCCGCGATAAAAGCTATGCAATAGCTTAAAAGTACTTGAGAGAACGCATGCCACTTGAATGAAAGAATTCGCCGGTGGGCTTGGCTAATTTGCTTGATATTTCACAAAACATCGTGCTAGAATGATTTCTCTGCTTCTTAAAACAAGTGTCCTTAAAAAAATACTAGATTTATTTGGTACGCAAAACAGTTACTTCAAGTTTTGAATAATTAAAGGACTTGGTGCATAACTGACATAATTTTTATTAGCAAAAAAATAGTTCATCAAAGACTCCATCATGTTACCCGTTTGAAAAAATTCGAAATGAGTATCTTACCAGCAACTGTCAAAGATTGCAAGCTTCGCCGCGTCTAAATTGAGTTTTGCGGCCAAGGACTTTTTTGTTTATTTTGACGTCTTTTATTGTTTTATCTAGCGGGATATATTGTTATATCTATATTCTTTGATCGATCCATCATTTTATGTAGTTTGGTCTACTGGTGGCAAAATCGAGAAAAAATCCACACTGCGTATGTTCACATGCATGATGCAAGGCTCTAATCAAAAATGTATCAAATGTATCAAACTTGTAGATGACTTGACCTTTCAAAAACTTCAAAATAATTTATTTTACGTAGGCCAACCTGTGGCTCTTATGAAACGTTATGACTCTACCACCGGTTCGAAAAGCGGATTCTGCTGAGAAGAGCCGGCAAGAAACTCAGCAGTTGCTCTTTTCAAAATAATCATTTTACAATATTATTATGAAGCTATTACATTGTAATAAGTGTTTTATACTATCTTGTGAGCAGCAGCCGATTTAACCCATGCAACTTTGTTAGAATAAAATATTTTATTTCCACAATGAGGGGAAGTTCCAAAAAAAAACGTACTACAATTCAATTCATGTTAATGGTTAGACAGAAAGTAGCCCCATTCCCACCGGCTTGTCTTTCGTCTTTTCGTTTCGAGACTCGTAACTTCGAAAACAATTTTTTTTACTGTTCTGTTAATATCATCAAGTATACTAATATTATAAAGAGGAAAGATTTTTTTGTTTGTTTGTTTGTTTGTACCGAATAGGCTCTGTAACTACTGGACCGATTTTAACCAATTTTTCACCAATAGAAAGCCAAGTTATCAGGAAGTAACATAGGCTATAATTTATTTTCAAAAAAATTAGAGATCCTTAAGAAAATTGCAATAATTTAACCCATAGGAGCAAAATTTTGCCTACAAAATGCATTATTTAGCGTGTGCTGAGAAAACTATTGTAACTAAAAATTATGTACTACATGATTAAAGTACTCATAATGCTCTGCAAAAAAAGTCCCCGGGGGAATATATCTAACTATCTATACATATAATAAAACAGAAACGAAACCAATTCTGTACATGAAATAGATTCAAAAAAGGGTTTTTGCTTCTAATTGTGTTCAAGATACAGATATCAAAACAGAAGCTAAATTTTTTTTTGTCTTTTTGTCTGTTTGTTTGTCCTTCTTTCACGTAAAAACTACCGCAGAGATTTCTAAAAAATTTTATACCGTGGTAGCTTATTACTCGGGTCAACATCTAGGCTACTTTTTATCCCGGAAAATCAAGGAGTTCCCGAGGGACTTTAATAACTAAATCCACGCGGACAATGTCGCGGGCATCAGCTAGTCATATATAAGTCACAATAGTAGCTTTTGTGTTCTAAAATATAATTAGATCGTCTTTATTATCGTATAGTATTAATTCTTCCTTACTAATACATATTATAAATGCGAAGTGTGTTTGTTTGTTAGTTTGTTGGTTTGTCTGTCAATCATGCTGCAACAAAGCTACGGATTGACGTGATTTTTGGATAGGTATAGTTGAGAACTTAGAGGGTGACATAGGCATCCCGGAAAATCAAAGAGTTTCCGCGGGATTTTAAAAATTAAATCCATGCAGACGAAGTCGCGGGCATCAGCTAGTAATACTTATAATATTATATTAACGACGAGTAAAACTAAGTTTATGCCAAACTTACTTAATTATTACAAGCTTTTATTCAGCTTGACCAGTTTATTTATTTGTTTGTTTGGGTCAAATGGCTAGCGGAACTCTGTAATAAAACGATGTAAGCCCATCGAGTTTCGGCTCGTTTGTTTCGTCATGACAAGAACTCTGATCCAGGATTATATCTAGAGTCTATGATGTAGCTACTATAAGCTTGTATTTAAAAAGATTTTTTTTAATTTACACTTGTTTTGGCTAAGTTCTTTACTGGAGACGAACTTCTACAGGTGGCTATTAACAGACCACTCGCGATAAGTGTAATAGTTTCGCTAATTGCAGGCATTTAACAATATCTATAGACCAATATTCATAGTTACGGTACACATTCTGCGAAGGGTCAAACCTACCAGTGCAAAGCCGGGGAGGGTCAACTAGATTTAAATAAAAGTATTCAATATTTCCGTATAATCGATTTCGTTAAGGTGATGTCACAATAGGTATCATCACCTACTGAGTGGTCAGTACTCAAATGCTTAAACATTTTCATAACGTTTCTCAGATTGAAATTAAAACAACTATTGTTCTTTAATAGATATCTACCTATATTTTCTGTGTGTGGAATCTTCGCGAGTCACTGTCGTTCAGTTAATGACACATCGTTTCATTCATTTACAAATCACAATCGTTTTAACAAGCTTTTATTTAACTTGCAATGTTTGTTTGGGTCAAATCTTGTGCAAGATGAATTAGACCCACTTCCCGGTTTCTGATCGAGCTGAAATTTTGCATGTATGTGTAAATCGGATGACAATGCAATATTGTTGTGACACGGAGCTGATCTGATAATGGAGACGGAAGATGGCTATCGGAACTCTGTAATAAAACGACGTAACCCCATCGAGTTTGGGCTCGTTTGATTCGTCATAACAAGTGCTCTGATCCTAGATGATATCCAGATTCTAATTATGTAGCCACTAAAAGCTTGCATTTAAAAATAAAAATTTTAATTTACACTTGTTTGGTCAATGATTTGTAAACTTTGTAGGTATCAAGGTTGGTCACTGATTTTCTATTGTGATTAATCAAAATCTCAAAATATTCACCTACTAGATGATGCACGCGACTTCTTCCGCGTGGATTAAAGATCTTTTAATTCCCACGAGAACTACTTAATTTTCCGGGATTAAATGTAGCCTTAGATGTCATATGACATATCCTGTCCTATCCAATGTTTCCTGAACTATGATTAACTTATTAAACGTAATGGATACAAAAACATTATTTATTGTGTACAAAATATACCAATTAATTACACACATTATGAGACTATCACAATACTATCGGAATGTTCGGAAGTACTTCCGTACGTACTGAATGGTTAGAACATTTTATGTGAAAATGTCCAGCGCAGTCTTTTTTCTGTCATCAAAGAGTGCATTATACCTAGTACCTACGTGTATATCTACAACATGTTTCGACGAATTACTCAGGAGTTATATACTCGTAGTTTCAAATTATATCATTCCATACCTGAAAATTGCGATACTATGTTAAAGATTGAAAAATCGGCCAAGTGCGAGTCGGGATTCGCTCTTTTAGGGTTCCGTACATATGAGCAAATCATTTTTTTTAAATAGATACATATTTAGATATCTTAGTCCTTAGAAAGTACTAAATTAGCATATGGGGAAAAATTGCTCATTTGTTTTGGTCACAACTTCCAAACTGCATCATAAATCGGGGTTTTCAGTATTTTTTGGTTAAATACACTATAAACTACATAATATACCGAAATTTCAAATTCCTAACTAGTTTAGTCTTTGAGATAGACCCCCTAATAAAATTGATCTAAAACCGGAAGCTTTGACAGCCCCCCCCATTTCTTCATTTTTGTAGCTAAAAAATAAAAAAAATATATATTTGACCTTCACTTAATGAGCTCTAGAATATGACACTCCACATGCCTGGGTAGGAAAATAAAATTTTATTTTGACTCCTTTTCCATGTATCTCCCCCTTTATTTTTTATTTTTATTATTTGTTGTTATAGCGGCAAAAGAAATACACAATATGTGAAAATTTCAACTGTCTATCTATTACGGTTTACGAGATACAGCCCGCTGACAGACGGACGGACAGCGGAGGCTTAGTGATAGGGTCCCGTTGGCACCCTTTGGGTACGGAACCCTAAAAATGAAAAGTCTTCAGCCGAGATTCAAACAACAGACTGTTAAGAAAAGAATAGCTGGTTCCAGATAAAAGTCCAACTATGCTTACTAATGGCAAAGCGAATTTTTATATATTTATTACTAGCTGATGCCCGCGACTTCGTCCGCATGGATTTAGTTCTTAAAAATCCCGCGGGAACTCTTTCATTATCTGAGATAAAAAGTAGCTCTCCCGGTCTGAGGAACCACTACTACATCCATTACTATACCCATGCAAAAAATCGCATCAATCCGCTGTTCTGTTGCGATGTGATTGAAGGACAAACCAACAAACAAACACACGTTCGCATTTATAATATCAGTAATGCTTTATTATAACACTTTCTATAATTGTCAAATTTTTTACCATACTTAACCAAAGACAAAATTACGTTTAGCTGTCATTTACGTTTTGTTATTCCACTGTCATTTGCGTTTTGTTATTCCATGTCAGATGCGTTTTTCTTATACCACGTTTTATAGTGACATGACGGAAACGCGGTCGAACGGGATAAAAAGGATCCTATGTCCGTCTCCTGGTTCTAAGCTACCTCTCCACCAATTTTCAGCCAAATCGGTTCATCCGTTCTTGAGTTATAAATAGTGTAACTAACACCACTTTCTTTTATATATATAGATATGCAAATTGAATTGAATTGGCATTAATTTAAGCTGGATTAACTTTACACTACGTTTGGCCAGCCAGCCATTATCCCGCCCGTCAGAAAACTGCTATTAGACTCACCTATGGTTTAATATTATATGTAACTAGCTGACCCCGCGAACTTCGTACCGCCAGCAAAAATATTTAGTGGTTGGTCACCCTTATCATTTAGGGGTATGAAAAATAGATGTTGGCCGATTCTCATATCTACCCGATATGCACACAAAATTTCATAATAATCGGTCCAGCCGTTTCGGAGGAGTACGGGAACGAACATTGTGACACGAGAATTTTATTATATTATGTAATATAGAACCTGTAATTCATGCTGAATGCATGCATGTGTCTCGTGCACAAAACTTTAGCCTCTAACCCGGTTATGAGACTGCCCGACCTGTGCACGTTGTCATATGAATCCTGCTCTATGTTACTATCTAATTTTATCAAAACTGCAGTTAAATAAAATAGGTAGCCCACATTATTATTGATTTAGTGAGTTTTCACATTAGGTCAGGTCGCTAACGGCGTGACAGTAGTGCGGCAGCAACCGCTTCTGAAAAACGCGGCTGTTGCACTTCTCAGAAGCGGTTAGCTTCCATACTGAAAAGTATACATACCACGCTGCTGTATTTATCTCATTATTTATTAATTATAGTTAATTAAATTATGCGAAAATATATTATTAATAAAATCCTTTGCGAATGTTAAGTTACACGCTTAGGTATTCCGGTCGCCGACTATATAACAATTTATGGTTAAATCCAAAAATGCCCATAGATTTTTTCTATATTTGATCACGTCTCGTATCCACGTCAAAGTGAGGAAAGACAGTAACAGATCATGAACATCTGTAACGTTTGGGTTGATGCCAATTCATTGATAGAGTACTATTTAGAAATATTGTCGTAAATATAGCAGCAGTGTATCTTTACGAAGGTTCTTTGCTATTCAAAGCAATGCCGCTTTGCTAGGTCGTTGAAAAATTACAACTAGTATACTGGCTTCGTTGAAGATATTATCCTTATACGCTTTTTCTATTTGACCGGGGATTTTGACTTTTGGCAGCCGGCTTGATGCCCGCTAACACTATAGACATGGAAAATGTTCGTATTTTGTTTAATCAAGAAAATGTTGCGTTTTTTAATTAAATAAAATAATGGTGACTGGCCTGGCACGCACCCCAAAATTATATTGTTTAAATAAATAATTTTAAATTAATATATAATGTTAATGTTTTTTTTTTTTTTTTTTTTTTTTTTTTTTGATACTTTTTTTTTTTTAATTAAAATGTTACAAAAAAAACTTACAGCTAAACTAATCTAATTACTATACAAATCATGCCCGCGTGGAATGGTGCCAAGAATGTTAATGTGAGGTCTTCTAAGCTATTTTTTGGAAACTGCAATAACGAAAATTATCCTATCTATATGTCCCTGTCTGTTCTTTTTCTTAATTTATCTTCATTGTGTCTCATTTTAGGTTGTTGTTATAACAATATGGTTACATTTTAATAGTCATATAAATAATAGGTTGTTAATGTTATTACATTCGGTCGTACAGTTATAGCGATGTTCCGCTATGCGTGGCTATATGAAATATTGTTTCACCTAGTGGCTGCCTCGTCGATACGCGCCAGCGACTGTGCCACTGACCCTGTCGTGGTTCCGTGCTGTGCACAATTGCACTTCAATATAACCATTGAAATGCATAACCGCTTCAATGGGAAGCATGCTAAAATTGTCACTAACCGAATTCTATAATGATTCTCTTTTTCCAGGAACATAATTCTTATAAGTTTGTCTTCTACTGCAATTTGAAGCAGCTTTTTACGCTAATTACTGAATCAATTAATAGTTCTTCTTTTTTTTTTTTCTCTTTATACCGAAATAATTGCGAACGATTGTCATACATAGTTGTAAAAAATAACTTGTTTTTTTATAATCATGTAATTATAGTATAGTTTCATAGCTTAATCCCATGGCATCCTTAGTCACTAGGATCTTTATTTAAATCCTCAAGCAGTTTAAGCGCTGGAGTAATGTCATAATATCATTCTGATGACACAACTCTTGAGTTTTTTCCTCTTTCTTTCTTACATGAGAAATGAAATTTTTTTAATAATAAAACGTTTTCCTTGTTTCCAGGCGTGTATCGATGATAACCTGGAGATGGTCGAGTTCTTGGTGGAACATGGGGCCGACGTGAACCGTGGAGATAACGAAGGCTGGACCCCGTTACATGCAACTGCATCTTGTGGATTTCTCAGTATAGCTAGGTAACAGTTTACGAGAATTTGACTAGAATGCCGCTAATAAACTACTATCTGTTTTATAATCACTTTATTGGACGACCATTAGACGATTAGATATTATAACATCTCCCTTTTTTGACAAAGAAATTTACATATAAAATAGAAATTACAAATTAAATTTTTAGTTGACATACATAAGAAAATAAAAATTAATAGAAAACAAGATGTGAGTTGGACAATGACTTACTTAACAATAGACATTAAATTTTACACTTAATCAATTCGTTTAGGCAATTTAACTTCTCTTCCAGACCTTGTTACATACTTGTAATATTCTTGTTCGTTACTAAATGAATCCATCAATGAATCTCTGTTTGCCTCCATCTGTCTGTCGACTCTTGTTTCATTTTCCCTTTGGACTGGACTTTGGGCTTTTGGAGAACCATTGGATTGCACCTCATCAAACTTATACAACTTTCGTTTGACAAAAACCTTAAATGAATTCTATTCCTCCTATATCTATTTCCCTTACTATCCTCAATTATGTATGACCTTTGACATTTTAATCTTTCTTTGACAACAGCTGGAAGCCAGTCTGAATTAGGCATTTTTTTAAAACTAACAAAATCACCAGGATGTAAAAGTGGTAAAGGTTTTTTATTCCTATTATAATAATATTTACTTTGTGCCTTGTCTTTTTCAAAACTTTTCTTGTATTCACTGAAAGTAACTACTTTAGGTTTCAACTTTTTATTAGTAACTGGTATATGCATTCTCAAATTTCTTGACATTAACAACTGAGCTGGAGATGGGAAATTAGCTTTAGGTGTGTTCCTATACTGTAATAGAGCCATGTATGGATCTTTATTCGATTCCAAACATTTTTTAAACATATTTTTCATAATTTTAACAGAACTTTCAGCTTGTCCATTTGACTTTGGATGATAGGGACTGCTAAGTATATGTTCAATATCCCAATTATATAAAAATGATTTGAACTCCACCGAATTGAAAGGCAGACCTCCATCTGAGACCAAACAGACGGGAATACCATGGCGGGCAAAGATGGACTTTAAATGAATTACTACATTGGCTGCTGTATATTTATTGTTCAGTAATGCTAATTCTATGAATTTTGAATAATAATCAGTGACTACTAGATATGTATTATTATTAAAATGCATTAAGTCAATACCTACTCGTTGCCATGGAAAACTGCTAATACTGTGGCTTTGCAACGGTTCAGGTTGATTATTAGGCTTAAATTTAGCACAAATAAGACATTGATCAACTAAATTTTTTATATCTGCACTCATATTAGGCCAAAAAATAATATTTCTTGCTAGATTTAGACATTTGCTTATGCCCTGATGACCTTCATGAACTTTCCTTAACATTTCATTTTGCATCGACTTTGGAATGATTAATTTATCATTTTTGAATAATAAATTGTTAATTACATGTATTTCAGCCTGAATATTCCAATATGACTTTAATAAAGGATCAACTTGATTTTTACTAGTAGGCCATCCATCTTGACAATATTTTTTTAATGTTTGCAGCTCACTATCTGCGTTAGTAGCCAATAAAATTTTATTTTTGTATTCCTCACTAATGGCTAAGTTAGAATATAAAGCATTTACATGATAAGACAAGTCTGACTCATACTTCGGAATATAAGTTTCTTTTAAAGCTGCCCTTGACAATGTGTCTGATATGTACATTTCTTTACCAGGCACATGAATTACATTTAAATCATAAGCTTGTAATGCAAGCATCATTCTTTGTAGACGGGCTGGTACATCATGTAAAGGTTTCTTGAACAAATAGACTAATGGTTTATGGTCTGTGTGTACAGTGACGCGGTTACCATACACATATTGGTGAAATTTTTCACAACCAAACTGAATTGCAAACAATTCTTTTTCAATTTGAGCGTATCTTTCTTGAGTGGTAGTTAAAGTTTTAGAACTATAGGCTATAGGTTGTTTATTTTGCATGAGCACTGCTCCTAATGCTGACTGACGAATCTACTGACAAAACTATAGGTATATTTGGGTTATAGTGTGCCAAGACAGGTGTATTTGTAATATAATTTTTTAAAGATTGAAAACTTTTTTCACAATTTTCATCCCAGACCCATACTGAGTCTTTTTTTAGAAGATTTCTCAAAATTTGAGTTTTTTCTGACATATTTTGAATAAAAGGACCTAAATAGTTTATCATACCTAAGACTCTTTGTAGTTCTTTGACATTTGTTGGCGATGGCATATTGACAATTGCCTTGACTTTTTCCTGATCGACCTTAGCACCTTCCTTACTAAAGACATAACCTAAAAAACATACTTCTTTGACTGAAAATTTGCATTTTTCTTTGTTTAATTTTAAATTGACTTCTCTTGCTCTCTGCATGACTTTATACAACCTTTCATTGTTAATTTCTTCTGTCTCTCCGTATACTAAAATATCATCGACAAAAACTAGCACTCCTTCAATATCAGCAAAAATATTGGTCATTACTCTATGAAAAATCTCTGACGCAGCATTAATACCGTAAGGCAATCTTAAATAACGATAGCGACCAAAAGGAGTTTGAAATGTGCACAGATCTGAACTAGCACTATCTAATTTCAACATCCAAAAACCAGAAAAAGCATCCAGATGTGAAAAGTAAGACGCACCTTTTAATATTGACCTAATCTCATCTATACTTTTTAGAGGATAATGCTCTCTGATTATATATTTATTAAGATTCCTAGGATCAAGACAAATTCTTAACTGACCTGACTTTTTGACAGTGACAACAACTGAATTTACCCACTCGGTAGGATATGTGACTTTTTCTATGACGTTCATCTCTGACATGCGATCCAATTCTTCTTTTAATTTATTATACAATCCAAATGGAACTTTTCTAGGTGGATCAACACATGGTACTGCATTTTGCTGAAGCTTCAAGTGACAGACAGGTGGTAGACATCCGAGACCCTGGAAAACATCATTAAATTCTTTTAAAATCTCACATTGAGACATGTTTTTGTTGCTCATTGCAAACACTCTTTTTAAGACACCTATGCTAATACATGTAGGTAGACCTAGGACTGTAGCATATTGAATATCTGCAATATAAAATGTTATATACTTTTGACAGTTATTGAAATGACAAATTAAATCACATTGACCTAATATTTTGATTGTTGAGCCATCAAAACTTTTAACCTGGGCTTGACATTTTTTAATTAATGACTGAGACAAGTTTAATTTATTAAATGTAACATATGACATAATATTAATATCAGCACCCGAATCTAAGATGCATTTCACTTCGACACTGTTTATGTACATACTAAGATGCCAAGACGTTTCACTGTTTGAAGAATTATTGTTAAGTTTCACCATTCCTATGAAATGATTTTGTATATCGGATATCTGCTCCTCCGAATTGACTGTTGACTCTAAATTTCTGACATTGTTTTTATTAAGAAAGCAAAATTTGGAAAAATGATTATAGCGATGACATAAGTTACACTTAACTCCCTGTGCTGGACATTTGAAACGATGACGCTGACCACACCGACCACAGGTTTTATTGTTGTCATTCCGTTGACTGAATGGACTCTGACTGCGTTGACTTGAACTTTGACGTTGTGACATACTTTTACTGACTGGACCTCTGGACCTTGACCTTTGTACATACATTATATTATCTTGACTCTGTGTATTGTCCATTTTTTGTGCGTTTTCTTGCGCCATGATGACTGTCTTTGCGAGAGAAATTGTCCTTTCCAAAGAAGGGTTATTTTCTTGAAGCAATCTTTGCTTGACATTTGTAAACTTTGAACTCATATTTGCGATGAATATGTCCCTTATCAGTGAGTCTTTAAGCGATCCAAACTCGCATTTATTTGATAAATTTTGCAAGTCTGTAATGAAGTTGTCCATTGTTTCATCGGGTTTCATACCTCTAGTGAAAAATGAATGACGTAACATTGTTAAACTTTTTTGAGGCTCAAAATAATTGTCAAATTTTATCTTTAACTCGTTCAATGTTATTTTTTCAAGTTCAATGGAAAACGAGTTGAAAATTTCGACGCCATTTTCTCCCACCGTGTTCAAAAATATCGCGACTTTGCGTTTTTCCGACGCGTTCTCGAGGTCTGTGGCCAAAAGAAAAACTTGAAAGCTCTGCCACCACTTCTTCCAGGCTGCAGCATTGCCAAGACTATCAGCTTTTGATATGTTCAGCACGGGGATTCTATTGAATGAGCACGTTTCTGTTTCCGGCTTGACCTTTTTTTCTTGATACGACATGATGATAAATAATAGTGTAAATATTGTATTTATTTGCTGACGTGACTATTATATTTTAATATTTTAGAATTTATATGACTTTATGAAGACTGATTATAATTATTAATTTCACTTAAACTTCTGACACCATGTTTTATAATCACTTTATTGGACGACCATTAGACGATTAGATATTATAACACTATCGTTTTTGAGTTCTCTATTTGGCGCTATTTGGCCACAATTGGTAGTCATGGCTACGCCGCTGGTGACGTCGTTATGACGTCTTAATGAGCTATGGCTCTAAATGTCAACTCTACTTATTCGCGAGTATACTGAATTTTCTGACGATTTTTTGTCGGCTGGAGAGGTATTGTTATACTTATTTCGTGGCAAAGATCTGTTACAGACCTTACTTTGGTTCTCAAGTATAACAAGGGTAAAACGTACTAGCTCTGTTGTTTTTGACTAGCAGATAAGGAAGAAGACAAAAAAAATATTCTTAAAAACCTAATTCCACGCAGACAATGTCGCGGGCATCATATCTTAATATATATAAATTGCGTGTCACGTTGTTTGTCCGCGATGGACTCCTAAACTACTTAACCGATTTTGATCAAACTTCGTAACTATCTGTAATTTGGTCCAACTTGAAAGATAGGACAGAGTAGTTATTTGTTTTATTTATATAGGTAAGTTGGCGGTACGAAGTTCGCCGAGTCAGCTAGTAGTATATAATAAAGAAAATAATATCTATTTCCTTGAAATACGAATGACATGGATTTTGACGTTACGTTCAATAGACGATGATTGATAGTAATGAGTTTATGTAAACAAGGGCTGAGTCATTATGTGGCCCTGTTAAAATGTGTTACGCGGGAGATCCTGTGGTCATATTTATTCATTATATTTTGTTAGTTATTCATACTGCGATGACATGTTCTAATAACTATACTCATAGGTGCTGATTATTTACTATTCATATTGAAATGTACATACGTACGAGTATATCGTTTCAGTTATTGATGTAGATGTTAATGTTGTTATCATAAGTCGTATACTAGCTTTTAACCCCGCATCTTCGTCTGCGTGGAATTAGGTTCTTTGAAAATCCCGCGGGAACACCTTGTTTTATCGGGATAAAAAGTAATCTGTGTCACTCTGTAGGTCCGTAACCATACTCATCAGAGCCGTATTCATCAAAATCATATTTTAACCAATAACCAAACTACTTGTCCCGTACTACAATACCCGTAATACTACTTAGTACTTAGTTATGTTTCAGTTCGCACCTCAAAAATGGACATGTGATGAGTCATTTTCTAACTGATGATGATTTATGTCATTATATATGTATGGGCGGGGCACATAGTTCGAAGAGCTGATGGTCGCTGGGGTCCCAAAGTGCTGGAGTGGCGACCCCGCACCGATAAGCGCAGTGTTGGCAGGCCCCCCACTAGGTGGACCGACGACATCAAACGAGTCGCAGGGAGCAGCTGGATTCAGGCGACGCAAGAACGAAGCCTGTGGAAGTCCATTTAGGAGACCTTCGTCCAGCAGTGGACGCCTATAGGTTGATTAAGAAGAAGAAGAAGAACTATTTATGTCACTGTATCGCAAAGGGGGCGTGTTATTTCCACTCATTTTTCATAAGTTCCGATTTTATCGATTTAAATAAGAAGTCTATCTATTACTTTTTCAGGTACCTCCTTGAAAACGGTGCAGACGTGGCCGCTGTGAACCATGATGGAGAACTGCCTGTAGACATCGCCGAGAGTGAAAAAATGAAACCATTTCTGGCTAAAATTATTAGCGAAAAAGGTTTGATAATTCAAAGTAATTTAAAATCATTTATATAACGCAACATCACTTATGGCCTTTTTGAATCCTGTTTTGAATAATTTTTAAATTTTTCTTAGCCTTAAGGTTGATTATACGGGTCTGCCCGCGAAATTCAAATTTAATTTGGTTTTTCGCAATTTGTTAAATAATACGACAAAGTAGGCTTATATGGCATTCTAATTGCCACGATGGCAGTATCATCTTCAATGGTTTATATAAAAACCCTTAAATTGAAAGTGTCCATTTTAAGAAATTAGTCAGAATATCGACTAATTTGTGAGTCACTCACGTCCAACTCGATATTCTGACTAATTTCTTAAACTGGACACTTTCAAGTAAAGACTTTTATATAAACCTGTGAAGATGATACTGCCATTGGCGCAATTAGAATGCCACAAGCCTACTTTGTCGTATTAGTTTACAAATTGCGAAAAACCAAATGAATTTCGTGGGCAGACCCGTATAATTAACCTTAAGGCGTAAGGATGTAGTAACTCGATTCATTTCACGAGATGTATTGTAAAAATTAACTGTTGCAGGTATTGACTGTGAGAAATCTAGGAGTGCAGAAGTGGATACCTTACTACGAGATGCCAGGAACTGGTCGGCAAACGGTTATGTTGAAGTTAGGGATCCGAAGACAGGTGGCACCCCATTGCATGTTGCAGCGGCCAAGGGTTACACAGAAGTTAGTATATTACAACCGCTTTTTTTTAACAAATAATCAGTCTGGTCCTCCTCCCGATTTGGCTGCGACTGGTTTACACTCTACCGTCAAAGACGTGTCGCCAAGCGATTTAGCGCTCCAGCGCGATGGTGTGTTGAAACTGACTTAGGGTATGGGCTTCATTTGTAATATAATAATATGATAATGTCTCTTCTTGTTTATCAACCGATAGACGTATACTGCTGGACAAAGGTCTCTTGCATGGCCTATCCACAGGCCTGGGTCATGCGTCGCCTTTATCGGCTACCTGCGAGTTGCGACTCGTCAGATGTCGGTGCACCCAGTGGGGGATCTACCATCAGCGCGCTTTCTGGTGCGGGGTCACCATTCCAGCAACTTGGAACCCCAATGTTTTGCTCCTTTTACATATCGTCGTATTTTAACAATTTCAACATTAAACGAATTATGATTAAAATGTACTTCGGAAGTACCTACTAAAAATAACGAATAAGATCTTTTATAAACTTTACAAGAAATGGCAGATAGGAGGTATGGGCACTTCAACGACGATGTATGAAAAATCCAGTTGTGGACCCGGTTATTTACAGGTTGCACGAATACTCCTGGAAGAATGCAATGTGGAGCCTGATTGTGTGGACTATGAGGACTGGACACCGCTCCACGCGGCTGCGCTTTGGGGCCAAAAGGAAACCGCTGCAATGTTGTTGAAACATGGCGCAGATCCCAACTTGAAAAATTACTCGGTGAAAAATTTTTTTATATAATTAACTATATGCCTTTGATTTCGTCCGCGTGGATTAAGGTTTTGATTCCCGTGGGAACTCTGCTACTCCGGGATAAAATGTAGCCTATGTGTTAATCCTGGGTATGAACTATCTCCATTCCTTTCAGCCAAATTGATTAATTCGTTGTGGCGTGAAAGAGTAACAAACATCCATCCATCCATCCATCCATACATTAGTAGGAAGTAGGACTAATAAGATACATATCTGCATCGGAAGGAAATCTTATTTCCTAATATTTTATATGCGAAAATGTGTTTGTGTATTGGTTTGTTGGTTTGTCTTTCAATCACGCAGCAATGGAGCAACAGAATTTCTGAGCTATATATTTTGAAAACAGAAGGTTACCGCGGGATTTTCACCTAGGTAACGTTAAAAGCTATCCAAAAAATAAAATTTCAAACTGTGCACCGGACATTCAAAATTGCTAAACGCACATTACATTTCGCTTCATTTTGTGTGACGCCCGACGAACATGATTTGAGAGCGCGCCAAAACAGCGGCGCTCTCGACCGAAATCCGATTTTAGTTTTTAACCAAATTCCAAAAAAGGAACAGGTTCTCAATTCGGTTTTCCTTCACTGTTAAATAGGGGGGGTCGAAAATATCCTGAGTGGCTTTGAGAAAACGATGGTACGGCTGTGCTTTTTTTGTTCAATTTAACTGATAACTGAAAAGTAAGAGGTTCTACTTGACATTCAAATCCCGTATCCCGTATCCGAAAAGAAAGCCGATGTCAATCACTAGGCTATCAACGCTAAATATTTCTGTATTAAAATCAACATCAATTTTCAGGGTCAGACCTGTTTCGATCTCGTGGACCCATCGATATCCGCGTGGCTGGAGGAAGCTGCCCTCAAATCACCGCGTCGCATCAACAACAACAATAATAATAACAAACGCAAGAGGAGTCCACCGCAACACGACATGAAGAGAGTCGAGCTTGAGATTACTGGAAAAACTGATCATGTTATTAATGGTTCGTATAACGTTACTGCCTCTTTAGTCTAGTATCGTGGTTAGCATGATCGACTGCGGATGACGAGGTCATGGGTTTAGTCCCGGATCGACAAAATTTGTATTGAGTTTTTCTGTCAAGAAATTCTCAGCACTAGCCCAGAGTTAGGAAATAGCACTCTTATGAGACTCTATGGGCTTTTGGTATATATGTGGCATCATTAAAGTCGCTAGATGAAATACAAAGTAGGATAACGGAAAGTCAGATTTTCACATTTGTGATGTTAGCATGAATTGAATTTCGTTGTATTGTTTCAGATAAGCCGCCGGCCACGCCAGAGATTATCCTCAATATGTCAGATGGAAAGCCGCCGAAAGGACGCGCGCCGTCGCCCGAAGCAGAGCCAGTCACGGACAACGCGGCAATGGATGAAGCACCCTCATGGCGTCGTTCAGCTTCCTTCCGTAGTAGACAACAGGATAACGGACGTTAGTATTTATTCCACGCGATTCTCCGCCAATTCTCCTTGGGCTTTTAATTATAATCCTTCTATGAAAGGAGACCTGTGCACAGTAGTGAGCCGTTGATGGGTTGATGATGATGATGATGATGATGATGATGATTCTCTCTCTCGCCCTCTGTATCATCATCCTCATTACTGATGATACATCATTTGTATGGATCACCAAACATGTTTTTCCAAATGGCTCTATTCTCGGCATTTGAGTAAAGCAGCGTGATGACACAAGTCACCCGGCATACGGCTCACATGACCTGCCCAATCCCACTTGAGTGCAGCAGCTGCAGTACCAACATCGGCTACTAGCGTTTTGGATCGTATATCCGAAACCAAGTATGCTGCGTTCCATGGCTCTTTGGCAAACCTTGAGCTTGGACTTTTGAGATTTCGTCAGGGACCAAGTCTGAGCACCATATGTGAGAGTTGGTAGAATGCACATGTCCATGAGCTTCCGTTTCAGACACAGTGGAAGGTCAACAACAATATATTAATTACTCATGATTTTTAATATGATATTATTTGTTTAGGTGACGAACCTACTTAACTTGCGCCTTAATCTAAACATTGTGTTTCAGGTGAAAATAAACCAGCTAACAATAATGTAGACAGTGATACAATTCTCAGGAGAACGCACAGTTTTGAAAATGATAAGACGTAAGTTTTTATGTAATTATGGCTTCTATTGGGTTTATAGTCTTGGCATGCATTTATCAGATGTACTAAAACATCATTTACATAAAAATCATATTGTATTTCATCAAGAGCAAGCAATTCTTCGCTTATAAAAAACATTCTTGTTCTGTTTTTTTATTATTTATAAATGCTTTTTTGTGTTTCAAATAAGTGCTGTATCTATATTAATGATGTTAATTTTAAAAGATAAATTTTTATTAATTGTTACTCACACAATTCTCTGCCAAGCTTATAATATGAGGTAAATAGGGAAAATCAGCATCCCATCAACTGATAGACGTCATAGGTCTCTTGATAGGATCGCCACAGTTAAATTATGAATTAATCTGATGAAATAGGATTCATGGATTATAAAAAAAGTATTTGACAACTGCTATGAAAAAACATCGAGGTGAAGTCACGAACGATGCCATGACACCGTCGAGCGTTTTCGTAAAACATATCAATACGCTTACTTCCAAAATTATATGTCTGAATTAAGTTCGTATAATAAATACTTGAAGTGTTTATTTCAGAAATTATAGAAAAAACGGAGATTTTGTCAAACGGTTAATCGAGTTTTTTAGTAGAGATAGCAAATTTGAACAGCCTTCTCACAGGGTTCAACGTGTTCTCCGAAGGTTTTTAAATTATATTAAGCAGTGACGTTCGTAGATTTTGTCATGTCCTATATATGTAGGTAATGGTGTCAACGAAGACTGTTTGCAACACTGGCCTCTAACTAATTCGCTTGACAGGCTGAAGGCAACGTCAAAAATTAGCAACCTAAATATCGCTCTTTGAGCCGATTGTGAACAGTAGCGAGAAGTAATATAAATTGTAATAATTAGTTAATTGTTTTCGGACATGTTAAGTTTAGGTTTGGTATAGTTTGTTCCAGGTCGTTTAGTACAGCGCTTTAAAGGCCGATGTCACCAACGTAAAATAAGTTATCCAAGCGTAAAGAGCAATGGCAAGATTCTACCTGAATGTTTTAGTAGGCATCTACGTCCTCGTCATCAATCATATTGATTTAATCAAAACAAAGTACATGGGTATACAATTAGTTTTACATCTTTTGCATTGGTTGAAAAATTATTCAATTAATGAACAATCCATATGATTAATTAATATCCGGTGTTTAATACATAATATTTTGTATCACCAGGGCAACACGTGATAATGACATTTTGATAAGTAAATACCGCGCTTTGAGTTTGGATTGTTGCTCGATGTCATTGCTCACTTAGAAATTTAAGAGTTTGTCTATGTAGAGAGGTCTATATACTACTAAGTAACACATCCCATTGTCAAATTAGAACTTAAAATAATATAAAGGGAAAGCCTTTGTACCCTTTATACTATGGAAGTAGGTTATACATATCTACATATTGTGACAACTTCAAAATATAAAGTTGTTAAAATCTTTTTTTTGTGAGTTCCTCAAACAAAAAATCTCAGTGATTATGTTTTAGTAATGGAACCTCTACGGTTCTAAATTTTTCTGCATAGACGCTTCAAATCGATTTCATGTGAACTGATGTATGTAACCTTGCCATTGTTCTTTGATATTTTGGAAAATATTCAATACAAGAACTGACAGAGTGCCCAATTTCTTTCTCGATTCAACGTCAATCGAAGCTGGTGAAATCGCAATAAATCGCAGCTTGGCAAAAAAGTCCGAAGTCGGCAAAAATGGAATTTTTTTCTTTATTGACAAAACACTATAAGTTGTCAAGTGTCATTGCTGAAATGTCATTCTATCCCGCAATATTATTTTGGGAATTCGTAAATATTTATGTATTTTGCGTCATATCGTGTAATGTATTCAAAGATCAATGAAATATTAACAAAACTATTTGTAGTTGTACTCTGTATCTACCCGAGAGGTGATTTTTGGGTTGCTACATTTTTATTCTTACTCTTTATAATTAAGCCCCTATTTTTTGGACTTTACTTTTTTGACAAGCAATAACTGTCATTTTTATAGCTATTGTAACCTGTCAAACGAATTAGTATCTTAGAAGTCAGTTGTTTTATGGGATGAGGTGATATTACTAAAAGTTTTAATACTTATTGGAGTATACTTGTTATGAAGTAGAGATCAGTTGTCTTTTGTACAAGCATGTTTCATTGTCTGTGTGTTGTCCAAAATAAATACGGGCTTATTTTTGTATGTTAGGTTTTTAATTACTGTGAGAAAGAATTATCGGTGATATATATAGAAGCGATCTGTTACACTCTATGTCTCAGTATGTCTCATCCAAGTTGGCTGGTTTCAATTGTATTAATTTTATCTTTCTATTGGCTTAATGAGCGTTGTTGTATCAGTAATAATTATTATTGCAAAGAAAAGACAATTAATGTACCCAAAAGTTTGTTTTCAGTAACATTCACACCCATTATGCGACATAATGTGTAAAGTAATAACGCTCATGTGCACGCTAACGTTGTTTAGCCGACCGGTATCCGGCACGGATGTTAAGATCATCGTTAGGTGTCCCAATGTCCCTCTCTTTAAACATTTCTGTGGTAGTGTCGTGTGATGAGGGTTGTTTGTTACGTTCCCTCAAATATGGTTGAGCGAAGCAACAGCTGGATCATGCGTCATGCTCGTGAACAGGTGCCACCGGCGGGAATGGGGCTAATTTCTGTCTGCCCATCTTAACATGAATTGTAAGTGTGCATTTTTAGAACTTCCCCTCATTGTGGAAACACTGCATACATAGCATAGTACATATTGTAAACTTTATTGAAAAAAAAGCAACCGCCGAGTTTCTTGCTGGTTATTCTCGGTAGGAAGGGCATTCCGAACCAGTGGTAAATTCATTTGACTGTTCGAAAGCATTTGTAAAAGTTTATTTGAATATAAAATATTTCTATTCAATTCTAATGGATCTCAAGGGCCACCACATCTGGTTGGGGACATCTGACGGTGATTGCAAATCAGTGCCACGGAACATCCGTCGGGTTAAGTAGGCCAATCCGTCACGCCATCCGAAATCTGCAGTTTGTCTGTGTACATACATTATGTAGCATGCTTGTGTGTTGTGTAAACAGTTTCTATCAGCGATATCGAGACGTGACGGCGCGTATAAAGGCAACCTCGTGCCCGTCTATACCGCCGCTGCCGCACTCCACGTTGGCTTCAATCGAGCTAAGGAAAAAAAGTCTGGAGGCTACTAACAATTCAACTGAGAGTACTAATGAGGATATTCATACCAGGTGCTGCGGCGTTCGGGGCTTCACATTGGTTTCTGTTTTGCTTTATTCCGTAAAACTACTATACAAGCTTGCTTCAATAGTAGGTTTTAATAGTAACTTCAATTAATATCCATTGCTGCATAAAGACTGGTTTGTCTTTATGGGAATGGGATATTAATTGGCCGTAGCACTGATCGTATTTTTTGTGTTATTTCTTTAGTTTATTGTTTAATTCAAAACAGAAACCAATGTGTGTCCACAGTTTAACCCACTATGACGTTTGTAATCAACTCTTTTCATTAAAATGTTTGAATTTTTCTGATGTTTTGTCCATTAAAAATACATCATGTTCTTTGTAGACATGGGTTATGTTACACGAAATACGTTGTAAAGTTTTGTTTAGCGTATTTTATGCTGTGTAATAAATACATAAAGCCCATTTGGTCCTTGAGTTGATTGCAATAAATTTTTAATGGCGATAAGGAAATATATATTATGCTAACCAGGAGGGTATATGTTGCTTATAGATTAAAACTTGAAATAGGTCGGTATTAAAAATTTGCTCGTATGAGCGTAAGCGACATAGTTACGGCCGACGATACTTCTCTAACTCAATAATGAGATCTCACGCATGCGAGCTCTTTCTTCGACCAATATAAAGTGAATGGATAGGCCTGTCCTTACAACGTGCTCGAATAACGAGTCAAAACAATCGGACGTAATATTTTACGGCGTAATTTTTTTGGAGGATTTACACTAGCGGCACGCTATGATGGCCGGTTTGACACATTACAATAGTGATGTGGAATGTCAATTTATTCTCGAACAAAAAACAATTAAGTTTTGTTTTTGTACCTGATTAAATAGGTTTAATAAAACAAAAATGTATATGTTTATTTAATTTATTTGAACGAACTGAATATTTGAATGAAAATGAATATACATACTTTATATGCACACAAGAAACATATGAATACAAAAGATACCAAAAAAGGTGCCACAAAAGGCCATAATTAATCAGATTCGTCCATACTACTATTTTCACTGTCGTCACTGCTATCATCACCTAAATTAATAATTATATGTTCGTTTTCTATAATATTATCTATTTTCACATCTCTTTCATAATCTTCCCTTATTAATTTAACAGTTCTATTCACAACCTTTTCCCAGTCTCCTTTAGTCACATGTTCACAAGCTTCTTCTAAAAATTTTAGATTTAAAACTGATTTTTCTACACTTGTATACATTTTAGAAATCAATTTAATAAATAAATTTTGAGTCCTAAACCTAAAACTACATTCGATAAAATTTATGAATCTCTGCACATCACTATCGTCAATAAAGTAATACAATTATTTCCTTCAAAGTCGTTATCAATTAATACGGAACTTCATGAGCGGACAAACGTCAAACCGGCCATCATAGCGTGCCGCTAGTGTAATAAAGAACCACGAACCAGTGGTAGATTCACTTGACGATTCGAAAGCACTTTGTAAAAGTTTATTTGAATAAAAAGCTATGCTATTCTATTCTATACTAGTAACTATGTGGGAAAAGGAACATCTGCGTCTATCGATAGCTCGCGATTTATTTGACATTTGATTTGTAAACGGAGACTTATAAACAATATTTTTGGAATTAATATACAACGTAACCGAGATGGTTCCTGACTTGGTGTGGTAAGAGAGGGGTGACGGTTAAGTGAGGAACGATCGAGGTTTGGACCAACTGCAATGAAGTGAGAGCCGGAACTCACTCTATGGACGTTTTGGCCCATCTATTTATTTTATTTAGGTCGAAGAAAATATTTTCCTATTCTTATATTGATTGTGTTTGACATTATTGTTTGTCTATTTAGAATCAACCCGAGTGATAGAAGAGAAAGAGAAGCAAACACATGGAATGCTCCGTCCAATAATAGTGCCACTGTTACTACACAGGCTATCAGGAGGTACGCTTATAAGATTGTTAATTTCACTAGCTGATGCCCGCGACTTCGTCCGCATGGATAGTCCGCTGGTGTTCCCACAGGATTTTTAAAGATTAACTTTATAAATCCCGTGGGAACTCTAGCCAATCCCACTCTCCAGGTTCTCAATTATACCCATGCAAAAACACATCGATCCGTAGCTCTGTTATAACGTGACTGAAGGACAAACCAACAAAGAAATACACTTTCGCATTTATAATATTAGTAGGGATATTAAAATAAATGTATCCATACGAGCTGTAAGACAAATACAAATAGTAAAATTCAGAGGCTTCTCTTATGTGATTCTGTCATAAATAAATTATAAACTGTATAATACTGTATAATAACAAAATAATGAATCTTTTGTTATTATATATAGTGCAATGTATTTGAAGTACACCATTATTTTATACACGGTGACTTTTTTGACGTCTTACAAAAGAGCGGCTCCAATAATGTATCCGATCCAAGAAATCTCTAGGTAATATTAACTATTATTTCAGATCACATAATAGTGATGAAAATTAGAAAGATTTAAAGCATTTATGAAACACTGTTTAAATATGAAGTTTATGAAAGTAGGCTCAAGCAGAGTAAACTCTGATGCAGGTTCAAAGATTGTCTCCTTGTAAATACGTGACGTAACGTACGTAATATGTAACTTGAATTTTTTTGAATATTTCTCATTGGAATATTCTTTTTTTTTTTTATTGCCTTGCCAATGGGCAGTAGGCACTGGGTACATTAACTGGTATGCTTTTATATGACGTTAAAAAGTCACCATGTATAACGTAGTGCATAGTGCAATATATTTGAGTATTTAGTATGTTTGGGCTAGATTGTGACAGTGATGGTGAATGCGAGTTTGTAATATATCGCTCCTCGGGTCGGTCTAGTTCGTACAAGCTTTGTATGGGGATATAATTAAAGGAAAAATAGAAGTAGATAATAAAATATTGTTACAAGTGATATGCTGAATAAATAATATGGGTTAAAATGCGAAGGTGCCGTTTTAACGTAGTTTCCACTTTAAATTAAAGTAAACATGCATGATCAAAATTTTTTTACACAGATCTATTACATCGTAAATATAACTTGAGTGTAAATCATGAGCAACTCATTAACGTCTCACTGCTGAGCGCAGGCTCCTCTCAGAGAAGGATTACAGGCCATAGTTCACTGCACTGGCCCAATGCGAAATGCGAATTGGTGCACTTCACACACTCTCAGGCCTGCAGGTCTCCTCACCGTTGAAGCATGTGATATTTAGTTGCTTCAACGCACATAACTCCGAAGTCTAGAGGTTCGTACCCGAGATTGAACCCGCGACCTCCCCCGAACAAGAGACACTGAGTGTACATAGCGAGTTAATATTCATGTTGTTGTTATGTACATGGCAGCTCTTCGGAGAGCGTAGAGTCGAACAGTAGCAATTCGTCACCGAGCTCAGCAACTCCTACCAAACTGTCGCCTGGGAACATATTCAAGAATTTCTTCAAGTACCAACGATATTGTAGCTTAAATAGTTGTTTATTTGGATACGAGACTGCAATATGTACTAATTGCGAAAGAACCCAACATATAAGTCTGTATGTTTTTATAAAAGCTAATTATGATCCGATTTCATTTACCTTTAATGTCTCTAGCAAGTTTACAAATCGATTAGGTTTCGAGACTCCAAAAAATCTGTCAATGTTCCAATTACATGTTAAGTGGCTGTGGTCTTAACGACATCTCCGTGGAGAAACGGTAGCAGCGGAATAAGAGGGATAGATGTATAGTCGAATGTCTGTGTTAGAGCAGGCAATTTTGATATGGATTTGCTGTTGCCAAAGCTATATCTATTGTCTAAATCATGCATATTTTTGTTTTGTTATTTTTCAATTAAAGTTAAATAGAAAATTCTCGTATCCAAATAAATTTAGTGTGTGGATTTTAATAGATGTAGCGCTTCGTCTGTGGTCGGCGGACACTTAATTTGCGGGTTCTTAGACCATATTATCACGCATGGATAATTTTATATGTACATATTTTATTTCTTGCATGGTTTCCAGTTATATTTTTTGTTGAGCAAGAAAATTAGCCTATTACCAGAATTACGCTAATATGCAGTACTACTAATACTACGCAGTGGCCAATATAGTTCTTGTATTTATGTATGAGTATGACGAAGACCTTTCATCCAATGTTCATCCTAAGATCAGCTTATACATGCTGCATTCATTTACTCGGGAGACAATCCTCTGAATATCCTCAGGAGATGCTGCTATAAGGAAGGATGGTAGTAAAACTTGGATAAATATTGTCCCAAGCACTTATTATTATTAGTAGTAATACTGGAAATGGGCTGATAAAATTTTACAATAAAATCGTTTGGCTTGTCTGTTTTTTCGTTAGCGTGTTGTGAACTAATATGTTGGGTAACACAAAAGATTGGTTGTAGGTCTTTTGTGCCTCCGGTCCGGGATGAAGAAAGTGAAACTCAGAGGAAGGCACACGCCAAGCGTGTTCGCGAGACGCGGCGATCGACGCAGGGCGTGACTCTTGACGAAATAAAATCAGCTGAGCAGTTAGTGAAGAAGAAAGTCGGTAACGGAACGATGGATACTTCCTCGCCAACGGTCGTGACCGCGACAGACAGTACTCCCAGCACGGACCAAGCGGTACGTACTCTTACACCGTTACATCGATCGTTTCAGCTCAACACATTAATTATTACCATACATATTACATACGTTAAACAAACTGTATTTAATCCCTTTTGTAGTGAAATATTCTCATATTATAAATAATATTTCTAACTCTTTATACTAAGATTACTATAAAACCGTATATAATATTTGATACGCAATTGTAGCTTTTTATATAAATGCTGTAAATAATTTTTGTATAAAATTATGATATATCGGGGTGCTCATTTTGTGATATCAAATTTTAATTTTCCACCAATGCAATGTGTGAATAAAAGAATTATAATTTCGCAAATCCAACTAATATCTGTATACCTACGGGTAAATAGGAATTCATTTGCATTTCATAGTAAAACAAAGATGGATGTTAATTTGTGTTTTGTATCCATGACACTTGTAAATAGATTGATTTTACGATTTTTTTCGAATAATTTTCCAATGTGGTTAACTGTAAAGACATTTAGAATAGTTTTTACGAAGTTACTGTAATACATTTTTTTATTTCATTTAACAATTATTTAACGTAACATTTTAGAATAGACAATGTAGTTTTAACAAAACTTTGAAAAAATTAATACTAATTTTTTATTACGTCATATTATGTTATATAATGTTCAATTCAGTAACTTTGCTATATTTTTTATTTTGACTCCACAATCGTATACCGGAGGTACCTTTACGATATGCGTATCGTAGGCTCGCAGCGCCTTGAGCGGCAGGGACGTCGCTGTAACGCTTGCGCTGGCGTGCGCGACCGCGACCGCCACCGCGACCATTGCGGCCAACAGTGAGCGGCGCCCTTCGTGGCGGCTGCGACTCGACCCCACTAATAAGGTCCTTTATGTCCCACGGTACAGCTTTAGGCGCGGGGCCACGCTCGCGCGATCTGCTGGGACAGGTGTGAAGACTTTGCGTCTGTCATTGTACGCCACGTTAAACGCCCGCGTTTTGCTCTTGAACGCGTATAGATAAATCTTTAATGCCACGGACTGCACGTTCCAGTATACGCATAATGCAGCCATGTTGAACACGCGTAAAAGTTTGGACTGTCGCGAGGTAAAGTGAGCCACGCTGGCTTTAGTACTTATAGATGTGCGCATCATAATACCGACTAGGGACGGATCGTCGCGTGCATTGTGTGTTCGCGTGGCTGCAGGTACGAACGCGAAGTCCTTACTAGACTAAGATTTCATAAAGACGCAGGGTGTAAAGATTCGTCTTCATTTGCTGATCGTGATCCCCAGACGTCTAGTCTCGCGTTATTATGTTCGACGACGCAAGACATATCGCGCTATCGTGGCCTGCACTTTACGCGACTATCGATTGTTCGTTCGTTGTTGAAGGCACTCGGAACTTTAAAATATTCAACTTAATATTGATTGTTTATATGAATAACTATCTGATAAATCTGGAGACTCACTAACTCTATATCGGAGAAATATAATCAGCAAATATTTGTTTATTTGACTCAATAAATAGTGATTGTCCAGCTCGTAATTTTACTTATATTATAAAATTGCAAAGCAATTGGGAGTCGTGTAAAGGTCGCGGGGCTCTAAAAACTATGGGCACACACGCATGGTGTGAAGAACTCTTCAGAATTGGGTATTTGACTGATATTTTTTTATTTATTAAAAATTTAAAATATTATAACACAATGCCATTTCTCTTTTTTAAATATCTTTACTAGTCTCAAAATTATAAGCTGTTTTACTGTGACTGTATCTGTCTCTTTCTAAAACGAAAATTTCTATGGAGCGCGTATGAGCTGCTGAATTGTGACATCACACTTCAGTACTGCTATCTCTGTCTAACAGGAAACTTTAAAGCTCTATACTTATTTGTTTTTGGATCGATTTATTTCCTATTTTTACAAGTGTTATTTTTACATGTTACACTTCCGATTACAAACAATGAATATCAACATTTTGAGTACAGTCAAATACCCAATCGATTTTATACATGCGGCGCTCGATGTACTACACTAGCGGCACGCTATGATGGCCGGTTTGACGTTTGTCCGCTCATGAAGTTCCGTATTAATTGATAACGACTTTGAAGGAAATAATTGTATTACTTTATTGACGATAGTGATGTGCAGAGATTCATAAATTTTATCGAATGTAGTTTTAGGTTTAGGACTCAAAATTTATTTATTAAATTGATTTCTAAAATGTATACAAGTGTAGAAAAATCAGTTTGCACCATTTAAGGGGTGAATGTACTTGTGAATATGAACAATTTTCACTATGTGGACAAACCTCTGAAATCGCAAAAAAATATCAGCTGTTTCATACAAAAGGTAAAATTTTTATTTTTATATGATATATACCACAACTCGGCATTTGGTTTTCTAAATTGAAAATTTTTAAAAATGGAATCTAATACGATCGTCACATAGGATCGCTGGCTAGCACAACTACTACCTCCGGCAAACTCGCGTCAATGCTCAATGCAAAACAAAGCAGTTTCGAATTGACGTTGCTTCGAAAAGTATAAACTGTCAGTGCAATGCGATTGTGATATAGTTTTGACCTGGCTTTGGATTTCAAATATTGATACTGCATTACTGTTGACCCTTGCTCGTTAATTTGGACTCTGTTCAAGCCCTTTGTTGTGGATTTCGTCGATATGACCGAACGTACGCAGAGAACTGTTCTAAATAGTCAGACACGTGAGTTCGTAATACGCCTTCGTAACTATTTCGATCGTGAAGCTCAAAATGGAGGGCCAATTTTACCTATAACGTCAGTGGTTGAACGCGTAGCTGATGCGCTTAATATTGGACAACGAACTGTTAGACGGATAACTAAAAAAAAATATGGCGAGACTGGCACAGAAGAAAATAAACTTCACACACCAAAAAAGAGAAAACGAGCAAAACCAGTCGTAGGCATCGATAGCTTTGATGCCGATGCTATCCGAAGACATGTTTACGGCTACTATTTACAGAAGGAGTATCCAACAAGAAAAAAGTTGGTGCATTCACTGAAGGAAGCTGGATTATTCTTCGGTGGGGAAAGTTCTTTAACGAAGATTTTGAAGACCATTGGATTTCGATACAAAAAATGTAACAAACGCAAAATATTGATGGAAAGATTTGATATAGCGATGGCAAGGTATACTTTTTTACGGCAAGTGAAAGAAATCAAAAATTGGCAAAATGTTGTGTTCTTGGATGAAACATGGCTTAATGCTAACCATACTGTAGGCCGTTCTTGGAACGATGACACAGCGGCATCTACTTCCAAAGTTCCTGTAGGAAAAGGATCGCGAATTATAATTTGTCACGCCGGAACCATCAACGGGTTTGTCGAAGGTTCTCTCATGGCTTTTGCGTCAAAAACCACTGGAGACTATCATGAAGACATGAATGGAGAAAAGTTTACTGAATGGTTTACCTCAATGTTGTGTAGCCTCCCTGAACCATCTATTATAATTATGGACAACGCCCCATACCACTCGATGCAAATTGACAAGCCACCTGCCCAATCCCAAAAGAAAGCTGATATCGTCGCATGGCTTCGTAAAAATGGCGTAGATGCAAACATGAATATGTTAAAAGCGGAATTAGTACGTCTTTTAAAAGAAAACAAACCAACCAAGATCCGATACGTCATTGACGAAATAGCATTAGAACATGGGCACAGAGTTATACGGTTACCGCCTTACCATTGTGAGTATAATGCGATTGAGTTGGTGTGGGCTCAAATTAAGGGATATGCTGCAAGACACAATACAGAACCCCCATTTACCACAAAAAAAATGCTAAAATTATTAGAAGAAGCTTGTGAACATGTGACTAAAGGAGACTGGGAAAAGGTTGTGAATAGAACTGTTAAATTAATAAGGGAAGATTATGAAAGAGATGTGAAAATAGATAATATTATAGAAAACGAACATATAATTATTAATGTAGGTGATGATAGCAGTGACGACAGTGAAAATAGTAGTATGGACGAATCTGATTAATTATGGCCTTTTGTGGCACCTTTTTTGGTATCTTTTGTATTCATATGTTTCTTGTGTGCATATAAAGTATGTATATTCATTTTCATTCAAATATTCAGTTCGTTCAAATAAATTAAATAAACATATACATTTTTGTTTTATTAAACCTATTTAATCAGGTACAAAAACAAAACTTAATTGTTTTTTGTTCGAGAATAAATTGACATTCCACATCACTATTGTAATGTGTCAAACCGGCCATCATAGCGTGCCGCTAGTTTAGTTGGATTGAATACGTTTCGAGTCAAAAAGTTTGCATACCCTTGTAAAAAAATGTTTCGGGTACTGTGCATATATTTCTGATATAAAAAAATTATTATAGTGTTCGAAACGTATTTCATCTCACAAGCAAAGTTTTATCGCGATACATAAACTTGTTTTGAACATAATATTGTTGTAGATTGGTCGTATGTATTTGTTTTTAAGTGTTGAACAACCAGCATGAGATATCAAGTTGGGCGTTCGTATACTGTTGGTGTTGTTCTTTCTGTTTCTTGTCTAATTGGATTTTAGTGAACCAATTCTCGATGTCTAAGTTGTGAATACATTGCTGTGTTGTGAGGCTAGTCGGTACAGATGGCGAACGGGTTCATATATTTGAACTTGTACACTAGTCTTTCATGATATTGTGGTGTAAAACGCTTGAAGCGCATTCTGATTGGTCCATCGTCGCGCCAGATTGATTTAATACACAGTACAGCACAGTAATGTATTTATAACAGGTCGTCCTACATAAGCAAATTCGATGCGAATGCGAGGCGAAGGCAGCGTCTTGGTGCGAACTTTGTAGCTCTATCTAAGTGCAATTGGATAGTAAATTAAACCACTGAACACTTATATCCATATATTAGCTTGTTCTCAGCTTGTATATCTTTACATAGTAAATATCAAATATAAATAATATAACTGAAAGACAGATTACAGGAATAGGAGATACAATTGATGTGCACTGGTCGAATGCTGGAATAACACTGAATAATAATACTAGAATAATAGGGAGCGCCGTTTTCAACGAAGTGTAAAAGTAGAATGGTACAGCGCAGACAGTTCTGCGCAGCCTCCGTTCTAAATTTGAATCAGTTATTTTTAATACTTCTTTCATAACTAGAATCTTTTTAACCCAACGAGGTTTGATATGCCAGCCAAATTCAACAGTTGCGGCCTCCTGGAATACATCAGCCACCACAAAGGCACTTGTTGTGCAACGCTGATTGTTACAAAACTTAAATTTTCGCATTATACGAGATTCGGCTAAGGCACATTTACAAGCCCAGAGAAACAATCTTATGCGCGCAATAAAAGACAGTCTGTAGCCGCCCTAATTATTACGCCTCATCGCATTTTCGCCGAGAAAGCTTATGTAGGACTTCGCCTTAATATTATTTTATGTTATGTGATGTATTTAAACTTGATTTACATTTATTGCTAAACATATTTCTTTGACCTGCCCTCAGTAGTGAGCCGTTGATGGGTTACTGATTATGGTGATGGTGATATTTCCTTACGCTTTGACAATAAATGTAATTCATGATAAATAAACAGTTCCTTATTCCTTGTTTGTTTGCTCCAGGACTAACGACTAAATATCACATGAACCATCATTCATAATCACTCATGCATGCTCTATGTTTTAGTATGTGTGAGCATTTGCTTTAAGCATAGTGTGTGTAATTAAAAACTGTTACAATTCGTCAGGCTGACGAAGTCTTTTTAATAAACTGTTTAGATAGCGCATATCGCCAATCGCGATCTAAGTTGATTGTGCAATCCAAACCGTTCATCCGCAATCAAAATAACGGATTAAATAAGGCTCCACGGACCACAATCTGCACTAGCAAAAATTGCGTTGTATGATTTTGTTCTTTAATTGACTTGCCATTTCATGGACCATAACATATAGGCAATTACAGACCAGAATCATACAGCGCAATTTGTTATTAAGTGCCACAAATTACAATATTGTATAAGCCTTTATTATTAATAAAGCATGTCCGTCTATCGTGTGATTGGTCTCAGTCGATGTATGCAAGTAAGAAAAACAACACTGCAGTAAAATGACAGTCATATAATTGCATTTGACTGTGAAACAATAGTTCCGAATATGTATGTTGTCGAAATGTAATATGCTAATATATATTTATTGCTAGAACAAATCTTCCATCAAACTACTTCTGTGCAAAGGAAATATTAATATTATTTGCTTAGAAAGAGAGCGAGTTGTGGAGAAACTCCACATTTTTGTATTTACAAGAGTTTCTCTTTGGAATGTGTCCTTATTGTTTACATGAATTTAAAATTCTGTGGGATTTCACGCAAAATACCAATACGACCAGACCACGATCGCTCTAGATTTTGGCTGCAACCTTGGTCGCAGACGTTTTCCAAAATTGAAATTTTTTGTATTTTGTACATTTTGCGAGTTGAACGTTCTGCGTGTAGATGGCTTATACGACATAGCGATAAAGAGTGGTCGTAACGACCAATTACTCAACCTAACTGGGCGATGTAGCTTCTGCAGTGGTCGTGGCTATTTCGTGTACCAAATTAATATGACACGTATTCATTTTTTCTGAAAGAATGTTAACTAAGCTGAATTCGACATATATAATTCTCCTCTCACTGCCAAATTAGCGGGAAGCTTGTGTTAGGACTGAGTACGTCAATAGTGCATCTGGTGGGAATCAAACCGGAGACCTTTCATTTTTCAGTCCGTACTCTTAACCGCTGGGCTATTGAGACTTCGTAGACATATAATAGTTTGATATAATGGACATGACACATGGAATGTATGTAAGTAATATTGCGTGGTGTGAACAGTTCGAGTTGGAAGATGCAGGGCGGTCGTCGCCACGTACCACTGCGCCCGCTGCGGAGGCTACGCTATTGCTGCGTCGCCCGTCGTCGGTTTCTACCGCTAACACCACCACAAGCCCTACCGTCACCGACTCAGTTGCACAGGCCACTTCGCTATCGAAGGAGGACAGCCGTACTGGTACGTTGGTCACACCTGTAACACACTCGATCCGACGTCACGCGGCGTTTATTGCGTCCAATATTTGCACGTCACATTTACTTTTTCATTGCGCCATTTCTGGATTTAAACGGTTTCATGTACCGTTTTTGAACCATCCATAACGCTGTTTTTTTACTACAAATGACTATTATTTCTTAAAACTGTCAATAAGCGAGGCACATAGAGTGAAAGGATAGACGTTGGAGTCCAAAGGTGCTCGAGTAGCGACCTCGTAGCACAAAACGCAGTGTTGGAAGACCCCCTCCCGCCACACTATGAACGATCTCAAGCGAGTCCCTGGTGTGCATAGGTTGAGACGACAACTAAGGCGTTGTTGGCCAGTTAATCAGAAACGCAACTAAACATGTATATAACAACTAACCTCCTTTTATTGCTTCAGGCGAAGAGGAAAAAGAACGCGAAAACAGTTCAGAAAGCAAACCGTCATCATCACCGTCGAGCACGCAAGCGGCGCTTAATGTTATACAGCGCAGGCGACGACCAAAGCGACGTTCAACCGGTGTCGGCCATGTTGATATGGACGTGAGTACGATAATATCCTTCTATCTCTCTCTATCAACCGATAAACGTCCGCTGCTGAACAAAATCTCTTGTAGGGACTTCCATAGGCCGAGGTCTTGCGCCGCCCGAATCTAGCGTCTGATTAACACTTAGGGAGAGGGCACACTAGCTACTTTTAGCGGCAGCGATCGCTCACTTTTATTGCCTTTTGCGCTTTTATGGCCTTTTTCGTGCATCGCATTGCGCGCGATTCTGCGATCGAAAGCCATAAAAACGCGAACGCGTTTGAGTCACGATTTTCGCGCGCGCGAAACGCGATTAACGCAAAAAGCCATAAAAACGCTAAAGGCAATAAAAACGCACACGATCGCTGCCGCTTAAAGTAGCCAGTTTGCCCTCTCCCCTAGTCGGGGTCCAATCCCAATATCCTTACTGTTTATTTATTGGCTCGTCCTTCAATCATGTCGCAAAAGAGCTACGGATTGACATCATTTTTCGCATGGAGATCAGGACCTGGAGAGTGTCATGCTAATTTTTATCCTGAAAAATAAACAAAGGTTCCCCGGGACATTTAAGAATCTACGCTCTACGCTCTCTACAGGAAAATGCTAGTCGTAAAATAATTGACTCGAATGTTTTTCACGCTCAGCACAGTCTGGCAGCTGTTGCAGCAGCTACTGATTAGTTGCTTTCTGTCATGCCTACACGGCACAATTAGAAATAAGTCTGTTTTTTAGATTTTATGAAATGGGTATTTGACTGATATTTTTTTTATTTGTTTAAAATAATGGTTTTAAATATTATAACACAATGCCATTTTTTTTAAATTAAATATATCAACTAGTCTAGGAAATATAGAGCTTTAAAGTTATCTGTTAGACAAAGAGAGCGCTGTTTAGGTGTGACGTCAAAACTCAAAAGCTCCCTATACTCTTCATAGTAAATTTCGTTTTAGAAAGAGAATACAGTCGTAGTAAAACCATGGTAAAACAGCTTATAACTTATTTGGTTTTTGACCGATTTATTTTCTGTTTTTACAAATGTTCTAACATGTTACAATTTTCGATTATAAATAATGAGTATCAACATTTTGACAACAGTCAAATATCCAACTGAAATATCGTCAAATACGTCTCAGTTGTGGGAGTGACGCTGTGACGGTGTGTCATGTTACTGAAACAATTTTGCGGACGCTAGCCAAATATTTTCTCCTGAATATTTTACGTTCGAGTAGACCTCATCATTTATCATGGGGTTATTTAAGTTTTTCGAAAATGTTATTCACGCTTTACGAAAAAGTAACAAAGAAAGGAACTATATTTTTGCACAGAGGCAAGTTTTTCGTGTTTATATTAGTGACACTTAGAGTAGAGACTGCCTTCCACATTTCTACACTCAGCTTAATACGAAAAATAAGAAAAAAAGAGGATTAACACATATAAGATATAAATAATAATAAAATCACCATAATTTAGTAGATCAAATCATGGAAATATTAAGATGTCGGTTTATTCTCGACTCTCGAATTAAATGCCAAAATATAACACGCAAATGCGTATGCGATCCAATAAATTATAAAACATCTCATTTTGGTGTGTCGCAGTAAACAAACTAATGTGGTAACATTTCGCTGAATATATGTATTCTTGGCACTTGCCTTACAAGGGCTTGACATGATTTCAAGTTTCCTTAGATAGTTTTAGGAAAATAACTATGAGTCACTGCGTGGTGTAACTTCTCCAATTTGTATAGTTAGATTAATTTTAGCAATAATAAACAAATAAATTAGGTTTGACCGCCATGAATATTTATATCGTAAACAATTTATCAACTAAACAAAAAAAAGGAGTAACCTTTCGGTTTTCATTCCGCCCTATTCGCTATTAAGGGTCGATTTCACCAACGTAAAGTAAGTCTTATCCGATCCTAAAGATATTTTGGTTCCATACAAAAACTTTAGGAACGCTTAATTAATTCCTCGTTTAGACGTCACTCGACGTTGGTTAAATCGGCACTAAGGCTATATATTGTTAGGTTTAAAAGCAATGCTGTAAGGAATGTGTTGAACAGGATACCTATCACTGTGTTTTCTATCCAGTTTACATTTTCTTGATTTGTCAATTCTGTTTTATTTATTGATTGTGAACAACACGATAAACTCTATTATATGGTTGTGTTATGTGGAGATTTTTGTGCTTCGTAATGGTTTCCTCATGACTAAAGAGTCGTAACCCACTATCTGAGTTTGCCAATTAAGATTTCCTTGGCGGTGCGAACCCTTTGCCTTTTGAGAAAAAACTGTTTTATTTTGTTGTTGTGGGTGATTTTAAAAATCCTGTCCTACTTGCAGATTTGCAGTTTTTCTCTACCTCTATCCGTTCACGCGGGCGGATAGAGGCGGGTTTTCGGATATTTTTTGCTACACGGAAAAAGGAATTCATTGAATCAAGAAAATGAAATTTCTTAATAAATTCAAGTAAATATGTATGGCGTGAGAAAATGAAACTCAAATTTAAATAGACCAAATCATGGTTGAAAACTTCTAAGTTTAGTTTAGCGTCAAGAGAATAATATATTTGACTTGTGAATATTTTTACTCCGATTAATATGTGAATGCTTAAGTCAATTTGTTTTTTCTTGGTGTGATAACTAATATTTTACTTTGAGAAAATATACGTAAGAGCAATTATTTTTCTATCGGCAAGAAAATATTGTCTGACGTATATAGGGAGAAAATTTTTCTTGGCTTAAAAATAATCGCTTTGATTTAAATAAATATAACTCATGTTAAGAAATCTGTTTTCTTTCTGTGTACGTGTCCAAAAAAATACTATGTTTATTTTATGCTTTTTATGTTTTTAGGACATTGTTAATGATCGCGGCGGAGGCGGCGAAGGAGATGGGGACTCGGAAAATGTTCAGGTGAGTCGTTTTATTATTGTGTTACTACTTACAAATTGGTAAGAAATCCGTGTCCATTAGTTAACCGAAGATAGGATGTGATAGATGGCGATTGAGAGATGATGATTAAAATAACCCAAAAACCTTATATTATACGTTTTTGAAATACCTTAATTCACGTGGACAACGGCTAGTATATAAATAATAATAAAAATGCATTTATTTAATATATACATTATAATAATTATACATATTATTATGTATACGGGCAGAGCCGTCTTAGGCCATGCCGGGGCCCTTGGGCACACAGGAATATGGGGCCCTGTTGGAAAGTAAAAAAATGAATGGCAAAAACATTTTTCTGTTATGATCATCCACAATTAAGGTGGGCAGTACCCAGCAGCATTAGGATTGAGGAGTTGGTAACTGGTCTGCAATGATGTAGTCCAGTGTTGTAGCGTGGGGAAGGGCGATTCCAAATACAAACCGAACCGTAGTCAAGTTAGTTGAATATATTGGTGCTATCCAAAAATACAAAGTTACCGTAGGAAATTTTCGCGAACGAAGCGGGCGCGTAATTTTTTGGACTGCACTATGCCACTACGTAGTCCACTACTTGATACCTACAATAGCAACTTATAAAACGACATTTCTCGAGCGAGACGAGCGTGAATTTTTTTATGACGGCCGTACACTTACACTATGTGCTTCATTGATTCTTACAATACTAACTGCGCGAATTTGTTTCAATTGCACTATGCCTCTATGTAGTTCATACTTGACACCTTCAATAGCAATTTAACAGCGACATGTTCGCGAGCGAAGCGAGCGCGTTTTTTGGACTGCACTACTTATCTGTGTACTTCATACTTGGTCCCTACAATACCAATCAAGAAAAAAAGATACATCATCGCAAGCGGAGCGAGCGCAAAATTTTTTCGATTGCACGACGCTTCTAGTAGTTCATACTTGGCACCTACAGTAGCTGTTCAAAACTGATATCTTCGCGAGCGAAGCGAGCGCGAAATAATTTTGATAGCACTACACCTCTGTGTAATCCATACTATTTGGTATGTACATAAGCAATCTATAATCGACATTATCGCGAGTGAAGCGAGTGCGACATTTTTAACTACGCCACTATGTAGTCCATACTTGGCACCTTCAACAGCAATTTAACAGCGACATGTTCGCGAGCGAAGCGAGCGCGTTTTTTGGACGGCACTACTTAACTGTGTACTTCATACTTGGTCCCTACAATACCAATTGAGAAAAAAAAATACATCATCGCGAGCGGAGCGAGCGCAAATTTTTTTCGATTGCACGACGCTTCTTTGTAGTTCATACTTGGCATCTACAGTAGCTGTGCAAAACTGGTATCTTCCCAAGCGAAGCGAGCGCGATATTTTTTGATAACACTAAACTAGCGGCACGCTATGATGGCCGGTTTGACACATTACAATAGTGATGTGGAATGTCAATTTATTCTCGAACAAAAAACAATTAAGTTTTGTTTTTGTACCTGATTAAATAGGTTTAATAAAACAAAAATGTATATGTTTATTTAATTTATTTGAACGAACTGAATATTTGAATGAAAATGAATATACATACTTTATATGCACACAAGAAACATATGAATACAAAAGATACCAAAAAAGGTGCCACAAAAGGCCATAATTAATCAGATTCGTCCATACTACTATTTTCACTGTCGTCACTGCTATCATCACCTACATTAATAATTATATGTTCGTTTTCTATAATATTATCTATTTTCACATCTCTTTCATAATCTTCCCTTATTAATTTAACAGTTCTATTCACAACCTTTTCCCAGTCTCCTTTAGTCACATGTTCACAAGCTTCTTCTAATAATTTTAGCATTTTTTTTGTGGTAAATGGGGGTTCTGTATTGTGTCTTGCAGCATATCCCTTAATTTGAGCCCACACCAACTCAATCGCATTATACTCACAATGGTAAGGCGGTAACCGTATAACTCTGTGCCCATGTTCTAATGCTATTTCGTCAATGACGTATCGGATCTTGGTTGGTTTGTTTTCTTTTAAAAGACGTACTAATTCCGCTTTTAACATATTCATGTTTGCATCTACGCCATTTTTAACGTATTTCACGCCATAACCAAATGCCGAGTTGTGGTATATATCATATAAAAATAAAAATTTTACCTTTTGTATGAAACAGCTGATATTTTTTTGCGATTTCAGAGGTTTGTCCACATAGTGAAAATTGTTCATATTCACAAGTACATTCACCCCTTAAATGGTGCAAACTGATTTTTCTACACTTGTATACATTTTAGAAATCAATTTAATAAATAAATTTTGAGTCCTAAACCTAAAACTACATTCGATAAAATTTATGAATCTCTGCACATCACTATCGTCAATAAAGTAATACAATTATTTCCTTCAAAGTCGTTATCAATTAATACGGAACTTCATGAGCGGACAAACGTCAAACCGGCCTTCATAGCGTGCCGCTAGTTTACACCTCTGTGTAATCCATACTATTTGGTATGTACATAAGCAATCTATAATAGACATTATCGCGAGTGAAGCGAGTGCGACATTTTTAACCGTTGCACTACGCCACTACGCCATACTTGGCACCTATACGCGAACGAAGCGAGCGCAAAAATGTTTCGATTCCACTACCTACGCTTCAATGTAGTTTCGCACCTACAGTAGCCATGTGAAATGGATATTTTCGCGAGCGAAGCGAGCGCGACAATTTTCTGATCGCACTACGCCTCTGTGTAGTCCATACTGTTTGGTATGTACATAAGCATACCTAAATGCAAAAAAAATATATTAAGTAGCGCATTAACGTTTCGTCTATTTATTTTTCATTAGTTAAAATATGAAGACTAAATAATTTCAAAGTTCTTAAAATATATTGCGTACGATTTCGAGTAAACGATCGTACATCGTACTAGGGCTAAAAAAATCGTATAAATCGTACCTTTGGCAATCCTAAACTACGTCTGTTAAATCTGGCAATGCCACGTTTACTGTCAAACTCGGCAATGTCATTGGCTTGTCACTGCTCAGTGTTGCCAGAAAGTCGATAAAAACGCCCTCATTTACTGAAACTTTATTGTCGGTTAACGTTTTGTTACAATATCTACCTAAAATAGAAAAAAAAGTAAAATACAGGCGAATATATCGGCTTTTCGGGGCCCCCTTGGTGATGGGGGCCCTGGGCACGGGCCCCGTGTGCCCATATGGTAAAGACGGTACTGTATACGGGTCTAGTTACTAGACAAGTGATATACCTAATTTATTTTTTCGTCGAGCAAAACTAATAAAATAAATATGTTAATACTACACCTGCTCGGAAAGTACCATCTAATTTGTGTCATAATCGAGAAAGAGCGAGAAAGAAAATACGTCTTTACGTGGAGACAAATCTGCGGGCTGAAAAAATGTATGAAATTTCATTACTTACGTGCTTTAGCGGGCTGAAAATTTGTTTGAAAATCCATTACATACGTGGTTGTTTTTTTTTTTTAATTTTTGACAAAATCAGTTCAGTAATACAAATACTTAAAAAAATGGTGGTAAGCAGGCTACTTTTAAGGTACGCCAGCTACTTTAGAGGTACGCCGGCTACTTTAGAGGTACTCCGTCTACTTTAGAGGTACGCAGGCTACTTAGAAGGTACGCAGGCTACTTTGGAGGTACGCAGGCTACTTTTAAGGTACGCCAGCTACTTTAGAGGTACGCCGTCTACTTTAGTGGTGCGCCGTCTACTTTAGGGGTACGCAGGCTACTTAGGTGGTACGCAGGCTACTTTTAAGGTACGCCGTGTACTATAGAGGTACGCAGGCTACTTTGGAGGTACGCAGGCTACTTTAGAGGTACGCAGGCTACTTTGGTGGTACGCAGGCTACTTAGAAGTTACGCAGCCTACTTTGGAGGTACGCAGGCTACTTTGCTGGTACGCAGGCTACTTTTGAGGTACGCCAGCTACTTTAGAGGTACGCCGGCTACTTAAGAGGTACGTCGTCTACTTTAGAGGTACGTCGTCTACTTTAGAGGTACGCCGTTTACTTTAGAGGTACGCAGGCTACTTTGGTGGTACGCAGGCTACCTGCGTACCTCTAAAGTAGTCGGCGTACCTCTAAAGTAGCTGGCGTACCTTAAAAATAGCCTGCGTACCTCTAAAGTAGTGGGCGTACCTCTATGGTGATTACTTTAGAGGTACGCAGGCTACTTTTAAGGTACGCAGGCTACTTTGGTGGTACGCAGGCTACCTGCGTACCTCTAAAGTAGCCGGCGTACCTCTAAAGTAGCTGGCGTACCTTAAAAGTAGCCTGCGTACCTCTAAAGTAGCCTGCGTACCTTAAAAGTAGCCTGCGTACCTCTAAAGTAGTCAGCGTACCTCTTAAGTAGCCGGCGTACCTCTAAGGTAGCTGTCGTACCCTAAAAGTAGCTGTCGTACCCTAAAAGTAGCCTGCGTACCTCTAAAGTAGTCGGCGTACCTCTAAAGTAGCCGGCGTACTTCTAAAGTAGCCGGCGTACCTCTAAAGTAGCCGGCGTACCTCTAAAATAGCTGTCGTATCTTAAAAGTAGCCTGGATACCACCAAAGTAGCCTGCGTATCACCAAAGTAGCTTGCGTACCTCCAAAGTAGACGGCGTACCTCTTAAGTAAACTTCAATGATTAAAAAATGTGTCTGTTATTTTCCTCGTAGGTGTAGTATAAAGCACTATGTATCACTCGGGAGAAAGTGCGATTCCTAACTCTTAAGTAGCCTCTAAAGTAGCTGGCGTACCTCAAAAGTAGCCTGCGTACCAGCAAAGTAGCCTGCGTACCTCCAAAGTAGGCTGCGTAACTTCTAAGTAGCCTGCGTACCACCAAAGTAGCCTGCGTACCTCTAAAGTAGACGGCGTACCTCCAAAGTAGCCGGCGTACCTCTAAAGTAGCTGGCATACCTAAATAGTAGCCTGCTTACCACCAAAGTAGCCTGCGTACCACCAAAGTTGCCTGAGTACCTCTAAAGTAGACGGCGTACCTCTAAAGTAAACTTCAATGATTAAAAAATGTGTCTGTTATTTTCCTCGTAGGTGTAGTATAAAGCACTATGTATCACTCTGGAGAAAGTGCGATTGCTAAATCGGGCGTCTTGATACACTCGGCTTCGCCTCGTGTCTCAAATGACGCCCTCGTAAGTGATGGGTCACTTTCACCCCTCGTAGAACAATGTACTACTGTACTGGTAGAGCACACACTAAGAGTAGGAGCCTATTACGGTTACTATTGAAACACAACTAATAAGCAAAAAGTACACTTGGTTTGTACGTATTTTTATATACGAACGTATATTTTCCCGTTGCAACATCCCAAAAAACTTTCTGCCACTCGAAATGAGTAATCGTTTATAATGTTGCCAAGAGTTCTGTTTGAAAACAGGAGTGTTATCCAAATAAAATGCTCTTGTAAATTTAAAGACTCCATTTATCCGTCACTCGGATATCTTGTGAAAACAAACATAAATGGAATTTATTGTTTTCGGCTCTGACAAAGAATAGTTCAAACACCTTTGCTTTTAAGTATCAGTACATATTATTTGATATTAAGATAGCCCTTATTTGCAGCTATATCTTATATTAAGCGATGATTTTAGCTCTATTGCACATCTACCTTGAAAGTTATGATTGGTCCGCAAATTTAATGAAATGAATTTTAAAAGTCTTAGGAGAAATCAATAACTAAAACTAAACTTTAACAAGGGATATTATCTTATAGTTCATTAACATCAAAACAAATAAACAAAAATTATGGGACTCATAAAGCACGACTTGGGGTCGCTCAGTGAGCGATGCGCGAGTTAGAAATAAGAAATCTGTAAGAGAACCATAAATACCGATATTGCTCATCGACTGGCGAAACTGAAGTGGCAATGGGCGGACACATAAAGCGAAGAAACGGGTTTCAAGTTGCTCGAGTGGCGACCTCACTTCTGGAAACGAAGCGTTTGTTACATTCTGCACAAGATATCTTTCTGTTTAGAAGATGAAAAATAAAGATTATGACAAAGATCACCGGAATTAAATGAAACGCAGGCGCACACTTTGGGCACGCAACTGTATTTGCCGCATTGACGCAAGCAAACAAAAGAGTGGGTGTATTTTAGACCGTTAACGCGGCTAGTTGAAGGCACGGTTTGTCATTTGTGTTGATATTTCAATCTTCTTTTTAGAGTTAGCGTTGTCTCACCGTGGGTGCTCTTGTCGGCTTATCTATGTACAAGTTATAATAACAGTACTTATTATGCTAACAATATGTAGGTACAATTATGTGTTTTGTATTGATTCAATTCTTTTATATATGAATTATTTGTGCGTGACTCCATTCCTGCCTGAATATACATATATATTTTTTAAACTCCTGGGAACTCCTTGATATTCTCTTCTTCATTCATCTTCTTCATCATTCTTGATTCTCTCAGAAAAATATGACGAAATTTCGTCGAAAATTTAAAAGACATGAAAAGTTAAAAGACGTCTGTCTTTTACCCTATTTTATTTATATGGATTGGCACACAAATAAACATTTCTCCCGATGAGTAAGTGTCTGTCAAGTGGTCTCTGGAGCCGACGCGCGACGTCAAAATTTATTTATATCGTTCACGCTGCTTTGGTTTCGTTTACATATTATTCCTTGACCCGCTGCGTTTGAAACCGCAATCTCGTTTTATTTACTGCTAAAGTAGATACTACAAGTATTTCAACGTGTAACTAAATATTGTTAGTAGAAAGTTTACATCCTTTATTCAATTGATTAGTTTATGCATCAATTTCGATATCAGCGTGCCTTTTTTAATCGTTATTTCAAAGGGTTTGTACCAAAATAAAGTCTTTTGTAATACCATTTCACAACTATTTCTGTGGATTTCGACTGCGTGAAATTCCAGTCAGCTACTAAAGTTAGTATTTGGGTCAACAGAATTCTGAACCAGAGCCGCGTAAACTTAAAATAGATTTTATATATAGCTCACTGCAGATAATAGGAAATTACTAAGACTTATCAATGGTACCAAATCAGATGCCTATGTTTATTTCCGTCATAAATAAATAAATTCACCTGTCTGAAACTCATTCGTTGAAGGAAGTTTCGTTACTGCTTGTTGCCGTATTCCTTTTACAGGTGACGGACGACTGTTTATGACAGTTTATTTGGGTTAGCTTATAATGTGTGATGTTCGTCTGTCGGAGCCACGGGAGCTTATTTATAGTGTGTACTTACCTGCAGTAGCGGGGCGGACGCGCTCATTAACGACGAAGAACGACCTTCGATTTCCGAAGCTAGTATTGAAGGAATTTACTGGCAGTTGTGTTAATAATAGAGAATATGTAATGTTTATTCGTGACTCTGTCCTTGAGTCGCAATCAGGACGTTAGTTCGCGCTTTCCCGCGCACGATAGTTTTGTTATATTTACAGGTGATGATTTGGGTTTCTTCACGTGCTCTGTTGAATATCGCCTTCTCGTATGATCACTTCAATACGTCACGAGCTTCTCTCTCGCACGGTTCTATGAACGTAGTTTTAGCGTAGGTGTTAACAATATTTTCTCTCTGTAGATTTATAAGTCGCGGTAAACGGTCAGTGTGTTTTGGAAGCGCGGAACGTTCGCTCGAATCCGCTTTCGTACATAAAATATAAGTGCGACAGTGATGTGATCGATGATGAGTCGGAAACAAGACAGATATTCTTCGCGGCCACGAAGCCTTACCTCACAATATGGCTCTTCACCGAGCATGTTTGGTTCGATGATTGGCGGACAGTATAGTAGCCCTTATTCAAATAGTTATTCAAATGTTTATAGTCCGGGATCCTACCGAAATTATAATCCATACACGGTCGGCTTGGGTAGGCCGAACATGGGTATATATGGCGGTACTAGTTCGGGATACGGTGGTGTGTACTTAAGTGGTGCTAGTTTAGGATCCTTAAATTTAATGACGCCTGTGATGAAAAAAATTGATAAGAAATTGTTGGCTAGCCAAAAGAACTTTAAACCGAAGCCTGTGCCACTGCCGGTCAAAGCACCGCCAGAAACATCGCAGGAATCAGAAGTTGAGGTGCCACCGGTGCGGCCGGAAAGAAAATCACGGTCTATGAAAAGAAGTGGTGATCTCAACAAGGAGCGATCGCGTTCTCTTACTGATCTGGACTCAGTAGCGTCGCTCAACTCGCGTTCGCTGAGCCTCAACTCCCTAGCTTCAGATGGGTATTGTGTATGTTCCTTTTGAAAACTAATACTCAGAAAATGAGCCAGTTCAAAATAATATTTTCACGTGATTTTTCATGCAAATTATGTACAATATGAGTGCGATATAGAATCCAAAATAGGCTTTGTCATATTTTAAATTTACTAGTTAATAGTTTAATAGTTTTTACTTTTCGTAAAAATTAAATAGCATATGGGGGATATGTTGAAAATTTGCTAAGCGAAAATCTGAAACAACTTGCGTTGGTAGAGGCTTCTACAGGCTACAATTCCTCTTCCAAGTTATGATAGCCTAGGTGCCCGAGTTTGACTCGGTCAGTAATTTTTTAAAGTTATTTTAAATAGGCAGCCAATTGTCAATAAAACTATCTATTTTTCTTATGGATAATTTTCAAATTCAAATTATTTATTTGCTAGATTGAGTAATAAGATCATAAACAATTAATACTAATAAGATCTTAAACAATAGGGTATTTTACTCCTAGTGAGAAATAATCTAAAAATATTTAAATAAGATAGTTTAGGCCACAAGAAATCGGGAAGTGTAAGTTTCAGTTCACAATATTATAAAGTAAATTATATTTTATTTCAAAAATTTTCACTTTTTTTATCTATGCAACAAATATGCGAAACGATACCCGCCATAATACTACGTCATTGTCATTAAATCCCATGGAACTAGGAATTGCGACTATTAAATCCTTTCTATCTACTTCCATGGATCTGACTGACATCTGACATGATTACTGATGCATGGATTAGATGTAGTTTGGGATCCCCTTTCTAAAAATTACTTTTTATCTTTGCGTGAGACACGTGGTTTTTTTTATATATAATATTAATTTATTTTTATTTTTCATCAACAAGCGTGTAATGGAACGATATTTTTAACTTATTTGGGAACAATTTCTCTATCTATACTGTATGCGTAAAATGGAACGCAACTTGGTTTGACTGACGAGACTGACATTAGAAAATTCGTTTCTGTTTCTTTCGTAGTTTCGTGCTAAGGTTGAATCATGAATGTGCTCCTGTTGGTTTTTTTGTATTTATTCTATCGATCCCGGTTTTGTTTTTGCGTCAGCATACTGTTGTTTACATAGTGGTGATTCCTAGTTCCATGGTTGTTTACATAGAGTCGTGTACGCATAAATTCGGCTTTGCGATGCGTAGGTACGCGACTCTATGAAAAATGACAGTTTTATAAAATGCGAATCGATGCGCAAAGATGTGATTCCAGCCTTATAGTTTATAGACAAAGTTAGTCTGTCACTCTGTGATCTCTAGCACCTACCTACTCTGTGAGTTTACTGTGCTTATGACGTCATAACATGGCTTCTAGGTTTTTTCGTCAATTTACGCGCGAAAATTTAAAATTATTGGTACTTATCGATTGAATAAAATTAAAAAAAAATCTAGTAGTAAATTATCACCTTAGGATTAAATTGAGAAACTTTTCAAAAAATAGTAAAATACCCTATTCATATTTAAAGACAACGTCTTCAGTCAACTCATCACATCGCACCCAGATGGACGCAAAAATGCTTTTGCTCGATTAAAACTTCGATGTTTAGATAAATAAATCCTACTAATATTATAAATGCGAAAGTTTGTGAGGATGGATGTATGGATGTTTGGATGGATGGATGGATGGATGTTTGTTACTCTTTAACGTGACAACGAATGAACCGATTTTGCTGAAATTTGGCACAGACATAGATTATAGTCTGGAATAGCACATAGGCTACTTTTTATCCCGGAAAAGCAAACAGTTTCTGCGGGATAGCATCGCTATTTTTTACGCATTTTTCCTTCAAAATACACGCAATGGAGTTTTAGATTTACTAGATTTTTTTTGCACAGGTGAAGTGAAGGGCCTGAAAAATGACAAAGGCTACTTTTTATCCCGGGAAAACAAACGGTTCCTGCGGGATATTAGTATGCTACTTTTCACATATTTATCTTTTAATTACGCGGCATTTATGTATGTATGTATGTATGTGTGTATGTATGTACTAATATTATAAATGCGAAAGTTTGTGAGGATGGATGTATGGATGTTTGGATGGCGAATGAACCGATTTTGCTGAAATTTCGCACAGACATAGATTATAGTCTGGAATAGCACATAGGCTACTTTTTATCCCGGAAAAGCAAACAGTTCCTGCGGGATAGCATCGCTATTTTTTACGCATTTGTCCTTCAAAATACACGCAATGGAGTTTTAGATTTACGTGATTTTTTTTGCACAGGTGAAGTGAAGGGCCTGAAAAATGACAAAGGCTACTTTTTATCCCGGGAAAACAAACGGTTCCTGCGGGATATTAGTATGCTACTTTTCACATATTTATCTTTTAATTACGCGGCATTTATGTATGTATGTATGTATGTATGTATGTATGTATGTATGTATGTATGTATGTATGTATGTATGTATGTATGTATGTATGTATGTATGTATGTATGTGTGTATGTATGTATGTATGTATGTATGTTCCTACTAACTATCCTACTATGCTACTTCCTCCTACTTCCTACTATCCTACTAATATCCTATTCCTATTATTCCTATTATTCCTATTAATATTATAAATGCGAAAGTTTGTGAGGATGGATGTTTGGATGGATGGATGTTTGTTACTCTTTAACGCGACAACGAAAGAACCGATTTTGCTGAAATTTCGCACAGACATAGAATATAGTCTGGAATAGCACATAGGCTACTTTTTATCCCGGAAAAGCAAACAGTTCCTGCGGGATAGCGTCGCTATTTTTTACGCATTTGTCCTTCAAAATACGCGCAATGGAGTTTTAGATTAACGTGATTTTTTTTTGCACAGGTAAAGTTAAGAGCCTGAAACATGACAAAGGCTACTTTTTAACTCGGGAAAACAAACGGTTCCTGCGGGATATTAGTATACTACTTTTCACACATTCAATTATGCGCCAACGGAGTTACAGATTGACGTGGTTTTTTGTATTGGCATAGTTCATGACTTGAAAAGTGACAAAGGCTACTTTTATCCTGGGAAAGCAAACAGTTCCCGCGGGATATTAGTGTTCTACTTTTCACATATTTATCCTTAAATTAGGCGCCAACGGAGTTACAGATTGACGTGGTTTATTGGATAGGCATAGTTGAGGACTTGAAAAGTGACAAAGGCTACTTTTAATCCCAGGAAAACAAACAGTTCCCGCGGGATATTCGTATGCTACTTTTCACATAAATTAATCCTTCAATTATGCGCCAACGAAGTTACAGATTAACGTGGTTTTTTTGATAGGCATAGTTGAGGACCTGAAAAGTGAAAAGGCTACTTTTTATCCCGGGAAAACAAACAGTTCCCGCGGGATATTCGTATGTTACTTTTCACATACTTATCCTTCTATTATGCGCCAATATGCATGCATGCATGTATGTATGTATGTATGTATGCATGTATGTATGCATGTATGCATGTATGTATGTATGTATGTATGTATACATAATATTATTAACTATATACTATCCTACTAATTATTACTCATACTATCCCACTAATATTATTAATGTGAAAGTTTGTGAGGATGGATGTATACGGATGTATGTTTGTATAGATGTCGTATACGGATGGATGGATGTATGTTCTCTGAGATAGGGGTTAATCAATATAATTTAATTTTTATTATTTGTTATAGCGGCAATAGAAATACAAAATATGTGAAAATTTCAACTGTCTACCTATTACGGTTTACGAGACACAGGCCGCTGACAGACGGACGGACGGACAGCGGAGGCTTAGTAATAGGGTCACGTTGGCACCCTTTGGGTACGGAACCCTAAAAACCACGTTGACTATATGCACTTACACTTTATATGGTGAAATATTATAACTGCGAAAGTGCGTTGGTTTGTCCTTCAATCACGCCCCAACAGAGCTACGGATCGACGTGATTTTTGCAGTGTACCTATAGTTGAGGACCTGGAGAGTGACAGGCTACTTTTTATCCCGCAAAGTCAGAGTTCCCAAGGCATTTTAAAGGCTAAGTTCACGCAGACGAAGTCGCGGGCATCAGCTAGTAAATAAATAAATAAAACTTTATTGACCTTAACCAACACAACAAGTAAATCAAGAATATTGTAATAAGTAAATTAAAAATAAATTAATTTTGCCTAATACATGAAGTAAATCAAGACAACAAGAGATCGATTTAGGATCTTTTCGGAGACACACAAGGATTTAGCGCCGAAGAGATGATTCTTCTTCTTTATCAACCGACAGACGTGCTCGATAAAGGTGTCTTGCATGGACTATCCAGCGGCTCCCTGCGACTGGTCTGATGTTGTTAGCCCATCTAGTGGGGGGGTTTACCAACACTGCGTTATCTGCTGCAGGTTTGCAACTCCAGTACCTTGGGACCCCAACGACCAGACGATCATTTCTTCGAACTATATACCACTTCAGCTTCGCAACTCGTTGAGCTATGCCAGTAAATTTGGTCCTCCTACGAACCTCTTAACTTTTCTTTTTTAAAGGGTATTTTCTTTTACAGTCTGGCAGTGAACGCACAGAAGATGTCGAGGAGAAAGACTACAAAGCTCTGTACGAGGCGTCGCAGAGCGAGGTGCGCCGTCTACGTGCGTTGCTGACGACGTCCGAGCAACAGTTGCGTGACGCTAGAGCAACAATAACCAGGCTCTCGCAAGTGGTATGCACCGAACAATGCGGGATCTCGCGAACTACGAGGCCATAGCCACGAATGGTTGTCGCTGTTGACTGAAATCTTGGTCGCAGAAGCATATACATATTAACTTTCATAAAAATCACGGAACATCTTGCGGCCAAGTGCGCGATGCGTATTGGGTTTCGATATTATCTGAACACTATTGTCACTATTCGTGGGCCTGGTCTCGTGCTACGAGAGGTCCCTAAATATTTATTCAGTGTTGTGTAGACGTTTAGAAATTCGAATATGTATCATGTGAAACGACATTTTGCCTAAAACAATGATCCATGCGAGGACTGTATCACTGCCGCACTCAGTACTTTATTAATTTACATTTAATGAGTCGTGAACTATGTATCATAAGTATCGTGAAATAAGTTCATAATGTCTTTTGTGTGTGCTAACGAAGCTTTTATATGACTGAGCTCCATACGTAACGATGAGTGAGTTTGAGTGCGGCAGATACCGTTTAAGTCACAAACAGTTTTTTCTTTAAAGAATACATTACATTATTATGCATTTCAAATATTTTTGCCAGTGCGATTTTTTTATTTGTAAGAGTGACGTCTATGACAAAATCAAATGTAAATAAGCACGTGCCCTATGGCAATTTTCAGAACCAGGCTTCAACGCTAACCATAAAATCATTCATGCAATAGTCAGGTCCAGAAAAACTTAAGCCAACAAGAGTAACAGTTTGCGTAACAATTTGTGAAACCACTAGGTATTATCCCCTGAGTATTTGCGGTATCCATCAGGTGTCTTCAAATATTGTCAAAGTACGCTCTATAAATCTCAGCATTTTGTGAGAGACACAGTATTCAGCCTTATTTATTGGTTGTGATTGACTTCCCCTAGGTTAAAGTAACAATATGTCCTGACGCAAAATCATACAAAGGCGCGGGTACGCTAATAGTCCGTCTACATGTTTGGCGCGTGCTTCACGACCGTGACACTTGTCGTGTGTCATACATACGCGCCCCTATTTTAAATCGTTTGACTAATCTCCGCCCACTGCTAACCACTAATTACGTTCGGAGATCTCACTTGACAGATTGATCGCATTTGGCTTATCTTTTTAACCGTGTAACTGCTCATCAAATGTGTTTGATGCGAATGCACGTACGTAATAACCTGCTAGTTTCTTATAAGATTGTTTATTATGTACGTTGTATTAACAGAAACCTTAAACGTAACATTCTTGCGCAACTGCGAATTTAACTTTGTGTCTCCATAAAAACCCTCAGTTACTTTCTAAAATATCATTGGCGATTTTTGATACTGTATTAATATTATGCGAAATATTATTAAACTATATATTTTAAATATTGCTTGCAAAATAATTTGAAACAGTACACGTCAAATAACATTTACATTTTCCAGAACCAGAATTCGCTCTCCGAGATAGAGAAACGAGAAAAAAGGGCAATGGAGAGGAAGCTATCAGAAATGGAGGAAGAATTGAAGGTACTTCGCATAATATGTTTTAACACCATACCACACTACACTATACAATATAACACACGAAGAAAATCAATGAAACAAAATACAGATTTAAGAGAGTCAATTAACCATTTGGAAGCTTTTAGGCTATTACGCTGGCTGCACATTAGGAAATAAGATCGTTTAAATGTTTTCTATAGTTTGATGAATTGGAGTTGATGGCACCATTACAAGAGCATTAAATAGGTTCTTGTATAGACTTATAAAAATTTGTACAGTGACATAGCGTAAGGGTTGCGGCCGGTGTGATCATAAATTACTTCAAAAAGGTGTTTCAGTGATCACTTCAGAATTAATTTCTAGAGCTACTTATTTTATAATAATGCCACTAGTAAGAATATTGAGATTATTTTTTCTAGTTTGTAAATTGGGAAAATAATTTCAACAGTACATAACATGTATGTACTACTTGCAAAATCATTATTGAAATGTCATAAGTAATTATGGCATAATGTTTAGCTACTTTAGCTGATAAGTGTTTTTCAGATAACATTTTTAATCTTTATCGAATCACATTTTCATATTTATAATGCAAATGCATAAAATAAAGAAAAACATCGCTACAGCTAGAATAGGCAGATGTTGCGTTACAAAAAATATTTGTGTAGTGTTTTGCTACTAATACAAACATACTAGTAGTTACTAGTACTTGGCAATTAAATAAAAAGAGCAACCGCCGAGTTTCTTACCGGTTCTTCTCGGTTGAAATGGCATTCCGAACCAGTGGTAAATTCACTTGACGATTGGAAAGCACTTTGTAAAATTTCATTTGAATAAAAAATTATTCTATTCTGTTCTAAATAAACTACAGCCACTAGGACAGCAGAAAATTTAACGACATTATTATTTGCACTGGTCGCATCATACTTAAGCTGTCTCTGTGTTTTTGATTCCACTTAAGTAAAAAAAAGTAAGATTTAAGTAATCTAATGTGCGTCCAACCTTTATATCAGTGCCACGGGATTCAACGCTCAAAGTGTACTAGCTCAGCGCGGCAAGCGTCAGCGTCGAGCTCCTAATTTTTTGTTTTCATACTTTAAGGCCACAAAAAGCGCTGCAAACTGTCGCGCTGTTTCGTAGTTATAAAGTGTGAACACAATTTGTTTTTGCTGCTCAACGCTGACTGCAGGAGAAAAAGACTTGAGTGCTGAACCTTGTGGGTGGGTGGTCAGAACTAATGGCTGACTCGAAGATGGCGCCAACATTGCCGTTTATGATTACATAACGAGTTGTAATGTTGCCGTTCGTTTTGTAGCAATTGCAAAAACTAAAAGCCGAGAACGAAAGGCTGAGGGCTGAGAACCGCGCTCTAACGCGAGTCGTCAGCAAATTGACCAACTCTGCCGCCAAATAGGTAACTGTGTTGAGTGAGCATTTGCTCCGTCGAGGCACTTTGCGGCGTAGTCGGGAACTTCTCATTTTAACGTATCTTACATAACTGTATGCTTTAGTTCATTCACGACACAGTCGACTTAGTCACACGTAGTACATTGTTTTGTGTGATTACAACTTGTTTACTAAATTTTATTTCGCTTTACTAAAGTAGTAATAACATGCATAAGGAAAAAATACTATTTTATTCTGTTTTAATTTTAAGATAATTTATGCCTATTAAATTTTGATAGTTTTCATCGATACAAACAATATAAATTTTTGTAGTACGAGAAACGTCTTGCGCGTATTATCTTAATATCTCATCGGATGTTTATTTAATAGCGTGCAACTTGTCATACTTGGGTGATATAGTTAAACATTAATTGTTTTAATGCAACTCTTGCGTTGGGGGTTTTCAACTGCGCCACTTTGTGTTCCTCGCCACAATCGCAGCACCGCAACATTAACCGTGTGCTATGGCGAGCATGTTGTGATACGTGTCTAACAAGGACCCTAGTTCTCAATCACATTGAAAACGTAGCTGAACTGAACTGAATCCATTTTGTGACGTCATATTTGACAGAACTGCACACAAGACCTGCCCCCGTAGCCATGTTACACTTACGATTGTCTATTTCTCTTTCTACGATTGCAAACGCTTGAAGGTTTGGCTAGGGCTAGACTAGATGGCGCAGCAGCTGATCAAAGACAGAAGTGTATTGATAATATTTCGCGGCATTTTGTATTTTAAATGTTCTTTTAGAATTTAAAATGCATAAATAATTCACTGTAGTGTCCATTTCAAATGCACATTAAAATAATTTGGTAATTTAAGCGCCATCTAGTTAGCAATGTTGAAAGGTTTGAGTTTCAAAATCGACAACTAGATGGCGCTTAAATTACCTAATTATTTTAATGTGCTTTCGAAATGGACATTACAGTGAATAATGCATTTTAAATGCTTAAAAAAAACATTTAAAATTACAAAATGCCGCGAAATATTATCGATACACTTCTCTGTCTTTGATCAGCTGCTGCGCCATCTAGTCTAGCCCTAGCCAAACCTTCAAGCGTTTGCTATCGTAGAAAGAGAAATAGATAATCGTAAGTGTAACATGGCTAGTGGGGCCTGCTCATTTTTACGTCGCAATAAAAGATAGAGCGACCTCACACGACGCGTTGTGGAACCGCAAAGCGTAAACTGCCAAAAGTCGCTTTTCACGATAATTTCTTTAGATACTGAGTTGATGGCAGACAAAATTGAATCATTAGCTCGCGTGCCAGGATTGAAGCCGTGATTGTAAAAATGCCTTAAATACATTTCTGGAATATCCGTGTTGCTATGTTTTTGCGTGCATAAAAACGTCATCATCGACAAGATAATTATGTACCTGTGCCACCAACTCCCTATCTATTTCCCATGCGATACCGCACAGAGCCGTGTGGGATCGCTCTTACGAGTTAGATACAATTTGAATGTCATCGAGAATCAGGGCCCAGGTACGACTACTCTCGACTATTAGTTACGCGTAGTCGGACCACTTTCGTGTTCCAGCAGATAATGTTGTTATGTCATTGTTATACTGCTTTTTTATATTAATTACTCGAGAAAATTTTAACGAATGTAAATCAAGATTATTTATAATACCAGTAAGACAAATAGCAAGCCTAGTCGACTGTCTGAATTATTATTTCGATAAAAATATAACAAGTATGGATGTATATAACATGAACAAAATAAATAAATGTCGTAAATTATAGTATGTTAAGTAAATTAGAATCTAGGCATTCGTGAATATGTAAAATAAAATGGCCTATAATAACTTATCTGGGAACTTGTGCCCGTGAAGTTTTGTCCAGGGTGTTGCATGACTGTCCCATTTAGAACAAACGAACACTTAATGCAAGGTCCACATTTGTATCATTTTGGTTTACCACAATCACCCCTATCGTATCGAATAATTGTCATAACTTGACCGTGGGTTTTAAAAGGCGAGTCCTGCTTTAAACGAATAACACTTTGATCAAACAGGCCCTGATTTATTTGCGAAGCAGTTTGGTCTAGACTGCTTCTTCTTTCCAGACTGGAAACTATGATTGCTGTTCAGCATATCTAAATATATCTATTTATGTTGTAACTAATTTTGCCCTTATGCACACTCCAGATTATATATTCGCCCTATATACAGGTCGGTATTTGTAAATAAAGAAATAAATAAATGTTTATTCAGCTTAACACGATAAAAAAGTACAAGACTTGATTAACACTAAATCTATGACTACACTAGCGGCACGCTATGATGGCCGGTTTGACACATTACAATAGTGATGTGGAATGTCAATTTATTCTCGAACAAAAAACAATTAAGTTTTGTTTTTGTACCTGATTAAATAGGTTTAATAAAACAAAAATGTATATGTTTATTTAATTTATTTGAACGAACTGAATATTTGAATGAAAATGAATATACATACTTTATATGCACACAAGAAACATATGAATACAAAAGATACCAAAAAAGGTGCCACAAAAGGCCATAATTAATCAGATTCGTCCATACTACTATTTTCACTGTCGTCACTGCTATCACGAGCAAGGGTCAACAGTAATGCAGTATCAATATTTGAAATCCAAAGCCAGGTCAAAACTATATCACAATCGCATTGCACTGACAGTTTATACTTTTCGAAGCAACGTCAATTCGAAACTGCTTTGTTTTGCATTGAGCATTGACGCGAGTTTGCCGGAGGTAGTAGTTGTGCTAGCCAGCGATCCTATGTGACGATCGTATTAGATTCCATTTTTAAAAATTTTCAATTTAGAAAACCAAATGCCGAGTTGTGGTATATATCATATAAAAATAAAAATTTTACCTTTTGTATGAAACAGCTGATATTTTTTTGCGATTTCAGAGGTTTGTCCACATAGTGAAAATTGTTCATATTCACAAGTACATTCACCCCTTAAATGGTGCAAATTGATTTTTCTACACTTGTATACATTTTAGAAATCAATTTAATAAATAAATTTTGAGTCCTAAACCTAAAACTACATTCGATAAAATTTATGAATCTCTGCACATCACTATCGTCAATAAAGTAATACAATTATTTCCTTCAAAGTCGTTATCAATTAATACGGAACTTCATGAGCGGACAAACGTCAAACCGGCCATCATAGCGTGCCGCTAGTGTAAATACATATTGTATGCGTACTTATAATTATTACAATAAAGCATGTATGTTATATCATAAAAGGCTACTTTTTGCCTCAGCATTATGCTGGAGTATTGGAAGGCTGCAGCGCTGATTTTCAGGCATAGCCTTTTGTGACGTTGCGACCCGACCGCGAGACCTGCCCCCGTAGCCATGTTACACTTACGATTGTCTATTTCTCTTTCTACGATTGCAAACGCTTGAAGGTTTGGCTAGGGCTAGACTAGATGGCGTAGCAGCTGATCAAAGACAGCTGTAGTGTAAGTGTAATTGTAATTGTTCAGTAAGTGTATTGATAATATTTTGCGGCATTTTGTATTTTAAATGTTCTTTTAGCATTTAAAATGCATAAATAATTCACTGTAGTGTCCATTTAAAATGCACATTAAAATAATTAGGTAATTAAAGCGCCATCTAGTTTGAGTCTCAAAATCGAAAACTGGATGGCGCTTAAATTACCTACTTATTTTAATGTGCATTCTTAATGGACACTACAGTGAATAATTTATGCATTTTAAACGCTAAAAAACATTAAAAATACAAAATGCCACAAAATATTATCAATACACTTCTGTCTTTGATCAGTTGCTGCGCCATCTAGTCTAGCCCTAGCCAAACCTTTGAGCGTTTGCTATCGTAGAAAGAGAAATAGACAATCGTAAGTGTAACATGGCTAAGGGGGCAGTATATACAAGATAAGTAAAAGCAAGAAATAAATAATTCAGATATCGTTTATCATTATTTAATATGAAATTGCGTAGGCGCATCGCATATTTAATATTACAAACTCCTCTAAGTATCGTGGTGCACGGCGGGACCAAGTGACAGCGAAGAGAATACATTCTCCAAAATGAAACAAATGTGGAAACCGAACCTTAACACTTCACAATGAACCATTTCCAAACTGAATAGTTAGCAACACCATTTATGACATATGATATGAAATCAGTAACGCTTTATATTACATCGAAAACATTGAAAATTTGATATCTCAAAGGGTATTCTCATTCTGTCATTTTAATGCACCTTAGTTATTTCACATAAACGAAAATGCCTTATAATAGGACTGTTACCGAGTATTTTTAACAGGCTTCCAAAAAGAGGAGATTCTTAATTCAGCGGGTTTTTTCTATGTACATACACCGATTTCTCAGAAATTCATGGACCGATTCGCGAGATTTTTTAATCTACTCAGGAAATTTGCAAGATGGTCCCATAAATCCAACTCCTCAATCCTGTTGCTTCAGTGGTATCCACATAACATGTGGAGATTTCGGAATTGTCGATTATTTACTAACTGTTATGGAAGGTACCAAGTAAAGACTATGCCATTGAAAAACAGGTACCAACAACAAATGATGCAGGGTACCTACCTATCGAAACTGTGAAGATACAGGAAATGCTGATTGTTAATTGATATTATAGGCAACCAAGTATATACTATGTCATTGAATTCCAGGTTCAAGCTCTTCAATCCTGACGCTTCTGGATACTTACTGCCCATTTAAACAATCATGTTGAAGAAAAACATTGCTAAAATGTTGCGAATTATACTTTCAGCATCAGCAGACGCTGCAGGCAGAGAATCAGCGGTTGAAGGACGAGAATGGCGCGCTAATACGAGTGATCAGCAAGCTATCTAAGTGAGATATGAACACTCATGTACACTCGTTTCCTAAAATAGTTTGTATATACATAATAATTATGTTTGGGAACCTTGATTGCAATACGAGATGTGGATCAATTTTATGTCTGTAAACGTTTTAGCTGCATCCTTATGAATTTAATACATTGATGTGTTGACGCTCGACGCTTTCGCTAGCAGTGCAGAGCGAATTTGAGCGTTGAATCTTTATTGATATAAAACTTTGCATTCGAAATAAAAAATCAAAATGAAATGTAGTGTTAAATGAAAATAAAATGAAGTAGAAAACTTTTGCAGCTGTGCGTAAGTATATTGTACTCATGATATACGTGCTTTGTAAATAATGAAAATTTGAGTGTATTAAAATTATTATATATATATATTATTATTATGTATTATTCTCTGTAATATATAGAAAAAAAATGATATTCATAATTTAATTTCAACTATTAATTTTTTTATTATTTTGACATTGGTTCTGAATTTTTTAATATACACGGACATGAAATAATTTTAAGTTTTTTAATATAAGTTTTATGTTAGGTTTCATGCGATTGACGACTGAATTCTAAAATATCTTAAACAATGAGGCCTTACTTACTGTAAAAGGCAACGCTCTAAAAATTAAGCTTTAGGAGCGATCTTGAGATTATTTGCAAGGTAGTATAAATAGTTTTATTATAAAAATTAATGGGCATTAGAAGTATATTACGTAGATTTTAATTTGTTTAATATTTTTACTATAATTTAATTATATTGTGTCTCCGATGATTCCGCGTCATCACTGAAATTGATATTAATTAACCCTTGCTCAAGTAATTATTCTAATTGAATATCTCTTTCTCAATCAAAATACAATTTTTTTAGTTCAGTTTAGTTTTAGTTAATTCGGTACGAAGGAACCGTTTCAACTAAAGATTATGAAGTTATTGATTAACAATCAAATATTCGTTCAATTCTATTTAAAGTGCTTTACGAATACTTCGAAAATGAAAACATAATATGAGTATAAATAAAGAAATATATTTTCTAAAAATGAATTATATAATATTTTTTCAGATCAAAATTATGTCGAATGGCAATTATTATTATTTTATATATATTAGAATTCGATCGTAAATGTATATATATATACATGTCATCGTCATAATGGACCTTATGGTAGTGTAAAAATATTAGAGATGTTCCGACTATCGGGCTTCTTACTTCGTACGTATTTCTCAACAAAATTTATATTACATAAGGAATTAATTACATTACTTGAAAACCTTGATTGTTAATTATTTTCCTTTTTTTAGTATCAGTTTTAAGAAGCACTTATAAAAAGTATATTTGAATAAAAAAATATTTCTATTCTATTCTATTCTATTCTGTTCTATTCTATTCTTACACAGTCACTTTAAAATGGAATCAGTCAGTTATACTAGAAACCGTGATCGGCCTGGCCAGTCGGCCGATTAGTCGGCCTCTTTACAACTGACTAATCGGCTAGTCGGCTGAAGTGATAGTCGGCACATGTCTAAACAAATATATAAAGTTTACCTTACAAATAATTTCAAGTTCTCCTAATCGGTTAGGTTTCATTATTAATCACAACCCTAGGATTTACACAGTAGATAAAAATAAAGAATAAAGTAAAAAAAATGGCGTTTTTAACACGTGCTCTAAACTAACGAATGTGTAAGCTTAACTATGTCAATTTTAAGATTCATTTCAGAATTCGGTCGTGGGTCAAGTATAAAGTTCAAAGAGTTGTTTGATGAGCAGTGGAAGCGGCGTTAAGGCAACTGTCTACACAGAGTCCGTACCGCTTAGCCATTTCCCACTCATCAACCAAAACCGAGCTCTAAGGTGAAACTGCACTGAGCAAAATAATAAAAGATAGATGCGCGAACACACGGATCAGTGCGGTTCCACCTTTATTTCGATTCGACAGCACTATAAAATTTTATTTAATAAAAAACTATTATATTCTATTTTCTTTTTATATTTTATTGACAACAAAAATTATAAACATTTTTGTCTTGAGTACTTATAATAATTTGTGTAATAATAATATAAATGCATGCAATTTATTTCTGCCATATGAGAGGGTGTATTGTTTTTACTATTCGATATCAAGCTGTTCCCAAAATAGCCTTTGTATTGATATTATATTCCTAATTTCCTAAACGATGTAAGTGTAAAGTAGATTAGCATTAAATAAATTTTTATAGATAGCCTGAAAGGGTTACAATATTGTTAGTTAATACATATATATCTCGAATTAATTATATATAATTTGTATGTATAGCTTGTTTAGTAAGCAATTATAGTCGCGAAATGATTGGAAATGTGATATATCGTCTTTTACTAAACCCTTGAACAAGTGTATGAACTTTAATTTAATGTTAGGAAGAATATATTGTTTCATAGTTAAGGTAATGATTTAACGATATTGATAAAAAAAGATTTGGATTGTGCGACCGGTTACTGTTTAATATCGTAGCGCAAGTTAGATCGATAGTAAATATTTTTTTCCCCAAGAATAATTTTATATAACTTGCACTTTATTGTATTGTATAATGAGCTTTTTTGGTTTATTTAATTTATTTGAAATAAATATTATGTTCATGATCTTGTTTGCTTTGTTTTTATTTTATTTTTTCCTTTTTAGATTATTCTTGTACATTACAAAACTAGGTCACGACTAGTAGGTACGGCATCTCCGAACGTGCCTTACACTTTGTGTTCGTTGATAAATAATTGTGGCTCTTATTAGGGCTTTTATCTATTTGTAATATTTTATGGAAAGTGGGCTTCCAAATGTGTGGGCAGCTGCTATTTACACTTTTCTCTTCTCGAGTTAAATCGCCTTCTCGTGTTTGGGGTTGTTTAGTTTTTTCAACTGATCATCTTCGGCTTGAATAATAAATGCCGATACACACGAGGCAGCATCGTTCTTGTTGGAACTAGATTTTAGATTTGGAGGACATTATTTATGCGGGAAGCTCGTGTTAAGAGTAGGTAAGTTGCATAAATCCACTTTTAATTGAATTCAGCTTTTACTCGTGTCTTCATCCGCTTGGATTAAGGTAAGAATAAGGCCTTTTTGCTAAACTAAAAAAGTAGATTAGTCAGACCAGACAGTCCACAAATATTTCTGCGGAAATCAGGAAGATGAGGCGGTAGATAAGTATAAGACCACACAGTCCACAAACATGTCTGCGGAAATCAGGAAGATAGGCGGTAGATTAGTCAGACCAGATAGTCCACAAACATATCTGCGGAAATCAGGAAGATAGGCGGTAGATTAGTCAGACCAGATAGTCCACAAACATGTCTGCGGAAATCAGGAAGATAGGCGGTAGATTAGTCAGACCAGATAGTCCACAAACATATCTGCGGAAATCAGGAAGATAGGCGGTAGATTAGTCAGACCAGATAGTCCACAAACATGTCTGCGGAAATCAGGAAGATAGGCGGTAGATTAGTCAGACCAGATAGTCCACAAACATATCTGCGGAAATCAGGAAGATAGGCGGTAGATTAGTCAGACCAGATAGTCCACAAACATATCTGCGGAAATCAGGAAGATAGGCGGTAGATTAGTCAGACCAGATAGTCCACAAACATGTCTGCGGAAATCAGGAAGATAGGCGGTAGATTAGTCAGACCAGATAGTCCACAAACATGTCTGCGGAAATCAGGAAGATTAGGCGGGTGTCGGGACCAAGTAACTGACAAGCCGATAAAAACTCCAAAAATGGGTGCTTGGAAATGATTGCGAAAAATAATCAACCACATGAGCTTAATAAAAACCATTTATTTTGAAATTCAAAACACACGCTTCTATTTATTTGTATCTATAGACATTATGAATGCGATTACTTAGCCTTAGAATTTATTCCTTCATTTTATAATAGATAATTAATAATATAATAAATGTCTCATAGAAATGTCTAGATTTTATTTATTTATTGTAGCAATGCTTAACACAACAGGTATAATCACGGTAGTAAGTAATACTAGAATATGTTTATGTATATAAATAAAAATCAATGTTTGTGTGTTTGTCCTCTATGTGTTCCGAAACCATTGATCAGATTGTGATTAAACTTTGGTAATTTCCTTATACTTTACGTGTCATTGCAGCGCATGCCAGGTTCAGCTATAGTACATAAACAAATTTTCCGCAAAGGCAGGAGTTACACTTGTAAGTTTTGTATTTACAAAATAATTAGCTTCTTCATGTTACTTTCCATTACTGGAAGTCAGCACTCAGTTTCTCCTTGCCGATGGCAAGACTCCCTTTTCTTTCATAGTCACGACTTCGTCCGCCTTCCACCTTTCTTTCTTTATCCTGTACTTTTGCTAGTAGTTCGCAGAGGGGGTACCCATCGTTTCGTAATGTATTCTATAATTCGGTGGTCCTTAGTGTTCTGCATTCAGGAAAAGATTTCAACGTTAGACACTCTTAATTCTAACTTAACCTAAGATTCGTCCATATTTCGTATATTATTACATGATATAATGTTACTGGTGTAAAAGCGGTATTGTCGCTATGATCGCAGATTTTATAAACCTTTTGTTCAGTATTGTTTAGTATTTTGTTATATAAAAATCTGTGTTCTCATAGTGTAAAGCTTGAAATGAATGATTCTGTGACTATAATATATAAATAAGTACACAGTAAATGTGTAACTTTTTATATTAATTTTAACTAAGGGTAAAGACAGACACACCAAAATGCGTCACATAGGCAGGTATGTTTTGCATTGGATTTGTGTCATGGTTTGTAATGTATCTACGTAATGTATGAATTTGTATACGAGTTCTCTCACCGAAAGTGTCGATGCATGAAAGCCTGTAAAGGTCGTCGCTCACTTATCAACCCGGACTTCATATTATATGAATATGCACTCACTTATCGAGTCCCAACTCTCACGGGATCGCAACCCTCGCTCTCAAGCTGACCATACGCCGATGAGTGAACAACTCTGTCCTCGCAACCCCGTGTAGGTCCCGAGTAGACTATTTTGTGACTCGATTAAAGGATGATGCCCTCACGTGGCGTCCACCGCTAATAACTTGCCGCATGACATTAGATCTACCGCGAGAGCCACTCATCGGCGAATGGACGCCGAGCGAAGAACGGTGCTGGTCGGGTGCCGTTTTGTACGTGTTTCCACGCATAGCTGACATAATTACAAGATCCAACAGATATGAAAATAAACTTATAATTCCAAGACAAAGAATAAATTTATTTAAAAAAAATATTTACTGCATGGCCGTACGCCTCTATAATAAGTTACCGGACAGCATGAAAAACCTAAATGCTAATCGATTTAAATCAAAACTATTTAAAATACTTTTAAACAAATGCTACTATACTGTTGATGAATTTATTCAGGACAAAAATATTAATGACATTGTTTAATTTTTTTTTTGAAATTAATAGAACTGACATTTATATAACAGTTAGAATGAGAATGACATTGTTTGAATTTTAAAATGATAGATTTAAAATAAGTATTAAATTTTGTATGACTATTCTTTTGCATGCTACTATGTGGCAGATTGAAGCGCTTAGATAATTGTATAAGATCATATTAAGTACTCAATCTTGCAAATAAAACATTTGAATTTGAATTTGAGAGCAGCGATCTTAAACGAGGTTACCAAAGAAACGAATTCGAATTTCCCATTGGTATACACGACGCACTCGCACATGCGTCTGCGTGCGAGTTGTGTGTCATAAAAACTGGTTAAAGTAAGCCTATAGTACCTAAAGGTAAAAATAACTGACACAATGTTTGCCTCAATTAGTAAAAAAAAACTTGAGAGGTGTCAAGGGACACCCGGATGGAACGTAGTTCCTTTCGATTACATTGTGTTCGTTATTTTCGCGGTACCCTAATTTTTTATAACTTATAAGTTATAAAAAATTAGGGAAAAATTCCACATGTAGAAATTATTTAAAATAAAATTCAAAATAGAAAATTCAGTCTGTCGAGCTTGGATTGGAACCATCGACTGTGAACTGTTAGGCGACTGCCGGAGCCACTAGGCTACGGAGACCTAATGTTGTATCGCGAAAATACCGAACACAATGCAAAATTAAAATTCACATTCAACAAAAAAGTGTCGGTTTCAAAAATGTGTCGAGTGTCGGTTCCTTAATTTTTTCCGTCTAGCCCCCTTCCGTACCGCGTGATAAGGAACTTACGTTCCAAAAATTTACACATAGTAGGCAAATTATGTAGATTTTTATCGAGAAGTAGAAGTAGACGTAAGATTTTACCAAGAATGTTACGCACATAATCTTGTATAATTCTTTCCAATAAAGAAACGAATATCAAATAGCGTAACTCATGATTTCCTCTGACTCGCAAATTATGTAGGTATAATACTATTGAGCAAAAATTTTTTCAGTTTATGTTTGTTAACTTTAAACCATGGAACAAGGAATAACGACTACGTCTAATCCTACTTCCATGCTTTAAACTCAGGGTTCTGAGCTTAGACTTGGGTTCTGAGGCCGTGTAAATTTTTGTAAATAGGTTACACAAGAGTTACGTATATCTGCCAAATATTTATGAAGTGTCAGTCAAAATGACATTTGCCCATGCATTTGCCCCATGGAACTAGGAATTACGACTATGATGATTTGCCCGTCCCTGTCCTTTATCAATAAAACATTTGACAGATTTACGCTAACATAACGAGTTACTTATAGAACACATAATAAAGGTGTTCAAGGTATCTCATACACAGATCTCATATATCATCTTCAGGACTGTTACCTACATAGATTTTAATTAATATCTCAATAATAATATAGACATATTGCCTACACAGAGGTAGAGATCCATCCGTACATAATATATCCTTCTACCTACGTATGAATTAGTATTTAAATACAAAATATGAACGTTATTTTAACTAGTTATAACTTTTATATTAATTAGTACGGATCAGTGGACCACGATATATTTAGTATCCGAAGAAACTTTTCTAAAACATTTGTACTAATTTATCTTGTAGCTATACCTACGTAGATTAATTATTATTATAGCAGCCATTTTTGTCTAGAATCTAGATCATCAACCTAGTCTTGCCGTAAATATTTTATTGGTTTTGCCCTTGACTTGCCGTAATGTTAAGCTGTTTCTCGACTTCTACATAGACCAACAATTTTAATCAGCGCGGTATGTACCTACGTAGTCATTGTATTTTCATATCTATAACAATACGAAAAGGGTTCTCATTCAAGAAGAGGCCTTTACCCGGGTTGGGTCTGTCACTTCAAAATACACAACATTGAAGCTCATGAGATCGAACACGTTACATCGACACAGCCCGTCCTCACGGTGTGGTTCTCACTTCTCACCTGCGCCCGCAGCGCTTGCGGTACAGCTGTTTTATTTCAATGCTCACGACACCGCAGGTTTATGCGGTCCCGCAGCCGCCGCGGTTGCGAGATAGGACCACAAAAATGGGCTCGGAAGGATAGAACACATTCCACCTACAATACGCCGCTTCGACCGGTCGTAGAGTCCGCGGGCGACTTCAGCCAAGCGGGTGACCGCGTCCCGCGCGGTTCTGCTGCGGGCGCCGCCATGAGACCCGCACCCATCGCGGGCGCGGGTGAAAACCGCTCTGTGAGTAAGGGGCTTTATACTACCAGTAGTGGGCCGGTGATGGGTGGGCGAGATTAATGAATGAATAATAATACGAAAATTGAATTATTAAATATTATATACTCTATATAAAAAAACTATAAGTGACGTTTAACCGAGGAATAAATTGGGCGTTCTGACAATTTTTGTATTGAAAATACTGTCAAAATATCAAATTTACGCTCGGATGACTTATTTTACGTTGGTGAAAGCGGCCCTAAGAAGATCTATTACTAATAATTGTAAAAGGCAATTACGAGTAGGTACATGTTACTCTACATAGTGTAACATTATAATAATTAGAATGAAAAAAGAACAAAGTGATTAACTAAGACACGAATTTCAAGAAAAAGAAATATAATAATGATAATAATATAAAATAACTTACGATATTTAAATTACATTATAGTATAAAAGTACGGCCAGACTAGGTTTATCGATGTTAAATTACGTAAATATTAATAATATGATGTCCTGTTTGTACCAATACATTGTCACATCTACTTGTCTATTTTATAAATAAATCGAGTTTATGACAATACCTTGTTTTCATGTTTTTTTGTAGTAAAGTGTTTACCAAATCTAACAGAATGGTGTCTAAATACGTGGGTTGACTTATTTATTTATTGAGACTCTTTACTACATACTTAATTATTTGGATAAAAATTTGACTTCCAATTTTCAAACTTTGGACTAGATACGTTATTGAATCCAGGCGTTAGTCGCTCACTAGACGAAATACAAGTAAGCAAGCACTAAAGTTCCTGCTAATTTATTTTCTTTGTTTTATACACAGAGCTAAGCATAAAAAATATTAATTAAGTTTTAATTAAGTTACAAAACTTTCTTCATCTTGTTAACGTTCAGCTTAATCGAAAATGTATCCTTCTAGGTAGCTATATAAAATGTTTAAGTAGGTAATCCAATTAATAAGTTTGCCCTCTCGGTGAACACAAATAGTTAAGTTACTTACTCTTAGATATTGAATTCCAAATCACTCAATAAGTTTCTTTCGAAGGAGCTACCATTAGGGTATACCTTATCCATTGGTAGCTCCTTTAAAAGATAATAGAAAAATATACAAGAATAGGTAGGTACGTTTGGAAGAAACGTGTTAGGGGAAATACTCATAATGGAGTGTCTATGTCTAAAAGATAATTTATTGAATAATAATAAGCATTATTATTATTATCGTTCCAAAATTCCCAATAACTTTTTTATTATTTCCACAGTGCCATCTGTGTAAAACACAGTGAATTACGAAGTTAGTTGATACAAGTGACGCCATCTACATTTTACCACCTAAACGACTAGGTTTGTATTAAACAGAATGACTTCAATGATTAAAAGGTACAAAGATAGCTTTACAAAAAGTAACCAGTCATCACTAGATGTCACTGAATGCTCAAAAGTACAGGCATAATGTACTGTAAAAAAATACCTAGTTAAAAAACTCGACTGCTTCTAGTAAGACGGGGTGGTGTAAGGATTTTATCGATACCCCATACCTCTAACCAAATCTGTTTAGGCATTCAATGTTGTGTGATAACTGCTGTAGCCTGTACCTACACATTTTCATTCGATTTTCATCAATGGACAGTTTGATATCTTCGAACTATACTATTAGACAATTTAAAAAAGAATTTATTGAATAATATTTAGCAATAATATTAATATCGTTCCAAAATACTCAATAACTTTTTTTTATTATTGCCACATTTACAGTGCCATCTGTGTAAAACATAGTGAATTACGAAGTGACTTAATAGAAGTGACGCCATCTACATTTTACTACCTAAACGACTAGGTTCTTATTAAACAGAATGCCTTCAATGAATAAAAGGTACAAAGATAGCTTTACAAAAAGTATCCAATCATCACTAGATGTCGCTAAATGCTCAAAAGACCAAAAGTACAGGCATAATAGGTAGTTCTTTTATAATTCATTTATTAAAATAAATAAAAATAATAAAATTAATAAAATAAATTCTTAAATAATATATAAATATATTATATATAATATTCTTAAATATATATAATAATTAAAAATTAATATTCTTAAATAAATATAAAATAGACTTATTTCGTTTTAACGTACGAGTTTATGTAAATAAAAATACGAAAAATAAATTAAAATACGAGTACGTACCACGATAATTGTTTTTTTAAAATGTCGATATTTAGATCCAGTTGCATGGACCCTGGTCACGACGGGACTGCGGTGTTGAGAGACGTCAAGTTGAAGATGTCATGGGTAGAATGAAGAATCTATCTACCGGCCTTCTTTGTCTTTTTTACGGAACGTTATTTAATTTTCGGCAATCTGGCAAAATACACTCACAACATCACTTTTTAATTTTGGTGCTGCACGACGCTTTCCTGGCTTGCATAATTCTACCACTGGATGCCACATGCTTGATAGCTTCAAACCGTCTTCACGATTGAAATTCCGGTGTTTACGAATTTCAATCGCTTCACGCACTATCCTCGGAATATAGTGACGGTCTGTGGAGAGAACTCGAGGGAGTTTGATCCAGTGCTTTGTTTCTGTCCAGGAAAAGGAGACGATGTGGCAAAGTATCTACACAAAATGTGAAGCAGTTCAGCACTTCTCTGAGAGGAGACCTGCGCTCAGTAGTGAGCCGTTGATGGGTTGCTAATGAGTAGGTACTGATGAATGATGTACAAAATGTTAATAAAAAAATATTTATATCAAAAAAGATTTATTAAACGAACACATTAAAACAAATAGGTACGCTAATGTAGATACAGTAATATATTTGTTATCTATTTATACAAAATATAACAGACTTGATTCATTATTAAATCCACACTCAGACCACTTACATTAACAATCACATTAATATTAAAACAAAATAAAATACAAATGGAACGATACATAAGTACTTAATCTATTCGAATTTGAGTTCAGGCATTTTTCTATAGGTACTCCTACTTAAAAGATTAAAATAAAAACTGTTTCTCTGTCGTATCTAACTTGCCTGAGCGCTTTAAAATACGACTTTATAGTCGTATTTTTAATTAGACGCAATAAACAGACAGGATTTATCTAATGTCATATTGTATGCCATATGTTTATTAAGTTGATTTGGATACGAGCAGTGCAAGACCGCGGCATGTGGAAGTCTATGCAATAGGTCTATTTTTGTCCAACGATGGACGCCTATCTCTCAAAAAGAAGAAGATTATTTAAGTAATTTAAGTAATAGTGATTAGTCCCATGCGATTGTGTAACTGTAAGAGATTTTATAATTATCTTCATTTGACAGCTAAGTAGAACTTACGTGTGTATAAAAATGAAACGAAAGCTCCGAACAAACAATAATTACGAGTTATATTCCTCACGAAAAACATCCCTACCGTAATGAGTGCGTGATCCATGACGATTCTTTTATCACAACACTTGGTATTTAGTAGTCCGAAAAAACGGCAACTAGAAAAATGTCTGTTTACTTTATCTGAATAAAAATACGACTTTGTAGTAATAGTTATAGTATAGTTGGAAAAAGTTGAAGCTTTGAAGTTTACAGAAGTGCTTTTGCAGCGAGGAAAAAAGACCAAAAATGAATTCAAATAAAAGCAACTTTCAATTTTCACATTCATTTCAATTTTTAGGAAGTAAAACTAATAGACTATTTGCAATAGTAAATTAAATATTGAAATGTTTAAAAGTAGATAACTAGTTAACCCTACGTCAAAATTTATCACAAATAGATTGTAATTATTATTATCTGTTTTTCTATCCTAATAAATCTCTTGCTAAGTACTTACTGTGTTATACATGACTTAAATGCATGCTTTACATAATTTTATGCATAAATGACAAAGTAGCATGAATAGTTTTGAATTTACAAAAAATAAGACATTTTATTACAATATTTTATACCTACCTTTTTCTAGACAAGAACTATACAACAACAAGAACTATAGAATTCGCTGAGAATAGTTCGTTGATTCCGAATATATTGTACTTATGTGTTATGTGTGAGTTTTCATTACACATATATATGTACATGTAATGAAACATGTATATCATGTTAGGTATATGTATGTAGGGTACAGATGGTTATATGCTCAAAGGGTACAGAGGTTAGTTTGGCAGAAAGATTGTCTAAGGTATAAGATTAGATTCGAAACTAAGTTGAAAACGAGAATGTTTCGTTTTCTTTAAAACAATAATATGGTTTGTTAAAAAAGAGGTTTGGTGTAAGTGTAGTTAATAAATGGTTTGTTTAGTTTTAGGGCGACTATTTTTTAATGAACAGAAATATTAGGTCTGTAGTTTTGTATAAAGTGAATGGTAATTTTTTGGCATTAGTGTTAGGTATTATGCATTTTTATTTAATATAAGTATAATTTACAAATAGTTTTACTTACTAACTATGTTACCATATAGATCAATAAGCAGATTCAGATTTATAAAATAATATGTCTCACATACAGCAAATGAAAATAAAATACCTATACAGGTGTTTCGCTGATATTGCTAAAATATAATATCATTGATCTCGTACAACACCACTATCCTTTGAGTATTAAACCAACACTTAATACTCAAAGCCACTATCGGATAAAAGACCGAAAGATGTTGCAAAATAATTAAAAAGTAATAATATACACAATCATAAACATAATCTAGCATAAATATAAATATAGTATTTCATACAATTTCCAACTCTTTTTACATCTTTGGTTAAATACCTAGTAAGGGTTGGTGACCACTCGTAACACTTCATATTTTAATTCTCAAAACACATGTCGTGAAATCCAAATTACTAAACGCACATTAGATTTTCCGAGCTAATCAACCCGCTTTTGCACTGGTGGGCTTTTAAATCTGTTTAAGTATCTTTCGCCAATCACAGGTACTCTCGCTCTCAGGAAGCCGACTTGATGGTCCATTACGTGCTGGGCTACGAGATTTTCATTCAGTTTTCACCATTAGATAGCCTCATTCTGCAAGGATTGATTAATTTGGCATTATTAAGGAAGGTGAAATAATACGCCTCGGTTCAGCTACACTGTGGCGTTTAGATTTAACCTTCCCAGTTCAATTTTGTCTAAAGTGCGTTTAGTCTACATGTTTGTATCGGTAACCATTCAAAAGCCCAAAGTAACTACAAATATTGTAAAAATATCTTGGCATTAATAGTCCATTGAACGAATAGGGTATTTTACTCTTTTTTTGTAAAGTGTATTTTGATATTAAGGTGATATTAAACCACTTAATTTAATTATTAAACACTAAAATTTTATTCAATCGATAATCACTTCAAAAATGCATTTAATTTTGCATTTAAATTTCCGCGCTTAAACTTTAGATGCCATGTGATCTGGATAGTAAGTTCGTTCGCTCAAATCATTGGCGCGCTTTGTAAAGCCGACACAAAGCGGCGACCGGTTCATGCCGAAAAGCGGCGCGACCTCCGTGACCCGCTGTTTACTTCAGTGAGTCGCGCTAAATGTAAAATACCTTTGTGCCTGTATCGCAAACTATTTGAGAGGATGAACTTTAAATACTGACATGATGACGCAGTGTAATGGCGATGCCCGTTTCGAGCATCTCGCATATGTGTAGCACAGATAAAAAAGTGAAAACTTTGAAATAAAATATAAAATTTTATAATTTTGTGAACTGAAACTTACACATCCCGATTTCTTATTGCCTAAGCTATCTTATCTTATTTAAATATTTTTAGATAATTTCTCACTAGGAGTAAAATACCCTATTTAAGGCAAGACCGCTGAGCGACGTATTATTTAAATAAGATTGAGCGACACAAATAATTATAATCAAATACCTAACGTACCGCGTCCAAATACCAACAGTAAGCCACACTTTTTTGGATAGAAATTGCGTTTAAAAGCTTCGTGTTCTTGTAGGATGGTAATTGGAATAATATACAAAAATATAAATCATAATAATAATGATTAATATATAAAATCGAAAGTATTTAGTAATATTTTAAAGTCTTAACTATCTATGTACCTTTCCACGCTTCGATCACTAATATGACTGATAAAGGCATGCAAGCACACTGGATAGTTTAAAAATAAATAAACTACACAGAAGAGGGGCGTGGCTTGCTATTAGAATTTGGACGGAGTTGCATTGCGGTATATGCTAATCTCTAAAAGAATACTAAAAATTACTATTTTACATAATATGCTTTATGAGTTATGACACATAAATAAAAAAAATAAACTTACGTGATTAATTTCTTTTCTTAATAGATACATAACTAACTATCAATGGTTATCTGGTGCAAAGCTGAACGCACATTAACAGTCTCCTCAATTAACACATTTTTCAATAGTAAGGTCCTACTATGAAAATCGTGCAGCATAACTTGATGTAAGGAGCTCCCACACATCGAACTGAACACATCAAAATCTATTACGTTTTGATAACTACGTGTGCGGTCAGTATAGTGTTACTGAATAATTAATTCGTTGTCGTTTACGTGACGATGGTTTTGAAAACTCCAATCACTTAAAACTATTCTTTCCTAGGATAGCGATACCGTCACAGCTGCAGCGGCCTTAAAATGATATCACTGCAATATTGTCGTTTAAAACAAGACAGCGCGGTGTTCTCGAGAACGTTTTTCGATATAGTAATCCAACAAATCCAGTCTCTTAAAAAAAAAAAAAAAGTTACCTTGAAAAATTAGACCTAGCTACGGGAATAATGCAAAAATAAATTTTCCCTTCAAACTTTTTTAAACAATTGTGTTAGTTTTACAATTAAAACAAACTGTGCAAAATGAGGCGTATTAATCTTACCATAGGTTTTCTAACTCACTCGAAATTATAAGAAAACAAAGTTAGAACTTTTTTTTACGGGCATGACCGAACGAACGAAATCCGAGGGATAAATTGAGCGTTCTGACAGTTTTTGTAATGAAAACTCTGTCAAAATACAAAATTAGCGTTCGGATGACTTATTTTAGTTAGGTACGTTGGTGAAATCGGCCCTTAATGGTTAAAGAGCGGTGGTATGTACTCATATAACGTTCGCTATGTTAAGGTGGAAGACACAGTTCTGCCCGCGAAATTAAAATTTAATTTGGTTTTTCGCAATTTGTAAACTAATACGACAAAGTAGGCTTATGACATTCTAATTGCGACAATGGCAGTATCATCTTCACAGGTTTATATAAAAATCTTTACTTGAAAGTGTCCAGTTTAAGAAATTAATCAAAATATCGACTAATTTGTGAGTAACTCACGTCCAACTCAGTATTTTGATTAATTTCTTAAACTGGTCACTTTCAAGTAAAGATTTTTATGTAAACCTGTGAAGATGATAATTCTACTGGCGCAATTAGAATGCCATTAGCCTAGTTTGTCGTTTTAGTTTACAAATTGCGAAAAACCAAATTAAATTTGAATTTCGCGGGCAGACTCGTATGATCATCCTTAAGACAAAGCCTCATGTGTAGGCGATCGTCATCATTTTTTTAATCACTGTACATTAAACACGCTGCTCTCAACAATGGAAAGCAAAAAAAATCGTACCCGAAAAGATCATCCGCGATAAATATCGCGATGCTCTGCGAAGAGGATGACGATACAGACAGATGTAAAGGCATCGCTATCCTAGAGAACCAGAGCTTACAAGGCAATGGATTACAACTCACAGGAAGTGTGCATCAACGAACTGCCACTCCGTTTATGGTCACCACAGCGCTAGGGCCTGTTGGTTCAGGCTCGTATGCGGAATCTGTATCGCTTCGTCTTCCATATGCTACATTTTCAGCTAAACTCTCACTGTAGGGAGAGTCGTACAGATTGTCGCTGACGCGATCGTAAATGTGCCTTCCGTTAGTATCGTGCAGTGTCGCGTAGCTCATAACGGCCGCGTTTTGGTCCTCCTTTCGTTCAGCCCCTTCGATGTTTTCCGTATTCTTAACTGGTGTCGCCTTTCGTCTGTAAGCATTTATCATTATCAACATAAAAAATGGTTAAGGATACCAATTTGATAAATTAATAAGACACTTTTATAATCATTTCAATTGCATGCAAGTAATTTTTTGATTTATTTAAGCTGCAGACACATTACTGTGTAGTGTTTTGTTGTGTGTCGCAACGCAACCTGGTATGTACGACCAATTGGAGCGTGCCAAATTAATGTGCCGTCTTTATAATTATCTTGTACTCCCGAGTGAATTACGTGCAGGATTACATTACAAACACAATACTCACAGTCTCAAATAAATAACTCCCAACAGCATTAACAAAAATAGAACAACACCGCATCCAACGCCAACACTGAGTGGCAGCGCTCCACTATCCGCCGCTTCGTTGGATATGAGTTCACATCTCGGCTCTTCACCAGACCATTTGCCGTCGTCCATACACTTGCGAAGGAAAGGCCCAACCCTCTGGTACTGAGGCAAACAGTGATACTCGATCGAACTTCCAAACAGCGTCGAAGTGTTTGAAATGATGATGCGCCCATTCTCGATAGTTCCAGGTGACTTGCAGTCAATAGCTGCAAATATTTTTAATGCCAATTAATGTAAAATCTCTTATATAAATAGTAGGTATATTAGCTGATGCTACTTCGGATTTAAGTTATTAATAGATCTCTCAATAACTTAAATCGAGACTTAAAACACGAGATCTCGTGTGAACTCATTGATACTCGTATTCTAGGATACAAATTAGTCTGTGTACGTCTCCGGTAAGTCCGGGATGCATGCTATTTTTAACCAACTTCAAAAAATAACAAAAAGAGGAGGTCCTCAATTCGACGCGTATTTGTTTTTATTTGTCGATGTTACTCCATATCTCTATCAAATCTTAACTGATTTCAATAATTTTTTTTAGGCAAATGAGTATGCAAAAAAATCATCCCCACCCACCAACAGATTTCAAACGTATATCAGTTAATACATCACGGTAGTCTGATGATTTTTTATTATGACGCCGCCGTAAGATTGGGGTTTTCATGCAAATCGAGTTAGAATTATTAAATATTTATTCATTTTTCAGTGAAGTGTTTTGGATACCAGTTTAGAAAATTACAACTATAAAAAGAACATACAGGAGCATTAACCAGCTAGAAAAAAGCTATTGTAAGATGCGTTTCTGAGACGCAGTGAAAAAAGCGAAACGAGTAGATAAGGTTTATACTCGTAATGTAAGATATTATTTCGATTACTTACGTATGCATACTGGTGGAACTCCAGCCCACAGGCCTCTAGGCATACAAGTTCTTGTCTGGTTCCCCTTCAGACTGTACCCACGCTCGCAGCGGTAGTGAGCTTCCCCACCAATGCCCAGGGTCGAACTTGCGACAAGCAATCCGAGACTGCCCTTAATTTGGATAGATGGATCCGTGCACGTGATTTCTGCAAACAAAATAACCTTCTAACTAATTTTCCAAGGCAGGTAAAGGTTGAGTAATTGGATGCGGCGGGTAGTTGGACACGACGACATTAATAAATTATGATTTACTAAAAATACAAAAAAAAAAGGAAAGTGAGAAACATAAAACAATATTTTGATTATGTGTCACTAGATAATACTGAATTTCTAAGAACATTTAATAACAATATGGTTATTCAATATTCTTAGAGTTCCTCAGTAATTCAAGAACGAAAGTTGTCCACTTGTTATTGAATGATGCAAATGAACGCGATATTAGTGCCTGGGTTCGGGCAACAGTGCGATAATATGGAACCATGAACAATTTATTCTTTCGCGGGCGAAGATTCAATCTTCTCCCTCTAAAACGTTCCCTCAAATATGATTGAGCGAAGCAATGGATCATGTGTCATGCTCGTGAACGGGTCCACCAGCGGGAATGGGGCTACTTTCTGTCTGCCCGCCATGTGTTGAATTATAATTAGGTATGCTTTTGTGGAACTCATTGTGCAAACACTGCATACATAGCATAGTATCTATTGAATTGTACACTTGTTTTGAAAAGAGCAACCGCCGAGTTTCTTGCTGGTTCTTCTCGGCAGGAAGGGCATTCCGAACCAGTGGTAGACTCATCGACGATTCAAAAGCACTTGTAAAAAAGTTTATTTGAATAAAAAACATTTCTGTTCTATTCTATTCTATACAAAATTCACCTTTACAAACTGGCGCCTCAGAGCTCCACGTGCCATTGTCCTGGCACAATCGTCGTGACACGCCGTCCAGTTGCCAGTGTTCGTCGCACTCGTACAACGCTGCGGCGCCATAGTACGTAGCGTTCGTGGCAAGCGTCACCTTCCCGTTCTGCAAACGCCCTGGATTGCCGCAGTCCACATCTGCAAACATGTGCCAGTGCGATTATTGCCTGCCATTAGTAGTACGTACGTACGTGAGACAGTGATAGCCTAGTGGTTAGGACTGGGGTCTCCTATTCGGGGGGTCGCAAGTTCGATCCTGGGTACGCACCTCTGACTTTTCGGAGTCATGTGCGTTTAAGCAATTAAATATCACATGCTTCAACGGTGAAGGAATAATCGTAAGGAAATCTGCACGCCTGAGAGTTCTCCATTCCAAATGAGTGTAAAGTCTACCAATTCACATTGGGCCAGCGTGGTGAACTATGGCCTAGAACCTTTCACTGATAGGAAACCTTTGCTCAGTAGTGAGCCGTTAATGGGTTGCTCATGGTGATTATGATGAATAGTACGTTAACAAATTCTTTATCACTAAACTGAAATAGTCACTGATATAGCTCAGCGAGTCGTGAAACTGAAGTGGAAATGGGCGGGCACATAGTTCGAAGAGCTGATGGTCGTTGGGATCCCAAGGTGCTGAAGTGGCGACCCCGCACTGTTCCGGCAGACCCCCCACTAGGTGAAACATTGACATCAAATGAGTCACAGGGAGCCGCTAGATACAGGCGGTGCAAGACCGAGATCTGTGGCCATGCTAAGAGATCTTTTTTCAACAGTGTACGTCTATCGGTTGATAAAGAAGAAGAAGAAAAAACTGCAATATAATGCCTCAGGGGATTGAAATGGTTTGAGTGGATTGTATAGCACCTCAAGTGTTACTCTCAGACCAATGGTGCATCACAGAGATTTCCCAGAGTGCACTAGTAGATTTAGCTAATTAATCTTAGAAAATATTGCATAGATTGTCTGAGCATGAATTGTGAAAATGTTCAAAGTGCAAGTACGAAACCTCCACTCGGGGACTTTCAAGCTTCCTTTCTCTTCCTTGAGAGAAGACAGTATCTCGACAAGTTAATCAAGTAATCATAATGGCGACGCGTCGCCACGCTAGAAATCTGTTTTACGTGCCGCTATAGATGTTTCACATCAAAAGTCTGAAGACTGAAAGAGTGGGCACAACCCTAACATTAAACAGTAGATACAATATAAAGGCTGATGAGGGTCTGGAATCTAGATTAATGAATATTTGTGATATTATGCGAGATAGGTACTTTTAAATATAAATTTATTTCCTGTTATTAAATATTCACGTGCCGTTTGTAAATTGAAATTTAAATCGAATTATTTTCGAGGATGCGGATTAATTTGAATACCGATAAACTGAATGACTGTAAAATTATCTGAATCATTAAAATATTATTGGAAATGCTGTAAATCATGCATCAAGCACTTTGAGTATATAACCAACACATCAAGCATCACTTTATACCGATATTATTATTTCTCCGTAGCCCATAAAACCTAGCAACTACCTAGGCTTTTGTTATGAAGGAGAAAATAGGTAGGTACTTAATAATAACTGATTGTTTCATAGGTTTTCTTATCTAAGATAATTTCGTCTTAGGTACCTATTATAAGTAGCTCGATCTAGTAAAAATTATGTATGTAATTAATAATTATCGTGATTTATAATAATCTACTTCCTTTTCGGACGTTTTGGCGGATGGGAGCTAGATGAAAAATGTGTAACAATTTTCCGTCACGACCCTTGTTGCCTTCGTTTATTATGTCACGTTCTATCAAAGCTTTGGTGGCGCAGCGGTTAAACGAATGAGTGAAACTATCGGTTCGGAGGTTCGAATTCTGACTTCTGGGCTCTGTTTCATAAAACTCGACAGGTTGACAATTTGTAAAAAATAACGTAATTTGTCGGATTGTCATGACAATTGTCGTTTCATAAAACTTGAGAATTAATAAATCTTAATAATTATATATAAATTACGTGTCACGTTGTTTGTCCGCGATGGACTCCTAAACTACTAAACCGATTTTTATCAAACTTCGTAACTATCTGTAATTTGGTCCAACTTATAAGATAGGATAGTTTTTTTGGATTGGGATATTTTATTTGTTTTATTTATATAGATAAGTTGGCGGTACGAAGTTCGCCGAGTCAGCTAGTTAGGTTTATAAATTATTTAGCGACGACAGGCTTACGACAGAAGAAACTTTTGATATAAGGTTCATACCTACTTCTATGGTTACGTGGTTCTTCCTACTTCCATGGTTCATAATAATAGAAATAGTAGGTAGACACTTACTACTGTGGTGATACGCTGGCTACTTTAGAGGTACGCAGGCTACTGTAGAGTTACGCCAGCTACTTTAAACTTACATTGGCATTTTGGTGTGACTCCGCTCCATTGGCCATTATCCTCGCACGTGGAAAGGCTCTCACCCACAACTTTGTACCCTCGCTCGCACCGATACTTTACAAGTGCACCGATGCGGTACGTGTTTCCGCTATTGGTGCTCACAGATGTCCGAATGAGCGTACGGCCGTGCATGCGATCGTTTCCTGTTACTGATACGATACTGTTTTCTGCTACTATTGGCTCCGGGCATCTGATTTCTGTAACATAGTGAATAAATGTTGTTTAAATTGATGAAATAATTAAGGCTGTTCACTAGTTTTGAATGTAAGCTTTCTATATTCTCCATTGAAAATCCTACTAATATTATAAATACGAAAGTTTGTGAGGATGGATGTATGGATGGATGGATGGATGGATGGATGGAAGGATGGATGGATGGATGGATAGAAGGTTGGATGGATGGAAGGATGGATGGATGTTTGTTACTTTCCACTCCACAACGAATGAACCGATTTGGCTGAAATTTGGAATGGAGATAGCTCATACCCAGGATTAACACATAGGTTTTTTTATACCGGAAAATTACCGAGTTCCCTTAATCCAACCTTAAACCTTAATCCACGCGGACGAAGTCGCGGGCATCGTCTAGTAAATCATACTCGTGAAAGAATTATTTCGATACGTCAATTAGTTTCCAAGATATAGAATTTTAAAGTGAGCGCGCGACCACCCTTGTTCAATGCGCGTGACGTCATAGTGCAACACTCGTTCAGCCCGTTCCTGCTCTTCCGTAGGGTAGGTATTGTGTGCTTGCGTTTCAACTTAATTTTTTTAAATTGCGAGAAATTGTTTATTTTTCCTTAACTATCTTATAAACTTTAAGGAAAAATATAACAGTTTCATTGATATCACTATTCTTATAATTATAATATACTCATATTAATAGTTTATTATATGAATAGTTGTATGAATGAATTAATTAAATTATTGATTTAGGATTGGTAGTCGCTTCGCACACTAAAACTTCCAATCCTACGACAGAGATGGGTTGGAACGTCTCGATAAAGCAGGCTCACAAAGAGCTGTATAATGAGGATGATGACAGTCAGTCTAAGCGGATTTTCCTTCGTAGGTACCTAATTCATATTGAATACGAAACCCTATATCTAGCTAGAGACAGTCTAGATTTCAATGAATAGGTTTGCCCGATAGACTACCAATTCCCTATAGAAATTAATGTCTGGAGCTTTATTCAAGAGACACAGAGAGACTCGGTTGACAAATTAGATCCTGTTCACATCAATTATTAATTATTTTTGAATAAGATTGAATTACTAGGTAGTTACAAAATAATTATAATATATCGTCGCTGTAGTTGGAAAATTAAATGACTACACGTTTTGCGAAATCGACTTTATTGCATTTTCAGAAAGTCCAATTAAAGCTGCATCTTTGTATAATTCTAATTTTTGATTATCATCATTAATTAAAAAGTTATATGAAAATGAATCTTGCAAGGCGCCATACTTGGAAAAATAAATATTGAAAAATTGATAAAAAAGTAGCGAAGAAAAAGTACATAACTTAGCAAAAAATAAATAAGTTCTCTCTTGCATCACTTCGAGAGCGAATAAAATGCATAAAGTTAGTTATTTAGTTTCCCTCTACACATATTCTGCTTTACAGGGGAATTAAGTTCGGAAAAATTAAACAAAGTCAGTTATTTAATATATCATCCCATGATTGCAAAGATACAGGTACTATTAAAATTGAATAAGTACATTTATTCAACTATTCAAAAAAGTTCTGAGAATTTTGATAATTTCAGAACAAGCAGAATTAAATAAGGGATTTTATTTAACTTTATTAAAGCAACCGAAACATAAATTAGAAGATATTTAGTTTTGAATATTTCTTCTTCTTTTTCTATATTAACCGATAGACGTCCACTGCTGGACAAAGGTCCCTTGCATGGACTTCCACAGGCCTCGGTCTTGCGCCGCCTGAATCCAGCGGCTCCCTGCGACTCGCTTGATGTCGTCGGTCCATCTGGTGGGGGTCTGCCAACACTGCGCTTCCCGGTGCGTGGTCGCCACTCCAGCACCTTGGGACCCCAACGACTATCAGCTCTCCGAACTATGTGCCCCGCCCATTTCCACTTCAGTATCGCAACTCGCTGAGCTATGTCGGTGACTCTTATTCTCCTACGGATCTCCTCATTTCTGATTCAATCCCGCAGGGACACTCCGAGCCATAGCTCTCTCCATCGCCCGCTGAGCGGTCCTGAGCCTACTTATGAGGCCCTTAGTTAGCGACCATGTCTCGGATCCGTAAGTCATCACTGGCAACACGCACTGTTCGAAGACTTTAGTCTTCAGGCACTGAAGAATTTTGGACGAGAAGACATCTCGGAGCTTCCCGAACGTTGCCCAGCTGAGTTGGATTCGGCGGTTGATCTCTTTCTCGAAACCTAGCTGGACTGTGTGTCCCAGGTAAATATACTCGTTGACAATTTCGAGTGCAGAGTTCTCAACAATTACTGGGTGGAGCAGTGCATGAGCATTGGACATGATTTTCTTTCGTCTTGCTCATGTTCATTTGAACATGAGCAAGACGAAAATCATGTGGGCCCGTGGACTGGTGGGCCTGAAAACATCAGGCCAACCTGTTGAGAAACCCTGCTGAGATCGTTGAGCATTGTATTGAGGTCTCTCAGAGTGTCTGCCATGACCAATATGTCATCGGCAAATTGCAGGTGAGTGATGTACTCGCCGTTTATGTTGATGCCAAGCCCTTTCCAATCCAGAAGCTTAAAGACGTCATCCAACGCAGCGGTAAAGAGCTTAGGGGAGATAACGTCTCCCTGTCGCACTCCACACTGCATGTGGATTGGCCTCGTAGTCTGGTCCTGTATACGTACTGACATTGTGGCGTTTTCATACAAGCACTTCAACACTTGGATATACCGGTAGTCAATCTGGCATGTCTGCAGCGACCTCAACACAGCCCAAGTTTCCACCGAATCGAAGGCTTTCTCATAGTCCACAAACGCTAAGCAAAGTGGCCGGTTATACTCTTCCGTCTTTTGTATAACCTGCCGCAGGGTATGAGTGTGATCTATGGTACCAAAGCCTTTTCGGAATCCGGCTAGTTCGGGAGGCTAGAAGTCGTCGAACGTACGAGCGAGACGATTCTTAATGACTCTCGAGAACAACTTATAAACATGACTCAACAACAAGATGGGTCTCTAATTCTTCAACAAAGTATTATTACCCTTTTTGAAGAACAGAACCACCACGCTCCTGTTCCATGCTTCCGGCGTTGTGCCCTCGTGGATGACGGAATGGAACAATCGCTGAAAAATCTTAAGTACCGGTTTTCCACCCGCTTTCAGGAGTTCCGCAGTGATTCCGTCATCACCAGGCGCCTTGCTGTTCTTGATCTGCTTGAGAGCCATACTAATCTCGTATAGGCTGACGTCCGGGATATCTTCGGTATAGTGTCGGGTCAGTTTGGCTCTGGGATCTTTGGCCAAATCTTCAACAGGTTTTTGTGTCAAGGTATATAATTGTCCATAGAACTTGTCAACCTCTCCCAAGACCTCAGGTCGAGAAGAGACTAGACGGCCGTCATCAATTTTCAGCCGCGTCAGCTGGCTCTGTTCGATAGACAGATCTCTCGCAAACACTTTTGAGCCTTGTTCCACTCGATGGTATCTTTAATACATATTAAAGACACGGAGGTCGCGAGTTTGTGCCTTAGAGGTCTGCCTATTAATCCGCCGGTAGGCAGCCGCGTCTGCCGATGACTGCAGCTTCATCTCTTGTATCTCTTCCATTAACTTGAGAGTATGATCAGAGAACTTTTCTGTTCTTTTCCTGCGATGGGTCTTAAAGAATTTAGACCCCACAGTATGGACAGTTTCCACGAACCTGTTGTTTGAGAAGGACAACGCCCGGTGACATCAACATTGCCCAAGAGCTAATTACGATGGGATACGGACACCCTCTTCCGATTACGGAAGCTAAAAAAAAGGACCGGCTGAATCTTTGCAGAAATAATATTATACCAGATGAACTACACGCATAGTACGCAAGTCTTCATTCGACAGATACAATCATAGAAGACTTGCAATCCGGAAATGATTCCCTATAGCCAGTTAATAATTTGTAGTAAATTGAAAAGATGATTTGTATATGATTGGACGGCTTAATAATGGTTTATAGAACTGTAAGTGAATAAGGCTAACTCTTGCAGGCATAGAAAACTTTAAGCATCCCTGCCTACATTGAAATCAGTTCAATCGTACTAGTTTTATAATTTAACCTTTCTCAGTTACTTAATTATATTTATAATTGATAGTTTTGATTTTAGTGAACGTTACATACGCTTAGTTCGTTTGAACTGATCTGATCTATAATGTAAAATTTAAATTTACAAAGGTAAAACTAAAAGAAAGATGATAGCTGTTATAATTTCAATAGAATCTTAGTTTAAATTTAAATGGACGTAATTATGTACCTTTTTCTTTTTGGCATCCTACTAATATTATAAATACAAAAGTTTGTGAAGGTGGATGGATGAATGTTTGTTACACTTTCACGCAAAAACATTTAGACGGATTTTGATAAAGCTTCACGATGTCATAGCTTATACATCAGAATAGCACATGAACTATATTTTATCCCAGAAAGTTAGAGAACTTCTGCGGGAATCAATCATTAGCTAGTCTTCAATCCTAGTGTTCCACAAACTATTAAAATCTTTATTATTTTATTAGTAGAGTCGTTATCATAACAATTACTAGCGTCACTTACATACTCCTAGTTCGATTAAACCATTCTTAGTTAATTATAACTTGAAAAGGATAGTTTTGATTATACTGAACGTTACTCATAAGCTATTTGGTTTGAACCAGCTGAGCTCAATTATTAAATTTAAATTTATAAAGGTAAAACTGAAGAAAAGTTGATAGTTATCATTTCAGTTGATACTTAGTTTTTAATAAGTATAATTGTTAAATTAAAAGTGAAATTTTGTTGATTTTATGAGTAGAATCGTATAATGTGTTGTGATGTGGTTTTGTTATTTTTATGTTTAACTAGCTGATGCCCGCGACTTCATCCGCGTGGATTCAGTTTTTAAAATACCGAGGGTACTCTTTGATTTTCCGGGATGCTTTACACTCTACAGGTTCTCAACTATACCTATCCAAAAAATCACGTCAATCCGTAGGTTTTTTGCAGCGTGATTGACGGACAAACCAACAAAGACAAAATTACGTTTAGCTGTCATTTACGTTTTGTTATTCCACTGTCATTTGCGTTTTGTTATTCCATGTCAGATGCGTTTTTGTTATACCACGTTTTATAGTGACTTGACGGAAACGCGGTCGAACGGGATAAAAAGTATCCTATGTCCGTCTCCTGGTTCTAGGCTACCTCTCCACCAATTTTCAGCCAAATCGGTTCATCCGTTCTTGAGTTATAAATAGTGTAACTAACACCACTTTCTTTTATATATATAGATTTTGTAAGTCTTATAGAAGAATTTAGTTGCTTCAGTAGTTTTATTAATTACTTTTTACAATAATATATAAAAAGAAATGTTTATTTGTTGGTTTTCTTTTAAGAAACCTCGTTTCTTTTATTAAATTATTACCCTTGAATAGGATATTCATAGTAAAATAAGTAAATAACGGGTCATTTTAACATCTCAGTAAAGTGGAAAAACTAAATAAAGGTACTTATATCGTCACTTTTTCGTACTTCAACGCAATATTGACGAGGAAGAACTAAACAACTGACATGGAAAAATAAATGAGTGCATCATATATTCAAAACTTTGGTGAGGGAAAACTAAATAATTGCTTTTTATTTTTTCCTCACAAATGAATCAAAATGTACGTCAAGTAGATTCAGAAATAGATACAGTAAAAATCTATAACATATCAAAACATGGACACTTAAATTGTTTATGAAAAAAAAGTTATCTCCATTTCTAACGCAAAAAAACACTAAATCGCGTTTTACTCGCGGTATTGGTTTTGTTAATTATTTAATTTTCCAACTACAGCGACGATAGAGGTATATTATAGATATAAGCTGTCGTTGTGCACGTTCTTTATTAGTATACTAGCTGATGCCCGCGACATCGTCCGCATGGATTTAGTTTCTAAAAATCCCGCGGGAACTCTTTCATTATCCGAAATAAAAAGTAGCTCTCCCGGTCTGAGGAACCACTACTACATCCATTACTATACCCATGCAAAAAATCGCATCAATCCGCTGTTCTGTTGCGACGTGATTGAAGGACAAACCAACAAACAAACACACTTTCGCATTTATAATATCAGTAATGCTTTATTATAACACTTTTTATAATTGTCGAATTTTTTACTTAACCAAAGACAAAATTACGTTTAGCTGTCATTTACGTTTTGTTATTCCACTGTCATTTGCGTTTTGTTATTCCATGTTAGATGCGTTTTTGTTATACCACGTTTTATAGTGACTTGACGGAAACGCGGTCGAACGGGATAAAAAGTATCCTATGTCCGTCTCCTGGTTCTAAGCTACCTCTCCACCAATTTTCAGCCAAATCGGTTCATGCGTTCTTGAGTTATAAATAGTGTAACTAACACCACTTTCTTTTATATATATAGATATAAAAAAATATAAAATTTTGTATGAAAAAAATTTTTTCACCGATGGTTTCGTATAGAAGAAAAAGTTAATTTGGAGGAAAAATATGGAGAGAGCTGATGATTGAGGATTTCGGAGACGGGTGAGGAGCACGGCCAGGCTATTGGAGATAGGTGGGGGGTGCTCCAACAAATGTCACTCGAAACCTCATCCAATTGCCAGTGAGTTGAAAAAAAATCCAAAATGGCCGATTCAAGATGGCGGCCATACAAATTTCGTCGGCGTCTATCTCGGGGATTATAAAAGATGGAAGAGTGGTTTCTTGACAAAAGATGATCAGGACCCGAAGCTCTACTTGAAAATATATAGCGAATATTGAAGAGGCTAGAAGCTGAGAACTATGCAAGCCTTTGATTCGGTGGTTCCTTTTCAAAATTGGTTTTTATAGAAGAATTCTCATTTTGACAAATGATGAGATAATATGATGATCGAGGGTTTGGAAAGTGGGTGAGGAGCACGGCCAGGGCATTGAAGATAGGTTGGGTGTGCTTGAACAAAAGTCACTCGAAATCTCATCCAATTGGGAGTGAGCTGGAAAAAACCCCAAAATGGTGGATTCAAGATGGCGGCCATACAAATTTCTTCATGGTCTATCTCGGAGAGTATAAAAGATGGAAGAGTGGTTTTCTGGCAAAAGATGATCAGGACCCGAAGGTCTACATCTTGATGAATAGAAAAAAAATTAAAGATGGCGGAATTTATTTTTCCATACAAACTATGCAAGACGAAGGTTCCTTTTCAAAATTTTTTTATTGAAGAATTCTCATCCTGACGAATGATGAGATATGATGATCGAGGGTTTGGAAGGTGGGTGAAGAGCACGGACAGGTTATTGAAGATAGGTGGGGGCTGCTCAAACAAAAATACTCGAAACATCGTCCAATTGGCAGTGAGCTGAATAAAATTCAAAATGGCGGATTCAAGATGGCAGCTATAAGAATTTCATAGGTGTCTATCTCAGGGAGCTTAAAAGATGGAAGAGTGGTTTTTTGGATATAAAATGATCAGGACCTGAAAGTCTTCTTGACAAGTAGAAAAACCGCGGTCCGCTTGCGGGCCGCGCACCCACGCGCCCTACTAGTTAATATATAATATATAGCTGCTAAGGCTGATACACTGACTGACTGACTCACTGACTCATTGATCACCTCTCCTGTAAAATTTTGTATGGAAAATTATTTTTCACTGATGGATTCGTAAAGAGAACAAAAATTCATTCGGAGAGAGCTGATGATTGAGGATTTTGGAGATCTCTTGATGATGAATTGATGAATATGATTTTGTTACAAAATAAGTTTTACCTTCACATCTTGGTGACGAGTCACTCCATTGATACTCTTCAGTACACACTCTTCTCACAGCTCCCACAAGTCTATAGTTTGTTGTGCACGCGTATTGAATAACGCTGCCCAAATGAGTTGTGCCGTTCAGCAGTTCTGCCGTGCCGTACGGCAGTGGGGGTAGTTTTCCACAGTCCACATCTAGCACAAAAATCATAGATCACGAAATTTCAACAGGATTTCAAAGAGTATGTTGGGTTAGGTCTTAAGAGGTTAGTTTTAGTTTTAAGTTTAGTTTTATTTTGACGTTATTTTGAAATTTTGAATATTAAAATCACTTTTTATGTGATTAAATTTTCTTTTAAACCTTTTTGATGAATTTAAATGGATAAAATTTTAAGAGTCGCGTAGGTACATGATGGTGGGCAAAATCTAAATCATTATTATCATCAGCAACCCATCAACGGCTCACTATTGACCGCAGGTCTCTCTCTCAGAGAAGGAGGCCATAGTCCACCACGCTGGCTCAATGCAAATTTGCGGACCTCGCACACTTTTGAGAACATTAAGACGAACTCGCAGGTGTGCACAGGTTTCTTCACGATGTTTTCCTTCACCATTGAAGCTTGTGACATTTAAGTTCTTAGACGCATTTAACTTAGAAAAGCCAGAGGTCCGGGATCGAACCTGCGACCCCCCGAATAGGAGACCGTAATACTAACCACTTGGCTATCACTGCTTCTAAATCACAACGCTAAAATCCTTCTGCGTCATTTAAAATTTAAGTTACATTTTATATGAGCCATTGCACACGAGAAGTGAGTTCGAGAGATGGGGAATCGATAAAACTCTATTATATTATGATAAATAGATAGAGCTTATTATGCATTAATGCATCGGATCCGATGCAGTCTGCCGCGGCTGTAATATGCGCAAGCCTTTAAAATATCTAATTAAATAAAACGTAAAAGCCTCAATACCCCAAAGGTTAAAGGTGCAGACTGAAAATTGAAAGTCGACGGTTCGATTCCCACCCGTTGTACTAATTTCGTACCTACTCCTTAATAAAAGCTTTTCGCTTATTTAGGGAAGAAAGGAGAATATTATTCACGTTCAGCTTGGCTAACAATAATCTTTAAAAACTGTACTTACATTCGCACTTCGGGGATTCACCGGACCACTCGCCATCTTGCTGGCAAGTCAAGTTGGGCTCGCCAACAAGTTTGTGACCTTTCTCACAGTGGAAGTCGATTGTCGAGTGAACGTTGTAGTCGTAAGCCTCCATATATCCTCCCGCCGGGACCTCTGGGTCCGGGCAAGATATAACTGTAAAAAAATATTCATCAGACCTTTGTTCTCAAAAATCAAGATTATAAAATGCAAAAGTGCCCACGGGCCACAGGGAATTGAAAAACAATAATGTCTTCCGACCCGGCCCGGGGCCAATCTCAATGGCTATAGAGACTGACTAGCCAACTACTCAGAAGGTATTACAGTGCACAAGTGAGTGTGCACTTTCTATTTTCTAACTCTCACGATCATCCAACAAAAGCGGAGAGACATTAGGACCCGTCTTGGCGCCGTGTGTCAAAATTTTAACCCGTTGTATAAATATATTTTGGCGAGTTAAAACAAATAATGCTAAGTCATAACTTACGTTCACATGAAGGTATATCATGAGACCATTTTCCATCGCGATTGCAGGTCAGGACTTCAGCTCCAGCGAGCCAGTAATCAGGTTCGCAGTTGAACTGAGCTATCGATCCATATGTAGTAGTACCGTTGAGTAGAGTAAATGATCCTTTATGAACTTGCGCTGGTGTTCCGCAATCCACGTACTTGCAGGAAGGAGGCGTGCCCGACCAGACACCGCCAAGGTTACATGTTACACTCTATTAACAAGTACAATTTATTAAAACTTGGGTAACAATATGTAGTTTTATAGAATAGAATAGAATAGAAATGTTTTTTATTTAAATAAACTTTTACAAGTACTTTTGAATCGTCAATGAGTCTACCACTGGTTCGGAATGCCGTTCCTGCCGAGAAGAACCAGCAAGAAACTCGGCAGTTGCTCTTTTCAAAATACTTTTACAATATACTTAATAGATATTATTCTATGTATGCAGAGTTTCCACAATGAGGGGAAGTTCCACAAAAGCATACGTCATTATTTCTAATTATAATTCAACACATGTTAAGACGGGGAGACAGAAAGTAGCCCCATTGCCGCTGGTGGCACCCAATCACGAGCATGACGCATGGCCCAGCCATTGCTTCGCTCAACCATATTTGAGGGAACGTAAGAAGAACGTAATATAAGAATTTGTCCACAGTCGTGTTTAGTTGGATATAAGTAAAAGAATTTTTTGCCACTTGTTTCCTTTGGTGAATACTTGGTGGGAGAGGCTTCTCTATCAAAAGAGAATCAATAAATCTTAATTATTTTAGACTAGCTTTTGTACGCGGCTGCGATCGCGTGGAGTAAGGTTATAAAACTCCCGCAGGCCCTCTATTTTCCGGGAAAAAGTAGCCTGTCACTCTACAAGTCAAGTGCAAAAATTACGTTAATCCGTTACTGCGTAAATGGAAGACAAACAAACGCACTCTTGCATTCATAGTATTAGTTAGGATTGATATTCAAATTATTGATTTACTAGATAATGCCCGCTACTTCGTCCGGGATTTTCCAATTCCGCAGGAAATTTGTAATTTTCCGGGGAAAAAAGTAGCCTATGTATTAATCCTGGGTATGAGTTATCTCCATTTCAAATTTCAGCCACATCGGTTCATTCGTTGTGGAGGGAAATAATACCAAACACGCACAAAGTTTCGCCTTATTAGGGTGATTGGTTTTAGATGAATTACCTACTTACCGGTGATCCAAAAAGTATGAACCCATTCTGGCAAGCATAAGTAGCCAGGGAACCTGCTTTGTGCCCTCCGACATTTACAATAGCCCCGGCCACTGGCGGCGGTTCAGGACACCAGTCGAACAAACACTTGGGAGCTTCTCCGTCCCAGATACCGTCGTCGCCACAAACACGTTCCGGTTCACCTACTAAAGTGTGATTCTCTTTGCAAGAATATATGGCTCTTGCACCGTGAGTAGTCCGACCATCTACTAATGTAACATCTCCATCTTGAATCGGAGTCAAACCGCCGCAATTTACATCTAAAGGTAGTAAAGATAAAAAGATAATGTAATTAATCAAATCTTACAATAATTCTTCATTTAAAAACTGGTACACTGTGCACTTTTTGAAAGTCCACGATTTTGCAAGTGCAATAATGCAAGTGGCTATACAATGGTGATAATTATAGAAATCTTAGAACAAAGATTACAAGAGTTTTAAATGAACCCTGATCTGAGAAGAAACCACTACAAATAATAATAGGACTATTAGTTAACTGTTCATTCTTTCTGCGCCTAAATATGTATTTCATTAAAAAATCCTGCATAAGTTTGGGTTTCATAACAACTTTAACCTTTAAATATCTCATAAATAACTTCTAGTAGTTTTTATTAAATAATGCACCCAGTTACCAACAAATGAAGCTTTAATTTTAATATGTATGAATGAAACAACAGACTTTTTTTTAAAATCTATCTAGGTAATTAAAAGAAGGAAACTTACATTTACAGCTGGGCGCTGTACCAGACCAGAATCCATCACTTTCACACTCTCTAGTCTTATGTCCAACGAGCATGTGACCTTCAGGGCACTTGTAAGCTATGGTAGATCCAACTTTGTAGTCGTACCCCTCGATTGTCGTATTCAAAAGTTTATCGGGACTCCCACAGGTTGGCGGTACTAAAAGCAAAACAATTTGTCAAAATTATTAATCTTTTGGACGTGTACCTGCATACACATATCGTCACGGCAACGACGCTCAATAACAACCTTCGCAACGCAACTCCTCCTAGCAAGGAAGTGTCCACCGCGCAATTGGCACTGTACATTATATTTTCATAAAATTCCCTTCATATACGCCGGTAAATTCCCTGGCAGTAAATTGACACGTCGAGCAACAAAAATCGAATCGACCTGCCCCCGCCAACTAGAGCGTGCTATCGGCTATCACTTAATTAACAGTGCGACGTCACATACGCCGGAGCTAGTGGATTGTCTTTACAAATTACTGACACTTGACAGGTACTTGCACAAGTTTCCTGTACATTGGGGGTCGCGTGGTAAATATACTGGTGTTAAACGCTTATGGTTAAATTTCTTTGATATGAGGTTTGGACGTGTTACTTACTGCTAACAGCCGTATCGAATTGCCAGCGATCATGCGTTATGTATTTTTTATTTTAAGACCAGCTGCATGTTTCAGAAAATTTAGATTTCGAGTATCGAATAACGACGACGTCAAAGTAAAATGGATCTAAACTATCTTGTTTTAAGGCTCAAGTTTACCCATAAATATACAGCCAGCTCGGGGCCTTTGTTTCCGTTTTTCTTTGATGTCCGCTTCGAAACTCGAAAGCACTCAACAAAATTCTAATACCCTTAGCTCTATATTCGGGTAGATTTTGGAAGAAATGATAGCATTTTATAGATTTTTTTTAATAGAATTATAGAATTTTGTTGGATCGTACGGTTTACTTGATTCGGAAAAAGAAAGTTTCGTGACAGACAATTTCTAATAAATTACGGTATGCCTAATACGAAGGCACATTCGTATAACATGCAACAACAGGTAAATTCAAATTGTACTGTTATGCAAGCAGCAGACGCAATAACGTTCCGAGTTAGCAATGCAAATTTAAAGTAGGTAATTGGCTTCACTTCGCTTTGAAACATCCAAAGTGGCAAGAAAGTATCATCGCGTGTTGAAGATTTGGCAATAAAAATCACTTAGATAAGTAATCTTTTTTGAAAGTAGACAATAAAAAGAAAAACACAAAAAATCTTAATGCAAAAAATCTTAATGCAGAAATAAAGTACACGCATACAGCAGCTGTAGAAAATTATAGAAAGGCAATGCAGTTGCAAATAAAAACCCCAATTTAGCCAAAAATATAGCCAATTATAGCCTCGATGACCCAACGGTTGAAAGTGCGGACTGACAACTGAAAAAGGTCGCAGGTTCGATTCCCACCCGTTGTGCTATTATCGTAACCACTCCCAGCACAAGCTTTCCGCTTATTTGGAGGGGAGAAGAGAATATTAATTGAAACCGGCCGATATTTTATATTATTTACTGCGAGATACTATGCTCATCTATGCGGAAAAATCTTGGAGCCCATCGCATTAGTGCCATATCACAAGAAAACACCCACCGTTATAATTTATAAATAATTAAAGTTAGGAGTCACAACCTTTACCAATGTGGATTATGACGAAGACATTTGAAATGCATTCGCACCTGCAATTCGCAGAGCAGTTAACAAAATTCTAGATATGTACCTATGAAGGAGACACTCACGGTACTGGCAGATCCAGTGCAGATAGTCTAGGTTGCAGCCCACGTCGTTCCAGAGCCAAGCGCGGCCCCCGTCCAACACTACACAGTTTTGCTCTCCGTTGTAATTATTCGGTTGGTCCTTGCCCCATGCAGGCTTCGATACAGTTTCACCTGTGTATTATAAAAATACCGTGTTTTAAAGGCCGCGAACATCATGCTGAATCAATGATTACGTCCTTCTACTTATGCGGCGCGGTGGAAAAATAATACCCTATGAAGCAGCGAGTCAAGATCCACTCGCACCATGAGTTGCGATGCGGCCCGCCTCGAGTGTGAACTCCTACTAAATATAATATACTCGTAAATGTTGGATTGTTGCTTTATTGTTTTGTTTGAAACAAAGGATTGCAAAATGGCGAAATGCTCAAAGGATTTCTAAAGACTCTTCAAACACGCAGCAACAGAGCAACGTTCCTCACGTACTTCGGCGTACTAAATCGGCGCGTGTGGGGTGAACGCTTTATGAAGTCTAACTGCCGCACTCAGAGTCATTCATTAAATTATGATTAATTTATCATTAAAAAAAAATAAAAAAAAAAATACCTTTATTGCCTTAAGAAATAAAATAATACATTGGTTTTGCCGTTGGTCTTCACACTAGGAAGAACCTGTGTCGTGGAGACCTTAATTACAATTGATAAGTTAAACTTATTGATAAGATAACTAGGTGGGGCGGGTTACCATTAGGTACAAATTAAGTGTGTGATAATATTATAATAATAATATGATATAGTAAATAATATATTTAAATAATATTACTGCAAAATATATATTACGTATGATATAATTAAATAAATTAGATATAATATGTTTTTGAGGTGTTAAAAAGATTTATTACTTATTTGCCGTTAGTGTATTTAGTATATTTTCCGTGTCATCATATGTCAGACTTTTCAGCCAGTTAGTAATTGCCTTCTTGGCTTGTTTTGTTGTACAGCTCCTGAGTTTACACGATTTTGAGACTCGGTTGTATATTTTTGCAATAACAAAGGGGCCGAAACGTCCTGCAAAGGCCGTTCTTACGTCCGGCAGATCGACCTTGACAACCCGTCTCTTGAAGATCGAGTCTGCGTTTGGGGATCTTAGGACTTGTTTATGTTTATAGATGGCAGCCTTTAGTACAAAAAGTTGCCGTACGGTAAGTACTTCGGCCTCTTTGTAGAGGAGCGTAGTGCGGTATCTGTAGGGCTTCTTGAGTATAACTTTTAAGACAGACCGTTGTGCTCTCTCTGCTTCTATAAGGGTAGATTTGGGGGCACCGCCCCATGAAAGTATGCCATAATTAAGAAGAGACTGACATAAAGATAAATACAACAATTTTAAGGTAGTTGCGTTTGCTACATCACGTAGTTTACTCATAACACCGATGACCTTGCGAACGCGACCTGAAAGAGATGTAATGTGGGACTTAAACGAAAGGTTGTTGTCGACCTGGATTCCTAGATATCTAATTTCATTGACCAAGTCGATGTCGTCACAACTGCATTTAGACGCTGAAAAAGATGCTGTGTCACCACAATTGTGTATCTTAAGGCTGAGATTGATCCTTGGTGCCGTTAACACATTTTTGTGGAAACACAAGTATTTGGTTTTACGCGTGTTTAGCGTCAGTAAATTTCTATTGAGCCACTTTGAGATTACTGAGATTCCTTGCTGCGCATTGTGGTATGTTTCATCCCAGCTAGATCCGTAGAATATTAAGGCAGTATCGTCTGCGTAACAGATAGTATCTGCATTTTTAAGAGGCAAGTCAAGGATGTCATTTATGTATAATATAAACAGTGTTGGCCCAATTATGCTACCTTGAGGGACGCCAAAATTGATGTTTTGTATGTCACTCTTGAAATTACATATCTTAGTGCACTGTTTTCTGTTCGATAGGTAACTTCTGAACCATTCTAATGGTGTTCCTCGGATACCAGTGCATTCGAGCTTTTTTAGCAGTACAGCAATCGAAACGAAAAGGAAAAGACCTGTGCAACCTCTTTTTTGGTCCAAATGCCCCGAAACCAAAGACGTTAGAAGAAATACGGCATCTTCGGCAGATTTGTTTCTCCTGAAGCCAAATTGTTTTTCTGATAATATGTTGTGCGACTCCAAATATGTTACAAGTCTATTATTTACAATTTTTTCCAGCAATTTGGAGAGAGTGCCGAGTAATGAGATAGGACGGAAGTTTTCTGGCTTGTCTTTTGGACCAACTTTGTGTATTGGACTCACCAAAGCTATTTTCCAGTCATCAGGAAAAACCCCTGTACTTAGGCTTAAGTTAAATATAGCTGCTAAGTGTCGGATAATTTCTTTCCCTATTTGTTTGACGAGTCCATTGCTAATTTCGTCGATGCCTGAAGACTTTCCGTCCTGAAGCTGAGATATAAGAGTTTCTATTTCAGGTTCATCCGTAGGTTTCATAAAGAAGGAGTTACAGGTGGAGTGATTGAGCCTCATATTAGCTGCAATGGATTCTTCAGTTTCACCACTACTTGATAGGATACGATTGGCTAGATTTTGGCCTAAGGTTGAAAAGTAATCATTGCATGAATTTATTGATTCTTGATGTGCCTTCTTGTTATTTCCGAGTAATTCTTCTGTATCAGAGAGAGATTTTCCTTGATGAAGTATGTTTTTTATTGTTTTCCATAATTGTTTTGTGTTTTTATAGCTTTTTTCTAGTTCTTTCCTTTCAAACTCGGATTTGAGTTTCCGTATTATTTCCATTGAATTGTGATTAACTGCCGCACTCAGCCGCATGTATTGAATTATATTATTTAATGATTAATTAATTAATTATCATTAAATGTATTACTGAATTGTCATTAATATTAAGTCGTTAAGTAACGATTAGCGACTCTGAGTGCAGCAGTAAAACGTCTACAACTTGTGACAAAGGTAGTTATTGTACTCATGTCATGTATTGTAATGATAGGTTTAAAACTTTAAATTAGAAACGTAGGATCTAATATACTCACCGTCAACCCATTTCCACGTTCGTGATGTTAGTCCAGGCTCCTTTTGTGCACCAATCCATACCAGCTGCGTTTTCAACTGCGTCTTCCTTCTTTCTAATTCCGCAATTAAGTAGCTTGACGTTGCTCCCTAATAACAATTAATTCAGTTTACCTATTATAGTTTGAGCAGTGATAGCTTAATGGTTAGGACTGGTGTGTGAAGTCTGCCAATTTGCATTTGGCCAATGTGGTGCACTATGGCCTATAACCCTTCTCTGAGGAGAAATGTGCTCATAAATGAGCCGTTGATGAGTTGCTTGCTGATTATAGTTTGATTTATATTAATATAATATATATAATTACCTAAAAAGTAGGTACAGATACCAAAATCATTATCACAACATTCAAATGCTATGTAGTTATGTATTATACCATTCCGCACTACGTAAGCACGTAGAGCTTGAAGAACCAAACGACCGCGACATAAGTATCCAAATTAAGGTGCTCGAATAGCTAGATATAAAATTATTTATTGCGACATATATTTAGGAACTTAAAACTTAGCCCGCGTCGGTTTTGGTACCAAAATTGGTACTACCTAGCTGGACTGTGAATCTATATACAATAATTTACATAGATTTAAGTTTTACACATAGGTAATATAATATTTACCTGAAAGCCATGTATAAGGTCGCCGCCATGTGCTTGACATTGTCGCCTTGCGTCTTCAAAAGAAGCTCCTTTTGCCACATTGAACTCGTAACAGTTTCTAGAAAACGCGGCAAGCTCTATGTCTGCCGACGCCCCGGCTGGTGCGCATCGATCGTTCGAGAATTCTGGACAAGTAAGGTAGTGTTAATATAATCATTCCCAACATGACCTTCCTGCTCTATCGTCAGACATTAATCGGTTTATGCACTTGTGCACAAGTGAGCGCGGAACGTGCACCTTCACGCTCTATTCGCTCACTCTAATAGGAAGAGATGGAAATCCGATACCATCGGAGAGAGATACGTTGCAGGACCGACGGATTTACGTGCTCGCTCTCGCGTGCTTACGTGGTGATATATTTCCAATTGACTAACTATGTGACCTTAGCACGTGACCGTGGCATAAAATGGTCAGCAAATTCAAGGCGGGAGATTTGGGTTCGATCCTTATAATATAATTATGTATAAAAAAATTATCCATTCCACCGCAGCGTAGTTTTGTAAGCAAAATCCTGGCTGCATTGCCCCTTTATTGATGAGCAGGTACTTTAAATGTTTGCACGCTATTTAGTAGAATATGGAGGAATTTAAATTATTTAATATGCGTAACATCTTACTATGTATTCATGTTTAGCATATTATACATTTCATTCACAAGGCTAAACTTAGTATTTTTCCAAATCCTTTTTCAAGGATCTGTCATCCCGTCTCATAAAGTTCTCTGGCGACCGGAGGGTTGGTAGTTACCTTAAGCAACGTATTAGTTTTCTGCCCTGGGCACATTTCCACGTTCCACTGGTTTAGTTTTTTGATACTAAAGATTTTGTTTTTATTTAGATTTTAGAAGTCAGAAATATTGATATTAGTTTTCTTAATTTTTTCTAGAAAAATAAATAAGTAATATTTATTGTTTGTCCAACTAGTACGCGCCGTACTAGTTTATACTATACCTAAACTTTTGTTTTTGCTCGATATTAATAAAACCTTATACGTGTGTGGGTCCGACTCATACTTGGTTTTTTAATAATAATATTCATATATTATACATATCGCAATACAAGGTGCCGTAATAAGTAATTGTACTGACCTTCCGTAGTGAAGACCTCGACTTCGCACAGCGATAGTGAGCCTTCAACACCGACAAGCTGCAGGAATACATGCTGCCCGATCAGAGGTCGCGCGCAGGTGAACGTCTTCGTTACTCCTTCGTCTGGGACAAATATTACAGAATGTTAATATCTAGAGCAGTGATAGCCTATAGTGGTTAGGACTTCGGTCACCTATTCGAGGGGTCAAGGGTTCGATTCCGGGCACGCACGCACTTTCTTCAACGTTGAAGAAAATGCCTGAGAAGTCTTCATAATATTCTCAAAAATGTGTGTAAAGTCTGCCTCTTTTCATTGGGCCAGCGTGGTGAGCCGTGGATGGATTGCTTATAATTCATCATCATTTCATTCATGACGATGTTAATATCTTCTTCTTGGTTGCATATTTAATTTCTCAAAGTCGTGTCCATCAGGCAAAAAGACTCGAATATTCGGACAAATTTAAAGCTTTGTATTTAAGTAGGTATAGCAGTTAAAAACGGTTTATATTAAATTCAACAATTCATTAAATCTATATATATATAAAAGAAAGTGGTGTTAGTTACACTTTTTATAACTCAAGAACAGATGAACCGATTTGGCTGAAAATTGGTGGAGAGGTAGCTTAGAACCAGGAGACGGACATAGGATACTTTTTATCCCGTTCGATCGCGTTTCCGTCAAGTCACTATAAAACGGGGTATAACAAAAACGCATCTGACATGGAATAACAAAACGCAAATGACAGTGGAATAACAAAACGGAAATGACAGCTAAACGTAATTTTGTCTTTGGTAAGTAAGAGTATGGTAAAAAATTTGAAAATTATAAAAAGTGTTATAATAAAGCATTACTGATATTATAAATGCGAAAGTGTGTTTGTTTGTTGGTTTGTCCTTCAATCACGTCGCAACAGAACAGCGGATTGATGCGATTTTTTGCATGGGTATAGTAATGGATGTAGTAGTGGTTCCTCAGACCGGGAGAGCTACTTTTTATCTCGGATGATGAAAGAGTTCCCGCGGGATTTTTAAAAACTAAATCCATGCGGACGAAGTCGCGGGCATCAGCTAGTATTAGTATATATTTTTTTATATTTTCTACGTAGATATGTAAGTTGCTAACTTTAAGGCTTTGCTTTGGCTCCTTGCCTTGAATTTTGACTGGAATTCATACACTGCATGATACGAATTTTTGCAATTAAGCACTATAATAAAAATCTTTAAAAATTGACTTTCAAGACATAGCACCTTTGAAATGTATTTTCTTAACATAGAGAGGCATAGAGATAGCTTGCGATATTTTTATTGGTAAGTAGGATAGTATAGATGCATTGATTACAGTGTTTACAGAAATGTACATAAAAGTAAGACTATAAACATCTAACACGCCCAAGGCCAGTTAACAATGGCCTGACGCCTCCTCTACGACAATTAATGGTGATTATTATTGCAGATTACAACTCGTATGCCGGCGCGGCGTTTCTAAATAATAATGAGAATCTTCCTTGCGAACGCCATACAAACGAAGTTTGACTGATGATGACCGTCTCAATCTCAGTTTCGTTCTTAGGAAGCAGTGCTATTGGCTAATATTTATTCATTACTAGACGATGCCAGCGGGTTTTTTAATACCCGCGGGAACTCTTTAATTTTCCGAGACAAGGATAGGATTAGTAGGATGTAGGTAGTAATCAATAGTCACGATTCACAAATGTACGTAGAATTTAAGTATAATCATCATCATGAGCAACCCATTAACGACTTACTACTGAGCACAGGTCTGGCCTCGGAGTACCTACTGTTATAGGACATAGCCATCCACCACGCTGGCCTATTGCGAATTGGTAAACTTTTCATACCTTTGAGAACATTATGAAGATCTCTGAGGCGAGCCAGTTTTTCCACGACATTTTCCTTCACCGTTGAAGCATGTGATATTTAATTGCTTAAACGCACGTAACTCCGAAAAGTCAGAGGTCCGGGATCAAACCTGCGACCCCGGCATAGGATTTTATCTTTTATTTTACTATTTAGTCTTAGAATTTACCTTTAGCAAGAAGTACTTTTAGTGCATCTATGTTTAATCGGAAATCCTTGCTGTCGGCTATCGGTTAAATCGATTAAGTGTATCTTTTGACTTGGTTGCATTTAACGTAAGTAGATTTACTACTTACGTTAAGTGCAACCAAGTCAAAAGCAATTACTTACTACTAGTAGGATTTGATAGTTTATAGCGATGTGTTTACTTGTGTACCTATTATGTAAACAGAATGTAGAGCTAATGTAGTCATTCAAAGTTACTCGGATTACTTGTTTTGTATTAATTTAATAGTCTTAATTGCTTCCTGTGTTTATAGTGTAGAGAGAGTCTAAAGGCTCTTTTTGCGACTACTTTTTCTTTTCTTACATAACTATTGCAATATTGCTGAGGAGATTCTTAAATAACGTTTAGCGACTCTGAGGCTGAAATCGAAGAATTTAGACGAGACACATTAAATGTTAACTTTGTCTATTGAGTCTGATTCAGAGTACGATCTACAGAATATTTCAGCCTGAGTGCGGCAGATGGAAACTTTAGAAATAAGGCTCATTATTTTGTTCCTGATCATCACAGCCTTTTTTTTATTCGATGACAAGCTTGTCCTTGAATGCGATCTCACCTGATGGTAAGTGACGATGCAGTCTAAGATGGTAGCGGGCTAACTTGGAAGGGGTATGGCAGTGAACATTCAACCCATACCCCTAATTGGTTTCTACACGCCATCGTGCCGGAACGCTAAATCGCTTGGCGGCACGTCTTTGACGGTAGGGTGGTAACTAGCCACGGCCAAAGCCTCCCACCAGACAAAACAAAGAACAAGCCTTACAAAGAACCTTCGAAATATATTTATAGATAAATTGGAGGAGGATGTTACCAACGTTTATTATCATAAAATCTTTGTGTTTAATTGTCTATTCTAGTCAAAAAGTTCTCATGCTAAGTTGGACTAATTAACTGGTGTGTGAAACGCATAATTCAGTTACATAAAAGTGAGTTTGTTTACAATTATATAATTCATACTACGCTTCACCGCGCTTGTTCGGTATTCACGTGAGCAGCCAAAATGTGGATGAGTTGCATGCATACCTAATGATTAGATAGGCCTTGTCCCCGCTACGCAGCGCGTTGCTGTAAGTCGTATCGGGTAGTGCGCTTATTTTAAACAGTGCATTGCGGCATAGCTAAGCGTTTGTTAAAACATAGCTGACGCTTTTTTGGATGATCCTTTCTGCTCCATATCTGCTGCTGCAACACTTATATCATTTGTAGCAGGTCTTTTATAACTGGTCGTAAAGTTCTTTAGGTTTATTCATATCCACGCATCGCCAATTTTTGGAGGTATGTCCGTTTCAAGTAAAAATTTACTTAACTTGTTTAAAGATTAAGGAAACATCGTGAGGAAATTAGCATGCCGGAGAGTTCTTCATAATGTTTCTAAAGGTGTGTAAAATCTGTCAATCCACACTCATCATAGAGCAGGCCTTTGGTGGGTTTTAATTTCACAAGTCGGGCGTGATTTAAATTAAAATTTTTACCAGTCTCCAGATTTGGTTACTGTTTGAATACATACATATATTCATTTATTTACGTACTAGCTGATGCTCGCGACTTCGTCCGCGTGGATTTAGTTTTTAAAATCCCTCGGAAACTCTTTGTTTTTCCAGAATAACAATAGCCAATGTCACTCTCCAGGTCCTCAACTATATACCCATGCAAAAAATCACGTAGATCCGTAGCTCCGTTGCGACGTGATTGAACGACAAACCAACAAACAAACACACTTTCGCATTTGTAATATTAATAAGTATGATTTTAACATGAAAAACTAGTTATTGTGACATAACTGTAACAGTAAGACATATAGTATCCCAGATTTTTTTGTAGACATTGATGTCTTCTATAAAACAGTCAATAGTTTCTGCAGCGTACGGGATATAAGGATTATTTTGGTGTTCATCTTGGGTTACATTATCGAAATTTTCATACGGTTCCCTAACTTTTTGAAAATCTTCTATAGCCTACATTCCTACGTACGTAGGATTCTAATGGTGAAAGAATTTTTCAAATCGGTCCAGTAGTTTCGGAGCCTATTCAATTCAAACAAACAAACAAATCTTTTCTCTTTTTATTATTGGTGTAGAAGTGTAGATATTTGCGTAGTGAGAATTTCTTAAGTATTCAACTTATGATAGTAACATTCTTTTACAACACAGTGACAGGCATTATTAAACGTAGTCATTAACCTGCTAATATGTAATGGCAATGTACACAATCCACGATTACGATTCTTATAATATGACTACATACATAGTTTACAATTTTAAAGTACTTTATAAGTAGAATATTACCCTTTGTAATAAGCAGAGGACTGTCTAAAAATTTTGGAGACTACTTCGCTAGACCATCGAAGTACTATTACTTCGACTTACCGATGTAAGTCAGAACATCGAATTCGTTTATAAAATGGTTGAGAGCTAATCGGCGATGTCGGGATAATACCACGTGCTGCTTATCTAGTCATCTGGAAAGAGGTGCGATAGAGCCAAAGTTCCCATGAACCTTTACACGAGAGAGCTTGTGAACATTTGTGACACGGTTTCCACTTTCTTCTGATCGATGAATGCAAATGCAGGAGCTACTGCGTACGTTTTAATGTTGATAAAAGACAAATCAAAGAGTATTAAAAAAGCAAATAACATAGAAGGGTCACGCCATACTCACGCGGTCTTATGTCTGTCTTTGCTCTAATACTCTGAGATTGCACTAACTGTAAGGCCGTTTTTGCACGAGCCACTTGATTCACTCTTGATTTAAAGGTACCCAAGTTATAGTCAGTTGGAAAAACGGAAGCCGGAAGGGCATTTGAAACTTTAGCGGTGCGTATTAGGAACGAGGAAGCAAAGCGCTTAGTGCGGGATCGTGGAATTTCAACCACGTAGCGGTGCAGATTCGAGCGATGCCTTGCGGTTCGAGGGTAGTAGGGTGATGGAGGAACTACTCGTAGTTAGTTCAAATACTTCTTGAGCACACTCTCCGAAATATATCCTGTAAAATACCGACAGACAGGCAACCTTGCGCCGATGTTCCAGACTTTGAAGTTTGGAGTTAGTTAGCGATTCGTCGCCAATGAGTCTTCTGGCGCGTCTGGCCACCGAATCCAATGCAGCAAGCTGGTACTTGGCAGAGCCGTCCCATAAATAGCTGCAGTACTCCATGCACGATCGAACTTGTGCTTGATACAAGGTAACAAGCTGTTCTGGCGTGAAGTAGCGCTTGACCTTATTGAGGATACCAAGCTTCTTGCCAAGTTTTTACCTTGGATTCGATGCATCGTCCAAAGTTAAGATTTGACGAGACATTTATGCCAAGAAGATCAATCAAGTCAGCGGGAATGGACTCTGTTTGGCGGTAAATAAACACGCTTGCGTTTTGGTAGCATTAAATTTGACAAGGTTGGCATCACCTCAATCCGATACCTCTTTCAAAGCCAAATTTATGCGTTCTACCAAAGCCTCTCTATGCTCGAAAGTTTCAGCGCCACTAGCACGGGGACCGGACATGTATCTCTCTATAACGGTGCTGTCATACCCAAAGATACCGGGCCTGAGGAGGTCATTAATGTGCAGCAAAAAGAGCGTTGCGGAGAGAACTGATTCCTGAGGGACACCGGCGTTAATCGCCATCAGATCAGACGAGCTGCCATCTATGACCACTTGAAATGATCGCCCACTCAGGAAATCCGATATCCAGTTACAAAGTCTAGTGGGTATGCCATAAGCTGAAAGTTTGCTCAAAAGGTTTTCATGCCAGCCCGGTCAAACGCCTTAGATACATCAAGTGAGATGGCTAGCGCCTCACCATGCTTGTCGACGGCTTCACCCCAGATGTGTGTAGCATACACTAAAAGATCTCCCGTGGACCTGTTACGGCGAAAACCGTACTGCCGCTCCCACAGGAGGTCAATAAGCTCGAGGTATGCCAGGAGCTTGTCGTTCAATACATGCGGTGATTGCGATAGGCCTGTAATTGGCCGGGTCGGCACGACTACCCCTTTCTCAAAGATGAGGTGAAAGGGGTACATAGTTCGAAGATCTGATTTTCGTTGGGGTCTCAAGGTGGTGGAGTGGCGACCCCACACCGGGAAGCGCAGTGTGTGCAGACCCCTCCATTATAGGTGGACTGATGACATCAAATGATTCGCAGGGTGCCGCTGGATACAGGCGGCCCAAGACCGAGACCTGTGGAAGGGCTAGGTGGAGAGACCTTTGTCCAGCGGTGGAAGTCTATCGTTTGACAAAGAACAAGTAGATATGAGAATTATGTATTTAAAAAGACGACAAACTCTCACAATTCTTCAACTTCAACATCAGATACTTCAGCTCCGATATCACTATTGGAAAAATTCTTTTTTGAGCCGTTATTACTATTTATTATACGATACTTCAGCAACAATTAAATAAGTGGCCGCTGAGAAAAAAAATCATGCCACGGTCCATACAAAATTACCCAAACCCCATAAAATATTATTTATTATTTATTGCTCAATTATACATAATTACTTTCATATTAATGTCGTGTATGATATACATATATTATTATATTTATTTATTGCATTATATTACATATGTCATACTATTTATTTTAATATACTCTTATATTTATCGGTATCAATATTGTTCTATATTATGTATATTACAATAGCATGTCTTTAACTTTCCTTGATCTCAGCTTGCACTATCCCATTTTCTTATTTGACATTTTCCTCCCCAGACAAGGGTTGCCTGGAAGAGATTGCTTTTGCAATAAGGCTGCCTTTGCAACTTGTATTTATTTTTCTTTCTTATGTATTAACCTTTATTTCTTGTTGTGCAATAAAGAATTTTCTATTCTATTTTAATTTGAAAATACTGAAGGCTAGGTTTTCGCATATCACTGAGTGCTCTCAAAATAACAATGATATAAAAGCTTTGATAAGAGGCTTTAGTATCGTATGCGAGTAAGCTACTTGTTAACTTGTAAAATATAAACTGAATTTTCTGCAGGATGAAAGCTTCTTTAGATTAAAACTTATTCATAACAATTTGTAGCAAGAAGAAAATAACATCCTTTGTTTTGTTGCAGAGGAGGTGTTAGTAACTAATTGAGTTGAAAAACCATCAATTGTTTGAGATGATAATGATATAAGGGTAGATAATTTTTTTTATATTGCTAATTTTTATATGTAGCAACCTTAAGGTCTGACATATATCTTTTTAGGGTTCCGTACCAAAATGGTAAAAATGGAACCCTTATGGTGAGACTTTCTCCGTCCGTCCGTCCGTCCGTCTGCCATAGTCGATTATTTCAGTAACTATTAAAGCTATCGACATGAAATTTGGCATAGTTGTGTATAATAGTGGCCCAACATCATTGGCATAAAGAAAAATCGAAAATTATTTTTAGTTTTATTAAAAAAGGGGGAAAATCGGGGTTTTGAAATTTCAAAGTAAAATAACTATACCGAGCGGGGTATCATATGAAAGGCCTTTACCTGTACATTCTAAAACAGTTTTTATTTATTTCTATATAATTCTAATACTTTTTGATTAATCAGCCAGAATGTCGAAAAAAATACCGCCCCCTCCCCCCCCTTATCTCCGAAGTTTACCAATCGAAAAATCTGATGGTCAATAGAGCTTTATGTATATTTTACAGGAAAAATAAAAGCAACGCGAAAATTATTTTCATTAAAAAAGGAAGATCGAGGGTTTGAAATTTCAAAGTAAGATAACTTTTTGAGTAATCGGCCATAATGTCGAAAAAAATACCGTCCCCCCCCCCCCCCGGGGGGCCTTTCTCCGAAGTTTACCAATCGAAAAATCTGAAATAATTATGGTCAATAGAAATTTATGTATTTTTTACAGGAAAAATAAAACCAACGCTCTAACTAGCATAGTTTTTTTTTATATTAACAATAAACCTCTACAAACAAAGTTACCGATAAATAAGCAAATTAATATAATATTATCGTTTTACTTTTACTTTTGGAGTACGGAACCCTCGGTGCGCGAGTCCGACTCGCACTTGGTCGGCTTTTTTTAAATAAGTAACTTAACTCTAAGCTAGCCTAACCTATGTCTAAATGGTGGACCCGTTAGCCCTTGCCGCCTTCCTGACCACTTTAACAGCATAGCCCAGGAAAGCGTCGCGACAATCTTCGTCACTTCGTCATTGACCAGCGCGCATATATTATTTTTGGATACAATGCCCTTTTCCATCCTGTGCTTACAGTCAAGCCTTTCGAACGCTAATCTTGGACATGCTACGAGTACGTGTTCTACTGTTTCGACGGTGGTCTCATCGTAAACACACAATGGACTGGGGGCAAGCTTAAATCTAGTAGCTTTTAAATCCACCGTGACCCGTGAACAACTGAGACATAGTATTATTTAGCCTGATCTTTTTCAAAGTCTTGAAAGCTTCTTGGACTTCAGGGAAGAATGATTTCGTGACGGCTCCAGTTGCTGCTGTGCTATATCTTTTTTGCCAGGCTTTGAGAGTTGGGCCCCTGATGAGCCGCTTGGCTGAGGACAAAGGGATTCGGTCGTAGGTTGGTGCATGCTTGTGGTTTAGAGCTGCACCCTTAGCTAGTTCGTCAGCGCGCTCATTCCCGGGAATACCCACGTGTGCCCGGATCCAATGAAGTCTTGCTTCCCCTACATTTTTCCTTATAGCGCAAATGCGAGCGTGGAGATCAGCCGCAAGCGGATGTAAGTTGTTTGGGTTTATTATGCTCTCCAAAGCGGACCTGGAGTCTGAGAAGATATGAGCCTTCCGCACTACGTTGTTTCGTTCCATGGCTTCCAAGGCCCCCTGTATGGCGACTAGCTCAGCCTGGTACACAGAACAATAATCAGCAAGTGAGATGATGATAAAATGCATTTCTGCGTTATTTTTCCGTTGCAGCTGCTCCAACTCCTCCCCCAATCTTGCTCCCGTCAGTATATATTCTTGGCCAATCATCCTCTACCACCTCTAATTCTTTTGCGTTGTTGATGGAGTTAAACGTCAAGCATTGCCTAGCTGGGTGAGGTAAGCTGAAGGAGCTAATCGACCTTTCCATCTGGCAACGTTAGCGTTACATATACTCGTAGTTACGGCATATTATTTTAAAGATAATTTGGAACAGTGTACAAAAATATATTTTTTTAATTATTCCCTTAAAATTGACGAAATAGGGGGCTTTCAAAGTGGAGATTGAATTTGATGCTAGAAGTCCAAATCAACTGTAAGACCGAGGCTGAAACTTTTGAATTATTTGAGATATAACTACTTTTGGTCTATTGCAAAAGCAGCTTTGCGTAAACTATTATTATTTTGTATAACATATAGTAATACATATAATAAAATAATTATTATTCAATTAAAATTATTATTTAGTTAAATGTCAAACATCAATAAAACTATTTATTACTTCATTTTGTATGTTTTCTGTTCGATGACGCTGTGTATTGCTTCTGTGGCGCTTTGTTAAAATGTTTAACGGTAAAGCTTTCTGTCAGCTTCGTTATCACGAACCTCTACGGGATACATAAAGGTGAAAATGACATTGGAACGGATGTTAGGACTTAGGATTGTATTATTAGGTATTGTATTGGATTGTAGTATTAGGAGTTACCTACGTTAAGAGACTTCTACTTAGGGGACGATTTAGGTATGGTTGGTAAAAACGGGCATAATAATAAAGTCAATTTTGGTCGTCATGTATCGATTGAATATAAATAATAAAGGGATACCGTTACCGCGAGGTCTCAGTTCGGGGCGAACCACTAGTTAAATCAAAAATAAATTTTACTACTTTTATGCTACTTTCACGTGTATGTCATATTACTTACCGATCGTTCCTGGAAACCAGGCACACAGTGGATTTCTTTGTAGATCGCTACTGCTGTTTCCGACACGAATTTCTAAATCTTGCAGAGGCTGGTGACCTGTGAAATAATCACTCTAATTATTATAATCTTACACCATGTAGAGCAACATGTACTCGTAATATTCATTTACAAGTAATAGCTCTTCTTAGGGCCAATTTCACCGATGTTAAATAAGTCTTACCTGAGCGTAAATTTGATATTTTGACAGCTTTTGTATTGAACATCTTCCAAAATATCTTTACTCTCGGATAAGACTTATATTTCACGTTGGTGAAATCGGCCCTAAGTCACTTAAACAAGGTCAAAGATAATTTTTAAATCCACGCAGCAAAAGTCGCGGGCATCATTCATTATTAAAAAGAATCGATGATATTGTAATTCTGTGCCTCCTGTGATGAGTGGCGCAGCACCTAGTCTTACGATAGACGTGGAAAGAGCGCAGAGAGCTATAATCAAAGTGATGCTGCATAAATCACGACGGTATTCAACAGAACAGCTGTATAAAGAATCACAACTTTTACCATACCCAACGATTCATATTGCATGCTGTACTGCGCCACCATATTTCGTGTCCCATTTTACAGGCGAGAAAGCATTGACGCAACCCAAAATATAAGTTAGGGTATCACTGGTCATTTTTCTTACTCGTCATTTTCACTAATTCGCCAGTTTACTTATTAGACAGTTTCGGTAGGTTGACAATTTCGCTAGTTAGGCATTTTCCTGATTCTTCAGTTTCCTCCTTATACTATACCTGCTCTGAAATACCTTCTGATTTGTATCATATGGAAGAAGAGCCAGAAAGAAAACCACAAACATATATACAAATCTGCGGGCTGAAAAAATGATTTTAGTAACAAAAAAAATCTATGCGTAAATTGTAGGAAATTTTCTGTAGTTTAATTTATTACATGACTATTTTTATCGTAAAATGAGTCTGACAGAAGTTATTGTCAAAAAAATGTTTTTGGGCGCCATTTTACCAATATGGCGGCGTAAGCGGCAAAGATACGAGGTGGCAAAATGAAAATTCGGAAAGAGCACGTCGAAATCTATAAAATCACCAACTTTCAAAACTCCCGGAAAACTTTCCAGGGAACCCTCCTTTTTGAGCACCAAATGACTGGGGTATATTATGTGCTTTAAATGCGTAGTGAAAGTGAATGTTTTTTTATCTACAAACTGTTATCTGGATTCGTTTTTACAAAAAAGGTACTCAAGTTTAACCTAACCCACTTAGATAGCGAACTAGAGTTTTTTAAATCTTGTCTCTGTTCTCCTGTAAAGTGTTGATTTTTTACTTGTATCATATAGATATAGTATATATCCGCCATATTGGATATATCATGACGTCCTGTTATAGTAACTGGATGACGGATGGATGGATAGGATCATGAAGCAGACCTGAACCGAATATCGAAACTAACTCCGTAACAACTGTGTCCCGAACCTAAAAATTCGCTGTAAATTAAGGGCTAAGTTTTTGACGTGACAACGTCTTATAAATTGGTTTGCCGGGTGACACTTCAAGAAACTGCGTTACGCTCCGCTCACGTTATGCGCTCACAATGAGAGCGAGTGAGAGCCACTCGGGCATGGTTAGCCCGCCTAAGAGCGAGAGAGACAGACATAAAAAGTGAAAGGCACGCGTCCCTTCCACTCGAGCACAGTTAGCCCGCCTAAGAGCGAGAGAGACAGAGCGAGAGAGAGAGAGTGAGAGAGATAGGCATACACACCGGTTCATGTCTTGCGCTTCTATTTCGGTTGTCACGTAAAACTTTCGCCCGTATACCGACTTTACAGGCAACCAATTTTTTTTTATTTGATATTGGATGTGAAGGATTATCAGTTTTGAAGCCTATAAAAGTATATCGTAATGGAAGCCAATTATTTAAAACTTTCTATAATTACCATTTTTGTTTCTGAGCTCTAATTAGTAATGTTGTTATTATAATCTTCTAAATATATAAAAGGCAAAGGTGACTGACTGACTGGTCTATCAACCCACAGCTCTAACCACTGCACGGATCGGGCTAAAATTTTGCACACAGATAGTTATTATGACGTAGACGTCCGCTAAGAAAGGATTTTTGAAAATTCCAACCCCAAGAGGGTTAAATGGGGGTTGAAAGTTTGTATAAAAGTCCGTCATTTATCAAATTATTTTTCATGTAATATCCATGAAACTAATTTTTGGGCTTTCGATAAAAAAATAAGAAATACGTGTCTCGCAAATTTTGAAAATTCCACACCCAATTGGATTTTAATTATCAATAAAAATCTAACTTAACGTGAGCTAACCAACCGCTAAATAACAATTTTTGAAAATTCAACCTCTAAGGGGGTAAAATAGGGGTTTGAAAAATCGAACTTAACGTGGGCGAAGCCGCGGGCAAAAGCTAGTATTATATAAACAAGTTATTCTTTGGAAGAAAGATAAGTATTTAGGAGTACAGGAATCAGAAAAAATAGATCATAATGTCATTCAGGAAGAAATAACAAAATAATTTTTCAAAAGAGTTAAAAAGCTATTAATAATAGCTACTATAAACTTCTCAATTCGTGAAATTCAATAAAAGGAATGCTATACCCAAATTGACGTTAAAACAAATATGAAACAGTTAACAATGAAAAAGTTCTGTTAGGTCCGTACACGTTGTTGAAGTTTCGTGTTGTTTGCGCTTATACTATCATGTCTCTGTGTTTGCGCAGCGCTATTTCCACGTAGGACTTCATAAATTCGAAAATTTTGTACGAATTTTCAGTTCAGTTTCACAAAAACAAAACCTATCAAAAAACGTATGACTGAATTTGAAGTTAAAATTGAAATTGAAGTTAAAAGCTTTCGAATAAAGTTTATTTGAATTTCGGAATGCGCCGTGCGCGCCAATCCACAGATAATTAAATCTGAAAATGCGAAAATGCTGGTTTTAAAAATCTCCAATTTATTAGGCAAAGACCATAAACTTATTATATTTACTACGAGGTTAAATAGTCAAAGGTAAAAAAGACCTATTATAACGTTTCACATAAAATACCTGTAATACAAAGAAATTAAAATACAATTCTGGTTCTACCAAATCTGTCACAACATTAGGCGTAATTTTCATTAAAAAACGATGTTTTTTTAATGAATATGTTAAAATTTGATATCACAATGCAACTAGCCATAAATTAATAGCAAAAAATCAAGGTACAACTTGTCATACACTGCCGCGTCTCCAGTAGTATAAAAAACCGGTCAAGTGCGAGTCGAACTTGTGCGTCGGGGGTTCCGTACCTACCCATTATACCGCCATTATATTATTATGTACTATATAATTTTCAACTTTTTATTTTTTGGAATTTTCCCTTTATTTGTGCTGTAAAACCTTGCTTTTTGCCAAATTTCGTGATTCTAGGTAAACAGGAACTACCTTATAGGTTTTCAACCCAAAACCTATAGGGTACTTTCGGTTGATCTAGAATTGCCAATTTTGATTAAAAGCAAGGTCTTACAGGACAAGTAAAGGGAAAATTCCGAAAAATGAAAAAGTTGAAAATTAAGGTAAATTTTGGTATTTACAAGTTTTCGCGAAAATCTAAGTTTGCCCATATTGCTTTATATCGTGTTGACTCAGGACCCTGATTTTTATACACCTAATAGGGACTATAGACCTCAGTATCTGGTATAAATTTCAGCTTGCTAGGTCCACCCGTTCCTGAGAAAATCGGTGGTGACCCGCGGACAGACAGACATATAAGGGTTCCTTTTTTTACCTTTTGAGGTACAGAACCCTAAAAATGCAGTTTTTCCTTGATTGACAATGAATTCCATAACCTAGCCAAATAACAGCTCTTTAGTACCAATAGTCTCAACGTTAGGCCGCAGACAGGCGGACATACAGACGGACAGACGGACGGACTTGGTAAAACTATAAGGGTACCATTGTTCTTTTACTACGGAACCCTAAAAAGGCGTGTATTAATATTACGGATGCACTCGGTTTTGTTTTTTTTCAAATTTATAAAAAACATATAAAAAGAAAAGTTATTGAAACATACATCATAATACTGCACTCCGGTTAATCCCGAATTCGAATTCATATTTCCATATTCTGAAAGCTTTTTCATTCATCCAACATTGACATACCCAATCCAATCTACGTTATAAACAACATAAAACAAAGTAACGGTTTTAAAATAAGAGAAATAGAAAGAGAGTATACATTTTTACTCGCTAAACTTTGTTGGAAAATATTTTTTTTCACTTGAATAAGGTACCTAATCAGACGCTAGAGCTAAGACTATAAGCAATAGAGTCGAATTGCAATCTACCCACAATTGCAAATTATTATTATTTTCAATTTTGTACGCTCCAAAATGCGATAACCTTTTTTTGTAAAGCCTGTTAGCCTGTAAGTTTCATTTAAGTGAATATGTATAATATTCTTCTTGAAACAATAAAAAATCTTTAACCCGGATTGTCCCGAACGATGAGTCGAACGTCCGTCATACATCCAGCACATCTCGTTTCAGTCTTTTGACCCTTGGAACAATAATGGGTTAACAACCCTTAGGGTGTGTTCCGATATACACTGGACCACTGTAAGGTGTGAAGTCAATCCCGTAATACTGTTCGTGAGACGTTCCTTTTTAGTTTTTATACTGGTTACTGTTTAAAACGCAGTTCAGTATACTGTCATCCCCTTTTTTTCCAAATCTCTAGGCGCTGTTCTATTTTTTGAACACGTGATCAAACTATTGAGAGCACCTTACCTCGATAGCGCCAGGGCTCACAGTAAAATAATGGCGGCGAGTTATGACGTCATACATAACCCTAGGATACTGCGGCAGTGTACTGGCAGTCTATTAAGACTCACTGAGAGCCCTGAGCAGTGCTCGCAGTGTATTTTGGAACACACCCTTAATAATGAGTTGGCAAGTAGGCTAAGATGCCTGGTGACCGGTGGATATAGGATAGTCAGGGATAATTGAAACTTACCGCAACATCCTCTGGTAGTAACTCTGACAACTTTGACGGCGTAGTGGCGGAGTAAATCCACTTGCCACCAAGGAGACGCTTCTCGTAGTGTTTCGGTGCACTGTTTCCCGTCGTGCTCCGTCGTCTTCTCACCATCGTTTCCGTTCCCGGCGCCGCCACCTCGCACCGTCGTCGATTGATTCGCGGGCTTTCGAAAAGCGACGTTTGTGCCTGTAAGAGTTAAACATTTAAAGCGAGCTGTTTTGTTGCGATCACATCAGAAATCGGGAGATATGCCGTGCGATTCTCTAAAAATGATTCATCATCATCATCATTAGCAACCCATCAACGGCTCACTACTGAGCGCAGGTCTCCTCTCAGAGAAGGGTTATTGGCCATAGTCCACCACGCTGGCCCAATGTGAATTGGCGGACTTCACACACCTTCAAGAACATTATGAAGAACTCTTAGGTGTGCAGGTTTCCTCACGAGCCTCCTCACCATTGAAGCAAGTGATATTTAATTGCTTAAACGCACTTGACTCCGAAAAGTCAGAGGTCCCGGGATCGGACAAGAGAGTGATCTTATAAGGGTTCCTTTTTTACTTTTTGAGGTACAGAACCCTAAAAATGACCTTGCAAAAGAGCATTCCCACCCATTAATAGATTTCAAACCTATCTCATTTAATACATCATAGCAACTTGAAGATTTTTTACTATGACAACATCCGCCGAAGGTTTGGAGTTATCCTACTTAATATTATAAATGTGAAAGTGTGGATGTTTGGATGTTTGGATGTTTGGATGTTTGGATGTTTGGATGTTTGTTACTCAATCACGCAATAACGGCTGAACGGATTTGGATGAAATTTGGCATGCATGTAGCCTTTGACATGGAAAAGAACATAGGCTACCTTTTATCCCGATTCCTTAAGTAGTTCCCGAGGGAAAAAAGTTTGTATGTTTGTTACTCAATCATGTCGCAACGATTGAACCGATTTGGCTGACATTTGTTACAGATAGATTGTAGTCTGGAATAGCACATAGGCTACTTTACTTTATCCCGGGAAATAAGAGAGTTCCCGCGGGAGTACAAAACCTTAATCCACGCGAACGAAGTCGCGGGTATCAGCTAGTATATAAATAAATCTGACTCGATTTGCATGAAACAAATCGCGCAAAAAACCGCGCCGCACGTTATTTTGTATTTAAAAAAACCTTAATAGTTTTTGGATTGAAAATGGCTATTAGTCTTTTTATGGGACATTACAATAATATTGAAAATAGTGCCAGGTCTGTTGCTGGGTGGGGACAGTGCCCATACAATTTTTGGCCGGGTCCTTTACATAAAAAAACAAAACACTCACCGCAAAATGGTGGATCTGCGGACCAGTCACCTCGTATAGTGCATTCCCTTTGGTGGGCCCCGAACAGTTCGTACCCTTCGTCGCATTCGTATGTCGCCACAGTGCCCGGAGCGATGTCTGCAGCGGGCAGGGACACCCTGGCGTTGGGCGGCACAGCCGGGTGGCCGCAACGTCGCTCGCCTAAACAAATACATACGTAGTTTTCATCAAGAAATTCATAACATAGTTCCATACACTCTCCATAGAAAATTTCGTTTCAGAAAGAGAGAGATACAGTCGCAACTCGCAATAAAACAGCTCATAACTTATTTGTTTTTTGGCCGATTTATTTTCTATATTTACAAATGTTATTCTTACATATCTTTATATTTTAGATTTTAATTAACTAGATGATATCCGCGACTTCGTCCGCGTGGACGAAGTCGCGGACGAAGTGAAGTGGATCTTCATTCCAAATTTCAGTCAAATCGGTTCATTCGTTATAGCGTGTAAGAGTAACAAACATCCATCCACCCATCCATAGATCCATCCATCCATACATCCATCCTCACAAATTTTCGCATTTATACTATTTATATTATTTATACTATTACATATTAAATAGTAGGAAGTAGGAAGAATACAAATATTTTGACAAGAGTCAAATAACTGATTATATTCATCCTACTAATATTATAAATGCGAAAGTCTGTGAGGGTGGATGTATGGATGTATGGATGGATGGATGTTTGTTATTCTTTCACGCTACGTCGAATGAATCGATTTGCGATGCTCCTCCTATATTTAATAAACGAGGAGCACCGCAACACAGTTTAATACTCGTACTTCTGCAGGATCATCATTGTACCTAATCCGCTTCAACATCATTTGCATCTTTGTGGAAAATAAACTAAGTACCTATGTTATTAATATTTGTTACACTTTACAATAAAATAACAGAGTTATGATGCGTCTGGTTTTAAGCTTATTGATTAAACATCATCGTCATTAGCTGACGCTGACGTGAAAGCTTTTAAATTTAAAAGCTTTTACGTTACCGAATTAATTAGCGCACAGACCGACGGAATAGGCGAAACAATAAGGGTTCCTTGTTGGTTTATTACGGACCCCTAATAACATATTAATAAGGTGCACGTTCTACGTCGTCGTAGCGAGCTACAGAAATTCTTTGAAAATTGATGTAAGTCTTTTCAAAGGGACTTTATCAGGCTCTTACTTTAAATAGTTCAAACGTTTCAAGTTTATATCGATCAAAATAAATGGAGGCTCAACTTCTGAACGAAGTTAAGCCTCCATTTATTTTGATTTGATATTAATAATATGTATGAGTGGTCCAAGTGGAACTTTTGCCGACAAAAATCTATACTTAGTACTGAATTAATATCTTTAAAACATTGATCATTAAGTACGTATATTCTCTGACAATATTTTGTTTCGCTCATCGATGTATAGTTTCGCTGCTTGAAACATATTTTTGACAACAATGCTGACACAAGGGTACTGAATAACTTACGTTACTAAATTGTACGCTTAGCTTTGAACATGAGTCAGATTAAACTATTTTTATGCTAAATATGTATCTATAATTTTATTTCTTCATGAGTAAGCTTCCATAAGTCACTATGCCTATTATTATACTCTGCAATTTAGTTGTCCAACTTGAAATTATTGTAAGTCTGCGGGTAACTAAAGCGATTGGCACACCGCCACCGTAGCGCGCATCGTCGCGGAGGGAAATAAAGCGGATCTTACGTATCATATGGGCTTATACGCAATACGTCGATGCCTGACCGTATGTACGAGTGGCGTGGTGTAATTGTGTTAGGCATCGACGGATTGCATATACAAGCACATACGGCGACGTACAATGCGCTTCACCGCCCTCCGCGGCGTTGTGCGATGCCATATGTGTCGTGCCGTGTGTGTGCCGATCGGAGAGTTTGGAGGCGCAGGACGTTCGGTTTACGTACCTAACACCGCAAACTTCTCAAGTCGCCGCAAACTGTAAAACACAATCACTATATTTTTTTCCCAACCTGGGAATCGAGCCCCGGACCTCATGATCCGCAGCCGAATTACCTAGCCATTACACCGACAAGGCAGTCAATAACTACATTAAGGCTTGCAGCGTGTATAATAAATAACTGCTTTTTCAAAATGATGCTAATGTGTTAGGTATACAGCTATTAATACTTTGCCCGCTAACCACGACAGCGCGAAAATGTAAATTGTGTTAAGTAATAATAACTTCGATAATGTATTTCACAATACATTATGCTCGTATATAGAATATTAATGACGTCCAAATTTGGTTCAAAGAGCTACGTATACATGGAGGTATGTTAACATCGTGTATCGTCACGAATAATGGATGCGTGATGAGTCTGTGTAGGTAACTTCATGCACGAAATTGTTTTCATTGTTCAAGCGGATTGTAATTACTGTGCAGAAATTCGTCATTCAGTGTGGAAATCAATTTATGGGGAAACGTAATGGGTCGACATCTTTATAATAATGTATCGTTCCGTCCCCTAAGGGTGCCAACGGGACACCTATTACTTAGCCTCCGCTGTCCGTCCGTCCGTACGTCAGTGGGCTGTAATCTCATGAATCGTAATAGGCAGGTATATACTTTAAGTTTTCACAGAATGAAATTCAAAATTCAAAATTATTTATTTCATGTAGGCCAACCTGTGGTTCTTATGACACGTCATGACTCTACCACCGGTTTGGAAAGCGGATTCTGCTGAGAAGAGCCGGCAAGAAACTCAGCAGTTGCTCTTTTCAAAATAATAAAAAACCGGCCAAGTGCGTGTCGGGCCACGCGCAGTGTAGGGTTCCGTAGTTGAAAGTCTCAAATATTATTGCTGACCTAGGATAGTGCTTTTATTTTATTTATGAATATTGAATACATTTTGAGTTCCATGGTTTAAATACTATAATATACTACAAAATATGCAACTTACACTACGTGTAATACCCAACTTGGAAAAAACAGATATAACTCCTTAACGAATGAACCCTACTTAGCCGTGATAGTTTTCCTTTAAAATTCATTATATATACTACTGTGATTTTTTTTGTATCCTATATATACAACCATTTAGCTGGCAGAGGGGGGGGGGGGGGGACACTTGACTCTAATAAAATGTAGCACTTTAAAATATCATATTTCACAAACGGATCCCTGAATAAAGAAACGGTGTTCCCACACCCACAATATTTTTGAAAGACCTATTCAACGACATCCCACACTATGGGATAGACGAGAAAAAAAAATTCCTCCCCACTTTACATGTAGGGGAGGTACCCTAAAAAAAATATTTTTCACAATTTTATTTCACCACTTTGTCGGCGTGAATGATGTTTATACCCTTGTAAAATTACAGATTTCTAGTACCAATAGTCTCTGAGCTAAACCGCGGACAGACAGACAGACAGACAGACAAACAGACAGACAGACGGACGGACATGGCGAAACTATAAGGGTTCCTTGTTTACTACGGAACCCTAAAAAGGAGTACTTCTATTGCCGCTATAACAAAAAATAATAAAAATTAAATAAAAAATAAAAGAAGGTCTCAATACAATAAACTTTTGTTTTTGCTCTATCTTAATAGTACCTAGCTGGTGTTAAATCTTATACAATGTAAGGAACTCTTCGTGTGCGAGTCTTTATTAAGTTAAACTCACTTGGATTTTTATTTATCGCGACCGCGACGCGCGACTGCGAACCTAGTGCCTTTTGATCGATTGCTACTTGTTTATGGCATACGTCGCGCTTTCCATAGATTTCTATATAAAAAATAGAGTGCAATTAGTGTCACACACCAAAGTTTCGCGTCGCAGTCGCGTACTTTACGCAAACGCTGACTGTACAATTAGGGCTAAGATAAAAAGTGTTTGTTTCAAATATATATGGAGTCTGGGCCAGATCTTTGTACAGTCTTTCAAAATGTTTGGAGCCATGAAATATTTCATCAATATTTTTTCTTTATTCCTCATTAAAAGGTCCTTTTTACGAGGTACAATGCGAAATTATTTTGCAAAGTAAAAGCGCAACAACATGGCGTTCTTTTTGACGATGAAAATATGTAATTACACGAGTCATGATGACAATTGACATAAAAATAACCACAATTGACAGCAATTGACGTCGTTACAAACATAGACAACAAAAGCAGATGGATGCACTCCAGGAGTTGCCATTCTACAGATGTACCCAAATATCAAATTTATATTTGTACCTCTTATTCACTGTAATACTAAAAAACAGCATATTTTATTTCAATTTCCATGATTTAATACTATGATTTGGTATAGCGTACAAGCATAGTACAAACAGAACTATGGTACAAGTACCTGGCCCAAAATGAAACAACCCCTTTGCTACAAATAGTCGCTGATAAGATTAGTGATTTGAGTATTTGAGTATTTTAAGTGATTTGAGTGACATTTTCATGAGGAAAAAATATCTATGTCATGGTTAGAGAGTTTCTTGGCCGACTCTTCATAATAAACAGACGTCTAGGTAAAACAGAGAAAAGAAAAACAAAGAAACAAACAAAGAAACAGAGAAGTACTACTTATCCTGAGATTTTAACAAGTGTAAATTAATAATTATTTTATTTTTAAAAAACAAGCCAGCTTAAAGAAATCTCAAGAAGTTTGTAAATTGTACCAATAGTCGATAAAAGTAGGTCGATCTACTCACGTATCTTTGACCACTATAGTGACCGGGCAACCATGACGGATCCGAATTACCTACTTACCAATAAAATTATTCTACATAAAATATTTCATGAAAATAATTAATAATAGGTCTTTACCTATGAAATTGCCGTTTTGTATGCAATAAGTGAAAGTACTTATTTTTTCAAACTTTTTTATTTCTGTTATTCGAAGTAATCACCCATGCAATCGACGCATCTTTACCAACACATTGGCAGTTTATTGATGCCCTTCTTGTAAAAATCAGCTGGACGGGAGGAAACAAACTCTTCAAAGGCAATTTGTACTGCCTCTCGGGAATTGAATTTTTTACCCACTAAAAAGTTGTCTAAATTTTGGAAAAAGTAATAGTCGGTAGGTGCAAGGTCTGGTGAGTATGGCGGATGAGGGAGAGCTTCCAACCCCAGCTCTTGCAGCTTGGAGACTGTCTGTTACGCAGTATGGGGTCGCGCGTTGTCGTGAAGGAGCAGTGGGGACGACCGATTGACCAAAGCTGGTTGCAGATGAGCAAGCTTCTCCATCATTCTCTCCAGTTCTTCACAGTACACATCTGCATTAATGCTCATGCCGTTTTGTAAAAAGCTGTGGTAAATCACACCCGCACTAGACCACCAAACAGTGACCATAGGGGTCATTTTTGGTTTAGGGCATTGCTTTGGTGCTGAACCAGGGTCTAACCAACTTGCTGAGCGCTTTCGATTGTCGAACAGAATCCATTTTTCGTCGCACGTAATAATTCGTTTCAAAATTCCTTCATTTCTTTGCCTGTTGAGCAGCGCAAGGCAGGTCTCGACGCGTACGTTGCGCTGGCGATCGTTAAGGTCGTGGGGCACCCATCTATCAAGCTTTTTTACCTTGCCAATTTGTCGCAAATGGATCAATATTGTTTTGATGCTTACATTAAAAGCTGCTGCTAGCTCAGCTGTAGATTGAGTTTCGTCAGCTTCCACAAGCGCCTTTAATTCATTATTGTTAACCAAAGTCTCCGGACGACCACGAGCTTCATTTTTCTAGTCAAAATTTTCAGAACGGAACCGGGAAAACCAATAACGGGTTGTGCGATCGTTTGTACAGTTCTCTCCGTAAACGTTTTTGATGTTACGGGCCGTTTGTGTCGCGTTTGTGCCACGACGGAACTCATATTCCATAATTACACGAATTTTTAAAGTATCCATTATGACGAAAAATGTTCAAATGTAATGAAAATACAACGCTAATCAAAAAACAAAAGACTGAGTTTGTAAATAGAATGTCATGGTTTTAAAACAAAATTAATTTGAATTTAGAATACAGAGCCATTACAAACTTTTTTTATTTGAAATGACCAGTACTGAAGAAAGGTAATAATATATTATAATGGATAGGTACCTTTTGGTTTAGTTCTATTCTGAAGGATAGAACGTCAGTTTGAGGATTCTAGAGATGGGCGAATGTTAATGTGAAACATTTAAATAAGACTATTGAAATATTATTTGAGAGTAAAAATCGGCCAAGTGCGAGTCGGGCCTCGCTCTTTAAGGATTCTGTACATATGACAAAATTACTTTTTTAAAACTAAATATTTAGATATATTATCTTAATTCTTACTACAACTAATACTAAATTAGCATACTATGGGGAAAAATTTTCGTTAGTTTTGGTCACAACTGAACTTACAAACCGTAATATGTTTTCAGTATTTGTTGTTGGGTACGGAACCCTAAAAATGAGACTAGGATCTGCACGAATTAATGTTTAGCGGTTACGGTTTAGTCCTTGCGAGTCGGAAAGATCCTTCAACAGACAGACGCCCGCAGGGATTTTCTTTCCCAACAAAACAAAAAAAAAACAAATTACTATTTCAATAATTGGAATGAAAATATAATTGGTAATTAAAAATAAGCAGTTGAAAGAAACGAATGTATTACTGTGGTATTTTAAAAATTGTGCATGCGAAAGAAAAGAAATATCAACCAAGTCTGATGAGAATGCGGTCTGTGGATATTGTGAACCTTTAATATTGTGAATGTCTATAATACATATTATTATAACTCCACTGTAACTCACTCATGTGGTGTGGTGGACTGCATAAAATATATTTACATGTCTCGTTTGTCGGACTTGTTTTTATTTGAATGAACATTTTCCTGATATTAATTTGAATGTTTCCATTTCCCGTTCAGACACTGATTGATCATTCGACTGAAAAACCATTCGAAGGCAGATATGTATATCATTTGACTTTTAGTGTTCTTGGAAATGATCTATGATGGCATCAATTTGATGGAAATTCATTGCAGTGCATTCAACGAGTATACGTATCTCGATACAGCTGTTGCCATACAGTTATCATGTCAGATGCATCATCATCATCATCATCATTAGCAACCCATCAACGGCTCACTACTGAGCGCAGGTCTCCTCTCAGAGAAGGGTTATAGGCCATAGTCCACCACGCTGGCCCAATGCGAATTGGCGGACTTCACACACCTTCGAGAACATTATGAAGAACTCTCAGATGTGCAGGTTTCCTCACGATGTTTTCCTTCACCGTTGAAGCAAGTGATATTTAATTGCTTAAACGCACTTGACTCCGAAAAGTCAGAGGTGCGTACCCGGGATCGAACCAAGGACCCCCCGAATAGGAGACCACAGTCCTAACCACTAGGCTATCACTGTTTCATACGCATACGTCAGATGCATACGGATAAATAATAAGATGACACTTAACACGAGAAACTTTAGTTAAAGGAACAAGCCATTATTTTTTATAATAAAGTCAATCTCTATCAATCTGCTTCGCGGTAGACGGGTAATAAGGGAGGTCAACAAGGTATGTAACATTTAACTATATCAGTTCTACATAAATGTATCACAAGTGAATGCCTCAAGGTTAGAGAAGTACTTACCGACAAGTACCTAAGTAAGTTGCTTATTAATTAATTCGAGACGAATTCTTAAACTATTAACAGTGAATCTGAAATATTGCATGCAGATCTAGGATTGGTAGTCGTTACTTGATACCGTCCTACCTAAAAACATAATCTCCTTGAATGCGACAACGTATTATCATAGTCTATTTGAAAACGTCCAACTTTGGTTGCTACGAGACGATGTGGGTACGCCAGTTCATGCGTACCAAGAATTGCCGCAATTTACTAGTACGCCGAAGGTATCTAGTAAGCCCGAAGCGACCACCAATCCTAAATCTATGATCCATAGATTACAAAATCAATGCAACTGCAAATATAATTTGGTAATTCAAAGTTACTGCCGTACCGCGTTTGTAGGCACTGTAACTGAACTAAGTTATCTACGAAAATCTCTACCCTATTATTCCTATTGATCTTTCTATTTTTAAAATTATTTCTTTAGCGTGGCACGTGAATCGCTAGTGGTAGAACCCCTTATAATGTTGTGTTCGTATTAACCCAAGAACTTTTAGAGCGTCAGAAGTAATGAGTTCAAAAGACCTAGGCGATATATGCAAGAGTTCGTGTATTAGATTTTAGTGAGTACCCGTATTGATTTATATTAAAGAATGGTTAAAATCCAGTATGAATGATACCGGTTGGCTCCATTATCGCGCGAGACTCAACACTGATGTCGAGAGACACAATTATTTCTATGGGTAAACATCAAAAGAACCTACATCGCAACTTATGTACCTCAACATTCAACATCACATTGAACGTCTACACTACACATCGTTGTTTCAAGTTCCTTTGAGTCCATAGGCAACGTTCGAAATTAAGATGGCATCATTTCATTGTAAAAAAAATGAAATGATGATCGTTGGCTCCCTGCACGCCAAACGATGGTGAGCTCCTACCTTTTGTGGTACATCAAGGACCACTCAGTTGCGTCCATTAAAACAATAATGTATTATTATAATAATTGACGCAATGAGATCGCAGCTTAAATATCTTAAACATACAAATATTACTTTGGGTAATTATTTGTCAGTAATCAGGAATGTTTACAAGTCCCTGAAATACCATCAAACCATGAGCCCCCCCCCCCCACACTGTCATCATTCACTCACACACGAATGTGCGAGGCTTTTTTAACCGTGGTTTGCTCCACAAGACTTTTTTAAAGTGGTGTGATCCACTGAAGACACTTTTTTAACCATGGTGTGTTTCCACAAGACTTTTTTATAGTGGTGTGATCCACTGAGACTTTTTATAGAGGTGAGTTCCTCTCATATGTATAGTTTGTTGTACGTTAATAGTTATACTGCGTGAAGTCACCACAGAGTGGTGAAGGACTCTAACAACGTTAGGGTCTAGTTCGAGGTTGGTGTCGGACGCCTGGACCAGACAAAACCATAATAGCAATTGCCATCATTAGCTTCATCCTATCTCAGCATCCAACAGTTGGTTGTCACCACGAAGTGGTGATAGGCTCCAACTTAACGTCAGAGCAAGTTCGAAAGTAGAATCAAACACCTGGACCAGACAGCCCGGACTGGCAAGTTTAGTAGCCCATCCTAAGCTTATCCTATCCCGGCATCCAATCTACAGGTTGACACAACACTCAGCATAGAGCATCGCGATATAGATCAATCTTCATCTGAGATCGTCGGTCGCAAGCCCAAAGACAGGTTCATAAAGCACCAAGGCGCTAGAGCTCCCCATCTATTAAGCAGCTTCCAACGTCAGATTAGGTATTACTCATAATAGATTTCGTGTATCGCCCCTTGTATTTTATCAATAATAATTGATATAAAGTATGTCACTACATACCACTTCACATTTCTCATAATACAGTATGTGCATGTTTAAGTCTCTGAACATATGCCCCAATAGACGAACAATGTTCTTTCTTATATACGATCCGCGCGTCGACGACGCTGCGGTCGTCGCTGCCTTCCCCTACAGTATACCGTTCTACAGAATAGCGTCAACGTCAAATTGATATTATATGACATGAAAATTGAAGTTCCTAAAATTATTATTTTTATGATCTCATGTGAAAGTACATCTCGTAACTTAACTACTGTACCGATTTTGATAAAATTTAATCAACAATTTTTAGTACTATCAAACATGAAAAATTTCTTTGTACGAAGGACTAGGGTCGTTACAGCACACCGCACAAAGTACTATTGGATCGCGAATACAGCTGGTAATTTTTGTCCATGGTCATTCTGACTAAACTTTAGGTTATATCAACTACCTATTTAAGTTTAGAAAGAAACAGCTGCCTTATAGTATCATGATGAATATTCCATAAAATATAAAATAATTATAAGTAATAATATCAGATTTTCACTTCATTCGTAACTTTGCCACCTTGTTTAAAAGCTTTAAAAAATGCAGGTTAAGTACTCAAAACTCAAAACTCTATTTCCTACATACAATTATTATTGTTACTAGAATCTCAACAACAAGATAAGCATAATATTATACCGGAAATCTAGTATTTTCATTAACTCTCTATCTTAAACGTCAAAGAGAGATTTTCTCGGAAAATAAACTTCACGGTAGTAAATATCATTCGTCTATGAAACTTCATTACGTTTAAGACAATTCTTGTTCTTTTTCTTTTCATTTATTTTGTAAGTACATTACTTAGTTGAGATTAATTTTCGTATCGCATTATTTAATATTAGCTTTTGCCCGCGACTTCTCTCACGTTAAGTTCGAATTTTTAAACCCCCTTCCTTCAAAGCTCCATAAATATTTCTCATATCGAATGGATATTTCTCATATTTACTACAGGGAATCCCGTCAATTGTACTGAATAACTTCGCGCATCAGCGCTTCGTCGCGATGTAAGTCACAAAATAACTTACATAGCCACGAAGCGATGAGGCGCGACATTATTCAGGACAGTTGACGGGGTCGAGCGATTCCTGCGCGTTCGAGAGCCGGCCACTAACGGTGACCGATTGTTCTAAACACAAAAACCCATACACGATGTGCGTGCCCTAGTTCACGTTACGCCACAAGTTGCAAGCTAGGTGCGTGTGTTGCGACTTGCGTATCTGCGAGTATATCCTACTGACCTCTATAATACAACCACGCTGGACTGACTGTGCTCTAATTACAAGTATAAATTCATTAGCGTAAAAAAATTACCAGACATTTCTCCACAGTTAATTGTTTTATCTCATCTGGTGACCGAAGGGCTGGCTAATTTTTTAATCGACTTCAAATGAGGAGGTTCTCAATTCGACGCGTTTTTTTATGTTTATAATATTATTATCAAATCTGAACCGAATTTAATATATTATTTATTTGAAAGAATATACCGACAGGTTGGTCCCGTTTAAATTTAGTGAAGATCTGATGAATCACATCTTCGGTGGTGGAGGACGGAACTCTTCAACGAAAACTACTGAACCGATTTTGATCAAAATTCGTAACTATCTGTGATTTGGTCCAACTTAAGGCCTTAAGAAGCGTGAATGTCTAAATTCCATGGTTGTTTAATTCAACATATCAACATAATTGTTGATTTAAGCCGTAAATAAAAAATAAAGAATGAAAGATAAAGATTCAATAACTGTTTTGGCTATTAAAAATGTTTATTTTTGTCAACCCCCTCTTGTAAAAAAAACCCCAAAGAGTACCTATTTTTGACATAATTTGCGTAACTTCTCCAAAAGCGCGCTAGCTTTTTAATTCGTTCTTGCACACAAAAAAAGGTATTAAAAATATGAATCTTTTCGCTATTTAACTTTATTTTTACGCCGCATTACAATCGTGTATAGTAATATTAACCTGAAATTCAACTAAATCCGAGCTGATAAACACTCGCGAGCCCCATCCACAGTCCCTGCCGGGACGTTGCGGAGGGAAGACTGCGCATCGGTTTTGCAGCGACTTCGTTGAAATTAATTTTAGCTTTTAAGGATTTTATACCAATTTCTAAATATGTATATTAATAGATTTACTTAGTTTAGATAAAATCTTTAAGTCAGTAACTGTAAATATTTTTTTGTAAATACATAAACTTTTATAAACTTCTTAAATAATCAAAGAATAGTGAATTCGAAAATGCCAAACAGGTGGACAATTAAAAATGTATTGGTGAATATTTACCTACAATTTTTAGTTAGTGTAATATGTTATTTTTTCGATTATTACCTATGCTAGGCATAATAATGTAAGCAGTGATAGCCTAGCGGTTAGAACTGTGGTCTCCTATTCGGGAGGTCGCAGGTTCGATCCCGGGCACCATTGATTTTTCGGAGTAATGTGCATTTAAGCAATTAAAATCATCGTGAGGAATCCTGCACTCCTGCACACCTGAGAGTTCTCCATAATGTTCTCGAAGGTATGTGTAATCCACCAATTCGCATTGGGTGGATTATGGCCTGAAGCAATGCCTGGGTCATGCGTCATGCCCGTGAACGGGTGCCACCGGCGGGAATGGGGCTACTTTCTGTCTGCCCGTCTTAACATGTGTTGAATTATAGGAATGCTTTTGTGGAACTTCCCCTCATTGTGGAAACAGTGCAAACATAGCATAATATCTATTATATTGTAAACTTGTTTTGAAAAGAGCAACTGCCGAGTTTCTTGCTGGTTCTTCTCGGCAGGAAGGGCATATCGAACCAGCGCGAGCGGTAGAATCATCGACGATTCAAAAATACTTGTATAAAAGTTTATTTGAATAAAAAGCATTTCTATTCTATTATTTAACCCTTATCTAAAAGGAGACCTGCGCTCAGTAGTGAGTCGTTGATGGGTTGCTGATGATGATGATGATGATGGTGATGATGATGATATGCATGTTGATAAAAATTGCTTGAGGTCTTAGACCATATTTTTTGAATGGTCTAAGTTTGAGGTAGATACCTACATAACAGTGGATAACAGCAAAACATCAAGTCAAGCCTGACAGTATGACTTTTAACGTGCCTTATTCCTATAACAATAGGGTTGACATTCGCAATTCACTCGTACCATTGAACTGTCGACTGTAGGTACCGTAGATCTTGTGATTTAGTGGTTGTATAGGTATTATACAAGACGTGGTCTAGTGGTTAGCAAATTCGACTACAGATGACGAGGTCCCGGATTCGATTCCCGGGATTATACTAATGTGTACATATTTTTATATTCATAGATTTAATATGTTTAGTTTTATCTTTAAAATTGTGTGTTGTGTGTGTGTGTGTTTTGTAAATAAGTTAACTTTTTAATCGGTCAAAGAATAGTGTAAAATTTACACTATAAATATTTACACTGTAAATAGTGAATAGTGCAGGTCAAAAAGGCCAAAACATAAGAAAAAATATCTTGTTAAAAGAGCAAGAGAATTAAAAATGTATATGTGAGTATTTACTTACACTTTATACACACATCAAAAGTGTCTAGGGATCAAGCATTTTTATGCGGATTTCTTGAGATTGAGATGTGGCTTTGTAATAAATTTATGATTTTATAAATTTATATGGATCCTTTTTGGTGCATTTCATAATTTCATAATCAGCGATTAAAATCCTGCCAGGAAGTCCATCCTTATAGTGGTGGAACCATCATGGTATGGGCGGGTATTTGGATCGGCGGAAGAACTGAGTTGATTTGGATCAGAGGCAACCTCAACGCTCAAATTTATGCTGAGACGATTGTATCAGACGTCATCGTTCCTCTACAAGTGCAAATCGGTCCCTTATTTCAGTTAATGCATGATAATGCACGACCGCACACCGCAAGAGTTGTAAGACAGACTCTCGCCGCAGCTAACATCAATGTCCTGCCCTGGCCTGCTCAGTCGCCTGCTCAGTGGCCTGCCAGACTTGAACCCGATTGAGCATGCATGGGATATGCTACAGAGAAGAGCTCTGCCGAATATGGAGGGTATCCAGTGGCAAGAAGACCTTTTTTTGTTGTTGCAACGAACTTGGGCGGCCATTCCACAGCGTGATTTGGATGAACTCATTTTGAGTATGCCAAACCGATGTTCTTGTGTTGTTAGTGTTCGCGGTAGAAACACGGATTATTAATTGTTTAAGTTACCCAATAAAATTTTAAAGAAAACTGTTATTTCAGTCTTTTTTTCGAACTTTAATGTTAGTGGTTCAAATGTCAAAAATCCCTTTATTAGGAAAATGGCAAATTTCTTTATTAATGCAAAGGTGACTTGGTTTATCGTTACTGTGACAAACGAAAACACTTTATTTGATGAATCCTTAAAGAAAATTTTAATTAATATAAATCAGGAGAAAAGTTATTGCAAAAATATATGTTGATCCCTAGACACTTTTGATGTGTGTATTTAGTACCTATCTATATATATAAAAGAAAGTGGTGTTAGTTACACTATTTATAACTCAAGAACGGATGAACCGATTTGGCTGACAATTGGTGGAGAGGTAGCTTAGAACCAGGAGACGGACATAGGATACTTTTTATCCCGTTCGACAGCGTTTCCGTCATGTCACTATAAAACGTGGTATAAGAAAAACGCATCTGACATGGAATAACAAAACGCAAATGACAGTGGAATAACAAAACGTAAATGACAGCTAAACGTAATTTTGTCTTTGGTTAAGTATGGTAAAAAATTTGACAATTATAAAAAGTGTTAGAATAAAGCATTACTGATATTATAAATGCGAAAGTGTGTTTGTTTGTTGGTTTGTCCTTCAATCACGTCGCAACAGAACAGCGGATTGATGCGATTTTTTGCATGGGTATAGTAATGGATGTAGTAGTGGTTCCTCAGACCGGGAGAGCTACTTTTTATCTCGGATAATGAAAGAGTTCCCGCGGGATTTTTAAAAACTAAATCCATGCGGACGAAGTCGCGGGCATCAGCTAGTATTTTATATTTGTTATTTTTCGATTACATAGGCATGTTGATAAAAATTGCTTGAGGTAAGTATAGATGATATACGTAGGTACCTACTGTGGACAACACGTCATGTAATAACTAACTGCCTCGTTGGTCTAGTGGTCAGCTTGTTCGACTGCGGATGACGAGGTCCCGGGTTCGATTCCCGGGTCGGGCTGCGGCCGTTAAAAAAAAGTATTGCGTTTTTCTGCCAAAGAAATTCTCAGTACTGGCCCGGAGTTAGGAAGTTGGTGGTTACTGGTTAGTCACCCCCGTGCCTCGGAGAGCACGTAAAACCGTCGGTCCTGCGCCTGATCTCTCTCCGGTCGTGTCGGATTTCCGTACCATCGGACTATGAGAGTGAGGGAATAGAGAGTGCACCTGTGGTTGCGCACACACTTCTGCACTATAATATCTCCCGCGCAGATGGCTGACCTCTAAGGCGACGTTTTAGCATAGGAGGTTGGCCGCCGTGATCGGATTCGGTCGGGAGGACATCATGTAATAACTAGCTTATATGTTCGCGACTTCGTCCGAGAAGTTGGACCAAATTACAGATAGTTACGAAGTTTGATCAAAATCGGCGTAGTAGTTTTCAAGTTTATCCCGAACATACTTCGTGACTCGAGATAGGGGTTGACATTCGCAATTCACTCTTATTAACATAAAATAACTTTTTTTTTTTTTTTTTTTTTTTGTTTAAATATATAGACTAGCGCTTGACTGCAATCTCACCTGATGGTAAGTGAAGATGCAGCCTAAGATGGAGCGCGCTTGCCTAGAAGATGCCTATTCACTCTTGATTTAAAGGCACCCAAGTTATAGTCAGTTGGAAAAACGGAAGCCGGAAGGGCATTCCAGATTCTAGCGGTGCGTATTAGGAACGAGGAAGCAAAGCGCTTAGTGCGGGAACGTGGAATTTCGACCACGTAGCGGTGCAGATTCGAGCGATGCCTTGCGGTTCGGTGGTAGAAGGGTGATGGAGGAACTAGTTCGAATAGTTCTTGAGCACACTCTCCGAAATATATCCTGTAGAATACCGACAGACAGGCAACCTTGCGCCGATGTTCCAGACTTTGAAGTTTGGAGTTAGTTAGCGATTCGTCGCCAATGAGTCTTCTGGCGCGTCTGTCCACCGAATCCAATGCAGCAAGCTGGTACTTGGCAGAGCCGTCCCATAAATGGCTGCAGTACTCCATGCATGATCGAACTTGTGCTTGATACAAGGTAACAAGCTGTTCCGGCGTGAAGTAGCGCTTGACCTTATTGAGGATACCAAGTTTCTTGCCAGCAGTTTTTGCCTTGGATTCGATGCATCGTCCAAAGTTGAGATTTGACGAGACATTTATGCCAAGAAGATCAATATTGTCAGTGACCGGTACGGATATATTTCGGAAAGTCGGAGTTAGCGGGAATGGACTCCGTTTGGCGGTGAATAAACACGCCTGCGTTTTGGTAGCATTAAATTTGACAAGGTTGGCATCACCCCAGTCCGATACCTCTTTCAAAGCCAAATTTATGCGTTCTACCAAAGCCTCTCTATGCTCGAAAGTTTCAGCGCCACTAGCACGGGGACCGGACATGTATCTCTCCGTAACGGTGCTGTCATCCGCATACCCAAAGATACCGGGCCTGAGGAGATCATTAATGTGCAACAAAAAGAGCGTTGCGGAGAGAACTGATCCCTGAGGGACACCGGCGTTAATCGCCATTAGATCAGACGAGGTGCCATCTATGACCACTCGAAATGATCGCCCACTCAGGAAATCTGATATCCAGTTACAAAGTCTAGTGGGTATCCCATAAGCTGAAAGTTTGCTCAAAAGGCCTTCATGCCAGACCCGGTCAAACGCCTTCGATACATCAAGTGAAACGGCTAGCGCCTCACCATGCTTATCGATGGCTTCACCCCAGATGTGTGTAGCATACACTAAAAGATCTCCTGTGGACCTGTTACGGCGAAAACCGTACTGCTGTAACCGTACTAGTTTTTATAAATTAATCTATACATATAATAAAACTGTAACTGGAAGATTTCTGTAGGTACATTTAATATATTTTGAAAATTTTAATTGGGGGATGCTTTACTATCGATACTGAGCCCAAAACAGATTTGTATTTAATTTTTGTCTGTTTGTTTGTCCTTCTTTCACGTAAAAACTACCGCACAAAAATTACCAATTTAAATTATTAATTTAAATTATTATTAAATTAATTATTAATTACCGCAAAATTTTATACCGTGGTAACTTATTAATTGGGTCAACATCTAGGCTACTTTTTATCCCGGAAAATCAAGGAGTTCCCGAGGGACTTTAAAAACTAAATCCACGCGGACAAAGTCGCGGGCATCAGCTAGTATTATCTATACCTACTTATAATAAAACTGTAACAGGTCCAATTGTCTATAGTTAAGCGATTGATCGTAATCGTATTCGATGTCATTAGAGTCAAAGTAAAATAAACCATAACAGCATTGAATTAGAGCTCAATTTCGTGTATGCATTCTTATACATTTACCTATGTATGATACGCTCCATAACTCTCCATAATCGGTTGTACTTACTGAATTTGTGACTTTTTATCAATACAATCAAGGATTATTTTACTTTGACACTAAATGGATTATTAGAAGTATATATATAATTATTATTTAACTAGCTGATGCCCGCGACTTCGTCCGCGTGGATTTAGTTTTTGAACTCCCTTGGGAACTCTTTGATTTTCTGGGATAAAAAGTAGCCTATGTCACCCTCCAGGTCCTCAACTATACCCATACCATAGGTCTTACCTTGCTTTTAACCAAAATTGACAATTCTTGGTCAACCGGAAGTACCTACTCTATAGGTTTTGGGTCGAAAACCTATATGGTAGTTCTCGTTGACCTAGAATCACAAAATTTGACAAAATGCAAGGTCTACCAGCACAAATAAAGGAAAAATTACAAAAAATAAAAAAGTTGAATTTTAAAGGGTGTCCCCATACATAAATAATAGAAGCCAATTAAGATAGTCCTCCGAGTTGTATGGGCGCTCATACAATTTAGAGGTCTATCTTAATTGGCACTAACCTTAAATAAGGTAAATAAATAAAATTGTGCTATTTAGTCCAGTAAAAAGTTAAATGAAACCATGATCTGACCAGCTTTGGCGCAATGAGTAAAAATGTGTTCATTAATACTTAAATAATGATATTATAAAAGAAATTTTGATTTAAATTTAGGGGAAAGGGATGAAAAAAATAAAAAAAGGGTTGAAAAATGCCTTTTTTTTTAAATAACTTAATAACGGTAGGAAAAAGAAAAAACAGTTTCAAGTAAAAGTAGTAGAGAAAAAAATTTTACACAAAAAAGTTCCACTTCATTTTTAGGGTTCCGTACCCAAAGGGTACGAACGGGACCCTATTACTAAGCCTACGCTGTCCGTCCGTCCATCCGTCCGTCCGTCCGTCCGTCCGTCCGTCCGTCTGTTAGCGGGCTGTATCTCGTAAACCGTAATAGATAGACAGATGAAATTTTCACATATTATGTATTTCTATTGCCGCTATAACAGCAAATAATAAAAATCAAATTAAATTAAAAAAAATAAATTAAAATATTTCCATGGGTACATGGAAATATTTTTATTTAATTTTTTTTTTAACGGAATCCTAAAAGAGCGAGGCCCGACTCGCACTTGGCCGATTTTTTTTTGTTATCTGCTTTAGTTTAGCTGCAAAAAATAAAAATTAAATTTGCTTTGTAATTAATTATAAAGATGTATAAAGGTGGGAAATATAGTGCCTATCTCAATTAATTAAGCTTTGAATAACGGTAGTACAGTCAAATTAATAAGGTATTTTTAGGGTTCCGTACCCAAAGAGTACCAACGGGACCCTATTACTAAGCCTACGCTGTCCGTCCGTCCGTCCGTCCGTCCGTCTGTCAGCGGGCTGTATCTCGGTAACCGTAATAGGTAGACAGTTGAAATTTTCACAGATTGTGTATTTCTATTGCCGCTACAACAACAAATAACTAGTGGTTCGCCCCGAACTGAGACCTCGCGGTAACGGTATCCCATGATTATTCATTCAATCGACACATGACGACCAAAACTGACATTATTATTATGCCCGTTTTCACCAAACATACCTCAATCATCCCCTATGTAGGAGTCTCTTTACGTAGGTAGCTCCAAAACACAATGCTAAGTCCTAACATCCGTCCCAATGTCCTTTTAGGTGTCCCGTACAGGATCGTGATAAAGAAGTTGACAGTAATCATCACCTAACTTATCATAGGTAGCCCGTAAAGGTTAGGGAACGTCAGTGAAAACATTGAATTATTATGTAGGTACTAACGAGTGAAAACGGGTTACGGGCATCTGTACAAATCGTCATCTATCGACGCGAATAGAAAATGTACAAAATGCAGCAATTAATAGTTTATTGAAGTTTGATATTTAACTAAAGAATAATTTTAATTGAATAATATGTTATTATATTATGTACCTAAATAATAATGCTCGACGCAAAACTGTTTATGGGATAGATCGTAGTCGTAACTCATAGTTCCATGGAATAGTTAATGACTGCGCCATCTATTAGCATTATTGTGAAGCTATGTGAAAATTACTGATGCTCATTAAAAATTAAATAATCTCGTTTCTTTATAATATTCATATAATTTTAGTATTTGTTGTTCAAGTACAGGATACAAGTGAAGTAAAAAAATAAGTACAGCTTGAAAATATATAGCCAATTTTCCAGAGAGCGTCTTCAAGCGAGCGTATTAAATCGCCACTTTGAAAGCCTCCCATTTCGTCAATTTTAGGAAAAAAATTAAAAAATAAATACGTTTGTACTCTGTTCCAAATTGTCTTTAAAATGATACACAGAAACTCTATGAATCGCAAAAAAAAATTTTACTTCGCATTCGCTTCTATGAGAGCCCCCCTGAAATAAAGATTTTTATAACTTTTTAAGCCATTTTCGGCTGGAGGCCATCGGTTTACATATTATATCTAAATTTGAAGTAATTACGTTCAGTAATTCAAAAGTTATAAGGCTCTGACAGACGGACGGACGGACGGACGGACAAGTGCAAATCGCTCTAGTAAACTCAGAGACCTCGCTTCGCTCGGTCAAAAATTAAATTAAATTAAAAAAATTAAATAAAATATTTCCATGGGTACATGGAAATATTTTTATGTATTTTTTTTTTTAACGGAACCCTAAAAGAGCGAGGCCCGACTCGCACTTGGCCGATTTTTTTGAAATAGAAGATACTTCCGAACATCATCCAACAGTTTTCAAAATCGGTCATCGTAGCTATTAAAACTCTAACCTGCATGATGTCAGATTTCAGATTGAAACTTTTTCGCTTTCTATATTAAAAAGTTAGACTTTAGACTGTTTGACTTTAATTTGTTTTTAACCAATTTAAAAAAGGAGGAGGTTCTCAATTCGTCGGAATCCTTTTTTTTGTGTATGTTCACCGATTACTCGAAGACACCTGAACCGATTTGCAAAATTCTTTTTTTTGTTTCAAAGGGTATACTTCCCAGGTGGTCCCATTTAAATTTTATCGAAATCGGTCGAGCGCTTTTTACAATAACAACAATAAATTATATACTTTGTAGTGGCGCGGGCGTCTGAAGTCGGTTTTTTAAAAAGTATTTTTTAGTATAGATTATAGCGGCAGTGATCGGCCTAATTTTAGCCCTATATTTTACACACTTCTACTTAGAAGTGTGTACAATATAGGCCTAAAATTATACGCATAATATTGTGACTGGCAACTACGGAACCCTACACTGCGCGTGGCCCGACACGCAATTGGCCATTTATTATACTTTACAAATAAAACTACAAACATACTAGTTTCCAGAGTTACAAACAGAATTCGATAACATAATCAAATAAGAATCAAACTTCATTTGTGTGGGGCTCGCTCGCTGAGTCTTCTATTGCAAACTTCAAAAATCTAGATACTCTGATACAAAAATATGATTGAGTTGCACAGCACAAAACCTGACAATAGTTTGATGAAACGCATGACTTTTGTATACTTAGTTTTAAGCATGGACACGTCTCATATACTTAAAGTATTTTGATATGGTATGAAATTCGTATTTTGTCATACCTCCGTATTTTTCAGGTATTTTTCTAGCCGTAGTCAACCCAAGTCAACTGACTTGGGTTGACTACGGATCGAATTTTATATTACGCCTCATGCGTACTGCAAATTCACACTGCTGTGATTTTTAATTTCGTACAACTTGGCAAAAAAGTGTAGAAACTGAACTAATTGTTCTCTTTATTTTATATTACGCCTCCTGCGTACTGCAAATTCACACTGATGTGATTTTTAATTTCGTACAACTTGGCAAAAAAGTGTAGAAACTGAACTAATTGTTCTCTTTATTGACAGCACTATTATGTTGTCAAGTTTCATCGCCGAAGTGTTTTTTTTATTCGATGACAAGCTAGTCCTTGACTGCGATCTCACCTGATGGTAAGTGACGATGCAGTCTAAGATGGTAGCGGGCTAACTTCGAAGGGGTATGGCAGTGAATATTCAACCCATACCCCTAATTGGTTTCTACACGCCATCGTGCCGGAACGCTAAATCGCTTGGCGGCACGTTTTTGACAGTAGGGTGGTAACTAGCCACGGCCAAAGCCTCCCGCCAGACCAGACCAGAGACAATTCAGAAATTATAAATTCCAAAATTGACCCCGCCGGGAATCGAACCCGAGACCTCCCAGTTATAAGACAACACAGCTCACCACTGAGCCAGGGAGGTCGTCAAATGTTATGTCAATGTTATGTTTTGAAATTCGTCAATATTTATTTGAATTCGTAAATACATACCTACGTATTAGTCTAGTCAATAAGTTCAAAAACGTGAAAAATAGAGATAAAGGTCCTAAAAATATGAGCGATGGCTCATTCGAGTCGGAATCACCTCTAGAAAAATGTTTTTGAAGGATTTTGGTGCAGGTAAAAAATTGCAATTGTTATTAACAAAATAAGATGAAAAAAAATGATTTAATAAAAAATTGGTTTAATGTAGTATACTGTATAAAGTCAAAATGTCATGATAAAAAATATGTTATAATAAAAAAAATAAAAAAAAATGATATTTCGTTTTTAGGGTTCCGTACCCAAAGGGTACCAACGGGACCATATTACTAAGCCTACGCTGTCCGTCCGTCCGTCCGTCCTTCCGTCCGTCTGTCAGCGGGCTGTATCTCGTAAACCTTAATAAATAAACAGATGAAATTTTCACATATTATGTATTTCTATTGGCGCTATAACAACAAATAATAAAAATTAAATTAAATTAAAATGTTTCCATGGGTACATGAAAATATTTTAATTTAATTTTTTTAACGGAACCCTAAAAGAGCGAGGCCCGACTCGCACTTGGCCGATTTTTTGTTAATAACTCGAAAAATATTGACATTTAAGCAATTTTGAAAAAAGCTCGTTAAGAGGAGGAAATTTCCAATAAAAAAGTCCCAAGTCCCGGGATTCTATCTCCATTATTTATAATTTTAATTTGACGTTGAAATTAGGGCTCCGCGCGGCTGTTACAGCATGCGCGTGCCCCCGCTAAAGAGAGTTCAGCAATAAAAATATTTTTTTTATAACATAAGATGTGATTTTAAAAATTTGAAAAACTTCTAGTATCTTCTTAACACTTGAAAGAATCGAGCCCTGGAGAAACAAAAGTTTAACCACCATTTTTCAAAATGTTATTCAATTGTTACCTAACAAATTATTTCCCAATCTCCATTGTCATAAACAATGGGATGAAAGGTATAAATAATTGGCCTATATTTTTGTATCAGAGTATCTAGATTTTTGAAGTTTGCAATAGAAGACTCAGCGAGCGAATTGAGAACCTCCTCTTTTTTTAAAATTGGTTAAAAACAAATTAAAGTCAAACAGTCTAAAGTCTAACTTTTTAATATAGAAAGCGAAAAAGTTTCAATCTGAAATCTGACATCACGCAGGTTAGAGTTTTAATAGCTACGATGACCGATTTTGAAAACTGTTGGATAATGTTCGGAAGTATCTTCTATTTCGAAAAAATACCTTATTAATTTGACTGTACTACCGTTATTCAAAATTTAATTAATTGAGATAGGCACTATGTTTCCCGCCTTTATACATCTTTATAATTAATTACAAAGCAAATTTAATTTTTATTTTTTGCAGCTAAACTAAAGCAGATAACAAAAAAATGAAAAGGAACTTTTTTGTGTAGAATTTTTTTCTCTACAACTTTTACTTTAAACTTTTTTTTCTATTTCCTACCGTTATTAAGTTATTTAAAAAAAGGCATTTTTCAACCCCTTTTTTATTTTTTTCATCCCTTTCCCCTAAATTTAAATCAAAATTTCTTTCATAATATCTTTATTTAAGTATTAATGAACACATTTTTACTCATTGCGCCAAAACTGGTCAGATCATGGTTTCATTTAACTTTTTACTGGACTATAATATCTCGTAAACAGTAATACATAGTTGAAATTTTCACAGTGTGTATTTTTATTTCCGCTATAACAACAAATAATAAAAATAAAATTAAATTAAAAAATAAAGGGGGCTCCCATGCATGGAAAAGCTTCAAAAATGAAGAAAAAGGGGCCTTCAAAGTTGTGACCAAAACAAACGAGCATTCTTGCCCCATATCCTAATTTAATCATCATCATCGTTTCATCATTAGCAACCCATCAACGGCTCACTACTGAGCGCAGGTCTCCTCTCAGAGAAGGGTTATAGGCCATAGTCTACCACGCCGGCCCAATGCGAATTGGTGGACTTCACACACCTTCGAGAACATTATGAAGAACTCTCAGATGTGCAGGTTTCCTCACGATGTTTTCCTTCAACGTTGAAGCAAGTGATAGTTAATTGCTTAAACGCACTTGACTCCGAAAAGTCAGAGGTGCGTACCCGGGATCGAACCTGCGACCCCCCCGAATAGGAGACCACAGTCCTAACCACTAGGCTAACACTGCTTCCTAATTTAATACTAACTCAGAACTAAGTTATCTAAATGTGTATCTAGTTTTAAAAAAGTGATTTGGTCATATTATGTGCGGAACCCTAAAAGAGCGAGGCCTGACTCGCACTTGGCCGATTTTTTGTTTATGACCTAAATAAATATTTTTGATAAAACAGGGTTGGCACCTTTTGGGTACGAAACCCTAAAAACTATCAAAGAATACAATGATTTTAAAAGACCTATTAAAAATAATTAAGGTAAGAATAACAACAAAAAGAATTAATTACCTCGAACTTATAAACTACTTGCAAGCTCGTTATGGTACATTGCGCCTACTAGGTGAAGCTAAAGCAATGGAGACTCTTAACACCTGCACGTGACATCAATCTCAGTGAGGCTCAAACATACTAGGTAGGATAACATAAAACACTGTTCCCTCTGCACGCTTATTTTATCGTCGATATATTTCGAGGTACTCTCATGTACTTGCTGAGTTCTCGAGCAAGTACCGAGCGTAGCCGCTAGATGGCGGTGACGTTGAAATAAGTCTAGGTTGGCTCCGTTTCTCAAGGTTATTTCACGCATCTTAAAGCCTTAAAAGATAGGATAGTTTTTATCTTAATTATTGACATCAATATTTGTTATTGCAAATTAAAATATGTTAATTACACGACAGTCGAATATATATGTATACAGATTTAAAATCTCGAACGATGTTATTACGAGTATTATTATGTTGCTAGGCAACCTAAATATCGGACGATGTTAGATTGCGGTTACCTAGATTTTGTTATAATTGTGCAGTGTATCGTTTGGATATTATGAGTATTATTATTTTTATTGTATAGTAATAATTCTTCCTTATTAATACATAATTATAAATTTGAAACTGTGTTTGTTTGTTGGTTCAATCACGCTGCAATAAAGCTACTTGACGTGATTTTTTGGATAGGTATAGTTCAGAACCGGGAGGGTGACACAGGCATCCCGAAAATCAAATAGTTCCCGCGGGATTTTAAATACTAAATCCACGCGGGCGAAGTCACGTGCATCTGCTAGTATTATATGAAAATTCATTTAAAAAACCGACTTCAAACGCCAGTACAAAGTATAAAATAATGATTTTAGTTTGTACACGCATGTTGAAGCGATTTGCGCGCGGAAATGTAGCTAGTATTTGGTTCGCACTATTTCACGCGGGCATCGATTGTATCGTGACATACCTACCTTCATAGGTAGGTATATCTATAATTGCAGGATACTAACTTTACCTTGTAGTAAAATAATCAAATCAAAAAGATAGCGATACTGTTCAAAATGGCGTCTCAACCATAGTCGAAGTGTGAGATCTATAAATGGCACAGATAGACAGATTTATGTCAGGACATATTTGCGCCTCACTTTAACTCTATCTTGAGTCTTGAGTAGAGCCAGAGTATGATCTATAGATCTCAGACTATCAGTACCTAACAATGCATCTATGGGTTCAAATCAATATATGATTTTATTAGTTATTATTAGATTGAAATACTACCCGTAGGCATGATAGGTCCATGCCCGTAGGTTAGGTTTATTGAGGTAGGTACGCCGTCCTGTCATATTATATATTATATTAGGAGAGAAAAGGAATTAATTACGGCTCGGGTTTAGAATGGTTGTGTTTTTTTGGCTTATAAGCATGTAGCTTTTACCCGCGACTTAAAGTGTGAAGTTAGGTTATTAAACATCCCGCGGTAGAAGGAAGTATAGAGGGTTCCCTCTATATTTCCAGGATATAAGGTATGTCATCCTCTAAAATCTACTAAAAGTGTACATCTAATAAAATTATACTTACGTGTGATGTAAGTACGTTATGTAACACTAGCGATCCGCTCCGGGTTCGCACGGGTAGTAGAGCATATTACGCCTATGCTTTGCAAACTCCTTGGAATGTTCCATAAGTTATACCTTGAACAGCATATTGAACAGTACGTTATACGTAGGCTTATTTAAAAGAAGTATCGCTCGGAAGCGCTCGGCTTATATAGGCTATAGCAACCCGCGGAGCGCGCTTGAAATTATAGATATTCATTTAAATTTTGGTTCAAAGGACTATCTTAATGTGCATGAAATGCGTAAGGTACTAACGTTTTTAAGTTGATAAGGATTAATACTTTATCTGTCTAAATATATTTACAATTACGGCATAGTAGGTACGTGACCATTATTTTAGAAGTTTCAATGGGTATATTGAGCTATCCTTAAAAGATAGATATATGCCATCGCGATCGCGGACTTTTTTGTAAAGAATTATCCCACTATACGCCAGCGTTTTCCATGAAAGCTCCCAGGCGGCTTAAATTTTTCCGACATTGTCAACAATTATCGTCATATTTCAACCAATTTACACGAAATCTTAACATATTATACACTAAAACCTCCGTCATGAATCACCCTATCTATTGGTGAAAACCGCATTAGAATCCGTTCAATAGTTTATGAGTTTATCGCGAACAGACAGACAGACGCGGCGGGGAACTTTGTTTTATAATATGTAGTGTTATCTAAACAACGTCAATCCGTAGCTCTGATGCGGAGTGATTGAAGGACAAACCAACAAACACTTTCACATTTATAACAATAAGAAAATTAAGAAAGGATTCACCGCTTCATCTTACAACTTGTTTCAACTTGTAAATTGGTCAAGTATGAAACAAGTAGGTAGGTAGTACTGAATAGCGGAGTTCGGTATAGAATACAAAACCTCCTTCTCCTCCTCACTCTGCGGTAAAAAGTTACAACACGCGCTTTGAATAGTTTCCGCTTGAGTTATTATAATAGCCTCCCCAAAAATAAGGCCAGATAATAGTTACCAAGTTACGAAATAAGACTAGGTATTCATACACATCCTTTATTTAATATCGCTATATTAACATGAAGCAGTGATAGCCTAGTGGTTAGGACTGTGGTCTCCTATTCGGGGGGTCGCAGGTTCGATCCCGGGTAAGCACTTCTGACTTCGGAGTCGAGTGCGTTTAAGCAATTAAATGTCACTTGCTTCAACGGTGAAGGAAAACATCGTGAGGAAACCTGCACACCTGAGAGTTCTTCATAATGTTCTTGAAGGTGTGTGAAGTCCGCCAATTCGCATTGGGCCAGCGTGGTGGAATATGGCCTATAACCCTTCTCTGAGAGGATTACCTGCGCTCAGTAGTGAGCCGTTGATGGGTTGCTAATGATGATGATGATGATGATGATATTAACATACATATAGATAAGAATATACAACCTAAAAAAATTATTGCTAGCAATATTCTTAGTGCTCTCAACAATTGTATTTTTGAGGACAAAGAAACCAAAGAAATCAAAACATAATATGTTTATACAGAGTAGAGTATTCTTTGAGAGTGGGACTAATTTTCTTCACCGGGTTTATGCTTTTAAAATCGTCAATTTCACCAACGCCGAGCTACTTTTAACCGAGGAGTACCTACCTAAAGACGTTTTGATAGTTTTTGAATTGTTAGTAAGTTCTGGCAAAATGATAAATTTATTCATTAGCTAAATCCTATTCGGCGATTGTGAAATTGGCACTGAAGTATTCTGTTATTAGTGTAAATTCAAATTCTGCCACCTGTATAACTAGGTATGCGGTTTCGTCGAGTTGCTGAAATATTAAATGGCAAAATTCCTTCCACGTAATTTCTTCAAGTTAAGATTTTATGAGGAATCTTCCATTGGTTTCCACCATTATCATTATTTATCAACTTTCATCATTACGGCCAAGAGCATGTCGATCAATCTATATAATATAATAAAACTGTAACTAGACTAATTCTGTACATTAAATATATTTTGAAAATTTTAATTGGAGGACGCTTTATTATCGATACTGAGCCCAAAACATTTTTTTTAAATTTTTTGTCTGTCGTCTCTCTGTGTCTGTCTGTCTGTATCTTGGCCGCGCATCACGCCGAAACTACTGGACGGATGGCATGATTTTAGTTCATACTACAAGGTAAAACATAGGATACTTTTTATCCCGAAATTCAGCACGGTTCCCTTGGGAGAGGGGATTAAAGTCAAATGTGTATTTAGTTGTAATTCATTAATGCTTTCAACTCATTTGATTTCAACTTTGACTTTGACTCAATTAATTTCATTCATTCTATGTTTGTTAGAAAGGTGGTTCTTTCAAGATTGTCCTGTGATTCTGGATCTTGATTGTGGTTTAGTAGTTCAGAAATTATAGACATCACTATCTTCAGTATAAGGTCCAAATAACTTGAACCCCGGAATGTATACGGAACTTTGAATGTACGGGTCATCTTAAGCTGGCAAATACACTTTATCGTGTAGCCAGCTATTTGGTCGAGTTTGTGATGGCGCGGGCGCCGTGAATAACTCGGGAGAAATGTTGTGGCTCTGTCGAGGGTGAGTGACGCTGCTATTAATGTTGGTTTATTGTTTCGACGGCGGCGTTACACATAACTTAGAATATATCGAAGCTCTGTAAATAAAGGTAGCACTGAAAATGTACGAACATAGTGAAATTGCATGCTAATACATATAGGGTTATACCAGATAAGGGAACATATTGTACAATTTTTACCATGAAGCTAACCCTGACATCGAGAAAAAAACAGCTGTCCCATACTTATGAGTTCATTGATGCGCGGTGAAAGTACTTTTTATGCCGAAAAATCAAAGTGTTCCCGAGGAATTTTAAAAACTAAAACCACGAAGTCGCGGGCATCAGCTAGTACATTATAAAAAGAAAAGTCCTGACTCACTCGCTGACTGAATCACAAACGCTAATTTCGAACACTTTTAACCCTTCGAACCCTTTCGAAACTACAAAGCAAAATTTTACACAAAGGCTACTGCTACTTACTACTAACTTACTAGTTACTACATAGAACTACATACTTACTAAGCATAGTTCCTTAGGGATCAACTATAAACAAGATTGCCGCAATCCTACTAATTCCACGCAACCGAAGCCGTGAAAGTTCATCAGACTTGCAATAATAGACCGCGGACAGACGGACAGATGGACATACAGACGGACAGATGGACATACGGACGGACTTGGCGAATCTGTATTTAAAAGAGGGTGCGTGACTCTAAACGTGACGTCACCCCTATTAAGGTTTTGGCGTGCGAGGGGAATGGGAATCAATCCACTACTAGACTACGCCCCTACTTTTCCACTTGCCTTCGTTTAAAACATTAATTACTGCCATTCTACAACTATATGAAGCTGTTTTTAAGGAAAGGTTCGAGTATTTGCTGTTGTAAAATAGAATGGTTGAAATTATTTTTTCACTGAACAGATTACATTATTCCATCTATTATTTCAACCTAACGTATATCTAACTCTCATGCCGATTTATTGTGGGAAAATCTCCACAATGGTCGCGGTTGCGCCATCACCGGCTGACCTTCAAAACATTATCTTTGGATCCTAAGCATATTTGATTTCTTACACGTTATTAACGCTGGTTTTATAACATGGTATAAAACAAAATAATTTAAAACCCGCCAAGAACATTAACGCCCTCTTACATCGGAGTCATCTCCGACGACCGAAGTCAGTTTGGAATAAAAATTTCGAGGCGAGCATTATACTCCCGGGCTTTTTGAAGCCGCGCCATTATTTTAGCGATGTTTTTGAACAGTTAGCAAGTGCAAATACGGTTTTTAAAATCTCGCGATAAAACATAACCTATGTCACTCCCCAAGCCCTCAACTATAGGTATAGTATGGGTAGGTACCCATGCAAAAAATCACGTGGATTCGTTGCTCTGTTGCTTCGTGTTTGGACACAAACACACACTTTCGCTTTTATAGCATTAGGTAGTGAACATTAGATGGATGTATAGATTTGATTTTGCGGTGTATTTTAGCTACGGGTCGGTAAGTTTGTGTAAAGTAAAATACCACCCGTCTCTCAGGTTTGCATTTAGTGGTCACGAAGTTAACTAGAGCTCAACAGAGGTTGAATTCCTTTCATAGTTTTACCTACCTTTCTACATTAATATACGACATATCCATTTATTGAATTATACTTATATTATGAATGTAATAAATTTAGAAATGGGCGGGGCAAATAGTTCGAAGAGCTGATGGTCGTTGGGGTCACAAGGTGTTGGAGTGGCGACCCCGCATCGGGAAACGTAGTGTTGGCAGACCCCCCACCAGGTGGACCGACGAAATCAACGAGTCGCAGGGAGCCGCTGGATTTAAGCGGCGCAAGACCGAAGCCTGTGGAAGTCCATGCAGGAGACCTTTGTCCAACAGTGGACGTCTATAGGTTGATAAAGAAGAAGAAGAAGAATGTAATAAATCATTATACTAATGAAATAACACTGAATAAATATAACAAGAATGGAGAAGTAGTGTTGATATCTTAATATTGATGCAAATAAAATAAAGATCATAAAACGAATAAGTACATCGAGTTTCGAATCGGAACCATCATCGTTTTATAACGATCAAATCCTTGTACAATTCGAATCAGGCGTTCGACAAATGAAATCGTACGTATATGCTACGAAATGAATACGATTTCATCGGCAACTTTTAGACAATCGCACCAGAGAGAGGTGTGGTTTTTTGCGAACAATTTTTGGGATCACAAAGCGATGAACGTCATAAAATCGATAGTCAAAAAGCCTCATACTCATACCCTTTTAACTTATCGCATGTTGTCGCGGAATTTTGTGTCCAGTGATATAATGATCATAACTGAATAAAAATTGTTAGAATATTGTTTTAAACTAGAGGCTATTCACAAAAGTCCATGCAAATAATATCGCTAGTGAAATTAATATTTTAATGACACGGCTTTTGCCCTAACCCTTTGACAGGGTTGACAGTTTATAAAACATTTATTTTAAGGACCTTCGATTATTATTCACTATTAATAAACATAATATTACCTGTGGTTATAAAAAAAAATAACTACAACTAGCGGCACGCTATGATGGCCGGTTTGACGTTTGTCCGCTCATGAAGTTCCGTATTAATTGATAACGACTTTGAAGGAAATAATTGTATTACTTTATTGACGATAGTGATGTGCAGAGATTCATAAATTTTATCGAATGTAGTTTTAGGTTTAGGACTCAAAATTTATTTATTAAATTGATTTCTAAAATGTATACAAGTGTAGAAAAATCAGTTTGCACCATTTAAGGGGTGAATGTACTTGTGAATATGAACAATTTTCACTATGTGGACAAACCTCTGAAATCGCAAAAAAATATCAGCTGTTTCATACAAAAGGTAAAATTTTTATTTTTATATGATATATACCACAACTCGGCATTTGGTTTTCTAAATTGAAAATTTTTAAAAATGGAATCTAATACGATCGTCACATAGGATCGCTGGCTAGCACAACTACTACCTCCGGCAAACTCGCGTCAATGCTTAATGCAAAACAAAGCAGTTTCGAATTGACGTTGCTTCGAAAAGTATAAACTGTCAGTGCAATGCGATTGTGATATAGTTTTGACCTGGCTTTGGATTTCAAATATTGATACTGCATTACTGTTGACCCTTGCTCGTTAATTTGGACTCTGTTCAAGCCCTTTGTTGTGGATTTCGTCGATATGACCGAACGTACGCAGAGAACTGTTCTAAATAGTCAGACACGTGAGTTCGTAATACGCCTTCGTAACTATTTCGATCGTGAAGCTCAAAATGGAGGGCCAATTTTACCTATAACGTCAGTGGTTGAACGCGTAGCTGATGCGCTTAATATTGGACAACGAACTGTTAGACGGATAACTAAAAAAAAATATGGCGAGACTGGCACAGAAGAAAATAAACTTCACACACCAAAAAAGAGAAAACGAGCAAAACCAGTCGTAGGCATCGATAGCTTTGATGCCGATGCTATCCGAAGACATGTTTACGGCTACTATTTACAGAAGGAGTATCCAACAAGAAAAAAGTTGGTGCATTCACTGAAGGAAGCTGGATTATTCTTCGGTGGGGAAAGTTCTTTAACGAAGATTTTGAAGACCATTGGATTTCGATACAAAAAATGTAACAAACGCAAAATATTGATGGAAAGATTTGATATAGCGATGGCAAGGTATACTTTTTTACGGCAAGTGAAAGAAATCAAAAATTGGCAAAATGTTGTGTTCTTGGATGAAACATGGCTTAATGCTAACCATACTGTAGGCCGTTCTTGGAACGATGACACAGCAGCATCTACTTCCAAAGTTCCTGTAGGAAAAGGATCGCGACTTATAATTTGTCACGCCGGAACCATCAACGGGTTTGTCGAAGGTTCTCTCATGGCTTTTGCGTCAAAAACCACTGGAGACTATCATGAAGACATGAATGGAGAAAAGTTTACTGAATGGTTTACCTCAATGTTGTGTAGCCTCCCTGAACCATCTATTATAATTATGGACAACGCCCCATACCACTCGATGCAAATTGACAAGCCACCTGCCCAATCCCAAAAGAAAGCTGATATCGTCGCATGGCTTCGTAAAAATGGCGTAGATGCAAACATGGATATGTTAAAAGCGGAATTAGTACGTCTTTTAAAAGAAAACAAACCAACCAAGATCCGATACGTCATTGACGAAATAGCATTAGAACATGGGCACAGAGTTATACGGTTACCGCCTTACCATTGTGAGTATAATGCGATTGAGTTGGTGTGGGCTCAAATTAAGGGATATGCTGCAAGACACAATACAGAACCCCCATTTACCACAAAAAAAATGCTAAAATTATTAGAAGAAGCTTGTGAACATGTGACTAAAGGAGACTGGGAAAAGGTTGTGAATAGAACTGTTAAATTAATAAGGGAAGATTATGAAAGAGATGTGAAAATAGATAATATTATAGAAAACGAACATATAATTATTAATGTAGGTGATGATAGCAGTGACGACAGTGAAAATAGTAGTATGGACGAATCTGATTAATTATGGCCTTTTGTGGCACCTTTTTTGGTATCTTTTGTATTCATATGTTTCTTGTGTGCATATAAAGTATGTATATTCATTTTCATTCAAATATTCAGTTCGTTCAAATAAATTAAATAAACATATACATTTTTGTTTTATTAAACCTATTTAATCAGGTACAAAAACAAAACTTAATTGTTTTTTGTTCGAGAATAAATTGACATTCCACATCACTATTGTAATGTGTCAAACCGGCCATCATAGCGTGCCGCTAGTGGTAAGCATTTGCGGGTGAAAATTCAAATTAATTTGTGCACCTCTAATACATAAAAAAGATTTCGATGAATTGAGAACTTCCTGTTTTGATGTCGGTTAAAAATGAAATCCTGGGATAAAAGAAAATGTTGCACCAAACGTAACAAGGAAAAAAATATCTTCTTTTATAATTACGTTGTTTCAAACGATTTGAATAAAAAAAAACTAGTCTAGTCTGTGTCTATAGTGATTGTACCAAATGGCATATTATCCCATACTAAGTAATAATATTAGATTGTTTACAAGCTAAACTTACAGCTGTTAATTAGAGGACAAAAGTAGGCCAGAAATTCATTAATAAAACGGCGACTAAAATAATAAAGGAAGGAACAGAAACTATTTGTCAACGATTCTGATGTCACGTCCACTCTGGGACGGCTTGACAAAGCCTTCTTTTAACTAGTAACCCCATCAAATTTTGTTACTTTTTTAGACTATTTTAGACTTTGTGAAATAAAATGACCTCCCTGGTGCTGTTGGTCTTAAAGTGAGAGGTCTCGGGTTCGATTCTCTGAGGGAACAATTTCGATATTTATAATTTCTGGTTTGTCTGTGGTCTGGTCTGACAAGAGGCTGCCCGCAACTAGTTACCACCCTACCGTTAAAGACGTGCCGGCAAGCGATTTAAAAGCGTTCGAAGCGATTAGGGGTAGGTATAGTTTAAATTAAAACTGCCATAGCACCTTCCAAGCTAGGCCGTTACCATGTTCTGTGCATCGTCACTTATGCAGTGTGTAGTGCATTGACTAATTTTAATGGCAAATAGTATCCCACCAATAAATAAGTATTCAAAAACTTCGTTTTGAAACAGTTGTTTAAGTTTACAGAGTTATCACTACAATATATTATAAAACAAAGTTCCCCGCCGCGTCTGTCTGTCTGTCTGTCTGTTCGCGATAAACTCAAACCCACTGAACGGATTTTAATGCGGTTTTCACCAATAGGGTGATTCGTGAGGAAGGTTTTAGTGTATAATTCGTTAATATTTTGTGTAAATTGGTTGAAATATGACGATAATAATTGTTGACGATGTCTGAAAAATTTAAGTCGCCTGGGAGCTTTCATCGAAAACGCTGGCTAAGCCCTTTGAGATATAACAAAAAAAGTATGGTGGTGGTATGGTGGGATAATCATTTATTTAATGTCCGCGATGGCATATATCTATCTATCTTTTAAATATAGCTCAATATACCCATTTTAACTTCTAATAAAATGGTCACGTACTATGCGGTAATTGGAAATCTATTTAGACAGATACAGTATCAATCCTTATCAACTTAAATACGATATTTACCTTACACATTTCATGCACATTATGATAGTCCTTTACACCATACATTTTAAATGAATATCTTGGGAGTTATCGCAAAATAAAAACGATTACGCGCCAAAATAATTTCAAGCGCGCTCCGCGGGTTGCTCTAATATAAGCCGAGCGCTTCGAGCGATACTTCTTTTAAATAAGCCTACGTACTGTTCAATATGCTGTTCAAGGTAAAGTCCAGATTTCCTTACTTGAGTATTCGAGTAAACAATAATGGCCGAATGTTAACCAAAGACAATTTATAGGGTTGGGAAGTTATCGCATGAGCGATTGAACGAATGTGAAAGCATTATACAACTGAATGATTTTCATCCCAACTGCGATGGTCATAGACGTGTAACTACCATTACTACAAATTTGACGTAAAAAGTAACTAAACAATATCTTTTTCGTAATTATATTAAAAAGAGGATTTTACAAGAAAAAATTAACGAAGATTTATTAATTATTACTAATCAGATTTTTGTTCTATTCTAAAGTATACCCCATTTGTGGGTAACATTGTGATACAAACAATTTTCTTAAAAAAAACAGTAGTGTATTTTTATTTACCTGTTTTCTTTAGTAAAATGTTCTTTAGTTTGGTAATAATATAGATTAAGATTATCTATTTTTTATTTTATAATAATATCTAATTTTATTTAAGTTAACCATTACAATCATTTTCTGCTAGTGATTTATTTTTTATCAATATCCATTATATTTTATGTTCTAAAGTTACTCACCTCTAGTGTAATGATGATTCAATCATTGAAGAAGGAAGACTAGTTGTAATTCCTAGTTCCATGGATTCAATCCATTCATAAGGTCACTCATTCGCCTGTCCCCAGTCCCCACCTCAACGATTCATAGACAATCTAGGGTTACGAAATGTCACTTTCTCCTAATCTGTGCAAATGAGTTCTGCTAATATTTCGTTTTTGAGAAAATAAGTATCTTTTATTGGTAAACTCGAAGCAATTTTGGTGTAAATCGTAACGAATGTGTTTGATGAATAGATTTAGACAGTTATACATAGTTAAAAATGTGTGATTTGTGTGTAAATAAGTGATATTCATATCAAGAGGTATTTGTTTACTCGAATACTCAAGTAAGGAAATCTGGACTATATAACTTATGGAACGTTCCAAGGAGTTTGCAAAGCATAGGCGTAATATGCTCTACTACCCATGCGAAGCCGGGGCGGATCGCTAGTGAAAATATATTTTTGGGCTTGGTATAACAATTGTGGTATTAGATAAAAAAGAAATGAATTAATTGCGTAAATAACAAATTGGCATTAATGTTTGTGACTTATGAACTAGCTTCTGCCTGCGAATTCGTTCGCTTCGATAATAAAGTGTATACGTATATGTTTGCTTACGTAAATATTATATATAAGTAAAAGGTGACTGGCTGACTTATTGACTGACTGACTGACTGATACATCAACGCACAGCTTAAACCACTGAACAGATCGTGCTAAAATTTGGCATGTAGATAGTTATCATAACGGAGGCATTTGCTAAGAAAGGATTTTTGAAAATTCAACCCATAAGGGGGTAAAATAGGGGTTTGAATAATCAAACTTAACGTGAGCGAAGCCGCTGGCAAAAGCTAGCCAAACATTTATAATATAAGTATCTGTTTCTCAGGATGCAAGCTTTCTTCTTGTCCGTTTTATTGTTAGTCCAATGGTTTAGGAGTGAATAGGTTTATAACAGACTGACAAAATTATCATCGTATATTTATAATATTGTGTATAGTATTGAGGGCTTAAAATGATGGTCACCCTACAAAAGAACACGCAAAATGTGCATAAGTACACATGTACACACAGATGTCGTTGACTATCCTCGCCCGACAGATTTATTAGTTATACTGGTCACATGTGGCTATAGAGTCTTTGTAAGCCGATTTTTTTACGACAGGAAATAATCAGGGTACGGGTCAAGTGTAAGCAATAAAACGTAAATATTATGTGTGGTCCACTTCTTTTCCTAGTTTAGTGCTAATAATACTTAGGACCTTTTTTACAATCTTCAAATGAAAGCTCAGGTTTTGTATTGGTGATCTCTTACAAAGTCAAATTCATATTTTGTTGGTTTAATGCTCAAGGGTGAAATAGGCCTTATGTCCAAGTAATATTGTGAGACAATTGACAACTGGCTCGTTGGTCTGGTGGTTAGCATGTTCGATCCCGGGTTCGATTCCTAGGTCGGGCCCAATGACGTATTGGGTTCTTCTGTCAAGAAATTCTCAGTAGGTAGGTACTAGTCCGGAGTTACGAAGTTGGCGCTGTGCCACCCCCTTACTTCGGAGAGCACTAAAAGCCTCTCCTTTAGGTTTTGCGCCTAATGAACTCCGGTTGTGACGGCGTCTATCATCAAAATATGAGAGTGATGGAATAGAGTGGAGAGCACCCGTGTTTGTGCACAGACTTGTGCAATGTGCATTATATCTCACGCGTAGTTGGCTAATCTCTAAGGATGTTGACTGCCGTGATCGGATTCGGTCGGGACTCGGGAGGAGGACAACATTGTGAGTCAGATACTGAATAGTGATATATTAAAAAGATAACTCAGTTCGTTTGTCCGTTGTTGTTGCTCTTCTCAGGCAAAATGCGTTTGTTGGATTAAGTTTTAAATTTTAATTCGTCAATAATTATCACCTTACCTAACTATCATAATGGTATGGGTACTTTGAAAACTTGTTGATATTTGAAAAGTGTTATTGTAATCTACTTTGAATAAAAAATTGAGTTTAAGTTACAGAAATCCTAAAATAAATGCATTAAGTTTTTTGTAAAAGATCTCCACTTATTATATTTACACTACCGTAAGTCTCCAAGGTAAGGCACGAGCAGTAGCTTGTAAATAGAAGTTTTAATTAATTAAGTCACTCTCTTTACAAGCTCATCAAAAGTACTTGAGTTCTTTGGCGACGTCTCATCATTTCAAATTATGTTATAAAATAATTCCTTAATTAATTGACGGAGTTTGCCAAGTTATACATTTGAAGCCGCGAAGCTTCCTTTAGCTAAGTAGGATCTAATCTCAAGATTAGTTCTCTGCCTCCTGTGATGCGTAATTTAAGTCAAGTTATACCTATTTTGTGATTTTTACATAGAATTATGAAATTATCAAAAAAAAATTGGATTTTTATAGTTTTGGAGATAATTTTGTGCAAAGTGATCTAACTGGCAGGATTTCTGAAAAGACGCCCATCCCCACCATGCAGGAGGAGCACCACGGGGACGAAGGACCTTACGAGCACCTCTGCTCTGCTCAACCGGCGTCAACTACCGCGTGAGCTCCTAAGATCACCCTCACCAGCACCCTAGCCGGAGACGAAGAGGTCGACGAGGACAACACTAGTACTACCGGGCTAGACAATACCCCCATGTGGCAATACCACCACCGCAGTGAGCTAATCGCCCACAGTGCAAGGGACTTGACTCCCAACCTACGTTATTAGGACCTTGACGGCTTGACCCTAATAAGGTAGGCCTTAGGTAGAAATGTTCTAGTAGAAGCGTTCTATACCCGGGATGAGGCTTTGCCTCGAGGCCCAAACCCTCGATTGGCCCACCGACAATCGGGGAACACCCTGAACTCTCATAATCATAACAGGCATCTTCCCATTAGCGAGATAACTACAGGTCGTATTAATCAAGTGTCAAAATAGATGCTGACGGAGTTAATTTTTAAATCAAATCACGACTTTTTTCATTAAAAAAAGCTTAATTAATTAAGTACTAGTTTTGAACAACAGAAAAACATTTTTAGGGTTCCGTAGTAAACAAGGAACCCTTATAGTTTCGCCATGTCCGTCCGTCTGTCCGTCTGTCCATCCGTCCGCGGTTTAGCTCAGAGACTATTGGTACTAGAAATCTGTAATTTGGCTAGGGTATAAATATCAATCACGACAAAGTGGTGAAATAAAATTGTGAAAAATATTTTTTTTAGGGTACCTCCCCTACATGTAAAGTGGGGATGAATTTTTTTTTCTCGTCTGTCCCATAGTGTGAGGTGTCGTTGAATAGGTCTTTCAAAAATAGTGTGGGTGTGGGAACACTATCTTTCAATTCAGGGATCCGTTTGTGAAATATAATATTTTAAAGTGCTAAATTTTATTAGAGTCAAGTGTCCCCCCCCCCTCTGCCAGCTAAATGGTTGTATAAAGAATACAAGAAAAAATTCACAGCAGTAGTATATATAATGAATTTTAAAGGAAAACTATCACGGCTAAGTAGGGTTCATTAGTTAAAGAGTTATATCTGTTTTTCCTAAGTTAGGTATTACACGTAGTGTAAGTTGCATATTTTGTAATATATTATAGTATTTAAAGCATGGAACTCAAAATGTATTCAATATTCATAAATAAAATAAAAGCACTATCCTAGGTCAGCAATAATATTTGAGATTATATTAATTTTTAGTGTAGGGTTCCGTAGTTGAAAGCAACTACGAAACCCTACACTGCGCGTGGCCCGACACGCACTTGGCCGGTTTTATTTAAATTCAAGATGAACAACTCGATGTACCTATGTTGCAAAGAGAAAAGTTTTCAGGCTTAGTCCGGAGTAAGAGCTTTCAACTTTGCCTGTACAGTATCATACTTCATACTAATATTATAATTGCGAAAGCGTGTTTGTTTGTTGGTTTGTCCGTACAGTTGAGTTATATAAAAATCTCCCCTTTTTAGGAATAAAAACAGCGTATGCCACTCTCTATCTCTATCTAGTCGCATCAGCTTGTTACATCGAATATGTGGATTTATTTTCGCGTGCGTTCAATTTTATTTTGCGATAACTCCTAAGATAATCATTTCAATTATATTATGGTGTCTTCATTAGCAACCCATAAACGGCTCTCAATTGAGCGCAGGTCTCCTCTCAGAGTTGTTATAGGCCATAGTCCATCACGCTGGCTCAATGCGAATTGGCGGACTTCACATACCTTCGAGAACATTATATTATGTAGAAAACTCTCAGATGTGCAGGTTTCCTCACGATGTTTTCCTTAACCGTTGAAGCTTGTGATATTTAATTGCTTAACGCACATGTCTCCGAAAAGTCAGAGGTGCGTACCCAGGATACCTGCGACCCCCAAACAGGAGACCACAGTTTTAACTACTAGGCTATCACTGCTTAATGGTTAATTATATGGTGTAATAGATTCAAATTCAAATTTAAAATCATTTATTTCTTGTAGGCCAACTTGTGGCTCAAATGTTTATGGTATCTAACGTATTAAAGTTGATAAGGATTAATACTGTATTCGTCTAAATAGATTTCTAATTAACGCATGTGCATGACTATTATTTTAGAAGTTAAATGGCTATAGTAAGCTATCCTTAAAAGATAAATGTATGACATCGCGGACTTTTATGTATTAGACCTAGCCCACCATACCACCACCATACTTTGTTTCGTTATATCTGAAAGGTATAAGGCAGCGTTATCGATGAAAGCTTGACTTTTTCTAAAAGTTCTATGGACAGTATTGTAACGGATGAAGAGTAAACATACAATAGTCGGAACTCTACCATTTATTTCAGTCCGCCCGTTTCAAATGGAACCACCTATGGAGTTTTTCAAATTTGTTTGAAAACAAACTGAAAATGAACGTCAAAAGCGTTTGAATGGTAGAAACTTTGTCCAATAAAACTCAGCATGAAATCATGAAATTTCCAATTTCATGCGTCCGAAAAGCTTTCAGAAATTGCTATTTGGGCTATGGCTTTTTGGAAAATAAAATATTGACTCAGGCTGCAATTTTACAATTATTGGCACCGCTGTTTTCACGCGTGGCCCTTTGATTTCGAGGCTGTGTAAACAAGAATGTGTAAACTTTTGGTAGACCTTTGTGTAATAACGACACTATTTACCAAACTGTGCAACGGAAATTAAAGCACGGTTGGGTTCATCCAATATAACAAATGAATCTGAACTGATTTAAAACAAAAAGTCACAGCCTTTTCATAGCTATATTATAAAATTAATTTAAATTTTCAATTTTTTTGTTCCAATTTCACGATAAACAAGCAACGAATCGGAGTCATTTGTTTTAATCATGGAAGTACTAGGGCAGTCGTAATTCCTAGTTCCATGGTTTTAATGATAATTAAGCAGTGATAGTCTTGACTCTTGACTTGAGTCTGACTTTTGGGAGTAAGTGCGTTTGAGGAATTGTTAGGAAGGAAACATCGTGAGAAAACCTGCACGCCTGAGAGTAATATTCTCAGAGGTCTGTGAAGTATACCAATTCGCAATGGGCTAGCGTGGTGGACTATTAGCCTATAACTCTTCTCTGAGAGGAGACCTACACCCAGTAAGTGTAGTTGTGAGACGTTAATGATTGTTAATGGAGGCTCATGATGATAATGATGATGAGGTTTTGATGTTCGTTCTGACAGTTTTTGTACGTCTACACGTAGTAGTGAAGATCTCTGAAAGTATCTTTATTCGTCCGTTACTAAGGTCGGTACCAGACCAAGTTGCTACACCCTAACTGGGTATGTGTAAAGAATCTGCAACTGAAGAAATAAATAAATAAACGAAACGAAAACGAAAACGAAACTCTAATCGAAAAGTTTCGGTATTTAGAATCTCCTTTTGATGTCCATTATAAAGAGAACTCTACAAACTGCAGATCGATATTATGATAAGAACTAATCACTAAAGCTGATATAAAGCTAAGTTGGTTAGCTTTTGCGTATTTTTGTATGACTTTTAACTCAGATTTTGTACTTAATAGCTATGCTTCGAAAATTTCATACAAATACATATTGATGGGTATCATAACAATTAGTTTCACCTAAAACCGCATTCATAGATTTCGATTAGATTCAAGAATAACATGAGGGGCAATAAGAATATGCATGTATTTAATGGTTTATACTATATATTAACAACTTTTGTCTGCAATAGTGGCAACAATACTAGTGGCAACAATAGCGCACTGTGCTCAAAAGAAAACAAATGTTTAGCACATGTTTCGGCCGCTTACAAAATACGTGACCAATTGGCATCTTGTGAAGAAGTATTCCGAGTAGGTTCATTTTCAGGGGCACTCTTTTGTTTTTTGTTTAACCTCATTTGATATATAAACCCGTGAAATTGCCTCCCTAATATAATAAACACTTTCATGCGAACAACCAAAAATGTGGCTGAATGTGATTCCGCACATCTTTTTTCCATACAAACTGGAGCGACGTTCAATGACATTGTGCAAAAATCAATAGGTTCTAACTAATATACATTTTGCACTGACGTCTTATAACGTCGACGTCTCTGCTAAAACACATAGATAAAAATCGGTGTGATAGCGAACAGTATCGACGTACATAGACGCCTGTGCTGCAACAAGTGTAAACTAAAAAAAAAAATACAAGCTTTTAGTAGCTGCATCATCAGATTCTGGGTATCATCTAAGACCAGAGTTTTTGTCAAGACGAATCAAGCGAGCCCAAACTCGATAGGGTAACGTCGTTTTATAACAGATTCCTGTAGCCATCTTTCGGCTCAATCATCAGATCAGCTCCATGTCATAATAATATTGTATTATCATCCGATTTACATATATGTACATACAAACAGCTTAATCAGAAACTGGGAAGTGGTTCTCATTCATCTTGCAAAAATTTGACAACATAGTTACAAATTTCCCTTAACAACCTTTCACCTCCATCATCAGAGCCTGGACATCATCTGAGACTAGAGTACTTGTCAATACGAATCAAACGAGCCCAAACTCGATAGGGTTACGTAGTTTCAGAGTTCCCTTAGGTACCAACCTTTCAGCTCTATCATCATTCCCTGGATATCATCTGAGACCTGAGTACTCGTCAAGACGAATTAAACGAGCCCAAACTCGATAGGGTTACATAGTTTCATTACAGAGTTCCCTTAAGCACCTTTCCATCATCAGACCATGGATATCGTCTGGGACCATAGTACTTGTCAAGACGAATTAAATGAGCCCAAACTCGATAGGGTTACGTAGTTATATTACAGATTCCTGTAGCCATCTTCCGGCTCAATCATCAGATCAGCTCCATGTCATAATAATATTGTATTATCATCCGATTTACATAGATGTACATACAAACAGCTTAATCAGAAACTGGGAAGTGGTTCTCATTCATCTTGCAAAAATTTGACAACATAGTTACAAATTTACCTTAACAACCTTATACCTCCATCATCAGAGCCTGGACATCATCTGGGACCAGAGTACTTGTCAAGACGAATCAAACGAGCCCAAACTCGATAGGGTTACGTAGTTTCAGAGTTCCCTTAGGTACCAACCTTTCAGTTCCATCATCAGACCGTGGATATCGTCTGGGACCATAGTACCTGTCAAGACGAATTAAATGAGCCCAAACTCGATAGGGTTACGTAGTTTTATTACAGAATTCCCTTAAGCACCTTTCAGCTTCATCATCATTCCCTGAATAGCATCTAGGACCAGAGTTACTTGTCAAGACGAATCTAACGAGTTCAAACTCGACAGGGTTACGTAGTTTCATTACAGGGTTCCCTAAAGAACCTCTTAGGTTCATCATCATTCTCTAAATATTGTCTAGGACCAGAGTACTTGTCAAGACGAATCTAACGAGTTCAAACTAGATAGGGTTACGTAGTTTAATTACAGAGACTCCCTAAACAACATTTCAGCTCCATCATCAGATCAGCTCCATGTCACAATAATATTGCATTGTCATCCGATTTACATTGTATGTACATGCAAAATTTCAACTACGATTTCGCGTAAATATTCGTTGCTACGATGGACGTGTTGGATGACGAAAATTAGCGCGCGCGTCCCCTCGCCGTGCACAGGTCGACGATGTAAGGGCAAAGCGACGTATAGTGGCGTTGTGCACAAAAAAAGTAAAAATTACTAGAACGGAGAGCCATCAAAGATGACAAAATAAATCGATGCTATGTAGCACTAGAATTTTGAGAGTTCGCTGTGTCGTAGCACAACAACCCTGCTCTTAGTTATTAGTATAGCCAGTCGCCGCACTATAACGTTGTGCTCAATAAATCAAGTTTTCGCTGGACGTGATTATACGTTGTGCAACAACAACTTCCCAACATGAGGCGTATATATGCAGAATTTCGCATGAAAGTGTAAATTGTGTAGCTGATTTGAAAGATGAGAACTTTCTTAACAGCCTAAAAATCGTTGTCGTTAGATAGAAGCGGCGCAATGTGATCGAGAGTTACATTTTTGTTCAGTTCCCTGGTACCATGGGTACTTTGTGCAAGACAAGGATAAAACTTTAAACTGTGACCCGCTATCTACTACTATCGCTGCTAATGGCCTCATTCAGTGAGTGATGAGAGACGGGCTCGCTGTAAAGAATCAGCCTGACTGGAAAGGGCGTACCTATATGCAGCCAGTTTCTTGGCATTATTACACGTGAGTATGATTTTATAGTAAGT